>OU696696.1:101929377-102529377 GCA_916050605.2 Platycheirus albimanus | reverse complement strand
AACGCTCCACTCTGATCGCCATCCTTTCCTTTTCTTGCATCGTACTCCTCAATAATTTTTATTTTTAGGGTTTCGGTATTAGGCAGCTCATCTCGTATTTCGATCGCGACTCTGAAATTGTCATATGACTCAGGTAGGCTATATAATAAAAGAATGGATAGTAAATCGCCATTAATATGTAATTCCATGTCTTCTAATTTATCTACAGCCGAATAAAACTTAGATAGATGAACACGTATGTCATCCCCTTCACTCATTTTATTCAAAACGAGTTGTTTTAAAAGCGAAGCTTTCTTGGCAGGTCCTCTTGATTCGTATACGTTATGAAGTTTGCTCCAAACCTCATGCGAAGTCATACAACCTCTTACCTCCTTTAGTTCAGATGAACTTATAGACAAGATTAGATCCGATTTCGCCTTTCTGTCCTCTTTATCCCACGATGTCTGTGCTTCTAAATCTTTCTCGGGCCTCTTTTTAGTTCCACACACGTAGTCCCATGTGTCATTCTTTACCAAAAGTGCTTCCACATGGAGTTTCCAGGTGTCGAAATTTTCACGAGTCAGAGGCTCGATTTTGACCAAATGATGATTTGCCATGATGATTAGCTTCTGATCATTTGTATACTTAAATTATGTATTAATAAAATTTATTTGATGGCTAAGATTTTTTTAGATTTCAACTGGGCCCATAACGCTGTTAAAGTAAAACGCAGTCGGTGACGGTTAAAAAGGAATGAATATTTATTCAGTTATAATCTGGATAAGTAATAAGTAATAATAAAGTAATTTTGTAATAGAATATACTTGTAAAATAAAGGGTGCATTCAGCGTCTTTAGGGTATAGTTAAGTTTAAGGTAGTTGTATAAGTTTTAATACTAAAGTAGTATAAGTTAATATTTTAGTTATAGTGTAAGTAATAATTCATCAATGTATATTATTTTTCAATTGACTTTTAACAGCTTCCATGTGAAATTAGAAGAACAGAGTCAATAGTTTTATTTAAAAAATCCTTGTTCAACCACTTTGCGTCTATTCCTTAAATTTTCTGTTAGTATTTATGATACCTAGAAAGTTTAAACTTGCTGTGCGATTTAACTTTTTAATTCTCTTATTGTTGTTAGTATTTGGTAATTTGTTATTTTGTTTTTTCTCTTATATTAATTATGTTTTAATTACTTTTTTTTAACATTGTTTAATTGTTGATTTTTTTTTTTTTTTTTTAATTTCAATTTGGTTATCGATCATTGTAATGCTTGATTATTAAAAAGATGTTTATCTTAAAATTTAGTAATAAAAATAAAATAAATAAATAAATAAATAAATAAATAAAGAGTTGTGTGAAGGGCTGTTGATAGCAGCACATGATTCATCTGCATCGGGACATAGTGGCATATCGAAAACCTTGTCAAAATTACGGGAAAAATATTTTTGGCAACGTACGATCGTGTGACACCTGCAAGAGTAGGAAGTCTGTCAACTAACAAGTAACAACTCGGCCGCCGATTTACAGAACAACCATACCAACGCCTATATATTGATTTCCTTGGATCATATCCAAGAACAAATAGAACGCATATCTTTATAGTATTAGATCATTTCACTAACTATGTATTTTTAAAAGCAATACGAAAATCAACGTCATCTGAGGTAGTGAAATTTCTCAAAGAAAATGTCTTTCATGACAATGGAAAGCAGTTTGTGTCAGAACTGTTTTCAAGTTTCTTGAAGCGATATGGTGTTAATCACGTTCTCACTGCTTTTTATTCACCACAAGCAAACGGTTTAGAAAGGGTGCACCAATCTGTTTTGGCAAAAATACGACCCTACCTAGGTAGTGATCAAAAGCATTGGGATCAACGTTTAAGCGAAGCGATCACTGCGAAGTGTTGTGCACGATGCAATTAGTGCTGAACCTTTTTACGCAGTTTTTGGAACTCCCATGATCCAACACGCAAAAACATATGAACTTTAGAGGAAGTTGAATCTAGTTAAAGATTCAAGAATCAAGATACTTAACAAAGAAGATCGATTAGAAGTCTTTCAGCAAAAATATAAGAAAATATAAAAATTGCACATGAAAAAAGTAAAAAGGTATATAATACCAGAAGTAGGAATGTGTAATATAAGACAGTACAGGTAGTTTTCCGCAGTAACTTTAAACAAAGTAGAAAGACGGAAAACTATAACGCAAAACTAGGAAACAAATTCCTAAAATCAATAATATTGAAAACGGTTTTTAATTCCCTCTACGTGGTAGGTAACCTCAATGTTAAAAAGGTAGGAGTCCTTCACGCAAAAGACATACATGTCTAATTTTTTTGTTGAAATGTGACGTTTAATGTTAGTATACTTAGTTAAGGTATACTAGGTTTCTTGTAATCACAGTTTGTGTATTTGAATTATAGTTATATATTATCTCTACTATATATAAAAGAGTAATTTTGTTTGTGTGTCAGTTTGTCTGTATATGGCAGATAAACTGACGACACACCACTTACCTCGCAATGCAGTTTATCCAAAGATCTTCCCTCATTCACTGGCCAGGTTATAGGCTATTTAAATTAAAAAATAAATTATTTTAAATAGGTTTAATTTAATAATATTTGAACTTACCTCTTAGATTTATCATGAGAAATTTTATATTTCTCAAATATTTTTGACGTTTCTCCTTTTCCTTTTTTTCTTATTCGCTGTTTGTTTAGTGTGTTTTTGTTTACTTCTGCCGTTGCCTTGGATTTATTTCCAAATTGGTGTTTCCTTTTGTTTACTTCTGCAGTTGCCTTTTGTTTAGTTTTGCCGTTGCCTTGGATTTATTTCCAAATTGTATTTTTGGTTTGTTTACTTCTGCAGTTGCCTTTTGTTTAGTTTTGTTTACTTCTGCCTTTGCCTTGGATTTATTTCCAAATTGTTGTTTTGTTTACTTCTGCAGTTGCCTTTTGCTTAGTTTTGCTTACTTCTGCCGTTGCCTTGGATTTATTTTCAAATTGTTGTTTTGGTTTGTTTACTTCTGCAGTTGCCTTTTGTTTAGTTTTGTTTACTTCTGCCTTTGCCTTGGATTTATTTCCAAATTGTTGTTTTGTTTACTTCTGCATGAATTTTAAATACCTGCAACCCCTGGTTCAACCATGGTGTCCAAATCCGAACAAAGAATCGGAATCGATAACCTTTGTCCAAAATATCATCTGCATCAAATAATTAACAGCTTGGACCATATTATACCGAAGACATTGTACAATTTTAACTCTTCTGTTCTGGCCTATTTCATAAGCTCAGCCATCTTGGATATTTCGGAAATGTTATATCAACCTCGGTGCAAGTGAGTGTTACCATGCGTTAATTTTTTTCTGCAAATTTTGAGGTTCAAAATTTGCACTCCAGGATATTCTGATGCCAGCGCAATTTGAATTTCTGAATTTCTCTTCACTAAGATATTAAGAACAGCTGAAAGTCGAGAACACAATCATTTTGAAATTAGGGATGTTTGATTTCGGTTGTAACCCAATTTCATCCAAATTTGGTGGAAATGAGAAAATTTCGAAATGTGTTTTTGTATAGGAAATGATGTAATTTCGAATCTTATTCGGAAATGTGCTAGGAAATTACATCATTTACCCCAACGAAATTACAGTATAAGATTTAAAGGTACCCGAAATTAAAAAACAATACAATCTCTGTTTGTTTTATTTACTAAACGAACATAATTTAGCAAGATAAAAATAAAAAACCCTTTTTCTTACAAAAATTATGTCTTGGTTTTTAATTTCATTTAAAAGATATTGCATGAAAAAACTTTGAAAAAAATTAGTTTTAAAATTATTTTTTCAAATTTTTTTTCAAAATTTTGAGTTTGAAAATTTATATTTTTTAAATTATTCGTTAAAACAATTTAATTTAAAAACAAACTGAAAGAAAAAGTTTTTGGCTTTCCAAAAAGGTATAACACGGAGTTGTTAACGAAGCCGTTGATTTTAAATATTTTTTTTTACAAAATAACACAATTTTTCAGAAAATTGCCCCTCCCGGCTAAACGGGGGGGAATAGACCCCCCCTCGCATACGATTTTTTTCTTGTCTTAACTCAGCCTATACGCTCTAGCCTTTTGGCACAACGCTCGTGAATCACCCTGTATTTACCTTCTGCTGGTCCAGTTAGAATTTGAACCTTTATTATATTTTTGGAAAGTTCTTTGATTTGGAGTCGTATTCCGTTGCATAGGTTTGGAGGGCTTAGATGTCTTATCAGAATTATTGGTGTACCAATAAATACAAAATTAACACAAAAAACAATTGAATAAAAATAAAACGAGAAAATGGTTTAATTTTTGTATCGTTTATGTTGATGCAAGGCACTTACTTGTTAATGAGGCCACTCTTTGTCTTTCCACAATCATCAAGTTAATCTATTAAATAAATGGAACAACTTGCATTCATGTGGCAACTCTTAGATTTATGACTGTAAAGCAGAAAAAATGGAAGCGGACTTTCTATAAAATCACTCAGAAAGAGCTTAGCCGTCATATTTGATAGCCACATTATACTTATCAAATTCGTTAATTGTGGCTTTCATCTATCGCCAATCATCTTAATCAATTTTGTCCTAGACCCCAAAACTATCGAGGAAATAGTCTCATCATCCCGGTTCTGCTGTATGGCGCAGAATCATGACTTACCTCTTTAACCAGTCGTATAAAACTCAATTGTTGTATCCGAAAAAAAAACTCCTACTAACGATTTATAGTTCTGCTAGCGTAGACCAATCAAATTCAGTAAAAGAATCACTCTTCCCAATCGGTGTTTCTTCGGGCTTAGAAGGCATCTTAGTACCAAAGACCCTAATCATCCCACTGTAAGGGGCAGAACCGTGGACACTGACTTGAGCCATGAGGAGCATAAGGACGAAAACGCACCAAGCACCCGAGTCTTCAATACTTACCCGGAGGCCGACGCAGTTCTGGAAGACCCCATCTAAGGTGGCGCGATCAAGTGCAGAACGACCCCAACCAACTAGGTGTGTGCAACTGGCGGCCACTGGTTATTAGCGGCCTAGCTGGCGAGGATTGTTGGCTGAGGGGGTGCTTCACAACTCTCCACCTTAATTAAGTAAGTAAGTAAGTACGTAGAACAATATAATCAGTGTCACGTAAAGAGAAACTACAAAGAGCTATACGTGCTGAACAGCGACATTAGCCTGTTCGAAAAAAATCGTATCCAAAAGTTCAATGGTGCTTTTTAGAGCAAGTAAACGTAGACGTCCAAGAGGGGAGAACGCACCAAAAAAACCTTATCTTCGCTGGATCAATCAGGAAGAGAAAGATCTCCGACTTCTTGGGTTGCGAAATTGGAGACGTCGCGAGAGCCCACTTTAGAACTATATTGACCGCAAAACCGTTTCCATCACTAAAAAGCAGAGCAAACAGCAAAGAAATAATTCAGATATCAATATTGGTACAACGTTTTAAAAGGTTTTTTCAAGGTAAAGTCAATGTTTTCCAGATAAACTTTCTCAAAAAGCACTCGACCGTTTTTCATTAAACTTTTTAAATCGACTGAATTCTAATATGTTTTGTTTTTTAGATAAACTCACCAGCACGAAAACTTGGCCACTCTTGATTTTTGTTGTAACTCCCTGTTTGTGTATCGCTGAATTTCTTTTAAAATAAAACTCAAAAATGTTCTTTAAACGTTATAAAATTATTTAATAATGTGTCGTGTCGTGTTTCGTATAAAATTGAATTTTTAATAATGACCTTCTTTCTTATATTGAAGGTTAAAAGTTCTAAAAAAAAATCTTATATTTATATCGTAAATTATGATGACAAGAAGTGTCATCTTGAGCTACTTTATTTCATATTTAGACCAATTCACAATAGTGTTTTATATGATGAATAATAAATTTGACATAATAAAATTAAATAAATGATATGTCGCCAACATTCTCCGCCCCGGTGAATGAAATTCACATCAAGTTCTTCAGGCCCTCTAAACTTGTGAGCCGCTACTGGTTTATGCTTACATTCATTTCTGTAATTGTCCAAATCAATCCAAAGAAAGTTCTTTTTTTTTCTTGCATGTAAAGAGAAAAAAAAGTTTAATACCAGAAAAGATAAGGGAACACAAATTCAAGGGCAAAGACAACACAGGACAGTTAGGTATGCATCAACATCAACATCGGTATGCATTTTCAGTAAATTAAATAAAGAGCTTTCGGTGCCGTTAGTTTTGTTGATTTTCTCATGACCAATTCGCCGTGGTCATGGTCATTGATAATTGTTAATGTAGCAACAGCAATCAGATTTCATTCATCAGTTCTGTATTCTGATCTCGGTCTCGGCAGTCGAAAAAGTGGTCGCGCGCGCGTGTAATGTTTTTTTTTTTGTTTTGGTGCTCTGGTGCGGTGATTATAAAAAATAAATGTACATACGAAGTGTTATAAATATTGGTAGTGCGGATACCAATAAATTATTTATATTTAAGATAAGATTATGTGCATTATTAATTTGAAAATTTTAGTGAAAATCTTATCAAAAAAAAAAGTGTTTTGTGAGTTGTGGTTCCGGGTTCCTGATGTAGTGCTGTTGTTGCTGATGCTCCTGCTTAATTTCGCATACATAGCGCGAAATGGATTTTCCAGATAAGTTTTGTTTATTATATTTTTTTATGTTTTTTTTAAATTTTATTTGAATAGAATAATTCTTGATTTCTTTGTATGAATGTGTGCGTGTGCTTGAGGTTTTTTTTATCGGTTCGGTTTCGGGCTATTTTTTTTACGAATCGGTCGCGGCAAATTGTGTGTATTTTTTATGTGTGTGCGAATGAATACAAATTGCAATTGATTAGGTTGTTTTTCTCTTTCCCCCTTTATTTTTGGTTTTATTGCAAATAATTTGCAAATGGCTGCCTTGTTTAGGCAAAATAATTCAATGACGTCAGGTTTGGGTAAATTTTTTTTTTTTTTTTTTTTTTTTTTTTTTCGCGAAATTGAATTTATTTAAATAAAAATAAAATAATTTATTCCGGTTTGAGTGAAGTGTTAAAAGTGTATAGTATTGAATTTAATTATTATATTTTAATAAAAGTGTTCATTATTAATGTGTTGTGTTCAGTGTTTTTTTTTTGAAAAATGCGAATTGCCGTCGGCAAATTGATTCGACCAAAAAATGCATTTGCTATTATGCTAGTTTATAACGAACAAATATTATAATTATTTTGTGTAGAACTTTCAGTTATTTAAATGATATTATGTTAATGTTTTCGAATAAATTTATAAAATTTGTTACTTATGTATATATTATTCTAGGATGAATAAAATTGGTTTTACATACGAACGAATTTTTTTGTAATTATTATTATTTTTTTTAATTGATTTTTCAGGTATGGAAGATTGTTAAAAACAGTGGACTGTATATTTGTACGAATATGTTGTGTTGTGTTGTGTTGTGTTGTGTTGTGCGAGGTTATTGTTTATAATAAATTATAATAATTATTTATTATTTGTGTTGTGTTGGGTTGAGTGATTATTTTTATAATCATTTATAATAATTATTTAATTAGTGGGGGGTTTTAAATTTCTGATGATGGATTTAAATTAATGTGTTTTCATTCAGGGACTTATTACTCGGAAGGTAGCAGATTTTTGTGATAGGGCGTTTTAAAATTCCAGTTTTTGTTTTCAACGTTACGACTCGGATTAGTTCGTCGGCTCCGGGATGTGTATCGGTGATTCTGGCTAATCTCCATTGGGATGGTGGAAGTCTTTCATCTATAACTAAGACAAGACCTCCAATTTCAGGTTTGGCTTCTTCTCGTGTCCATTTTGGTCGTTGTTGTAGGCGTGAAAGATATTCCCCGTTCCACTGACGCCAGAAGGAGTCGACCAATACCTGAGTCCTCGTCCATCTGTCTAAATAGCTAACATTTCCTAGAGTGGGTATGTTTCCTTGCGGTACGGATAGCAGAGCTTCACCAATTAGGAAGTGACCTGGAGTTAGGACGTCAAGGTCATCTATATTATCCGACAGAGGGCACAGAGGCCGGGAATTCAAACATGCTTCAATTTGGGTAAGAAGCGTGTAGAGTTCCTAAAAAGTAAGCTTCTCATCTCGTACGGTTCGTTTTAGGTGATGTTTTACTGATTTCACCCCAGCTTCCCAGAGACCACCAAAGTGGGGGGAAGCAGGGGGAATAAAATTCCAGTTGGTTCCTGAATTGGCTAGGATTCCTGCTATTTCTCTCCAGTCGTGCTTAGCTTGTTCTAACATCCGGGCTAATTCTCTGTTAGCTCCCACAAAGTTTGTGCCGCAGTCGCTGAATATTTGAGCACAAATGCCTCGTCGTGCAGTGAAGCGACGAAAAGCTGCCAAAAAAGATTGAGTGGTCAAATCTGACACTGTCTCAAGGTGAATAGCCTTTGTAGCCAGACAAATAAAAATCGCAAAGTAGCCCTTGAATGTCTTAGCTCTTCTTCCCCCTCCACGTTTTCATTTCTATGGGGCCGGCGTAATCTACCCCTGTGTTGGTAAATGGCCTGGCCATTCGTACTCGTGGTGCTGGCAGGCTTCCCATAAGCTGTTCCAGATTCTTTTTTTTGGTGTCGGAAGCATATGACACATTTATGAATATGTCCTTTCACCTGTTGTTTTATGCTTATGATCCAGTAAGACATGCGAATGTAAGCCATTGTCTGATGGTTTCCTCCGTGTAGGGTTTGTTTGTGAGCATCTCGCATCACGAGTTCTGTGAAATGGTATCTGGGTTTCAGAATGATCGGGTGTTGCTGGTTGTAGGGAAGCGGTGTGTTCTGCAATCGACCACCAACGCGAAGTAACCCATTACCATCAATGAAAGCGTTGAGTGAGAGTAATGATTTTGGAATTTTGTTTTTGTTCTCGAGCTCAAACAGCTCTTCGGTGAACATGATCCTTTGTGCTGCCTTATGCACTAATAAAGTTGCACCTTGAAGCTCTTCAAGGTTTAGTTCTCCCGTATATTTTGAGGTTTTTCTTTTTTTTGCTAGGGCATTTCTTCTAAAACGGCAACAGAAAGCAATTGCCCGGATGACTTTTGATATTCGGGAGCATCTTAAAATACTAAGATTGATGTCATCATCTGCAGCATCGTAATTGGCGAACGTGCACTGCACTTTCGTTGTCCGCTTCTCTTCGTCAGTGTCGAAAATGGATGGCTGTTCGGGTACTTCGAAATGCCACTTCTCCCGCAAAAACGAAGGCCCTATCCACCAAAGATGTTGAGTTCCTAATATGGAAGGTGAAACGCCTCTCGATGCTAGATCAGCTGGGTTGTGATCTGTCGGAATATGATTCCAAATGTGGCAGCTTGTCAGGCGTTGAATTTCTGCAACTCTGTTGCTGACAAATGTTGTCCATTTGGATGGTTGTGCTCTTATCCACGCCAACGTAATCATTGAATCTGACCAGGCATACATTTTAGCGTTGGATAAATTAAGCACTTCTCTCGTGTAGTTTAGTAGCGATGCAAGTAAGGCAGCTGCACAGAGTTCAAGTCGTGGCAGACTGATCGTTTTCAATGGAGCCATTTTTGTTTTGGAAATGAGTATGTTCATGTGGATATTGTCTGAACTGTCAAGCACACGCATGAAGACTATTGCCCCATAAGCCTTCTCAGACGCGTCGCTGAAGCCATGCAATTCCACCGATTTTTGTGTGTTGTGTGTTTTGATCCACCTTGGAATCTTAATTTGTTGTATGGCAGGCAATTCAGCCCGAAAAACTTGCCATTCTTCTTTTAAATCTGACGGAATCGGTTGATCCCAATCAGTTCCTCTGCACCATAATTTTTGCATCATGATCTTGGCCTTGATAACACATGGTGCAATCCAACCAAGTGGGTCAAAAAGCTTGGCGATAGCTGACAACATATTCCTCTTGGTAACTTCTTCTGTGTCGGGTTGAAAATTTTGAAACAAAAACATGTCTTCTTCTGGATGCCATCTAATGCCCAAAGTTTTGATTGGATCGGTTATTCCAAGAGGGAGTTCAAAACTAATTTCGCAGTCTTCTTTGGGTAAGTCACATAAAAGTTCTTTGCAGTTGGACGTCCACTTTCTAAGTTTCAGTCCTGCCGATGCCAATAGGTTGCACGAATCTTCACGTTTTCTGCGGGTTTCGTCGATGGAATCTCCTCCACTTATAAAATCGTCTACATACATCTCTTCTTTGACTGCGAGAGCTCCTTCTGGATACCTTTTAGCTTCATCCTCAGCGGCTTTATGTAAAACACGGATGGCCAAGAAAGGAGCACACGCCGTGCCAAACGTAACCGTTTTTAATTTAAAGATTCTGATGGGTTCGTCTCGGCTTTCTCTCCAAAAAATCAGTTGATAGTACTGATCGGATTGCTGTACGTAAATCTGGCGATACATCTTCTCGATATCAGCGGTTATGGTAATTTGATATTTTCGCCAATTTAAAATTATATCGATAATGTTCTTTTGTAATTTAGGACCTATCATCAAGTGTTGATTTAAGGACGTCCCATCAAACGTTTTCGTCGCTGCATCAAAGACGACTCTTAATTTTGTGGTGAAGCTGGACTCTTTGAAGACAGCATGGTGAGGAAGGAAATAATGAAAAGGTGATTTCAAAATTGGATCGTCGAAATTCACTTCTTCCATGTGTTGTAGGGTTATATACTTTTTGATGCATTGGCTGTAGCTCGCTTGCAGTTTCGGTTCCTTTTCAAATCGTCGTTCCAGAGATGAAAAGCGCCTAACTGCATTCTCCATGCTGGATCCGAGTTCAGGGTGAGACCCTCCCTTGAATGGAAGACTTACTTCATATCGTCCATCTGAAAGACGCCTGGTGGTTTCTAAAAAATGGTTTTCGCAGGCGACGTCTTCTTCTGATGGCTGCGTCACGAATGGAGTTTCCTCAATTTCCCAAAATTTTCGAATTTGAGTGTCGAGATCGATGTGTTGAAGAAAAAAGCTTTGAATTCTTTTTGGACTTGGCTCAGGAATTTTTCCCAAGACAATCCAGCCCAAATGGGTTTTTTGGGCAATTGGTGCAGTTTCATACTCACTACGGATTATCTCTGGTAAAACAATGTCCGAGTAGACATCCGCGCCAAACAGTAAATCAATAGGAGCAGGAACGAAGAATTTAGGGTCTGCTAACTTTAAACCAGTTAGGTGTTCCCAAGTGCTGGGTACCATTTTGTGGGCCGGAAGAAGGCCAGTCAACGACTTGAATATAAACGCCTTGGTTGCGCCCTCGAACGTCGAGTGTTTGGAAGCAAACATTATGTCAACGTAATTTTGACTGGTGCCGTTGCTGACCTTCCCTAACCCTGATACCTTCACGAGGATACGGTGTTTCGTGAGATTTAATAGCCTCGCTGCAGATTCGGAGATAAACGTAGCGTCTGAGCCTGGGTCAATAAGCGCTCGAAGATCTGTAAATCTGCCATTTCCAGTTTGAACCCGAACGATCGCAGTAGCTAATAAAATCTGCATTCCATGGATCTGAGACGCATAAAAGTTGTGTCGAGTACTGCAACTTGGTGTGTTGTTGCTGGGGGGTTGGAAAACAGGAGGATATGTATTCACAGCTACGTGTTCGTGCTGAGGCTGGATCTCCTGCTGTTGAAATTGTGTTATTGTAGTGTTTGCGTTAGAAATCGATTTCTGTGTATGTGTAGTGTTGTGTAAAAGTGAGTG
The DNA here is from genome assembly GCA_916050605.2 of Platycheirus albimanus. Classification (NCBI taxonomy): domain Eukaryota; kingdom Metazoa; phylum Arthropoda; class Insecta; order Diptera; family Syrphidae; genus Platycheirus; species Platycheirus albimanus. The sequence goes on along the minus strand of OU696696.1, from coordinate 102,517,683 downwards.
GTGTTTTTGTTTACAAAAGTAACAGCACCAGTTGCTTAGGCAATCTCGTGTTGTGTGGCTGTAGGCGAGACAATTCTCACATACTTGTATCTGACGTACAGCTTGAAGCTTTTGAGCCGAATCCATGCTCAAGAAACTAGGACATTTCATTAAAGAATGTGGTCCTTGTTTACATATTTGACACTTGTATTGCGTATTTATTTGTTGTTGATAACGCGGTGCATATGTTTGCGGTTTTTGCTTAGTTTTAGCATGAAATGTTTTGGCTGAAACAGGGGGTTTCGCCACGGGTTTGGGTTGTATGGTTGAACTCCCTTGTTGTGTAATGGACTCTAACGTTCTGAAACGGGAATTAATAAATTCAGTGAATTCAGAAAAGGTTGGGAGTTCCTTTTTACTGCCGAGTTTTTCTTCCCATAGTTGCTGTGTTTTACCAGGCAATTTTTGGAAAATTATATAAACTAGAAGTGTGTCCCAGTGTTCCACTGGTAGTTCTAAATTTTCTAGGGCATGGACAACTTCAGTGGTGGTGTCTAAAAGGGTTTTAAGGTTCTCAGCTGACTCTTTACCTTGAGCAGGTTGACCAAAGAGAACCTTAAGGTGTGAATTTACTAAAACCCTCTTATGGTCATACCTTTCTTTTAACAGATCCCAAGCCTTTTGATAATTTGCTGCACTAAGATCTAAATGGTGCAGCAGACTTTCGGCCTCTCCAGTTAAACTGGCCTTTAAAAAGTGCAATTTTTGGATGTCGTCTAAGGCTGGATTCTTATGCACAAGGGAAATGAAAATGTCATGGTAGGAACGCCATGTTGTATATGACCCTGAAAATGTTGGAGGCTTTATCGGAGGGAGTTTGAGAAAATTAGTTTGAGTAATTTGTGTTGGTTGTGAAGATTCCTTGGAGATATTAACTTGATTTGGTGGTGCGGTTATGGTGGGCGTGACCGGAACTGGAGTGATTTTATCCAGAGCATCCATCATTTCACTTTTATAGTCCAGATACGTATCACAAATTTGGTCAAACACAACTATCAAATCTTCCTTTTTTAATGTCTCCTCAAGCTTCCCCCCACTTATTATTTCCTCATGGTACCTCTTGGCATTAACCAAGTTTGCTTCTAAAAGCTCCAAGCGAGTTTTCAAATAGTTGGCAGTGCGACGAGCTTGGCCTGTCTTTTTAAAATTTGAAAAATCGCGTTCTAATTGAACCAAAACTTCCTTTTGAAGCTCCCCAACTGACATAGTGGACTTTTGTTTATCAAATGTAATAAAAAAAGAGCAAAAAAATACTTTAAAAAAAAGAGGACTTACGTGGCGTGCCTTGATGATGCTTTTGTGTTGGTTACACGTCGCGGGAATCCCGATTAGCACAGCACAAAAAATGTTTTTTTTTTTTTTTTTTTTTTTTATAAATTAATTAAAGTTTAATTCTTTTAATTGAAATTACTTTAATTCTGGTAATTAAATTTTTACACTGTCAGTATATATGTAATTTATACTATATAGATACCTATATGTATGTAATTTTTGTACTTTTGTACTGTTTTATTTTACACTTTGGTTGAAAATGTGAAAAGGAGAGAAAAAAAATTTCACACACACTTTTTGTTTTATTTTAAACGAGCGCGAAGGACCAAATGTTTGTGTATCGCTGAATTTCTTTTAAAATAAAACTCAAAAATGTTCTTTAAACGTTATAAAATTATTTAATAATGTGTCGTGTCGTGTTTCGTATAAAATTGAATTTTTAATAATGACCTTCTTTCTTATATTGAAGGTTAAAAGTTCTAAAAAAAATCTTATATTTATATCGTAAATTATGATGACAAGAAGTGTCATCTTGAGCTACTTTATTTCATATTTAGACCAATTCACAATAGTGTTTTATATGATGAATAATAAATTTGACATAATAAAATTAAATAAATGATATGTCGCCAACACTCCCCCATAAATGAGTTTCTGTGGTCGTGATGGTCGACCATCTGGCGCACGTAAAACAATTATGTACTCATCCGTGAACAAAACCCTGCCCATTGCTGGTGAGTCCAATTTGCATGTTTTTTAGCAAATAGAAGCCGGACTACTCGGTGATGTCTGAGGAGCAGAAGACCACGTGTTGGCTTTTAAATTCGCGTTCACCATGCGTCTTCTAATCGTACGCTCGCTTAAGTTGACTTCTCTCGTGTTTTGAAGCTGCTGGCAGACCTCGACGGCGGTGAGGAAGCAGTTCCTTAAAGTGTTTAGTAGGAACAATAAATCGGTCATCCCGAACCGAAGTGCCATCTTGTAAGGCTAGATTTTCTTTTTTTTGTGAAGAAGTAGGTTCGGTTATTTTTGAATACCTTGGCAACAAAAAGTTGTAAAGCCATACGGTTTTCAGTGTTGGATTAAAGATTAATGGAAGCATTGAATTCTGAGAACAAAAATTATACTTAAATACGTAAAATTTTGAAAAAAATTAGTTTTAAAATTATTTTTTCAAATTTTTTTTTCAAAATTTTGAGTTTGAAAATTTATATTTTTTAAACTATTCGTTAAAACAATTTAATTTAAAAAACAAACTGAAAGAAAAAGTTTTTGGCTTTCCAAAAAGGTATAATACGGTGTTGTAAACGAAGTCGTTGATTTTAAATATTTTTTTTTTACAAAATAAGTCAATTTTTCAGAAAATTGCCCCTCCCGGCTAAACGGGGGGAATAGACCCCCCTCACATACGATTTTTTTCTTGCCTTAACTCAACCTACACGCTCTAGCTTTTTGGCATAACGCTCGTGAATCACCCTGTATTTACCTTCTGCTGGTCCAGTTAGAATTTGAACCTTTATTATATTTTTGGAAAGTTTTTTGATTTGGAGTCGTATTCCGTTGCATAGGTTTGGAGGGCTTAGATGTCTTATCAGAATTATTGGTGTACCAATAAATAAAAAATTAACACAAAAAACAATTGAATAAAAATAAAACGAGAAAATGGTTTAATTTTTGTATCGTTTATGTTGATGCAAGGCACTTACTTGTTAATGAGGCCACTCTTTGTCTTTCCACAATCATCAAGTTAATCTATTAAATAAATGGAACAACTTGCATTCATGTGACAACTCTTAGATTTATGACTGTAAAGCAGAAAAAATGGAAGCGGACTTTCTATAAAATCACTCAGAAAGAGCTTAGCCGTCATATTTGATAGCCACATTATACTGATCAAATTCGTTAATTGTGGCTTTCATCTATCGCAAATCATCTTAATCAATTTTGTCCTAGACCCCAAAACTATCGAGGAAATAGTCTCATCATCCCGGTTCTGCTGTATGGCGCAGAATCATGACTTACCTCCTTAACCAGTCGTATAAAACTCAATTGTTGTATCCGAAAAAAAAACTCCTACTAACGATTTATAGTTCTGCTAGCGTAGACCAATCAAATTCAGTAAAAGAATCACTCTTCCCAATCGGTGTTTCTTCGGGCTTAGAAGGCATCTTAGTACCAAAGACCCTAATCATCCCACTGTAAAGGGCAGAACCGTGGACACTGACTTGAGCCATGAGGAGCATAAGGACGAAAACGCACCAAGCACCCGAGTCTTCAATACTTACCCGGAGGCCGACGCAGTTCTGGAAGACCCCATCTAAGGTGGCGCGATCAAGTGCAGAACGACCCCAACTAACTAGGTGTGTGCAACTGGCGGCCACTGGTTAGTAGCGGCCTAGCTGGCGAGGATTGTTAGCTGAGGGGGTGCTTCACAACTCTCCACCTTAATTAAGTAAGTAAGTAAGTACGTAGAACAATATAATCAGTGTCACGTAAAAAGAAACTACAAAGAGCTATACGTGCTGAACAGGGACATTAGCCTGTTCGAAAAAAATCGTATCCAAAAGTTCAATGGTGCTTTTTAGAGTAAGTGAACGTAGACGTCCAAGAGGGGAGAACGCACCAAAAAAACCTTATCTTCGCTGGATCAATCAGGAAGAGAAAGATCTCCGACTTCTTGGGTTGCGAAATTGGAGATGTCGCGAAAGCCCACTTTAGAACTATATTGACCGCAAAACCGTTTCCATCACTAAAAAGCAGAGCAAACAGCAAACAAATAATTCAGATATCAATATTGGTACAACGTTTTAAAAGGTTTTTTCAAGGTAAAGTCAATGTTTTCCAGATAAACTTTCTCAAAAAGCACTCGACCGTTTTTCATTAAACTTTTTAAATCGACTGAATTCTAATATGTTTTGTTTTTTAGATAAACTCACCAGCACGAAAACTTGGCCACTCTTGATTTTTGTTGTAACTCCCCCATAAATGAGTTTCTGTGGTCGTGATGGTCGACCATCTGGCGCACGTAAAACAATTATGTACTCATCCGTGAACAAAACCCTGCCCATTGCTGGTGAGTCCAATTTGCATGTTTTTTAGCAAATAGAAGCCGGACTACTCGGTGATGTCTGAGGAGCAGAGGACCACGTGTTGGCTTTTAAATTCGCGTTCACCATGCGTCTGCTAATCGTACGCTGGCTTAAGTTGACTTCTCTCGTGACTTGAAGCTGCTGGCAGACCTCGACGGCGGTGAGAAAGCAGTTCCTTAAAGTGTTTAGTAGGAACAATAAATCGGTCATCCCGAACCGAAGTGCATCGTTCTCTCCCACTGCCTGGTCGGCGATGTTAGCCACCGGTTCCTGAAACTTTTTAAACATATCTTCATATGCGACATGTGTTATAAACACTCAAAACATTTGCCATCGGGTGATAATAGCTTGGCCAAGATTTCGTGTCGCTGAGTGTAGAAACTTCTAAAAAATTAAAATAAACAGTTTAAAAGATCTCCATTTTTTGATGTGTGCACTTCCTTATGTTTGTTTGTGGGTTGACGAATACACAATCGGAAGCCCTAACGTTTTTCTAAAAATCGAAAATCTCATATTTTAACTTAATAAGCTTGGTGTAATTCAATACTTAAAAAATAAACATATTTCTCAAGAAAAAAAAAAATACATTGACAACTTTATCTTAATAAAATTATTTATTTCAAACTTTGCACTAGATTTGTCTCAAGACAAAACATGTCCCTATTTTCATCTTCTTCTCCTTTTTGGATTTTCACCATCTAAGTTCAATCGCATTTGTTTTATATCACCTTTGGCCTGCATCTTAACACTTTGCACGAATTGCTTCACCGATCTGTTTTTGAAGTCCAAACTTGGAGTATGCGCATCTTGTGCTTCTGAATCATTAAAAATTTGGCTAAAACTAAAAAAACTTGATATACGGGAGCTAACGTTAAGTAACCTTTAATATATCAAATTTAGATGTCGTCTTTTGAGTGATATAAATGATTTATAAATTTCCGCTTATTGCCAAATTAATAATACTGTTAAATCCAATTTCCGCTATTATCATGTGTAGGCAAAAACTAAAAATGCAGTTTTCTTTGAAGTATTCTATGTATGTTACATACAACGTGTTATTAAAAAGCAGCCTTTTTTTGAGTAAATTAGAAATAAAATGCACGACTAGGTCGCACGAACTTGCTCTAATATGTGTGACAGTGGTGTAGGAGCTTGAGATTTTGATAAAAATACATTTTCCAAAATTCTTAAATAAATGCTTAAACTAATTTGAGCTGAAAAAAAAAGTACGCCATTTTGTTTCTTAGATACATTTGAATTTATGAGAATAAATTTATAAAAATCTGTGAAGCAGTTTTTGAGAAAAAAACGTTTTTTTTGGAAAACTTTTTGAAAAAAATTTAAAAAAAAAATTCAGAAACGCCATTTTATAGGTATTTAGCAAATACATTTATTTATAATTTTTAGAAAAAAATTTAATTAGCAGTTTTAAAAATATTAATTTTGTAATTTTTTTTTCTTAAAAATGCTTTTAAAAATAAAAAAAAATTTGTTCAGCCATATGATTGGTAGTACCTAAAAAGCAACACTGATTTTTTTAAATCAAAATCGTTAGAGCCATTTTTGAGAAAAATAAGCTTTAACGTAACGGTTATATGGCAGGTAGGTAGGTACCGTTATTTTTTGAGCTAAAAAAGAAATTTCAATTTCCCCTCTGTACAATACCTAAGAAACTCTAAATACCAAGTTTGAAGGAATTCGGCCCACCCGTTTGGGCTGTAGTGTAGGTCTCTATACATACAGACAGACAGACATACAGACGGACAGAATTTTTAGTTTTAAGATCATCTCTTTTCGTCTTCGCTATCATCGTAATGTCATTTTTGATTGTTATCTCAAAACTTTTTTTTTCGACGAATGCATAACTTGCCTTATAGTACCTATAATCGCAAGTCAAAATGAATAGGTAATAAATTGGAAATAATATCCAACGAAACTGCAGACGTACATAAATAAAACAAAATAAAAAAACAGCAACGAAATTTGTAAATAAATAGCTACATGGCAACGGAAAAATTGAATAAAATAAAAGAACAGTTTGGAAATAAATTTTTTAAACTTTTTCAATTCTACCGACTTTACTATAACCAACAATCCTTTTTTTATACTTTCAGCTGATACGTTTTTTGGTAGGGAAATGTTTTGTTATCCCCTTTTTATAGATCAACTTTTAGTTAATTGTTGTCTTTTTATTATTGTTTAGAGATTAGAAATAAAATGGTAAAAAGAAGGGCAAACTTGGGTAGGCAATCTAGAAACGCAAAAAAAAAAATGATCAACGTCAAAATGAGCAGCCTTCACAAAGAGAAGAAAGAATAAATATTCAAAAAGAAAATACAAGACGAAGTCTTAGAGATGCTATTCAAAATACAGCAAAAGCAGCAGCAGCATCATCAAATAATAACTTCGTAAAGAACAACTATTGACATCTCAAATGTGAATCGGTTTTTGGGTAAGAGAGGGGCTTTTAATTACATTTCTCAGTTTCCATACATAAATAACAACATAACGGATATTGGTCAAATGAACAGTAGTTGCAATTTTTGTAAGGCTAAAAAATGGACTGAGGAATTTAGTAGTATGTGTTGTGGTAAAGGCAAAATAAAACTTCCATCTATTGCTGAACCATCTCAACCTTTAAAAAGCATGCTTAGTGGACATCATCCACTCTCTTAAAATTTTCTTGATAATGTGGGATCATATAATACGTGGAAAAGAAATTAAAGAAGGCAACTTCATGCCTACTTTTAAAGTCCAAGGGCAAATTTACCACCTTATTTGAAGTTTACTTCATTAAACTACAAATCCCAGCTTCCTTCAAATTTACTTTATCGCTGAAGCAGATCAAATCTCTATGCGACGAAATATGGCTCCTAACCTCAAATGGCAAATCATTGAAATAATCCAATATCTTTTAAATACTCGAAATGTATATATTTCCACTTTCAAGATGACTCTCGAACATGCACCTCCAAATTTGTCTGATTTAAAAATTGTTATTAAAGCAGATCATAAACCTGCCAACGAGCATAGTGGCCGGTTTAATGCTACAACAACTAATGAAATTGCTATTTTGATGTTGGACGAAGACAAAGGTCCTCGAGATATTGTTTTGCATGGACGTGATGGACGTTTACAGCGTGTTTCGGAGCTCCATCGTTCATATGACCCACTCCAGTATCCAATAATGTTTATTTGCGGTGAAGACGGTTATTGCATAGGCATTCCAACAATTTCACTTGCAACCGGTCAAATCAATTTAAATAAAACTGTTTCCTGCATGCAATTTTACTCATATAGATTAATGGTGAGGGAAAATGAAACAAACTTTCTACTTTTATTTCGCAAGCTCTTTTTTTTTTTTTTTTTTTTTTTTTTTTTATAATGCACACGCGCTCAAGGGGTTTGTTATAGCCCTTTTAATGATAATTCACAGCGCGAGCAATAGGAATTTAGGGAGGAAGGGAAAGGAGGTGTCGATGAACATTGATCTTGAATGTCTGCAGATCAAAATGGTAAGGACAAATTGTGCCAGGCAATCTATTCCACATTCGTGTTGTACGGCTAAAGAAAGAATCCCTATATTTCACGGTACGTCCGAAATTGGGCTCAAGTGTAAACTGATGAGCGTTCCTAGCAAGACGAGTGTTACGGGGGAAATGTTTAAGGGGTGGAACGCAGCTGGCTACCTCGAGTGAGCATTTTTTATAAAAGAGCCTGTAAAATAAAGAAAGACATGAAACATTTCGACGATGTTCGAGTGATGGAAATGTTTCCATAATGTTTCTCTCTCCTATCAATTTTAACGCTTTTTTCTGAACTCTGTCGAGCAGGTGAAGAAAAGTTTGAGAAGCACCTGCCCAGAGATGGGAATTATACTCGAGTTTAGGGCGTATAAACGCCTTGTAAATTGTAGCCAGATCAGAAGGGGTGAAAAACTTCTTGCATCTATTAAGAAAGCCTAAGCATCTTGCAGCATTCTTAGCAATCTCAAGTATATGATCATTCCAACGAAGGTTGTCACTGATACACATACCGAGTACTGATAGCTTTTCGGCCTCCTCGATGCAAGTACCATTCATGGATAATGGCATAGGGGGTATGTTTAGCTTCAACGACAAAAGACAGCATTGAGTTTTCGACGCATTAAACTCCACACGATTTCTTGTACCCCAATTCACAATGCTGTTTAAATCGGAGTTTAATGAGCTTATCATACGGTGTCGTTGTAATAACTCGTCCGAAGGCGAAGGCCGTGAATTATCAAACGTATATGAAAAGCTGAGGGTTGAGTCGTCAGCAAAACAATTTAATGGATTAGAAGTCACAGACAAGAGATCATTTATAAAAATGAGAAAGAGAGTCGGAGACAGAACGGAGCCCTGGGGCACACCAGCATTTATTTTGTGGAGATCAGACTTGAAACCGTCTAATACAACTTGTATTGAACGGTCCAGAAGATAGCTTCTAATCCAACGAATAAGAGTATCATCGATTCCAAATGCACGCATTTTCGATAAAAGAGCTTCATGCCAAACTCTATCAAATGCCTTTGAAATATCAAGCGCAATAATCTTGCTTTCGCCAAAGCGATGCAAAGATTTGTTCCACTGTTCGGTGAGATATGCCATCAGATCACCAGTGGAACGATTGCTGCGAAAGCCGTATTGCCGGTCATTTAAAAACTCCTGATCTTCGAGATATTTCTTGAGCTGACGATTTATCAGCGTTTCCATGACCTTGGAAAGAAGGGAAGTAAGTGCAATTGGTCGGTAGGAGGAGGGGGAGGAGGAGTCACCTTTCTTTGGGACGGGCTGGACAAATGCTGTTTTCCATCTACTAGGAAAGATTCCTGAACGATAGGAGCGATGAAAAAGCTTACGCAGTGGTTTTGCCAGCGATGAAGAACACTTCTTCAGAAGAATAGGGGGTATACCATCCGGGCCAGCGGATTTGTGTATATCAAGATCTTGAAGAACTCTTGCTACTGTACGAGTGCGGAAAAATACCTGTCCCATAGAAGAATTAACGTTCTCAAGTACAGGAGGGGCATTGTTGCTTGCAGGCAACGTAGAACTTGCAGCAAAATGAGCTGCGAGCATATTCGCCTTCTCTGAAGAGCTGACAATTGGTTTATTGTCGACGATGAGCGTTGGAACTGATGATGACGTTGAGTTCTTAACGTTTTTTACAAATGACCAGAAGTTTTTACTGCCTTTGGGACATTGCAGAATTTTTTGCCGTAACTTCTGGTCATGTAAAAATTTCGTTTTGTATATAACGGAGTTGCACGGGTTCCTAACTTGTTTGTGTTTCTTCCGATTTTCCTCAGTTGGGTTGGCTTTGTAGAATCGGAAGCTTACTTCTTTCAACCTGATAGCTTCTTTACACTCTTCGGTAAACCAAGACTTTTCTTTTGGTTTGATACATTTTGTTCTGTGAGGGACAAAAGTTCTCATTCCAAGAAAAATCACTTCTGTAATCATTTCAGCACTGGCATCAATGTCATTATCGAGGAAGCATAATGACCAGTTAAAGTTGCGAAAGAAATTATTCAGACCGTCCCAGTTGGCTTTCTCGTATTGCCAAACGGTCCTATTGGGAATTTTTTTCTTTAACTGGATGGTTGGATATGGATATCGAGAAATTAGCTGAAATGACACAATGGTCCGAGGTGCCAAATGGAGAAGTTACTTTAATAGTATATTTATCAGGGTGGGAAGTAAGGAACAAGTCAAGAGTATGGGCGGAATGCCCATCAATATCCGGTATACGAGTAGGCTCATCGACAAGCTGGGTAAGATGGTTAAACTCAGCAAAGATCTCGGTATACCTTCCTTCGAGTGTTGCCTGGCCAGAATAGCGGAGCCAACTTGAATTGTGTACATTGAAGTCGCCCGTAATCACGACTTCAGTGTGAGGACAATGGGAAACAATTCGGGAAATTGAATCTGACAAAACATCTAACTCATCATAAGTAGACATGCTGTCAAGATTCGGACTCCTGTAAAGAAAACAGTAATGAATGATATGCTTGCGGACAGTGAATTTGAGCCACAGGAAATCAAAGTTCGTATTAGAACAATGCCCATATTGGGGAAGGCTCTGGCAAGCAATATCATTCCTAACATAAACAACAAGACCATGGTGGGAAAAAAGTAATGGCACTAAGTTATATCCAACCAAACAAAATTCTGATAAATCAGTATTCTGTCCAACCTGGGTTTCACTCAATGCCAAAACAGCTGGCCTGTATTGCACAGTATGGGCGTACACAGAAAAGAAATTCTTCCTAAGCCCACGAACATTTGAATAGACGACACAAAAATCACTTACCATTCTGAAAAACTTAACACAAAAAATTCAACTTTGACGTACCTAAGTTCGACCGTGCAGTGTAAGCCCATATCAAATCAATGAAAAACAAACTGTCCTAGGTGTTATGCCCATAAGACAATTTGCACACGAAATTAATATATAGGTATAGACAACACAATAGAACTATTCGACAAATGCTACTTACCCATCCACTGCAATCATCTTGCGATAAGCCACACAAGAGGCTTGCAGTGCATAGAAAGCAACAGTTATAGGTGGGCTCGGGTGGAGAGGATGGGTGGTGGTGGTGTCGGATGCTGTGCTGCGACTACGAGCGAGGTTTCGGGTTTTTTTTTTTTTTTTTTTTTTTCTTTAATTTGTTATTTGTCACTGGCTTATTTGATTTTGCGAATTGTGGGTATTGAAAATGATTGATCTTAATTTGTATGTAAATTGTATGTGAGATTTTTTGGTTTGGTCTATTTTTTTTTTATTATTTTTCTTTATATATATATATTTGGGGGACACTCGCGCACAGATTTAGCAACGCGACCGCTCACGACGAGTACTTGATCGACTTAAGTCAGTTCGTCGTTGATATGGCAGCCACAATGATAACAGAGAGACTTAATTTCATAAGAACACATCAGAAAACTCTAAGGGCTGAAAATTACGTTCACCTTAGAGATGCTGTCAATAATGACGCTAACGTCAACCCTCAGAGTTTAAGTCAACACATATAATTTTACCATCTACTTTTACCGGATCACCAAGACATCTGCACGAAAAAAACAAGACGCAATGACATATGTGCGAAAACACGGCCGCCCAGATCTTTTTATCACAATGAAATGCAATCCAGAGTGGCCAGAAATCAAAGCTGAGCTCTTTCCGGGACAACAATCTTTTGACAGGCATGACATCGTTGCAAGAGTATTTCACCTTAAATATAAGAAACTAATGAAATAAGTTAAACAAAACAATATTTTTGGTGAGACAAAATGCTACATGTTGACCATGGAATGGCAAAAGAGGGTTGCCGCATGCCCATTATATTGATTTGGCTTGCAACTAAAATTCAACCGGATGAGATTGATTCCATTATAAGAGCTGAAATACCTAACAAAGAAGAGGATTCGTTGTTATACGACATTTTTTGCAAGCATATGATCCATGGTCCCTTTGGTGACCTTAACACGCGGTCTCCATTGGCAAGAAAACTGTCGTACCTTCTGTTCTGTCTGATAAACTGTTCAATGGAGACCACCTCATTGCAAACAGAAAATCTGTTGGAACAGAACTATCTGGCTTCCTGTCTAGTCTTCTCCGTGGTCAGAAACTCAGACAGATTTTGACATTTCGTTTGTCAGAGTTGGGTGACAACTAAAAAAAATAATAAAAACAAAAATTAAATTATTTTGTTATTTGTTCCACTGCGTGATGTCTCGAAAAGAAACAATCGAGTAAGTGGATTGTTATGAAAAATATGAGTGTTTGTGGAACAACAAAAGTAGTTCTTATAAGAGGACTGACTGGAAAAAAGCAGCATAGGCTGAAATTGCTCAAAAAATGGGCAAGAAGTGAAAACAAAATAAAAGCATTAAATTCAACTTATGTGGTAGAAAAGAAAAAAGTTGATGCCTAAAATAAATCAGGCTCCAGTGGCGATGATTTTGAGCCTAATTTATTTTACTTTAATGATTTGATTCATTATCCGGTCATACAAAAAGATGTGTCATTCGTCTGTCATAACAGAATAAGGTGCCCACCCTAAAAATGCGGACAGATTTTTGACGGAATTATAATTATTATTATTATTATTATTATTCAGCTTTAATAACTCTTAAAATGTTCAATACAAAAATGTAATTTTTTTTTTTTGTTTTTGAATTTAAAAAATAATACAAAATTAATTAACATAAATCTAGAGAGTTTGATGAGTATAAGCCTCCCCCTTCAACTTCCATCCGCTTCTTTCTGTAGCTTCTCTCCAGTAGTTCGGACAAAAAGAATGTATGTTCTCTCCATCGCTTAAGTGGTCTTCCAGCATTTCTTTTTCGGTCTAGGGGTATCCAAACTGTTGTCGTCTTGGTCCATCGATCATCAGTTGAACGAATTATGTGGCCAGCCCAGTCCCATTTCAATTTTCTCATTTTATGGAGAACGTCTTCAAAACCGGTCTGAATTCGTATCCTTTCATGGTTTATTCGTTGAGAGATTCTCACCTTTACAATCGATCTTTCCATAGCCCTTTGACAAGACTGAAGTTTTTGTTCGAGGTACCTTGTAGATTGCCAAGTTTGACACCCATATGTTAGAACTGGTAGAATCGTTGAGCCAAAAACATATTTTCTTGTTTGTTTAGAGATGTTTAGTTCCAAGAGATTTCTAACGTTCCAGAATTGTCGCCAAGCGTTTGTTATTCTTTGGTTAACATTTTTTGTCTCCTTATCGGTAAATGATATTATTTGGACGAGGTAAGTATAATCTTCTACATAGTCTAAAATTGTATCATCTATTTTTAATTCTAAATGATATCCATTAGACATGATTTTCGTTTTTTGTCGATTAGTTGATAAACCCACTTTCTTGCACTCGAAACTAAGATCGTTGAGCATACCTTGTAGTTCTACATCGCTGTTGGCAATCAATACAATATCATCTGCAAATCTTAAATTTGATAAGTATTTTCCATTTATCCTCAAACCCTTTTCTTTCCAGTTTAACTTTCGGAAGATTTCCTCTAAGGTCGCAGAAAAAAGCGCTGGAGAAAGTGGGTCGCCCTGTCTTACTCCTCGAGTTATATGAAACATTGGTCCAATCGTTTCTGTTTTTATGAATGCAGTATTTTCACTGTACATTTTTTTCAGAACTCGAACGATTTTCCGCTGAACACCTTGTTTTAATAACGCTTCCCATATACAAATTTGCTCAACCGTGTCAAACGCTTTGGCAAAGTCTATAAACGCGAAATAGAGAGTTATGTTATATTCTTTGGATTTTTCGATGATTTGACTAATTGTTTGAAGATGATCTATAGTGGAAAAACCAGATCTAAGCCCGGCTTGTTCAAAAGGTTGATTAAACTCTAAATTGGCTTTTATTCTATGACATAAACATTTAGCAAAAACTTTGTATATGCATCATATTATGCTTATGGGCCTGTAGTTGTTAATATCATCTTTGCTACCTTTTTTGTGTATAAGGATAATTTCAGATTTTTTCCATTGTTCAGGAATTTCCTCGGTGACCAAAACCGGGTTGAAAATTTCTTTTAACCAGTTGGCCAATGAAAACTTTGCATATTTTAAATATTCTACTGCAATTCCATCATTTCCATTGCATTTTTCGTTTTTCAAGCCATTAATTGCATTCTCGATTTCGGCTTTTCAAAAGTAATGGAAACTCTTCTTCTTGACTTGACTTTCAAAGACAATATTTTCGGTTGTGCAGCTATGCAATTGTGTTGTGTATAAACTGCTATAGAATTTGGTAGCTAAAGAATTTATATCTTTTCTTTGATGATTCCTTCGCATGTTATCAGACAGAGCAACTATCCACTCCTTATCAGTTTGCATCGAAGCTTTTGCTTTTTTTGTTGATTTCGTTTTTTCTATTATTTTTTTAAGAAGGTTATCATTAAAGAGCTTAATGTCTTCCTGTGACTTTCTCTTAATCATCTTTCTTAATATTTTAAGATCAAGTTTCTCGGATGTATTGAGATTCTCCCTTTTACGTAAAAGTTCACGTTGTTCAATTAGTTGTAATGTTTCATTTGACAGTTTTTGTGGTTTTTGTGACGACGTTTTTAAAATGTACTTTTCTGCAGATTGTTAGATTGTTAGATGATAATATGCTACACCGTAGTTCTAGATCATAATTGTAGTTTCGTATGACTTCATCTGTGACTGTCTTCGGCACGCTTTTCTTTGTTGTTTTGTTAAGTTGCCTGGTCTTGTGATTAATCAGTAATTTAGCTCTCACAATTCGATGGTCTGAATCAAACTCAAACTTATTAAGGACACTAACATCTTGGAGTACCGATCTTTTGTTCGTAAGGATGTAATCAATTTGATTCCTATACTTACGATCAGGAGATAGCCAAGTCCACTGGTTTTGCGGTTTCTTTTTGAATAGAGAGTTGCCAACTAAAAACTTGTGTTGAAAGATATGTTGGATAAGACGGTTTCCTCTTTCGTTTCTATTTTCATATCCATATGGGCCCATTATTGTTTCTTCTCCTTTATGTCTAAATCCAAGTTTTGCATTGAAGTCTCCTATTGTAAGTAGAATTTCGGCTTTGAAATAGTTTGTCGCTTCATCAAGAGCGGTATAGAATGTGTCTATTTCTTTTCCGTTGCCTTTTCAGTAGGTGCATAAACTTGAATTATGGAAATATTGCAAATTTATATTCTTAGTTTTACTCCTATAACTCTGTCACTGAAACCCTTTATTTCGACTATGTTCTTTTTAAAGCTTTTATTTATTAAAAAACCAACACCAAAGTATCCTTTTTTGACCCCGAAATATGCGAATATATTTCCGTTGTTTAATTCGGTAATACTTTCCCCTTGTCTTCTTACTTCAGCGAGACCAATGATATCCCAATGTATTTTTGTAAGTGCGTTTTCGAGTTCAATAAATTTATCTTCGATGTATAGAAATCTGGTGTGTTTAGTGTTGCAATGTGTAATTGTCTACTACAACTTGTATTATAGTTTTTGTTTATATGTTTTAGATTATTAATTATTTGTTTATTTTTGATTATGCGTTCCGCATTTTCATTTGGAGGGGGGTTTTGGCCTAGATCCTCCACGGTGGCCATCCGGGTTGGAGGTGTGTTTTTCATAATGTTGATTTTGTTTGTTTTATTTCTCATATCCGTTTCGTACAAAAGTTGGCATTTTGAGGTTGTTGAATTGCTTTTCTTAGTGGTTGTTACTTTGCAGTTTGGTTTTCTCCTTCCATTAAAAAAGCATTTTCAGAGTTTCTACGAGAATTTAGATTTTCCCTTGAAATAGATTTTTGAAGTATATATTTTCTTAGTGGAGATGTTGTAAGAGATGTTGGTGCTTTTTGTCTTGAAGGATATTTGTTCTTCTTGAATGTTCCTGTTTGTGAATTCATTGGTTTTACATTGTCTGTTTGTTCAGTGTCTTCTTCAGATAGTTTTCGTTTGTTTTTTGACTCGTTCGTATGAGAAACCGAAGGTATGTCAGCGATTTCCCTTTCTGACAGTTGTTTGCCGTTAACTATGAGGTGGTTATGTTTGATTTTAATTCTTGTATTCCCGTCCATGTTCAGGATAGCTTCAGCTTTTTGTTTTAAGAGTTTTATTTTTTCCACATTTACTTTTGGTAAGTAATCATATATAGAGAGTTTTGTTTTATTTTTGTTGTTGTATTGTATAATACTGCTAATTTTATTCATAACAATGTTTTTTACTCTATATGCAAGGAATCCGATTTTTATGGGTCGAGTTCGTTCCAAACTATGGGTTCCTAGACGATATGCAAAGTCTAAGTCTCTTGTTGTTATTTCTAGATTGAAAATTGTGTTGAAAAAGCTTACAACTTTGTCTTCAAGCTCTGATACACTTTTTTCCAACTCCACCAAACCAAAAAGAACTATATTTTTTCTCCTTATTTGACATTCCAGAATATTAATTTTTTCTTCGTGTTTATCAACTTTCACTTCCAAAACATCAAATCTTGAACCAATATTGTTGATCTTTGATTCAACCATACTAAGCTTTGATGATATATGTAGGATCTCGTTTAGACACACAAGACATTGCTACACACACAAGTACCTTAACGAACAAAGACGAGACTAGACCTACCTACCAATACTTACACACTGAGGAAAACCAGATATACGAAAAGGGGACTAAAACGGACGACGATGACGACGACCGACAAGAACGCACGAACAGAAAAGTAGTTTTAGTTTGAGTTGAATTACCAATGTGAGACGTGAAAAAACTCCGGAGACGCGAACAAAAAATCCGATCCTTAATTCCCATAAATAAAATAATCATAATAATTCGCTTTTGAAACATTTAATATTAGTTGAAAAGTTAAAAGTCAAAATAAATAATATTGTTCAATACTGAATTGGTGCGTAGTCTTTTTTTTCTTTAATTAACTAATCGGGCGAGAGGAAAAAAAAGATGCAATTTGCAGCGTTTATTGGTGCGTAGAGAAATAAACCTACAAATTTGGGGGCTCGAACCGAGATTTGAACAATTTGAGCAGAAAGTAATACAGTGCGACGTTCTAAAAAAAAAACACCCCGAACAGTGCGAGTGCGCGACTTAAATGTGTATAGAGGCTTAGTGGCAAAAGTGCATAAAAATTAAAATCTGTGACGAGAAAGAAAATGCAATCTGTGAGAAAAAATTGAAAAATTGAAAGTATCTAGCCAGACGCCATTAAGGAAACGGTAAATGTACAACAGATTGTCTAGTCAAGTGCGCAAAACAAAGCCAACGCCAACGGCTGAAAATTTAAATCCCAACGTCAAAAGGGAAACAGAGAAAATATATATGCAAAATACGTAAACCCAAATAGGGGAAATTGTGAATGTGGTCGTGACAGTAAAAGAAATACAATAAAAGAAGAGGTGAAAGAAGAAAAAATTTAAGAAGTACAATAAAAGAAGAGGTGAAAGAAGAAAAAATTTAAGAAGTACCTACCTAAAGAAAGAAAGAAAATAAAAATAAAAAAAAAATAGACATTGAAAAGTGTGCAAAATATTGCATCCAACGAGTACAACAGATACATTGAAGAAGACGCAGCAAGACGACAACAGTAGCGGCCATAAATTAAGTATCCGATTGCATGTTTATTTTTCTTATATTATTTTAGATATGTTGATCAAATTTTGAAATTATCCATTAAGATAACGTTAGAATTAATTAATTTCCTTTGATTGAATATTGTTTTAGAATTATCCATTAAGATAATCATTTTTTTTTAAGGAAAAAATAATAAATTGAAAATTAAATTGATATTTGAGAGTAAATTGATTTTGTAAGGGAATAAAGGAAAGGAGATGGATGCCGCGGTAATAAGAGGGTTGACAGTGGAAGAACTTAAAGGGCATTTGAGGGAACTAGGTTTGCCACTTACAGGGAATAAAAAAGAATTATTGGGTAGGTTGTTAGAATATTATCAAACACCTAACGATATGTCAGGGGACGATCACTTTGTAGATGCCGTCGACATTGGTGTGGGTGCGGGTCGGCAGGAAGTGGTTTCTGGGCAACAGGTTGTGAATGCCGTCGGCAGTGGTGGGGGTGCGGGTCGGCAGGAAGTGGTTTCTGGGCAAGAGGCGGTGACTGGAATTGAGTATTTGCCACCAAGCAGTTTTAATTTCAGGGACATCGAGGATGCCATTTCACCATTTTCCGGCGAAAACACTCAGGATGTAGAGGATTGGGTCACACAATATGAAGATACCTGTTCATTGCTGGGGTTTAATGAACTGCAAAAATTCATTTTTGCCAAAAGGCTTATTACAGGTGCGGCAAAATTATTTATACAGAGCGAACGGGGCGTCAAGAACTGGCATACGATGAAGCAGGCGCTAAGACGGGAATTTATAGTTCAGTTGAGCTCCGCAGAGGTACATAGGCAGTTAAGAAGCCGTCGTAAGCAGCCAAATGAGACACTCAAAGAGTACCTTTACAAATTGTTGGAAATAGCTAAACCCATCCAGATAGACGATGCGTCTCTAATCGACTACTACATCGCAGGGCTGAGGGATGATAAAATTAATAAAATCGTTCTCTACGAGGCAACTACCATCGAGGAGCTCAAGGACAAGCTAAAAATTTATGAGCGCATAAAACAACAGACGGGCGAGTTTTCTCAGAGATTTCCGAATACGAACGTGAAGCAAGAAGCATCAACTTCTGTCAAACGTGACGATTCGAGGAAATGTTTCAAATGTGGAGATCCCAATCATCTAGCAAGGACGTGCACCAAGGGATACAAATGCTTCAAGTGTGGTTTAATGGGACACCGATCATTTGACTGTAAGGGAGCAGCTGGCACAGGAACGGAGACGAAGGCTAAAATTCATGTTGGCAGTAAGATAGGAGGGCATCTTATGAAGGACGTTACGATGATGGGGTTAGAGGTGACAGCACTGGTGGACACTGGTTGTGACCTGTCATTGCTGCGACAGGAGATGCTTCTGAGGTTTCCCAAAGTAACTTTGACGGAGAAACCATCAACGTTAGCTGGCATAGGTGGGAAGGAGATAAAAACGTTGGGATACTTCGACACTTCAATAATCATAGATCGAATACCGTTCGAAGTGAGACTTCATGTCGTGCATGAACGCGACATATTGTTCTCCATGATAATCGGAATCGATGTAATAAGTCAGGCATCTGTCACCATAAAAGACAACGAAGTGAGGTTTAGATGTCGGAAAGAAGAACCGAACCAAGATGAAGTAGCAAGATGGGCGCAGGGAGGTAATCTACCTTCACAAGGAAGTGTGGCTCAGGAGACGGAAAAATTAAATAGGAAGGAAGGCGAAGAAAGAAGGGGCAGATCGGTAGTGGTCGAGGAGAGAAGAGTTGTAGTTGGGAGGCCGAAGGAAGATGTCCAGACGCGAGGATCGACCCGAAGGTCAACATTGAGGCCGAATGATGCGGTGGCTGAACTCCGAACTGAATTTGGAGCTATGTGCACGCTAGGAATGGAAGAAGACGCTTCCGTCCCTGCAGTCGACCTACACTACTTGCCCAACGAATTCCAGGAGAAGATAATGGAGTTGATAAGAGGATATGAGCCGAAAGAAGGAGAGCCATCACCTATAAATATGAAGATAGTGTTGAAAGATGAGACACCATTATATGAGAGAGCTAGAAGGATGTCACCACAAGATAAAGAAGAAGTTGAGAGGCAGGTTGGTGATTGGATGAAGAAAGGCATTATACAGGAGAGCAGATCTGAATTTGCATCGCCGGTTGTTCTCGTAGCAAAGAAGAATGGGGAAAAGCGGATGTGTTGCGATTATCGAAGGCTTAACGCGAGGATGGTTAAGGATCACTTCCCCATGCCATTAATCGATGACGTACTGGAACAACTGCAAAAGGCGAAGATATTTACGACACTCGACCTGGTAAATGGATTTTTCCACGTATCCGTCCATCCAGATTCCAGGAAGTATACTTCATTCATCGTCCATAATGGCCAATACGAATTTTTGAAGGTGCCATTTGGCATATGCAATTCTCCAGCGGTTTTCACGAGATTCATCATGTTCATATTGCAACCACTGATCAACGAAGGCGTGGTGCAAATTTATATGGACGACGTGATAATACCGGCTGAGAACTATGAAGAAGGATACAGACGGTTGAAAAGGGTTTTGGACGTAGCCAGTAAGCATGGACTCGAGCTGAGCTGGAAGAAATGTAAGTTTCTACAAAGACGAATCAATTTTTTGGGATACCAAATAGAGAACGGGACGATAAAGCCTTCAGAAGAAAAGACCGAAGCTGTAAGAAACTATCCGTTACCGAAGGACAAGAAATCGCTTCAACGATTCTTGGGCCTTACATCCTATTTCCGACGATTTGTGGAGAGTTATGCTTCGAGGGCGAAATCGCTTACCGACCTATTACGTAAAAATGTTCCGTTTGTGTTTGGAGAAGAGCAGCATCAAGCTTTCGCATGGTTGAAGGGCGTACTCACGGAATCACCAGTCCTCAAACTGTTTGACCCGGAGGCCGTCACGGAGATTCATACAGACGCCAGTAAATATGGATACGGAGCAGTACTATTACAAAAAGACAATGATGACCAAGAATTCCATCCGGTACAGTTCATGAGCCGCAAGACGAGTCTCCAAGAGGAAAAATACCATTCTTATGAGCTTGAAGTTTTGGCAGTAGTTGGAGCGTTGAAGAAGTGGCGAGTCTACGTTATGGGACGACACGTGAAAATTATCACTGATTGCAACGCGTTTGCTATGACCATGAACAAAAAAGAAGTTCCATTGAGAGTAACCAGATGGGCGATGTTTCTACAAGATTACGACTACGAGATCGTTCATAGAAGCGGTACAAAGATGCGACACGTCGACGCCCTTAGTCGAGTGGGCATGGTCATAGTAGGTACTTTGTCGTATAGAATCAGAGAGGCTCAAGCGCAGGATGATTATCTGAAGGTCATCACGGAGGTTCTGAAGCAGAAATCTTATGAGGACTTCTTCATTAAGAACGGCATCGTATGTAAAGATCCTACCCTGGAGTTGGTCGTTATACCAACGTCTATGGAAGAAGAAATTATAACAATGATACATAAAGAAGGTCACTTTGCCGCCAAGAAAACACAAGAGATATTGGAGAAGTCGTATTTCATTCGAGGCGCGAAGACGAAAATAACAAGAGTCGTAAAAAATTGCATTGGGTGTATTCTAGCAGAGCGAAAAGGAGGCAAGCCAGAAGGACTGTTGACCCCAATCGACAAAGGAAGCTGCCCCCTAGAGACGTACCATGTCGACCATATCGGACCAATGGAGGAAACCAAGAAGAAATATAATCACATACTGGTGGTTACTGATGCTTTTTCCAAGTTCGTGTGGCTGTACCCCACTAAGAGTACAGGCACAGAGGAGGTTTTGGAAAAGCTTCAAAAGCAGGCAGCAATCTTCGGTAATCCGAAGAGAATTATCTCAGATCGTGGAACAGCTTTTACTTCAAAAGCATTTGAAGAGTACTGTGAAGCCCAAGGAATAGTACACTTAGTTATAACGACGGGAGTGCCGAGAGGAAATGGCCAAGTAGAACGCGTCAACAAGATACTCATACCACTGTTGACAAAGATGACGCTGGAAGACCCTGGACTATGGTATAAGAACGTCGATAGAGCGCAACAAATAATTAATAATACGCCGCCGAGAAGCACGAAATTCGCACCATTCAGAATCCTAACTGGAGCTGACATGCGATTGATAGAGGTCCCGAACATCCAAGAGATGCTCAACGAAGAGATCTACGAGGAGCTGGATACTGAAAGGGAGCAAATCAGAGCCGAAGCGAAAAAGAATATCTCAGAGCTTCAAAAGGAAAATTATCAATATAACCTAAGGAAACGTAAGAAGGCTGTAGAGTACAAGATAAATAATCTAGTGGCTGTTCGAAGAACACAATTTGGGCCGGGTTTAAAACTGAAAGCAAAGTATCTTGGGCCATATAAAATCACAAAAGTGTGTAAGCATGACCGGTATGAGGTTGAGAAGATTGGGGATCATTCTGGGCCGGGGCGTACCACTGCTGCTGCTGATGGTATGAAACCTTGGGCAAGGTCATTCGGGGCGAATGACTAATCAGGATGGCCGAATGTAGGATCTCGTTTAGACACACAAGACATTGCTACACACACAAGTACCTTAACGAACAAAGACGAGACTAGACCTACCTACCAATACTTACACACTGAGGAAAACCAGATATACGAAAAGGGGACTAAAACGGACGACGATGACGACGACCGACAAGAACGCACGAACAGAAAAGTAGTTTTAGTTTGAGTTGAATTACCAATGTGAGACGTGAAAAAACTCCGGAGACGCGAACAAAAAATCCGATCCTTAATTCCCATAAATAAAATAATCATAATAATTCGCTTTTGAAACATTTAATATTAGTTGAAAAGTTAAAAGTCAAAATAAATAATATTGTTCAATACTGAATTGGTGCGTAGTCTTTTTTTTCTTTAATTAACTAATCGGGCGAGAGGAAAAAAAAGATGCAATTTGCAGCGTTTATTGGTGCGTAGAGAAATAAACCTACATATATTTTGTAGATCCGTTTTAAATGTTAACTTAGAGTCAGTAACGCTTTTGTATATGAGAGCGATCATGTCCTTAAGTTCTGAGTTGCTCACATCATCTCCTAAGTTTTGAGTTTTGGTCGGTGACATATTTTTGGTATGATGTTAAAATTATTTGAAAAAAAATCTGTGCATTTTTATGTTATTTAGTTTAGCAGCGAATTATTGAACTCAAGTTTTTTATTTTTTTGGTTTGAGTCTTGGATGTTCGATTAAGTAATTGTGCTATGTATTAAAAGATGGCTCTGCTAAATGAGTGTAATAAGCTTATTTTGATATCTCACTCAAACAAAAAAGCTGTTTTATTCGACGTATTAATTTTGCTTTGTCACTCTCCGACTTTGCAATATTATATAATTTTGATGGATTTAAGGCTTATAAATACCTGACATCTATATTATTCGAATATATGTTGTTAATTTTGTGCTTATTTTGGTGTTTTTCAAGTATTCACAAATGTTTACACTTTATTTCTATTAAATTTCCTTATTTTTGTCACCACCACTTTTCTTATAACTCTTAACAAAACCAGGTTGCCAACTTTTGACGGAATAGAAAACAGAAACAGAGAAAGTTTTCTGTCCAATGGAGACACCGTGTAATCCCCAATCTTCATGCATGGCTGATGGCAAATGTATCAAACGTTACCCACGGCCGTTAATAAATAACACACAAACATGTCATGACGGCTATCCACAATACCGTCGGCGTTCTTTAGAGCAAGGTGGTAATGTTGCTATTTTAGGAACAAAAGAAATAAATAATTGTTGGGTAGTACCATATTCTCCTATTTTAAGTAGATGTTTTTCAGGCCATATCAATGTAGAATATTGTCACTCTGTAAAGGCTATAAAATATTTAACAAAATACATCAACAAGGGAAACGATCAAGCTACTTTTACAATAGAAAATAAAAATAATAAAGTTGAAAACTACTTAAATGGTCGCTACTTGAGCACGTCAGAAGCGTTCTGGAGATTATTTGAATTTAATATCCACGAGCGTTATCCCATTGTATATCACTTAGCTGTGCCTTTAAAAAACGGTCAACGAGTTACATTTAACGATGCTAATTTTCATCAAGTCTTGCAGAACCCACCTGCAACAACGCTGACAGGATTTTTTGAACTTTGCACGCATGATGATTTTGCAAAAACTCTTTTGTATTGTGATGTACCGTCCTATTATACCTGGAGCAACAATAAATTTAATCGTCGTAAGCGCGGGCAATTGGTTCCAGCGCATCCAGGAATCAGAAGAGACGATACTCTAGGTCCAGTATATATTTACAATATACCCCATTTCCGGTGAATGCTTTTTTTACGAATTCTTCTTCACAATGTTCCTGGACCAGTTTATTTCGAAATGTTAAGAACAGTCAACGGTAAAATAGAACAAACATATCAAGCAGCGTGCAAGAACTTGGGACTTCTTGAAGATGATGAACACTGGAAACAAGATTTAGTTGATGCCTCCGCAACACAGTCACCATCACAAATAAGAGATTTGTTTCCGATAATGATAATGTTCTGTCAGCCAACTGAGCCTAAAAGCTTATGGGATCATTTTAAAGAAAGTATGTGTGAAGATATATTACATCAGTCACGTTTTGAGCAAAGAAACAACGACCTACAATTTTCTAATGACATCTTCAACCAAGGTTTAGTTTTGATAGAAGATAAAGTTTTAATGGTGCCTGATAAGCGAATTCATAATTTTGGGCTTCCAGAACCAACAAGGATTAATCAAATGGATTTTCAACACCAATACACAAGAGAAATCCAATACGACAAACAAAGTTTATGCCAGTACGTGCGGGAAAATTTAACAAAACTTAATTCCGATCAAAAAACGGCTTTTAACCAAATACAAAAAAGTGTTGATTTGGAAAAAGGAACACTTTTTTTTATAGACGCACCTGGAGGAACTGGTAAGGCTTTTTTGATTAATCTCTTACTAGCAAAATATAGAGCAGAAGGTTAAATTGTGCTTGCCGTTGCTTCTTCTGGAATCGCAGCAAAATTCCTTAATGGAGGCAGAACTGCTCACTCCACTTTTTAGCTTCCAATAAACATTATTGCATACCAAGAAGCAACGTGCTCTTTTTCAAAAAATAGTGCCATAGCCAAAGTATTCCAAGAAGCGGTCCTTATTATTTGGGATGAGTGCACGATGAGTAATCAAGCTCACATTGAGGCTGTAAATAGAGTTTTAAAAGATTTGAGATCTTGGTCAAAGTTTATGGGTGGAGTCACAATGGTTTTCTCTGGGGATTTTAGACAAATAATGCCAGTGATTCCCAAAGGAACTCGAGCAGATGTCATCAAATCTTGCCTTAAATCATCTTCTATTTGGCGATATGTCCAAAAACTTCAACTCAAGATAAAGAAGTACAGATTGAAAATAATACTGACAATTCCCAATTCGCATCACTACTCCTCAGAATAGGTAATGGAAAATATACTTCATCAGATTCTAACATAATTGAATTAAACGAAAGTTTTGGAAAAATTGTTCATAGCGTACAACAACTTATTAAGTGCGTGTTTGGAGACTTGAACGCCTTAGAATCTAGACCATTTTCTTGGTTTTGCGAAAGAGCTATTAAGTCAACAAAAAATTGCTCTGTGGATTAAATTAACCAAATCGTGCTTTTGAATTTAAGAACAGCGTAACATGAAAATATTTTTTCACATGGTCAGCTTTATGTTGCACTTTCAAGAGTTGGCTCAAAAAATAATCAGTATTTACTTCTTCCTGAAAATAATAAAACTGGCAACATTGTTTATCCAGAGGCTTTGAAATAAAAAATTATAAAAACAACAAAGTCTATTTTTGTATGTTTCCATTAAAGATGATCTAACTGTTAATTTATATGTATATTTGTATATGGTAAGTATGTATGAATAAACTTTTGGTTAATAAAGCGCAATTAAACTTTGCGAAGCAACGCGAGCACAGGTCTGCTAATATATAATAAAATTAATAAATAACACAAAATAAACAACGATTCCACCACGATCTTCACAAACTGTAAAAATAGACAGCTGTTAATAGCCAGGCAATCGCATATACAAGCCATCTATTGACAAACATAAATAATACTAAAAATACTAGCGCCGCGCCGTCTCCTAAAAAGTGAAAAGTAGTATTTATTAGAATTATACGTAAATAATAATGGCTATTACCCTAGATGCTTTGAAATCACCACTAAAGGAGCAAAAAGATGAGATTTTTAAGCATACCAGTGAATCCAGTGAGAATCCTTTCTGAAAAAGTTGAAAAGCTTGAAGAGTAGAAACTCAAGGTAAAATAATTGAAAAACTAGGAGTTACATGCGCCAATCAAGAAAAACGTATATCTGAACTCGAAGTAGGAATGAGGAGAAATAATACTATAATCTTTAAAGTCGAGGAGAAAGAAGACACTACGGAGGAACTACTCTCAATGCTAATTAAAAACCTTAAGATAAAAAACCGAAGAAAAAGAACACGCTCACAGGAAAACTAACCAACAAACCCAACGAAGAAAGATGACGAAAACAAAATGAAAACAACTATTATTGGTTCAACCAACATTACCCCCAAAGCAAAACAAACATCAAACCCAATAAGAAGGTTCCTGACACAACAAAATTTAAACGATACTCTATATAAAACTGACACATCAAATAAAACTAATAGTGAAAGCCAAAAACCAACTAGTTGCCAAAACGAAGCTTAGAATAGCAAATACAGCTAAACAACTACGCATTAAATACAACTTCCGAAAAATCGACAAATAAGAAAATAGATAGACAATCACAAACAAGCAAATCACAACACCTCAAAACAACAATCACCTTCAACAAGCTTGATCACCATTGGGTGAGTAAATCACAACCCCTCTAACCCAAAACCAAACTCACTTTTTAAAACAGAAAAAAAAATTTATCAAAAAAACATTTTCACATATACACCAAGCCGGCTTGCCACCGTGAGGGATGTAGGCTTAAGCCCCCCAAATCACTTAACAAAATCAAAACAAAATATGCTTATTCAATGTAAGAACTTTATC
This sequence comes from Platycheirus albimanus, assembly GCA_916050605.2. NCBI lineage: Eukaryota > Metazoa > Arthropoda > Insecta > Diptera > Syrphidae > Platycheirus > Platycheirus albimanus. The sequence continues at coordinate 102,491,051 of OU696696.1, read as the reverse complement.
TACAGACAAAAAATGGAAGAACTTAAACAAGCAATAGCATGCTTCGAATGGGACATTATCGGACTATCTGAAACAAGTTTGCGTTATGTTTCGCACTCCTATTTTACTTTGCTATGACCATGAAACTCTAAAAAGGTCCAACCCCAGCCTTCATTTTGATGTAAGTAAATAGTAACCTCTACATCTGAGCGAGATAACTATTTCAATTCATATCTATAAACAAATTAATTATTCGTAGTATCTCCTATCCTTATCTTTAAATTGCAAATACCCCTGGCTTCTCTTCTTAAAATTTAACTTTTATTTACCTACATATTGCACTAATAATGATGTTTTCCATCATACCTTAATTAAACATAAACTTAATACATATTGCAAACAAAACTACCTAATTTCCTCACATTTAAAAAGTCTACGTATAAATAATAAAATTTCCTTTAAATTCACCATATCTGGTAACACTATAATTCAATTAGATTTGACTTTAAAACTGATAGAATTCACTTTTGGGTTTACCTGACCCCCTTTCCTTCAAGTGGGAGGAAGATCGATATCAACTTTCGCCTGCGCGAATAAAAGGGTCAACAATAACAAACTATTAGGAGACAAATAAGAACTGTAAAAAAAAAAAAAACAAATCGTAAACAAGAATGAAGCAATTTGTACAAGGTGAGTATTAATTTATTGTTTAAATCGATTAATCTAAAATGTTTAGGTTTCCAATATTGTTATTCAAATTTGTTCTCTAATGTATTGAGAACATTTTGGGAATAACCTTCTTAGAAATATGTGTTATTTCCAGTTCAGACGGTGATCCTGAAAAATTTCTGTTTTCGCACATGGAATTATCAAGACACCGAAATCTGCTCATTGCAATTTTTCTTCTTAGGTATTTACTAAAAAAACTAATATATTTTCTTTTCTTTTACAGAAATCATTATTAATGTGCCTGTTTGCAGGAAGGCAAAGAAGCCGCTCAGTAAAACAAAAAGGACTTCAGCGTCCAGGCTTAAAAAAATTAGCCTACCGCAGCGCGTATTTTCTACCGCGCGCCGCGTTTAGGGGTTGCGCATTGCATTTTTTTCATTTTTTTTTTTTTCGATTTGTTGCAATCAACCTTAGCGGTTGAATATGTTTTTGTGCTGGAATTGGTCAGGTAAGCAACGGTTTGAAAAGCTGCGTGACAGGCTTGGTGGAAGTGGCTGAACGGCCGTCAGGTCACTTACGCCGTAAAAAAAAACTTTCAACTTTCAAACCTAGCATTGCTTTGTATTATTTTGTGGTCCTCGGTACTTGTGGCTGAGCCCACTACCTGAAATTTTTCTAATGCTCTATTGCTGAGCATTGCACAGTGTGTAAATGAAAGGTATTTTTCGTTTTTATTATTGCACTGTTTACTTACTGTTTACATACTTTGCGAACATAAATGTGAGGAAAGTAGAAGTAGATAATAACTCTTAACTAACACAAAAATGCTTAAAAAAATAAGATAAACATAATTTAACACATAATCTATCTATATGTTTGTATATGTATAAAAATGGATGTATGGTTGTTTGTTTGTTTGTTTGTTTGTAAATATGTTATGGACTCTGAAACCGATCACCCACTTGAGCTCTAACTTTCAGAAAATCTTTGGTATAATTTCGATAATGTTCCTGTAAGGTTTTGTCCAAATCGACCATCCAGTTTGGCCATAAGACGAAGAAAAACACGCCGGAGCCTTGCAAAGCTTCTATATTAGAAATGTTTAATTTAAAAAATCATTTTTGTTTTTAATGTTTGTAGTTTACGGATGGCTTGAGGGCTAAATATTTCTTGCAAGACTTAGCTGTATATAGGGTGAAATATGGTAAACAAAATAGTAGGTATCCAATTGATTTTTTTTTAATTTCCCATAGAAAAATCTATTAAAATGTTTTTTTTTTTTAACGCTATCTACTGAAGTCTCTTATTTTGAAACAATGCATGGTAAAGTAAATTGCAGTTAATTAGTTCATAATAACATTAATATCTTAACAAAATTGAATGAAAACTACAATTCTTAATGCAGTCGAAGATGAACTTGCAGTAAAAGAAAAGAAAAATAAATAATGTTGAAATTTTGTGACCTTTGTTGTTCTTCAAAACAGAATGTATATAAGTGGGCTATAGGTCAATTAAATGCAATTTTTAAATTTGCGACGTTTCGAACGTGTTTACGTTCTTCATCAGGCCTTTATTTTAAATGAAATATCCCGCTATTTAAAATTATTGCAGACGGCGAGGAGATGGTTAAAACCCTCGAACAGGGTGACCAAGAAGTGGCTCGTGCAAATTTTACTCAAATTTTACAAGATCATTTGAGATCTTCATCAACAACAAGGCATGATAAATTTATCAATAAAATTTACAATGACACAAAGAAATTTATGAAGAAACATAAAGATATTTATATAGTTCCAGCAGATAAGGGGAATGTCACTGTGGTATTGTATAAAACCGATTATTTACAAAGAATGCAGGATCTTATGATTGATAGACGCACATACAGAATATTGAGAAATAATCCAACATCAACTTTACAAAATAAAAACAATGATTTTGTGAAATACCTGTTTGAACAAAACATAATTAATAGGTACGAGAAGAATCGTATGACCACTTATACGGCGAATAGCCCGAAAATATATGGTCTACCTAAGATCCACAAAGTAAATATGCCACTAAGACCTATTTGTGCCTCCACAAGTGTACCTTGCTTCGAACTTTCTAAGTTTATTGTACAATCCCTTAAGAAATTGACAGAAAGTTCTAAGTATAATGTTAAAAACGCGGGTGATTTTATTGAGGTAGTTTCTACGCTTCATTTAGGAATGAATGACATTTTGGTATCTTTTGATGTAATATCATTATTTACGAACATACCAGTTCACTTGGCGTTAGAAATTATTGAGAAAAATTGGAGTACCATAAAAGACCATGCAAAAATGTCAAAATCCAAATTCTTGGAAATGTTGCGGTTCTGCATTGTAGAAAATAACTACTTAGAATTCGATGGTAAAATTTATCAACAAAAACAAGGAGTTCCTATGGGAAGCCCGGCATCCCCAATTGTAGCAGACATTGTAATGGAAGCTTTACTTAATGACGTTTTAGGAAAACTGGAATGCAAACCAAAAATTTTAACAAAATACGTAGATGACTTGTTCGCGGTCATTAATGTGAACGATATTGAGTCAACTCTCAAAGCTCTTAATTCCTTCCATCCACGTATTCAATTCACGGTTGAGGTAGAAAAAGATGGACATTTACCTTATCTAGATGTGGAAGTTGTAAGAAAAGAGGGAAGACTAATTTTCGACTGGTATAAGAAACCAACATCTTCGGGACGTTTGATAAATTTTAATACAAAGCAGCCGAAACAGGTAATTATGAACACAGCGCAAAATTTCATAAATCGAGTTTTGGATATAAGCGACATAAGTTTTCATTCAAAAAACATAAAAATAATAAGGAACACCCTGTGCTGCAATTCCTTCCCCCCTGAAATCGTCAACAAACTTATAAATAACTACAACACTAAGAAAGAAAGAATGAAAGAACCTTCGGTGGAGAATAATATAGTTGCATACAAAAGTGCACTATACATACCATCTCTTTCTAACCGAATGATTACGGCTCCGATTAGAGATAAGGAAAAAACAAGATTAGCTTTCAAGTCGGCATTGACTCTTAAAAATGAACTGTTTACCAACACAAAAGGAAAACAAGAGAAGATGGAGAAAGCTGATATTGTTTACCAAATAAACTGCTTAGGAAAAAACGGAACACATTGTGATGCAGTTTACATAGGCACATCAAAACAAAAGCTAAAAAATCGTCTCTCTGGTCATAGATCTGACATCAATAACAAAGGCGAACAGAAAACGGCACTTGCTCAGCACTGCATAAAGGAACAGCATAAACCCGACTTGGAAAATGTATCAATATTGCAGACTGAGAGACATTACAGCAAGAGAATGCTTTTGGAGATGCTGCATATCGTAAACAACAAGAAAGCGATTAATCGTAGATCAGACTGTGAACAGCTGTGCAGTTCGTATAGCCAACTTGTGAGGAGACCTAACAGGGATGCTATTACGTGTTAGTGGTTTTATTGAGATGGCGAAATTTGTATTTCGTTTTTTAAAATTTTTTAAAAATGTAAACTAAAACGGTTTGAATATTTATAGTTTAATTTATAATAATTGTACTAATTTTCTAGCCCAAAGTGATGTTTTTAAGTACTATTGCTTCTTCTCAAGACTGTTTTTGCAATAATTGATGTATTAATTAATATTTGTGTAAGTTTCTGTGACATATCACATTATGTAATTGTGATTAAATTATTATATTTTTCATTTAAAATAAAGGCCTGATGAAGAACGTAAACACGTTCGAAACGTCGCAAATTTAAAAATTGCATTTAATTGACCTATAGCCCACTTATATACATTCTGTGTTGAAAAGAAAAATAGTTCGAAGAATAAGTTTTATACATCATACATATTTTCATATGCAACTGCAAATTCAATTTTATTTACCTTTTTTTTTGATTCAAGTTGCATTTTAAAATACTTCAAAAACAGTAAAGATGCAAAAATACCAAATATTGGAAAAGGGAAAGCAGCAACAAAGTCTTTAGGGAAGAGGAGGTGCAGTAAAAGATGAATGGCTAAACTGATTGAGTTCCTACAATCATTAATCATAATATATTAAATGTGCTTAGTTTGGTTGTGTGAGTGTTATCAAATTAGTCAGTCAGTATATGTACTACCAAAACCAAAAAGTTTAACTTAACGATAATCATACATTTAAATTGGTAGGTAGCGAAGAAAACGCTAAACTTATGCCTGTTGGAACATTCAACTAACGATGTTGTGCAAAAGGTTTTCGTTGATGTCCTGACCAACTACAAAAATAACGATTGGCTTTGTAAACATGCACAAAAAAAAAACCATGACGTCAACAAAATAAACTATCAAATTCAAGTTGAAATTTTCGGTAAACAAATGAAACACAAACCAATTGATACAGTTTTGGAGGAGGAACAAACTGCCAACTACCCAATCGAATTCTTGAACTCATTGGAGCCATCTGGAATGCCACCAAATGAATTAGTTCTCAAAATAGGTTCACCGTTGATGTTAATGCACAACGTGCAACCGCAGAAGCTGTGCAACGGAACCAGAATTGTCATAAAAAAAACTCTTATCAAATTTAATCGAGGCTAAAATTATTACCGGCAAGAGCAAAGGCGAAGTTGTCCTGATTCCGCAAATACCAATGCTTTCGACAGATTTGCCGTTTAGCTTTAAACGACTGCAATTTCCGTTACGCCTAGCCTTCGCAATCACCATCAATAAAGCGCAGGGACAGTCGTTAACTATTGCTGGCCCTAATTTAGAAAATGCATCCTTTTCACACGGCCAGTTGTATGTCGGATGCTCCAGAGTTGGAACACCTTAAAATGTATACATTTATACACCTAACAAAAAAACTAAAAACATTGTATATCCGCTTTCACTACGTTAGTAAAATAAAATAATTTTAGCAATAAAAATCAAAAAAAAAAAAAAAAAAATATATAATACGACTTCTGGTTTTTAAGTTATTAGATTATAACCATTCAATAATAATGACTCACATTTTCAGTAAAAAAAAGTAAACTTATGAACGGATGAATTTAAAGGAAAATTTACAATTATTGGCAATTATTGCCAATTTTCAACTTAAAAACAACGAAAAAACAGTAAAGTACACTCGTGCGTATGCGTACTTTTCTGAGTTTATTTAATTTAAAAAAAATACCATCCATGTTCTCATAGTTAAAACAAACTGATTGGACGGTATAAATGTAATAAATAAAGAAGTCAAACTTATCACGCTATCTGCTCGGAAGGGCAGGACAACGTCTGCCGGGACAGCTAGTGTAAGATAAAATGAATAAATAAACTATACTTCACTAAGTTTAAAATATCACATATAAAGAAAAGTAAATAAATAAATATATGCTATATGCTTAAACTAAGTTAAAATATCACAGATAACTGAAAGTAAATAAATAAATTATAAGTAAACTAAAAATAAATATCACAGGTATGACTTTACTTACTTATGTTGGCGCAACTGGAGCGTGGTACTCCAAGGCCTTGCTGAGAATGCCCCTCCAGCCGGCTCGATCTCTAGCCTGCTGTCTTCAATTTCGTACTCCAAGTTGACGGATGTCTCCCTCTGCCTGGTCACTCCATCGAAGATGAGGTCTACCTTGACTTCTGACTCCCTCGGGTTTGGCGTTGAAGACTTTACGAGCTGGAGCGTCGATGTCCATTCGCTCTACATGGCCCAGCCATCTTAGTCTTTGGATTCGAATTTTTCTGGCTAGGCTTATGTCGCTGTACAGCTCGTACAGTTCATTGTTATATCTTCTTCTCCAAACGTTGTTTTCGAGGTTTACGCAGACAGGACCATAGATCGTACGCAGAACTTTTCTCTCGAAGACTCCAAGTGAATTTTCATCCGATTGGGAGAGGGTCCATGCTTCCGCACCATATAGCAGGACCGGGATGATGAGTGTTTTATACAGTGTCACCTTGGTTCTTCTCCATAGGGCTTTACTCCTCAATTGCTTACTCAGCCCAAAGAAACAGCGATTAGCAAGAGTTAGTCTGCGTTTGATTTCAGCGCTGATGTTGTTGTTTGTGTTTACAGCAGTGCCCAGGTAGACAAATTCACTGACTACCTCGAAGTTATACCTATCAATGGTTACGTTCTGACCAAGTCGGTGGTGGGATTGGACTTTTGTTGATGAAAGCATATACTTCGTCTTGTCCTCGTTAATTTTCAGCCCCATTCTGCTTGCTGCTGACTCCATAGTAGTGAAAGCACCGGTTACTGCTCGCTTTGTTCTTCCTATCACGTCTATGTCGTCAGCAAACCCAGGTAATTGTGTCGATCTATTGAAAATGGTGCCTGATGTGCTGGCATGGGTGCTCCGTATTACATTTTCAAGCACAATATTAAAACAGCTGCATGACAGTGCGTCACCTTGTCTTAGCCCTCTGGTGGTTTCGAAGGTTTCAGTAGAGTCTCTACCAACTTGGACGGAACAGCGAGCATTCTCCAACGTCATCCTGATAAGGCGTATCAGTTTAGCAGGGATTCTAAAGTTAGACATGGCACGATACAGTTCAACTCTATTAACACTGTCGTAGGCGGCTTTAAAATCGACGAACAGGTGGTGGGTGTCGATGTTTTACTCTTGGGTTTTCTCCAGGATCTGGCGTAATGTGAATATTTGGTCGGTGGTAGATTTTCCAGGTCTGAAGCCGCATTGGTAAGGACCTATCAGGTCGTCAGCAAACGGCTTGAGACGTTCATATAAAACGCTGGACAGGATCTTATAGGCGATGTTTAAAAGGCTTATGCCTCTATAGTTGGCGCAGAGGAGGCGGTCTCCTTTTTTGTGAATCGGGCAGATGGTACTGAGATTCCACTCATCAGGCATACTTTCCTCCGACCATATTTTGCAGATGAGTTGGTGTATGCTCCTGACCAGGTCATCTCCAGCGTGTTTAAAAAACTCCGCTTGAAGGCCATCACATCCAGCTGCCTTATTCATCTTTAGTCTGGTGATGGCTACTTTGATTTCATTTTGGTCACAGGTAAGAGCTGATAAATAAATGAACTGTACTTAAACTAAATAAAGTACTTTTGACTTTTTGACTTTTGAAAAATATCACAGATGATTTATCTATATCTATACTATCTATACTATTATATAAAGACGTAACTAGAAAAATTTTTGGCCCACATGATCTCGGAAAGTACTTCACCGATTTACTTGAAACAAATTTTATAATATTCTTTATTTTCAGAAGAATGTTTAGGGCTAATTTATATTTGCTTAATTTGTTTCCTAAGTAAAAATATTTAATTTTGTCTTATTTTTTGTCAATTTTTTGTACAGATATGCCAATGATCAAAATAAAATCCATGGGAACGGCTGGAATACAAAAAAATTAATAGGTAATAAATTGGAAATAATATCCAAAGAAACTGCAGACGTAAATAAAAAAAAAATAAAAAAAAAAAAAAAAACGAAATTTGTAAATAAAATAGCTACATGGCAACGGAGACATTGAATAAAATAAAAGAATAGTTTGGAAATAAATTTTTTAAACTTTTTCAATTCTACCGACTTTACTATAACCAACAATCCTTTTTATTCTTTCAGCTGTTACGTTTTTTGGTAGGGAAATGTTTTGTTATCCCCTTTTTATAGATAACTTTTAGTTAATTGTTGTCTTTTTATTATTGTTCAGAAATTAGAAATAAAATGGTAAAAAGAAAGGCAAGCTTGGGTAGGCAATCCAGAAACGCAAAAAAATTTTCATCAACGTCAAAATGAGCAGCCTTCACAACGAGAAGAAAGATTAAATATTCAAAAAGAAAATACAAGACGAAGTCGTAGAGATGCTATTCAAAATACAACAAAAGCAGCAGCATCATCATCAAATAATAACTTCGCAAAAACAACTATGGACATCTCAAATGTGAATCGGTTTTTGGGTAAGAGAGGGGCTTTTAATTACATTTCTCAGTTTCCATACATAAATAACAACATAACGGATATTGGTAAAATGAACAGTAGGTACTTGCAATTTTTGTAAGGCTTAAAAATGGACTGAGGAATTTAGTAGTATGGGTTGTGGTAAAGACAAAATAAAGCTTCCATCTATTGCTGAACCATCTGAACCTTTAAAAAGCAAGCTTAGTGGACATCATCCACTCTATAAAAATTTTCTTGATAATGTGAGGTCATATAATACGCTTTTTCAAATGACATCTTTTGGTGGAAAAGAAATTAAAGAAGGCAACTTCATGCCTACTTTTAAAGTCCAAGGGCAAATTTACCACCTTATTTGAAGTTTACTTCATTAAACTACAAATCCCAGCTTCCTTCAAATTTACTTAATCGCTGAAGCAGATCAAATCTATATGCGACAAAATATGGCTCCTAACCTCAAATGGCAAATCATTGAAATAATCCAATATCTTTTAAATACTCGAAATGTATATATTTCCACTTTCAAGACGACTCTCGAACATGCACCTCAAAATTTGTCTGATTTAAAAATTGTTATTAAAGCAGATCATAAACCAGCCAACGAGCATAGTGGCCGGTTTATTGCTCCAACAACTAATGAAATTGCTGTTTTGATGTTGGACGAAGACAAAGGTCCTCGAGATATTGTTTTACATGGACGTGATGGACATTTACAGCGTGTTTCGGAGCTCCATCGTTCATATGACCCACTCCAGTATCCAATAATGTTTATTTGCGGTGAAGACGAGTATTGCATATGCATTCCAACAATTTCAACTGCAACCGGTCAAATCAATTTAAATAAAACTGTTTCCTGCATGCAATTTTACTCATATAGATTAATGGTGAGGGAAAATGAAACAAACTTTCTAATTTTATTTCGCAAGCTCTTAAGTCGTAGTACCCCGTGGCGTAGTGGTTAGTGTGTTGGACTGCTACGCCGAAGGTTAAAGGTCGATCCCTGAGGTTGCCACCTTAAGTTTTTTTCCGGTTTACTGCCTCTTGCGAGGAAGCGACAAATCCTCCAAGAGTAATTAATGTCATGGAAAGTGCTTCTCTGTTAGCCGTTCGGATTCGGCGGTAAATTGTAGGTCCCTTCCATTCCTGCAGAATATCAACGCACACACAGGAATGGTTGAGAGTGTAAGTCACAGGCCCCGGCCCCGCTTGGAGCTGTTGTGCCAACAATTTATTTTTTATTTTAAGCTCTTAAGTCAGTTCGTCGTTGATAAGGCAGCCAAAATGATAACAGAGAGACTTAATTTCATAAGAACACATCAGAAAACTCTAAGAGCTAAAAATTACGTTCACCTTAGAGATGCTGTCAACAATAATGCTAACGTCAACCCTCAGAGTTTAGGTCAACACATAATTTTACCATCTACTTTTACCGGATCACCAAGATATCTGCACGAAAAAAAACAAGACGCAATGACATATGTGCGAAAACACGGCCGCCCAGATCTTTTTATCACAATGAAATGCAATCCAGAGTGGCCAGAAATCAAAGCTGAGCTTTTTCCGGGACAACAATCTTTTGACAGGTATGACATCGTTGCAAGAGTATTTCACCTTAAATATAAGAAACTAATGAAATAAGTTAAACAAAACAATATTTTTGGCGAGACAAAATGCTACATGTTGATCATCGAATGGCAAAAAAGAGGGTCGCCGCATGCCCATTATATTGATTTGGCTTGCAACTAAAATTCAACCGGATGAGATTGATTCCATTATAAGAGCTGAAATACCTAATAAAGAAGAGGATTCGTTGTTATACGACATTTTTTGCAAGCATATGATCCATGGTCCCTGTGGTGACCTTAATCCCCAATCTCCATGCATGGCTGATGGCAAATGTATCAAACGTTACGAATGGCCGTTAACAAATAACACACCAACAGGTCATGACGGCTATCCACAATACCGTCGGCGTTCTTTAGGTAATGTTGCCATTTTAGGAACAAAAGAAATACATAATAGTTGGGTAGTACCATATTCTCCTATTTTAAGTAGATGTTTTCAGGCCATATCAATGTAGAATATCGCACTCTGTAAAGGCTATAAGATATTTAACAAAATACATCAACAAGGAAAACGATCAAGCTACTTTTAAAATAGAAAATAAAAATAATGAAGTTGAAAACTACTTAAATGGTCACTACTTGAGCACGTCAGAAGCATCCTGGAGATTATTTGAATTTAATATCCACGAGCGTTATCCCACAGTATATCACTTAGCTGTGCCTTTAAAAAACGGTCAACGAGTTACATTTAACGATGCTAATTTTCATCAAGTCTTGCAGAACCCACCTGCAACAACGCTGACAGGATTTTTTGAAGTTTGCACGCATGATGATTTTGCAAAAACTCTTTTGTATTGTGATGTACCGTCCTATTATACCTGGAGCAACAATAAATTTAATCGTCGGTAAGCGCGGGCAATTGGTTCCAGCGCATCCAGGAATCAGAAGAGACGATACTCTAGGTCGAGTATATATTTACAATCCATCCCAATTCCCGTGAATGCTTTTTTACGAATTCTTCTTCACAATGTTCCTGGACCAGTTTATTTCGAAATGTTAAGAACAGTCAACGGTAAAAAAGAACAAACATATCAAGCAGCGTGCAAGAATTTGGGACTTCTTGAAGATGATGAACACTGGAAACAAGCTTTAGTTGATGCCTCCGCAACACAGTCACCATCACAAATAAGAGATTTGTTTGCGATAATGATAATGTTCTGCCAGACAACTGAGCCTAAAAGCTTATGGGATCATTTTAAAGAAAGTATGTGTGAAGATATATTACATCAGTCACGTTCTGAGCAAAGAAACAACGACCTACAATTTTCGAATGACATCTTCAACCAAGGTTTAGTTTTGATAGAAGACAAAGTTTAAATGGTGCCTGATAAGCGAATTCATAATTTTGGGCTTCCAGAACCAACAAGGATTAATCAAATGGATTTCCAACACCAATACACAAGAGAAATCCAATACGACAAACAAAGTTTATGCCAGTACGTGCGGGAAAATTTAACAAAACTTAATTCCGATCAAAAAACGGCTTTTAAATAAATACAAAAAAGTGTTGATTTGGAAAAAGGAACACTTTTTTTTTTAGACGCACCTGGAGGAACTGGTAAGGATTTTTTGATTAATCTCTTACTAGCAAAATATAGAGCAGAAGGTAAAATTGTGCTTGCCGTTGCTTCTTCTGGAATCGCAGCAAAATTCCTTAATGGAGGCAGAACTGCTCAATCCACTCTTAAGCTTCCAATAAACATTATTGCATACCAAGAAGCAACGTGCTCTATTTCAAAAAATAGTGCCATAGCCAAAGTATTCCAAGAAGCGGTCCTTATTATTTGGGATGAGTGCAAGATAAGTAATCAAGCTCACATTGAGGCTGTAAATAGAGTTTTAAAAGATTTGAGATCTTCGTCAAAGTTTATGGGTGGAGTCACATTGGTTTTCTCTGGGGATTTTAGACAAATAATGCCAGTGATTCCCAAAGGAACTCGAGCAGATGTCATCAAATCTTGCCTTAAATCATCTTCTTTTTGGCGATATGTCCAAAAACTTCAACTCAAGATAAATATGAGAGTACAGATTGAAAATAATACTGACAATTCCCAATTCGCATCACTACTCCTCAGAATAGGTAATGGAAAATATACTTCATCAGATTCTAACATAATTGAATTAAACGAAAGTTTTGGACAAATTGTTCATAGCGTACAACAACTTATTAAGTGCCTTAGAATCTAAACCATTTTCTTGGTTTTGCGAAAGAGCTATTGTGTCACCGGAAAATTGCTCTGTGGATGAAATTAACCAAATCGTGCTTATAAATTTAAGAACAGCGTTACATGAAAATGTTTTTTCAAATGGTCAGCTTTATGTTGCACTTTCAAGAATTGGCTCAAAAAATAATCAGTATTTACTTCTTCCTGAAAATAATAAAAGTGACAACATTGTTTATCCAGAGGCTTTGAAATAAAAAATTATAAAAAAAACAAAGTCTATTTTTGTATGTTTCCATTAAAGATAATCTAACTTTTCATTTATAGTATATGGTAAGGATGTATAAATACATTTTTGGTTAATAAAGCGCAATTAAACTGCGAAGCAACGCGAGCACGGGTCTGCTAGAAGTCTGTCCCAAATAATAAGGACCGCTTCTTGGAATACTTTGGCTATGGCACTATTTTTTGAAATAAAGCACGTTGCTTCTTGGTATGCAATAATGTTTATTGGAAGCTTAAAAGTGGAGTGAGCAGTGCTGCCTCCATTAAGGAATTTTGCTGCGATTTCAGAAGAAGGAACGGCAAGCACAATTTTACCTTCTGCAATATATTTTGCTAGTAAGAGATTAATCAAAAAAGCCTTACCAGTTCCTGCAGGTGCGTCTATAAAAAAAAAGTGTTCCTTTTTAAAAATCAACACTTTTTTGTATTTGGTTAAAAGCCGTTTTTTGATCGGAATTAAGTTTTGTTAAATTTTCCCGCACGTACTGGCATAAACCTTGTTTGTCGTATTGGATTTCTCTTGTGTATTGGTGTTGAAAATCCATTTGATTAATCCTTGTTGGTTCTGGAAGCCCAAAATTATGAATTCGCTTATCAGTCACCATTAAAACTTTATCTTCTATCAAAACTAAACCTTGGTTGAAGATGTCATTAGAAAATTGTAGGTCGTTGTTTCTTTGCTCAGAACGTGCTTGATGTAATATATCTTCACACATACTTTCTTTAAAATGATCCCATAAGCTTTTAGGCTCAGTTGCTTGACAGAACATTATCACTATCGCAAACAAATCTCTTATTTGTGATGGTGACTGTGTTGCGGAGGCATCAACTAAATCTTGTTTCCAGTGTTCATCATCTTCAAGAAGTCCCAAGTTCTTGCACGCTGCTTGATATGTTTGTTCTATTTTACCGTTGACTGTTCTTAACATTTCGAAATAAACTGGTCCAGGAACATTGTGAAGAAGAATTCGTAAAAAGAGCATTCACCGGAATCGGGATGGATTGTAAATATATACTCGACCTAGAGTATCGTCTCTTCTGATTCCTGGATGCGCTGGAACCAATTGCCCGCGCTTACGACGATTAAATTTATTGTTGCTATAGGTATAATAGGACGGTACATCACAATACAAAAGAGTTTTTGCAAAATCATCATGCGTGCAAAGTTCAAAAAATCCTGTCAGCGTTGTTGCAGGTGGGTTCTGCAGGACTTGATGAAAATTAGCATCGTTAAATGTAACTCGTTGGCCGTTTTTTAAAGGCACAGCTAAGTGATATACTGTGGGATAACGCTCGTGGATATTAAATTCAAATAATCTCCAGAACGCTTCTGACGTGCTCAAGTAGCGACCATTTAAGTAGTTTTCAACTTCATTATTTTTATTTTCTATTGTAAAAGTAGGTTGATCGTTTACCTTGTTGATGTATTTTGTTAGATATTAGATAGATAGATAGATAGATATATTTATTTGTTTATAAGCTTTGCTTTTACAAATTGATTGGCAGTATAATTATGTATATGTCATTATCAGATACTCATAAAATATTTTTATATTAAATTTAGTTTTTGAATTGATATCTTAATAACAAAAAAGGAAGGTATGTACATATGTATGTGTAAATTGATTAGTTAATATGAAACCTGGGTTAGTTATTCATTTAATATAAAGGCTCTTAGTTTGAGCGAGTTAACTACATATTTATAAATGTCAATTGTAATGTTTTCATTTTCAGAAGCCATTATGCTGTTTAAGTCGAACAATCTGTTAGAAATTAGGTAGTGGTTTCTCATTGCATTGAATATTGGGCATCTTAAGAGGAAGTGTTCTATTGTGTCATCTTCATGCGTGTTACAAATCGTACATATGTTCATTGGATCAAAACTGTGCCTATCACCGTGCAACAAGAACCTATGGGCATACCTGTTGGCGCATCGTATTTGTGCCATGACTTTATGTACAGACGGTTTTAAAAATTTATTCAAGTAGGGAGCCGGCTTATATTCTGGTACCTGATGTATGTTTTCTAAGCAGGATGCATAATAACAGCAGGAACTTGAGTTAGTTGCCTTCCTTAAATCTTCTTCAAACAGCACTCTTTTTTTGTCTTCTAATATGTTAGCGTAAGTTCCTCGTACGACTGTTAAGTTTTGCTGTTCCCAGACATCATTCAAATTTCTCAATAAAAGGTCTTTAAATTGTGTTGCCCAGTTTGGTCGCTGGGTTGAAAGATGGATTCGTAAGATTTCGTTATAGCATTTTTTTATCAAGCGGTCATCTGATACACTTAAAAGCCTTATCCATAAGTTTAAGCTTCTTTTTGCTATCTCGTATATTATTGGAATCGTTCCAGTTTCAACACGAATTACATTACTTTGAGTGTTATTTGCTAGACCAAGTAATTTCTTCAATACTGTTGTTTGTACTATTTCAATTTTATCTCCAGCTGCCAAACCCCATATTTCTGCACAGAAAAGAGCAGTTGATTTGATAGTCGATTCAAAAACTTTGACACGTCCATCCCAGTTTTCCATGTAAGAACTCCTCAAAGTTTTATCGGTCATCGCTGCTGCTATCCTTGTTTTGGTTTTAAATATATTTATGGTTTCATTCCAGGATCCAGTGCGATTTAAGTTTACTCCCAGATATTCAAAATTGTCTACAACTTCAATCCACTCTTCTTTATATGGGAATCTTTCTGGGCAAGATACATTTTTCCTTTTGGCAAAGTTCATAATTTTTGATTTCTCTGTATTCAATGTCATATTCTTTGCCGCAAAATATTTATCTAGTGTTTGTAATGTCTTCTTAAGCTCTGATTCTGATTTCGCAAACACAGCAATATCATCAGCATATGCTATCAGAATAACGTTTGTGTTCTGAGAGATTTCTATTCCTGCAAGACCCTCGCTCCTAAGGAATTCTTCAAGGTCATTCATGTACAAATTAAATAGCAGGGCACTTGAAGGATCGCCTTGCAGTACACCTTTTGTGACATTTGACTTTTCAGTCAGGCCATTAGATGTTTTAATAGCAATCCTTGTTTTTGTATAAATATTTTGAAATGCTCGGATTATTTTACCACTCATTCCAATAGATCTCAAGTGCATCCATAGTTTTTGATGGTTGATGCTATCGAAAGCTCCTTTTAAGTCAACAAATACAACAAAGAAATTTACTTTCGTTTTTGAAAGAGTAATATCAATAATTGAACGTATGATAAATAAATTATCAACACATCCCCGTCCTTTCCTAAAACCATTTTGAAATTCTGGTATTAATTTTGCATCTTCTGCCCACTCCTGTATTCTATTTGATAATATTTGTGTGTAAACCTTCATAAGAGTATTTTCAATTGCAATAGGGCGATAGTTTTCTGGCAAATACTTATCTCCTTTTTTAAATATCATCGTTATATCAGCTCTAAGCAGTTCTGAGGAACTTCTTGCATCGTTATCGAATAAAGTCTGAAAGAAAGACCGCATATATTCAACCCAAAGATTTGGAAGGTGCTTCAAGAATTCATTCGAGATTTTATCGGGTCCAGCAGCCTTGTTATTCTGTAATCCTAGTATAACGGATACTAATTCATCTAGGCTTATATCTCTGTCAAGGAATGCATGATAGGTATCGGTGGAAGGAGTATACTCGACTAAATTACCACCATAGATTACTTGAAGATAATTCTCCCAAACTTCTTTTGAAACAGGGTTTTGTGCAAAATTGTTCGGTTGGATGCTTCTGATTGCTCTCCAAAAATCCTTGCTATTTTTTGTGTTTTGAAGTTGTCGAGTCAGGTTATCGTTGTACTGTTTTTTGGCAGTATTTATAGTTGACGCGTATATTTTTCTACTAGTGATGTACTCAGTTCTTTTTTCCATGTTATTGGGGTCTTTGTTATATGATCGCATTATTTGTCTCATACTACGTTTCTGTGATTTACATTCGGCATTAAAATATTTGTTCTTTTGAGGTATTGATGCAGTATTAAGTCTATAATGTTTGACCATACAACATTCTACTGTAGCGTTTTTAATGCTTTCAAGTATTTGCTCATATTCCAGTGTATCTCCTATAGCTTGTAATTCTTCGGCTTTGAGCTGCATATTTGAAGTATAGTTTTCAGCTGCAGTCGGGTCCCAAACCAATTTCCAGTCTGATAAAATGTGCTATGCATTGTTAAAACTTACTATGGAACAACTTTGGAGGTTCAACATACAACACATATGGTCGGATTGTATGAGAAGCTGAGATACCTCGAAATCTTCAATTTCGTCTGCACCTTCTAAATTAATCCACACAGTGTCCACAGTACTTCGACCCTGGTGTGAGTCAAACCACAGACAAGAGAAATATACAGATGTCGAATGTGGGCTCTATCAAGTTTAGTTCTGCGTTTTAATTAAGATGACGCCACTAAACACTTTTCTCAGATTTGTGTATGATCATACGGTTTGAGAATTAAGATCTTACTTCATACCGATTCCAGAACGGGAAATTGCCAACTAGAGTCACATTTCACACATAATTTGTCTTTTTGTTTGTTTTTTTCTGACGCGCGTCTCGCGTCAATGTGACTGGTGCGGTGGCAGCGCGGCGCGCAGCAGGTCGACGACGTGTCTTGTGATTTCGTGATCGAAAAAGGATTAGGGGTTGATGGGTTACTTACGATGTTTTTTTTTTTGTTGTTTTCTTAGGTGCTTAAATACTTACTGAGAAAGACGATGGAAATGCGGTGTGTAGATGTGGATTTTTTTATGAAGCAACTATGATTGTGTATAAACATATTTTTACATGCACACAAACATACCTGCTTCGTGGGGTAGCAGATTTCTTCATATTTAAAAAGACGTTCTTTTGTTTGAAAATTTAGATTTAATGATTTTTTAAGATACACCGAACAAAAAAAATTGATAATAAATATAATTTAAAATTGATAATTTTTCGTTACAATTTTCAGCTAACATTAAAATTATCAATATTGATGTGGTCCTCATATCATTTGTGTTTGAAAAATATCATTTTAATACCTACCTATTAAAAAAGTGTTAAATTTAGAATAAAAAAACCCCCTACCTATATAAAATACTGGGCTTGTGATATTACATCATATCCATTTAATATTAAATATGTATATCAAATTGATATTTTTGATATTTTTTATTTGCTAAAAATAGCAAATAGCAATGTCAATGTAATATGTAAATAATTTCAAATTGATATTAATAGGCGTTTTTCTTTTTTAGTTCGCAGCAGAACATGAGTTGTCAAAAAAATAAGTGTTTCTTTTTTCCTTCAGAGTGTGTTCAGAGTGCGCTCTACGATCTCCAAATCAATAGATGGGGCAGACTGAGCTAAAAGCTGAGCAAAAATATAAGCGTCAAAAGTGAGATGCTTTCAAAGCAATTCGATTTATAAAAAGAAGAAATAAATAATAAATAAAATTAAAATGGCCGAGAAATGTATTTTAAATTTAAAAACAATTTTTGTTCGGGTTTTTTATTTGGCATGAGAAAGAGAAATAATTGCGTTCTTGAATTCGTTTCATAAATAGGTACCTTTTTTTTTATAATGCACTCGCACTCAAAGGGATATTTATACCTACCTTAATAATGAATTAACATGTGCGAGCGAGGAGAGAGAAGGAATAGAAAGATAGGAAAGAAAGTTGTCACAGTGGATTGAGATTATAGGTGATAAATATCACGAAAATCCCACGTGTGGCGTCCAGTTGAAACTGGGGGAAAAAATAAAAACTGCTGCCTAGGCTGGGTTTGAACTCAGAGCTCTAAGGTTAAGCAACGAAGCACTACATCCACTGTACCATTGCCACGCGCTCAGAACATAATTGGTTCAGAGGACGTTCGGAGCGAGCTCAATATGCACGAACTCTGTTCAGAGCTTTTTCTGAATGCAAACAGAAAAACCGCCTAATAATATCAAACAACTATTAAACCGTTGGCTTAAGAAAAACCATTAGAAATTGATATGAGAAATACCATTTTGATATTACATATAATGTATGTACCTATACAGGGTGATTGATAGGTATAAGATGTAACAAAAAGACAGAGCATGTAGGTTGGGCAGAGAAAAAAATCGTATAGGAGGGGGGTCTATTTCCCTCCGTTTAGCCGGGAGGGGCAATTTTTACAAAAACCTGCCTTAAATTGAAAAAAAAGTATTAAAAAATAACGGTAACTCCCACTATGCCATGCTATATTTTTTTGTGACGCCAAAAACCTATTCTTTTATTGTAATTGTAAATAAAGTTATTTTAGTGAATTGTTTTCAAAATATTAACTTTCAAACTCAAAATTTTGAAGAAAAAAAATTTAAACTAATTTTTTTTCAAAATGTTACGTAATCAATAGATATTTTTGTTCTCAAAATTCAATGCTCCCATTTATTTGAAATCTAACACTGAAAACCGTATGGCTTTATTACTTTTTGTTGCCAAGCTATTGCAAAATAACCGAACCTACTTCTTCACAAAAACACGAAAAAATTGGCTAAATTATCACTTGTGCCATCCCGTAAGGTTAGACTTTCTTGTGCGAAATTATCACCCCTTTCTTTTTATACGCACGAAAATCCGTACAAAAAAAAAAAGATACACAACCTACACCAACTCTCATATACTTCATTATAAAAAATTGGGTTGTTTACATTTTTGGAATGTACAGAGGTAGTCAAAAGTATTTACACAACGAACTTTTTTTGCATTGAAATTCAATTCAATTAAGCTCTTTGTGAGTAAATACTTTTGACTACCTCTGTAGATACCTACCAGACATTGTTTTTGTATTCATTGGCAAAAAAAGAGAAGAGGAAAAAGTTTCATAAGTCGAAACCGACACCAATCAAACATCATGCGCTTCCTTTTTGAAAGGATCGCGCAGCGACACGAGGCACGAGGGTTGTTATTTGTATATCTGTTTGGTATGAGTTTGAGGTATTCTAGATTTTCAATTTGGTATGCTCATTGCTCATGTTCATAGGAACTGGTTTTTTGGTATTGAGGTATGGTATGGTAATGGTATGTTTAATTTTATCGAAGGATGTCAATTTCTCGGACATGTTTGAGTATGAGGTATGCTAGTTTTCGATTTTGGTATGCTAGTTTTGAATTTTTTTTTTTGAACATGCTTTTGTTCTACTATTCTACATCTGTATATTTCTTTTGTCTGTGGTCAAACGTATAGTTACCGTATGCGTCGCTTCTACTTCTCCCATTTATAATATCTCACCAAGTAATTTACCTCTCCTATTTATTATTGTGTCTCTACTTTTTCTTATATGAGATAGTTGAGAGTTTTCCAGTATGTCACTGTCTAATTGATTTGAAAGTCCGAAGCGAGCATTTAAGTCTCCTCCTATTATAAGTGTATGTGTGGGGTAGTTATTCTGTAGGTGTTCCAATTCCTCTTGTATTAGTTCGCAGCATGATTTATCATCAATTTCTTTAGATGGACACAGATAGGGAAAGTATATTATGTACTTTGATCTATGAAATACAACTTCTAATATTATCCATAGGTTTGTTTTACTGATTTCTTGTAGAACATCGTATTTTGTAGGATTTTTAACAAAGATTTTTAGCCCTCTTTTTCCTCTTCCTCTTGACTTATCCTTGATCGCGTTAGAATAAAACATTTTATAATCTTCAAACATTTTAAAATGAATTTGTTTTGTATTATCTAAGACCCAGGTTTCACTTAAGCATAAAATATCGAAGCTAAGTATTAAATTCAATTCCATAATATCTAAGTTATATAAATTTTTTATTCCATTAATGTTCCAAAAGCTAATTTTAAAATTATTATAAGTTTCCCCTACAAATGTTTCAATATTGTTTTGTTGAAGCTATGCTGAATCATTTTGTTGGGGAAGCATTCTTTGTGGTAGATCTTCGTCAGCTATGGTTTCTCTGCTACTGTGAGACCTCATAGGAGTAAAGAACTTATCGATTGATAGTGCTGCTGTTGATTTGTTTGACTTATTCTTCGGTTTCTTGGGTTTGCCTGCTTGTTGAGATGGAGTACTCTGTTCATGTCTTTCGGTTGCGGAAGAATTTTTTTCCTCCGGGGACCTGTTGCGTTTTTTGGTCATGAAATTGTTATTTTTTTCCTCAACTTCCAGCTGCTGCAGTGTAAAGGGCTTCTTGTTAATAATGATTTTATCATATTTGATGTTGACATCGGCTCCTTCATTTCTCAAGTCATTTGCCTTTTTGCGTAGCACTCTTCTAGCATCAGATACTTCTTTGCTGAAGTCTTCATCAATATAAATTTTCGAGAATTGCGGTTCTTCAGCGAGCTTCTTTTTATTTCTCATGACAATCAATTTAACCCTATATGAGGTTAATGCAACTTTGACAGGACGGGGATTTTGATGTCGTGATCCTAAGCGTGTAATATAGTCAATATCAGACAGTGTGATTTGATTCGCTGCGCAGGTATTAAGGAGAATTAAAATAACGTTTTCCAATTCGTCGGGGTTGCTTTCTGATTCTGCTAGGCCTTTTATGATTATATTTCTCCTCCGAAGCTCCCTGTCCATAGTTGAAACTTTCTTGCTCACTAAGTGTAATTTTTCTTTAGTAGCAGACATCTCTGTTTGGATTTGCGAGAATTGTTCGTTGGTGTTTTGGTTCACTGCTGAAACTATTTTAAGTTGCATGTTTTCTAGGTGTTTTATCATTTCGGAATTCATTTTAACTTTCTTAAAAAGGTGTGCTAGTTTTACTTTTTTTAAATTATTTTTTTTTTTTTTTCAATAAAATAGAGAATTTTTTTTTTGTTTTTAGTGTACCAGGAATTTGCACGCATCCAATATTATATACACAAACCCGTATTAATAGATGGTTTTGTTTTCTGCTAAGGTAGCTTACAATCCATATACGATCCACAATCGATTATAGTTGTGTTTGTTTCTCTTTCCTATAGTGACAGTAAGTGTGTGAAGATTCCAAGTAGTGTTGAGATCATCAGGCATCAGCAATTCAGCATTCAATCACTCACAATGAGATGTGGTAGTGGTGTATGTGTATGTCATGCAAAGAAATCCACACAAAAGTAATTTTATGAGTAGTATTCATAAAAGCTTGGCAGAACACTACTAAAAAAGAACTCACCCATATAATGTAGGTAAGACAGAAGCTGATATTGGTTATGTCGTCGGCAGTACTCGCGGGGCGGTGCCGTGTAGGTTTGTTGATGCAGTTTGCTGTTTCTGCAATTTGTGGTGTTGGTGCCGATTGTTAAATATTTTATAGCCTTTACAGAGTGACAATATTCTACATTGATATGGCCTGAAAAACATCTACTTAAAATAGGAGAATATGGTACTACCCAACAATTATTTATTTCTTTTGTTCCTAAACTAGCAACATTACCACCTTGCTCTAAAGAACGCCGACGATATTGTGGATAGCCGTCATGACATGTTTGTGTGTTATTTACTAACGGCCGTGGGTAACGTTTGATACATTTGCCATCAGCCATGCATGAAGATTGGGGATTACACGGTGTCTCCATTGGACAGAAAACTTTCTCTGTTTCTGTTTTCTATTCCGTCAAAAATCTGTCCGCATTTGTAGGGTGGGCACCTTATTCTGTTATCACAGACGAATGACACATCTTTTTGTATGACCGGATAATGAATCAAATCATTAAAGTAAAATAAATTAGGCTCAAAATCATCGCCACTGGAGCCTGATTTATTTTAGGCATTAACTTTTTTCTTTTCTACCACATAAGTTGAATTTAATGCTTTTATTTTGTTTTCACTTCTTGCCCATTTTTTGAGCAATTTCAGCCTATGCTGCTTTTTTCCAGTCAGTCCTCTTATAAGAACTACTTTTGTTGTTCCACAAACACTCATATTTTTCATAACAATCCACTTACTCGATTGTTTCTTTTCGAGACATCACGCAGTGAAACAAATAACAAAATAATTTAATTTTTGTTTTTATTATTTTTAGTTGTCACCCAACTCTGACAAACGAAATGTCAAAATCTGTCTGAGTTTCTGACCACGGAGAAGACTAGACAGAAGGCCAGATAGTTCTGTTCCAACAGATTTTCTGTTTGCAATGAGGTGGTCTCCATTGAACAGTTTATCAGACAGAACAGAAGGTACGACAGTTTTCTTGCCAATGGAGACCGCGTGTTAAGGTCACCAAAGGGACCATGGATCATATGCTTGCAAAAAATGTCGTATAACAACGAATCCTCTTCTTTATTAGGTATTTCAGCTCTTATAATGGAATCAATCTCATCCGGTTGAATTTTAGTTGCAAGCCAAATCAATATAATGGGCATGCGGCAACCCTCTTTTGCCATTCCATGGTCAACATGTAGCATTTTGTCTCGCCAAAAATATTGTTTTGTTTAACTCATTTCATTAGTTTCTTATATTTAAGGTGAAATACTCTTGCAACGATGTCATGCCTGTCAAAAGATTGTTGTCCCGGAAAAAGCTCAGCTTTGATTTCTGGCCACTCTGGATTGCATTTCATTGTGATAAAAAGATCTGGGCGGCCGTGTTTTCGCACATATGTCATTGCGTCTTGTTTTTTTTTCGTGCAGATATCTTGGTGATCCGGTAAAAGTAGATGGTAAAATTATGTGTTGACTTAAACTCTGAGGGTTGACGTTAGCGTCATTGTTCACAGCATCTCTAAGGTGAACGTAATTTTCAGCCCTTAGAGTTTTCTGATGTGTTCTTATGAAATTAAGTCTCTCTGTTATCATTGTGACTGCCATATCAACGACGAACTGACTTAAGAGCTTGCGAAATAAAAGTAGAAAGTTTGTTTCATTTTCCCTCACCATTAGTCTATATGAGTAAAATTGCATGCAGGAAACAGTTTTATTTAAATTGATTTGACCGGTTGCAGGTGAAATTATTGGAATGCCTATGCAATAACCGTCTTCACCGCAAATAAACATTATTGGATACGGGAGTGGGTCATATGAACGATGGAGCTCCGAAACACGCTGTAAACGTCCATCACGTCCATGCAAAACAATATCTCGAGGACCTTTGTCTTCGTCCAACATCAAAACAGCAATTTCATTAGTTGTTGTAGCATTAAACCGGCCACTATGCTCGTTGGCAGGTTTATGATCTGCTTTAATAACAATTTTTAAATCAGACAAATTTTGAGGTGCATGTTCGAGAGTCGTCTTGAAATATATACATTTCGAGTATTTAAAAGATATTGGATTATTTCAATGATTTCCCATTTGAGGTTAGGAGCCATATTTTGTCGCATAGAGATTTGATCTGCTTCAGCGATAAAGTAAATTTGAAGGAAGCTGGGATTTGTAGTTTGATGAAGTAAACTTCAAATAAGGTGGTAAATTTGCCCTTGGACTTTAAAAGTAGGCATGAAGTTGCCTTCTTTAATTTCTTTTCCACCAAAAGATGTCATTTGAAAAAGCGTATTATATGACCTCACATTATCAAGAAAATTTTTATAGAGTGGATGATGTCCACTAAGCATGCTTTTTAAAGGTTCAGATGGTTCAGCAATAGATGGAAGCTTTATTTTGCCTTTACCACAACACATACTACTTAATTCCTCAGTCCATTTTTTAGTCTTACAAAAATTGCAAGTACTGTTCAATTCAATTCAATTCAATTCAATTAATTTATTTTCTTCTACTATAAATCAGTTACAAAAGTACAATGTTGATCTTAAGAAATAATTATAAATAACTCTATATAAAAATAAAATAACATTTAATAGATAACTAAAAATGGGAAGTATCTATAATTACTCTTGAAGCGTTTTTCACATCTTTTAAGTAGAAGAAGGATACAATCTGATGTCTTATGACAAGTGGCGAAAGTACCATGGTATGAACTCATTCGTATTATACAAAATTTAACACAATGTGGGGTTAGTGTCATGGAAAAAAAAAAAATATGTATATAAAGAAAAAAAAAATTATTTTAGTAAATCAAAAGAGTATGTAACAAAAAAAGAAAAAATAAGAATAAAGTTAAACTACGATTCTGATTAAATTATTGACATCGTTAAAATCAAAATTGAAAAGCCATTTTTTAATTTCCCTAGTGAATTTAAAGGAAGAGCGAATGCTTCGGATTTCAAAAGGTAAAGCGTTAAATAGTCTAGGTGCTACTGACGTGTAAAAATTAAGAAAGAGTTGACTATTGCGGGCTTGAATGCTTGCAAGATTACTATTACAACTGCGCAATGTATAAGCAGATGTACTGTGGCTCAAAAGATATCCACTTCTTAAAAAAAAGATTTTCAAGACTTTATAGAAGTACAGATGTTTGAGAGGGAGTATACCTGAACTGAAAAACAATGGAAAACTATGATCTAGACGTCTTTTTTTCCAAATGGTCCTTAGAATTTGCTTTTGAATAACTAATATAGGCTGTAAATAGTTTTTAAATGTTCCACCCCAACATACTATACCATACTGTGTTTTAGATTGCACCAATCCATAATAAATGGTTTCCAAAAGTTTCCTGCTGCAAAGCTTTCTCAAATGAAACATAATATAGGTAGTGGAACGCAAATATTTCTTCAAATTTGAAATGTGTTCTTTCCAGTTTAGTTTGTTGTCAATTGTTAAACCAAGGTATTTAAACTGAGTAACATGTTCAATGCGGAAGCATTTAGAAGAACATCCAACACCCTGGTTGCTGATTGGATAGTTTTTAGAGGCATAACAAGTTAGGCTACTCAATTGCGGATTTTGGCAGTCAACACAGTGTTGAATTAAAGGAGGAGGGTTGAGTTCAAGGGCGGGTAAATTAAAAAACATTATTTTAGTTTTTTCACTAACAACAAGCTTATGAATCCCGAACCAGTGTCTAAATAATTCCAAATCATGATTTATATCTGAGATTAAGTCTAAAACTGATGAACAAGAATAAACGCAGGCTATATCATCAGCAAACCCAATTACTTTTCCTTTCAAATTTAGGTGAAAAATAGAATTTACGTATATAAGAAATAAAATCGGACCGAGAACTGATCCTTGGGGTACTCCAATGTTAATGTTTCTGGTTTCACTAACTTCAGTACCAACTCTAACCATTTGTAATCTATTATCAAGAAAAGAAGAAAACCACTCAAGCATAAATCCCCTGAAACCAGCCCCCTCTAACTTCTTCAGCAAGATTTTATGATCCACCGTGTCGAAAGCTTTAGTAATATCAATGTAAAGAGCAGCAGTAAACTTTTTACTATCTAAACTATGACAAATAAGGGAACAATGATCTAGCAGTGTATCTTCAGTTGATTTACCAGCTCTAAAACCGTACTGTTTAGGGCTAAAAAACGATATTTTGTCGAGATACGATAGGATTCTATTTTTTATAACTTTTTCAAAAATTTTTGAAAACACCGAAAGAAGAGAGATAGGTCTGTAATTATTTAGACATTTCCTATCACCTTTTTTAAATATGGGTATTACCTCAGCTACTTTCAGACATTTAGGAAAGTCACCATATATGACACTGACGTTAATTAGGTAAGTTAAAATGTCAACAACATTAAGGTTAATCTCTTTGATAAGGTTATTTGAAAGACTATTCCTTGTGAATGAGTTAGAGTTGTCTAAGGATTTAATAGTTTTAAACATTTCAAAGGAAGTTATCTGTTCGAAATAAAAACTATTAGAACAAGTACCTTCTTTGAAACAGATATCAGGGCAGTTGTTTGAGAAATGGTTAATGCCTGCATTGGATAGAGTTTTAGAAGCTATTTTAATGAAGTATTCATTGAAGGATATGGCCATATCGGAAGGATTGACAATGTTCAAATCACCATGTATCAAGATTTTTGGAATACCCAAATTTATATTTTTATTAAATAGATCATTAACTATTTGCCACTCCTTTTTAGAGTTACCATAGGCATTATTAAACTTGTTAATATAAAAATTTTCCTTGCAAGCAGAAACTTCAATATTAATTTCTTTGCATAGCAAATCATAATTTTGACGAAGTAAATCGTTATTTGGATTTTTTTTACACTTAAGTCTCAAACTGTTTTTTTTATAAATTTTTTTAAGTAAGAAATTGGTCATCCAAGGTTTAAGTTTATTAAACTTCCTTTTCCTGGTGCTAATAACGTCTGCGCTACGGTCTACATAGTCATTTAATATCTTGAGAAAGTTATCGAAAGCAAGAGAGGGATCAGAAAGGGAATAAACTTCAATCCAATCTTCGAAAACCAAAAATGAGTTAAGGAGGTCGTAATTAGTTCTGGCAGTCTGTTTAACAGAATCAAGTTCTCATTGTAACAGGCGATTACGATTTGCAGAAGACGACGAACTGATAGTTTGTTTAGGAAAGATCGCGCCAAAAATGATCTTGTTTGTGTGAGTGAAAGAAAACTGGCAAATCAGCAAAAAGAAGAAGAAACAGAGACAGCTATGCATGTAAATTCAAGAATTCCAGAAATCCGCAAAGAAGAAAAAAGCCAACCTATGTATGCTTTTAAATCTCAGTTTTCTTTTATTCGTGTTCGAATTCGAATTCGAATGGAAAACAAAATAGAAAAGAAAACGAATGTCAAACAAAGAACAAGAAGTCAGTATTAAATTTGCAATTAATTTTTAACGTCTCAAAAATAAATATGTATGTATAAATGAATAATAACTTCTTTAAAATCAGATCGAGACCTCCCAGCACTTCTTTTGTAAGTTAAATTTAATATTTTAGGATTAACAGTAGTTTTAATAATTCATAATTAATTCAGTGATTCAGTATTAGCAGCAGAGGAAGAAGCAGCAAAAAGCAATTATATAGAATTTTTTTTAATAAGAAGTTATTATTATTTATATTAATTTTTAAGATTTTAAAATTTGGTCGGTAAGAAAATCTAATACCGACTTCTTGTTCTTTATTTGACATTCGTTTTTTTTTTCTTATTTTGTTTTCTATTCGAATTCGAACACGAATAGAAGAAAACTGAGCTTTAAAAGCATACATAGGTTGGCTCTTTTCTCCTAAAAGAATTTCTGGAATTTATATGCCTGTAGGTCAAGCTGTTTCTCACTCACACAAACGGGAACAGTTTTGGTGCGATCTTTCCTAAACAAACTGCCACCAAGATGTCTTTTGCCAATCCTGCTCAAATATTTCACTGAGAAATTTCAGTAATTTTTTTTCTGAGCATAGTGTTTTTTTACAATAAAATAAAGAAGAAAAGCGTAATTACGTTTAAAAACCCTAAATCCTGATTTAATATTATTTTATGAGAGAATCTAATACCGACTTGTTGATTGTGGTTTGACATTTGTGTTTTTTTTTTCTATTCGAATTCGAATTCGAATTTCTGGAATTTACATGTAGATAAAACTTTTTCTCACTCACACAAACAAGATCATTTTTGGCGCGATCTTTTCTAAAAAAAAAACTATCACCAAGATGTCTTTTGCCAATCTTGTTCAAATATTTCACTGAGAAATTTCAGTAATTTTTTTTCTCAGCATAGTGTTTTTTTTACAATAAAATAAAGAAGAAAGGCGTACTTACGTTTAAAAACCCTAAATCCTGATTTAATATTATTTTATGAGAGAATCTAATACCGACTTGTTGATTGTGGTTTGACATTTGTTTTTTTTTTTCTATTCGAATTCGAATTCGAATTTCTGGAATTTACATGTAGATAAAACTTTTTCTCACTCACATAAACAAGAACATTTTTGGCGCGATCTTTTCTAAAAAAAAACTGTCACCAAGATGTCTTTTGCCAATCTTGCTTAAATATTTCACTGAGAAATTTCAGTAATTTTTTTTCTCAGCACAGTTTTTTTTTTTTTTAATATTTCTAGAAATCACTCAAATCACCTCCATTGACAATAAAATAAAAAAGAACTTACGTTTGAAAACAATTAATCCTGATGTTATATTATTTTATGAGAGAATCTAATACCGACTTGTTGATTGTGGTTTGACATTTGTTTTTTTTTCTATTTTTTTTTTCTATTCGAATTCGAATTCGAACACGAATAGAAGAAAACTTAGCTTTAAAAGCATACATATGTTGCCTCTTTTCTTCTAAAAGAATTTCTATAATTTACATGTAGGTAAAGCTGTTTGTGTGAGTGAAGGAAAAGTCGCAAATCAGCAAAAAGAAGAACTAACAGGGACAGACTTCAAGAAATTTCTAAAGAAGAAAAGAGACAACCTGGTGATGGACGGACAAACATAGCAAAAACGAGCAAAAAATTACGTTTGTTGTATGGGAGCCCCCATAAATATTTTATTTTATTTAGTTTTTAGTATTTGTTGTTATAGGGAACACAATAATACATCATCTGTCTAAATTTCAAGTGTCTAAGTTTTACGGTTCATGAGATACAGCCTTGTGAAGGACGGACAGACGGACAGCGAAGTCTTAGTAATAGGGTTCCGTTTTCACCCTTTGGGTACGGAACCCTAAAAAGGATTTTTGGTTATAGTAAAGTCGGTAGAATTGAAAAAGTTTAAACAATTTATTTCCAAACTATTCTTTTATTTTATTCAATTTTTCCGTTGCCATGTAGCTATTTTATTTACAAATTTCATTGTTGTTTTTTTTATTTTGTTTTATTTACGTCTGCAGTTTCCTTGGATATTATTTCCAATTTATTACCTATTAATTTTTTTGTATTCCAGCCGTTGCCATGGATTTTATTTTGATCATTGGCATAACTGTACAAAAAATTGACAAAAAATAAGAAAAAATTAAATATTTTTACTTAGGAAACAAATTAAGCAAATATAAATTAGCCCTAAACATTCTTCTGAAAATAAAGAATATTATAAAATTTGTTTCAAGTAAATCGGTGAAGTACTTTTCGAGATCATGTGGGCCAAACATTTTTCTAGTTACGTCTTTATATAATAGAATAGATAGTATAGATATAGATTAATCATCTGTGATATTTTTGATGAGTCAAAAGTACTTTATTTAGCTTAAGTACAGTTCATTTATTTATCAGCTCTTACCTGTAATATTTATTTTTAGTTTACTTATAATTTATTTATTTACTTTCAGTTATCTGTGATATTTTAACTTAGTTTAAGCATATAGCATATATTTATTTATTTACTTTTCTTTAAATGTGATATTTTAAACTTAGTGAAGTATAGTTTATTTATTCATTTTATCTTACACTAGCTGTCCCGGCAGACGTTGTCCTGCCCTTCCGAGCAGATAGCGTGATAAGTTTGACTTCTTTATTTATTACATTTATACCGTCCAATCAGTTTGTTTTAACTATGAGAACATGGATGGTATTTTTTTAAATTAAATAAACTCAGAAAAGTACGCATACGCCCGAGTGTACTTTACTGTTTTTTCGTTGTTTTTAAGTTGAAAATTGGCAATAATTGCCAATAATTGTAAATTTTCCTTTAAATTCATCCGTTCATAAGTTTACTTTTTTTTACTGAAAATGTGAGTCATTATTATTGAATGGTTATAATTTAATAACTTAAAAAACAGAAGTCGTATTATATATTTTTTTTTTTTTTTTTTTTTTGATTTTTAATGCTAAAATTATTTTATTTTACTAACGTAGTGAAAGCGGATATACAATGTTTTTAGTTTTTTTGTTAGGTGTATAAATGTATACATTTTAAGGTGTTCCAACTCTGGAGCATCCGACATACAACTGGCCGTGTGAAAAGGATGCATTTTCTAAATTAGGGCCAGCAATAGTTAACGACTGTCCCTGCGCTTTATTGATGGTGATTGCGAAGGCTAGGCGTAACGGAAATTGCAGTCGTTTAAAGCTAAACGGCAAATCTGTCGAAAGCATTGGTATTTGCGGAATCAGGACAACTTCGCCTTTGCTCTTGCCGGTAATAATTTTAGCCTCGATTAAATTTGATAAGAGTTTTTTTTATGACAATTCTGGTTCCGTTGCACAGCTTCTGCGGTTGCACGTTGTGCATTAACATCAACGGTGAACCTATTTTGAGAACTAATTCATTTGGTGGCATTCCAGATGGCTCCAATGAGTTCAAGAATTCGATTGGGTAGTTGGCAGTTTGTTCCTCCTCCAAAACTGTATCAATTGGTTTGTGTTTCATTTGTTTACCGAAAATTTCAACTTGAATTTGATAGTTTATTTTGTTGACGTCATGGTTTTTTTTTGTGCATGTTTACAAAGCCAATCGTTATTTTTGTAGTTGGTCAGGACATCAACGAAAACCTTTTGCACAACATCGTTAGTTGAATGTTCCAACAGGCATAAGTTTAGCGTTTTCTTCGCTACCTACCAATTTAAATGTATGATTATCGTTAAGTTAAACTTTTTGGTTTTGGTAGTAGGTAGGTATACATATACTGACTGACTAATTTGATAACACTCACACAACCAAACTAAGCACATTTAATATATGATTAATGATTGTAGGAACTCAATCAGTTTAGCCATTCATCTTTTACTGCTGTCATCAACCTCCTCTTCCCTAAAGACTTTGTTGCTGCTTTGCCTTTTCCAATATTTGGTATTTTTGCATCTTTACTGTTTTTGAAGTATTTTAAAATGCAACTTGAATCAAAAAAAATTTAAATAAAATTGAATTTGCAGTTGCATATGAAAATATGTATGATGTATAAAACTTATTCTTCGAACTATTTTTCTTTTCTTTTACTGCAAGTTCATCTTCAACTGCATTAAGAATTGTAGTTTTCATTCAATTTTGTTAAGATATTAATGTTATTATGAACTAATTAACTGCAATTTTCTTTACCATGCATTGTTTCAAAATAAGAGACTTCAGTAGATAGCGTTAAAAAAAAACATTTTAATAGATTTTTCTATGGAAAATTAAAAAAAAAATCAATTGGATACCTACTATTTTGTTTACCATATTTCACCCTATATACAGCTAAGTATTGCAAGAAATATTTAGCCCTCAAGCCATCCGTAAACTACAATCATTAAAAACAAAAATGATTTTTTAAATTAAACATTTCTAATATAGAAGCTTTGCAAGGCTCCGGCGTGTTTTTCTTCGTCTTATGGCCAAACTGGATGGTCGATTTGGACAAAACCTTACAGGAACATTATCGAAATTATACCAAAGATTTTCTGATAGTTAGAGCTCAAGTGGGTGATCGGTTTCAGAGTCCATAACATATTTACAAACAAACAAACAAACATACATCCATTTTTATACATATACAAACATATAGATAGATTATGTGTTAAATTATGTTTATCTTATTTTTTTAAGCATTTTTGTGTTAGTTAAGAGTTATTATCTACTTCTACTTTCCTCACATTTATGTTCGCAAAGTATGTAAACAGTAAGTAAACAGTGCAATAATAAAAACGAAAAATACCTTTCATTTACACACTGTGCAATGCTCAGCAATTAGAGCATTAGAAAAATTTCAGGTAGTGGGCTCAGCCACAAGTACCGAGGACCACAAAATAATACAAAGCAATGCTAGGTTTGAAAGTTGAAAGTTTTTTTTTACGGCGTAAGTGACCTGACGGCCATTCAGCAACTTCCACCAAGCCTGTCACGCAGCTTTTCAAACCGTAGCTTACCTGACCAATTCCAGCACAAAAACATATTCAACCCCTAAGGTTGATTGCAAAAAAATTGAAAAAAAAAAAAATGAAAAAAATGCAATGCGCAACCCCTAAACGCGGCGCGCGGTAGAAAATACGCGCTGCGGTAGGCTAATTTTTTTAAGCCTGGACGCTGAAGTCCTTTTTGTTTTACTGAGCGGCTTCTTTGCCTTCCTGCAAACAGGCACATTAATAATGATTTCTGTAAAAGAAAAGAAAATATATTAGTTTTTTTAGTAAATACCTAAGAAGAAAAATTGCAATGAGCAGATTTCGGTGTCTTGATAATTCCATGTGCGAAAACAGAAATTTTTCAGGATCACCGTCTGAACTGGAAATAACACATATTTCTAAGAAGGTTATTCCCAAAATGTTCTCAATACATTAGAGAACAAATTTGAATAACAATATTGGAAACCTAAACATTTTAGATTAATCGATTTAAACAATAAATTAATACTCACCTTGTACAAATTGCTTCATTCTTGTTTACGATTTTTTTTTTTCTACAGTTCTTATTTGTCTCCTAATAGTTTGTTATTGTTGACCCTTTTATTCGCGCAGGCGAAAGTTGATATCGATCTTCCTCGCACTTGAAGGAAAGGGGGTCAGGTAAACCCAAAAGTGAATTCTATCAGTTTTAAAGTCAAATCTAATTGAATTATAGTGTTACCAGATATGGTGAATTTAAAGGAAATTTTATTATTTATACGTAGACTTTTTAAATGTGAGGAAATTAGGTAGTTTTGTTTGCAATATGTATTAAGTTTATGTTTAATTAAGGTATGATGGAAAACATCATTATTAGTGCAATATGTAGGTAAATAAAAGTTAAATTTTAAGAAGAGAAGCCAGGGGTATTTGCAATTTAAAGATAAGGATAGGAGATACTACGAATAATTAATTTGTTTATAGATATGAATTGAAATAGTTATCTCGCTCAGATGTAGAGGTTACTATTTACTTACATCAAAATGAAGGCTGGGGTTGGACCTTTTTAGAGTTTCATGGTCATAGCAAAGTAAAATAGGAGTGCGAAACAAAACGCAAACTTGTTTCAGATAGTCCGATAATGTCCCATTCGAAGCATGCTATTGCTTGTTTAAGTTCTTCCATTTTTTGTCTGTAGATAAAGTTCTTACATTGAATAAGCATATTTTGTTTTGATTTTGTTAAGTGATTTGGGGGGCTTAAGCCTACATCCCTCACGGTGGCAAGCCGGCTTGGTGTATATGTGAAAATGTTTTTTTGATAAATTTTTTTTTCTGCTTTAAAAAGTGAGTTTGGTTTTGGGTTAGAGGGGTTGTGATTTACTCACCCAATGGTGATCAAGCTTGTTGAAGGTGATTGTTGTTTTGAGGTGTTGTGATTTGCTTGTTTGTGATTGTCTATCTATTTTCTTATTTGTCGATTTTTCGGAAGTTGTATTTAATGCGTAGTTGTTTAGCTGTATTTGCTATTCTAAGCTTCGTTTTGGCAACTAGTTGGTTTTTGGCTTTCACTATTAGTTTTATTTGATGTGTCAGTTTTATATAGAGTATCGTTTAAATTTTGTTGTGTCAGGAACCTTCTTATTGGATTTGATGTTTGTTTTGCTTTGGGGGTAATGTTGGTTGAACCAATAATAGTTGTTTTTATTTTGTTTTCGTCATCTTTCTTCGTTGGGTTTGTTGGTTAGTTTTCCTGTGAGCGTGTTCTTTTTCTTCGGTTTTTTATCTTAAGGTTTTTAATTAGCATTGAGAGTAGTTCCTCTGTAGTGTCTTCTTTCTCCTCGACTTTAAAGATTATAGTATTATTTCTCCTCATTCCTACTTCGAGTTCAGATATACGTTTTTCTTGATTGGCGCATGTAACTCCTAGTTTTTCAATTATTTTACCTTGAGTTTCTACTCTTCAAGCTTTTCAACTTTTTCAGAAAGGATTCTCACTGGATTCACTGGTATGCTTAAAAATCTCATCTTTTTGCTCCTTTAGTGGTGATTTCAAAGCATCTAGGGTAATAGCCATTATTATTTACGCATAATTCTAATAAATACTACTTTTCACTTTTTAGGAGACGGCGCTAGTATTTTTAGTATTATTTATGTTTGTCAATAGATGGCTTGTATATGCGATTGCCTGGCTATTGACAGCTGTCTATTTTTACAGTTTGTGAAGATCGTGGTGGAATCGTTGTTTATTTTGTGTTATTTATTATTTTTATTATATACTAGCAGACCTGTGCTCGCGTTGCTTCGCAAAGTTTAATTGCGCTTTATTAACCAAAAGTTTATTCATACATACTTACCATATACAAATATACATATAAATTAACAGTTAGATCATCTTTAATGGAAACATACAAAATAAGACTTTGTTGTTTTTATAATTTTTTATTTCAAAGCCTCTAGATAAACAATGTTGCCAGTTTTATTATTTTCAGGAAGAAGTAAATACTGATTATTTTTTGAGCCAACTCTTGAAAGTGCAACATAAAGCTGACCATGTGAAAAAACATTTTCATGTTACGCTGTTCTTAAATTCAAAAGCACGATTTGGTTAATTTCATCCACAGAGCAATTTTTTGTTGACTTAATAGCTCTTTCGCAAAACCAAGAAAATGGTCTAGATTCTAAGGCGTTCAAGTCTCCAAACACGCACTTAATAAGTTGTTGTACGCTATGAACAATTTTTCCAAAACTTTCGTTTAATTCAATTATGTTAGAATCTGATGAAGTATATTTTCCATTACCTATTCTGAGGAGTAGTGATGCGAATTGGGAATTGTCAGTATTATTTTCAATCTGTACTCTCATATTTATCTTGAGTTGAAGTTTTTGGACATATCGCCAAATAGAAGATGATTTAAGGCAAGATTTGATGACATCTGCTCGAGTTCCTTTGGGAATCACTGGCATTATTTGTCTAAAATCCCCAGAGAAAACCAATATGACTCCACCCATAAACTTTGACGAAGATCTCAAATCTTTTAAAACTCTATTTACAGCATCAATGTGAGCTTGATTACTCATCGTGCACTCATCCCAAATAATAAGGACCGCTTCTCGGAATACTTTGGCTATGGCACTATTTTTTGAAATAGAGCACGTTGCTTCTTGGTATGCAATAATGTTTATTGGAAGCTTAAAAGTGGAGTGAGCAGTGTTGCCTCCATTAAGAAATTTTGCTGCGATTCCAGAAGAAGCAACGGCAAGCACAATTTGACCTTCTGCTCCATACTTTGCTAGTAAGAGATTAATCAAAAAAGCTTTACCAGTTCCTCCAGGTGCGTCTATAAAAAAAAAGTGTTCCTTTTTCCAAATCAACACTTTTTTGTATTTGGTTAAAAGCCGTTTTTTGATCGGAATTAAGTTTTGTTTAATTTTCCCGCACGTGCTGGCATAAACCTTGTTTGTCGTATTGGATTTATCTTGTGTATTGATGGTGTTGAAAATCCATTTGATTAATCCTTGTTGGTTCTGGAAGCCCAAAATTATGAATTCGCTTATCAGTCACCATTAAAACTTTATCTTCTATCAAAACTAAACCTTGGTTGAAGATGTCATTAGAAAATTGTAGGTAGTTGTTTCTTTGCTCAGAACGTGCTTGATATAATATATCTTCACACATACTTTCTTTAAAATGATCCCATAAGCTTTTGGGCTCAGTTGGCTGACAGAACATTATCATTATCGCAAACAAATCTCTTATTTGTGATGGTGCGATTGCCTGGCTATTGACAGCTGTCTATTTGGACAGTTTGTGAAGATCGTGGTGGAATCGTTGTTTATTTTGTGTTATTTATTATTTTTCTTATATACTAGCAGACCCGTGTTCGCGTTGCTTCGCAAAGTTTAATTGCACTTTATTAACCAAAAGTTTATTCATACATACTTACCATATACATATAAATTAAAAGTTATATCATCTTTAATGGAAACATACAAAAATAGACTTTGTTGTTTTTATAATTTTTTATTTCAAAGCCTCTGGATAAACAATTTTGGCAGTTTTATTATTTTCAGGAAGAAGTAAATACTGATTATTTTTTGAGCCAACTCTTGAAAGTGCAACATAAAGCTGACCATGTGAAAAAACATTTTCATGTAACGCTGTTCTTAAATTCATAAGCACGATTTGGTTAATTTCATCCACAGAGCAATTTTTTGGTGACACAATAGCTCTTTCGCAAAACCAAGAAAATGGTCTAGATTCTAAGGCGTTCAAGTCTCCATACACGCACTTAATAAGTTGTTGTACGCTATGAACAATTTGTCCAAAACTTTCGTTTAATTCAATTATGTAAGGATCTGATGAAGTATATTTTCCATTACCTATTCTGAGGAGTAGTGATGCGAATTGGGAATTGTCAGTATTATTTTCAATCTGTACTCTCATATTTATCTTGAGTTGAAGTTTTTGGACATATCGCCAAAAAGAAGATGATTTAAGGCAAGATTTGATGACATCTGCTCGAGTTCCTTTGGGAATCACTGGCATTATTTGTCTAAAATCCCCAGATAAAACCATTGTGACTCCACCCACAAACTTTGACGAAGATCTCAAATCTTTTAAAACTCTATTTACAGCCTCAATGTGAGCTTGATTACTCATCGTGCACTCATCCCAAATAATAAGGACCGCTTCTTGCAATACTTTGGCTATGGCACTATTTTTTGAAATAGAGCACGTTGCTTCTTGGTATGCAATAATGTTTATTGGAAGCTTAAGAGTGGATTGAGCAGTTCTGCCTCCATTAAGGAATTTTGCTGCGATTCCAGAAGAAGCAACGGCAAGCACAATTTTACCTTCTGCTCTATATTTTGCTAGTAAGAGATTAATCAAAAAATCCTTACCAGTTCCTCCAGGTGCGTCTAAAAAAAAGTGTTCCTTTTTCCAAATCAACACTTTTTTGTATTTATTTAAAAGCCGTTTTTTGATCGGAATTAAGTTTTGTTAAATTTTCCCGCACGTACTGGCATAAACTTTGTTTGTCGTATTGGATTTCTCTTGTGTATTGGTGTTGGAAATCCATTTGATTAATCCTTGTTGGTTCTGGAAGCCCAAAATTATGAATTCGCTTATCAGGCACCATTTAAACTTTGTCTTCTATCAAAACTAAACCTTGGTTGAAGATGTCATTCGAAAATTGTAGGTCGTTGTTTCTTTGCTCAGAACGTGACTGATGTAATATATCTTCACACATACTTTCTTTAAAATGATCCCATAAGCTTTTAGGCTCAGTTGTCTGGCAGAACATTATCATTATCGCAAACAAATCTCTTATTTGTGATGGTGACTGTGTTGCGGAGGCATCAACTAAAGCTTGTTTCCAGTGTTCATCATCTTCAAGAAGTCCCAAGTTCTTGCACGCTGCTTGATATGTTTGTTCTTTTTTACCGTTGACTGTTCTTAACATTTCGAAATAAACTGGTCCAGGAACATTGTGAAGAAGAATTCGTAAAAAAGCATTCACGGGAATTGGGATGGATTGTAAATATATACTCGACCTAGAGTATCGTCTCTTCTGATTCCTGGATGCGCTGGAACCAATTGCCCGCGCTTACGACGATTAAATTTATTGTTGCTCCAGGTATAATAGGACGGTACATCACAATACAAAAGAGTTTTTGCAAAATCATCATGCGTGCCAACTTCAAAAAATCCTGTCAGCGTTGTTGCAGGTGGGTTCTGCAAGACTTGATGAAAATTAGCATCGTTAAATGTAACTCGTTGACCGTTTTTTAAAGGCACAGCTAAGTGATATACTGTGGGATAACGCTCGTGGATATTAAATTCAAATAATCTCCAGGATGCTTCTGACGTGCTCAAGTAGTGACCATTTAAGTAGTTTTCAACTTCATTATTTTTATTTTCTATTTTAAAAGTAGCTTGATCGTTTTCCTTGTTGATGTATTTTGTTTAATATCTTATAGCCTTTACAGAGTGCGATATTCTACATTGATATGGCCTGAAAACATCTACTTAAAATAGGAGAATATGGTACTACCCAACTATTATTTATTTCCAATTGAAAATTTAGAATGAAACAACAACAACTTGTGTGTGCTACCATCAAGTTCATAGGCTGGAGTTATAGCTATTTCACGGGGACCAACCCGATCATCAGACTCTTTTAGTGGTGCTTAATCGCTTTTATGTTCAATTTAATTTTTGAAGAACTTTTGCCCGAGCTGGGCTTGAACAAGCGACCTAGCGTGTGAGGAGCTAGTGCACTACGCACTACGCCACCGCACCCACATGAAAGTTGTAAGCCAATTACAGGTTTTTTCGTTCTATCGAACTATACTGAACCGATTAGTATTTTTCTAAGCACACACAAGTAATTGTTGTTGTTTTATTCAGGTTCCTTCTATTATCTCCTCTCTTTTTCATAAGCCAACGATTTCGATTGGATTCGAATGAGGAGGGAGATGAGGCGAAAGAGTTGACACTGGTCAAGATTTTAATTTTTACAATTCTAAGGAGGTTTTTGTATGAAATTTTATACTCGCAGTTAAGGCAGCTGCTTGCCGAATTTACAATTGAAAATTTAGAATGAAACAACAACAACTTGTGTGTGCTACCACCAAGTTCATAGGCTGGAGTTATAGCTATTTCACGGGGACCAACCCGATCATCAGACTCCTTTAGTGGTGCTTAATCGCTTTTATGTTCAATTTAATTTTTGAAGAACTTTTGCCCGAGCTGGGCTTGAACAAGCGACCTAGCGTGTGAGGAGCTAGTGCACTACGCACTACGCCACCGCACCCACATGAAAGTTTTAAGCCAATTACAGGTTTTTTCGTTCTATCGAACTATACTGAACCGATTAGCATTTTTCTAAGCACACACAAGTAATTGTTGTTGTTTTATTCAGGTGGCGTATTGCGTAGTGCACTAGCTCCTCACACGCTAGGTCGCTTGTTCAAGCCCAGCTCGGGCAAAAGTTCTTCAAAAATTAAATTGAACATAAAAGCGATTAAGCACCACTAAAGGAGTCTGATGATCGGGTTGGTCCCCGTGAAATAGCTATAACTCCAGCCTATGAACTTGGTGGTAGCACACACAAGTTGTTGTTGTTTCATTCTATATTTTCAATTGTAAATTCGGCAAGCAGCTGCCTTAACTGCGAGTATAAAATTTCATACAAAAACCTCCTTAGAATTGTAAAAATTAAAATCTTGACCAGTGTCAACTCTTTCGCCTCATCTCCCTTTTCATACGAATCCAATCGAAATCGTTGGCTTATGAAAAAGAGAGGAGATAATAGAAGGAACCTGAATAAAACAACAACAATTACTTGTGTGTGCTTACAAAAATGCTAATCGGTTCAGTATAGTTCGATAGAACGAAAAAACCTGTAATTGGCTTACAACTTTCATGTGGGTGCGGTGGCGTAGTGCGTAGTGCACTAGCTCCTCACACGCTAGGTCGCTTGTTCAAGCCCAGCTCGGGCAAAAGTTCTTCAAAAATTAAATTGAACATAAAAGCGATTAAGCACCACTAAAGGAGTCTGATGATCGGGTTGGTCCCCGTGAAATAGCTATAACTCCAGCCTATGTACTTGGTGGTAGCACACACAAGTTGTTGTTGTTTCATTCTAAATTTTCAATTGTAAATTCGGCAAGCATCTGCCTTAACTGCGAGTATAAAATTTCATACAAAAAACTCCTTACTATGTATTTCTTTTGTTCCTAAAATAGCAACATTACCTAAAGAACGCCGACCTGTTTGTGTGTTATTTGTTAACGGCCATTCGTAACTTTTGATACATTTGCCATCAGCCATGCATGGAGATTGGGGATTAAGGTCACCACAGGGACCATGGATCATATGCTTGCAAAAAATGTCGTATAACAACGAATCCTCTTCTTTATTAGGTATTTCAGCTCTTATAATGGAATCAATCTCATCCGGTTGAATTTTAGTTGCAAGCCAAATCAATATAATGGGCATGCGGCGACCCTCTTTTTTGCCATTCGATGATCAACATGTAGCATTTTGTCTCGCCAAAAATATTGTTTTGTTTAACTAATTTCATTAGTTTCTTATATTTAAGGTGAAATACTCTTGCAACGATGTCATACCTGTCAAAAGATGGTTGTCCCGGAAAAAGCTCAGCTTTGATTTCTGGCCACTCTGGATTGCATTTCATTGTGATAAAAAGATCTGGGCGGCTGTGTTTTCGCACATATGTCATTGCGTCTTGTTTTTTTTCGTGCAGATATCTTGGTGATTCGGTAAAAGTAGATGGTAAAATTATGTGTTGACCTAAACTCTGAGGGTTGACGTTAGCGTTATTGTTGACAGCATCTCTAAGGTAAACGTAATTTTTAGCTCTTAGAGTTTTCTGATGTGTTCTTATGAAATTAAGTCTCTCTGTTATCATTTTGGCTGCCTTATCAACGACGAACTGACTTAAGAGCTTGCGAAATAAAAGTAGAAAGTTTGTTTCATTTTCCCTCACCATTAATCTATATGAGTAAAATTGCATGCAGGAAACAGTTTTATTTAAATTGATTTGACCGGTTGCAGGTGAAATTGTTGGAATGCCTATGCAATAACCGTCTTCACCGCAAATAAACATTATTGGATACTGGAGTGGGTCATATGAACGATGGAGCTCCGAAACACGCTGTAAACGTCCATCACGTCCATGTAAAACAATATCTCGAGGACCTTTGTCTTCGTCCAACATCAAAACAGCAATTTCATTAGTTGTTGGAGCATTAAACCGGCCACTATGCTCGTTGGCTGGTTTATGATCTGCTTTAATAACAATTTTTAAATCAGACAAATTTGGAGGTGCATGTTCGAGAGTCGTCTTGAAAGTGGAAATATATACATTTCGAGTATTTAAAAGATATTGGATTATTTCAATGATTTGCCATTTGAGGTTGGGAGCCATATTTTGTCGCATAGAGATTTGATCTGCTTCAGCGATAAAGTAAATTTGAAGGAAGCTGGGACTTGTTGTTTGATGAGCCAATAGCCAGAACAGCAGAGAACCTGAAAAAGAGGGAAGACGAGGTCAACCGACTTTGGCATCAATTCACGAAAAACCATGATGAAATATTGAGCCTAAACATACCAGACCATGAATATTTCAAGAAGCAATATTATGAATGGGTGGAACGGATCAAAGAAGCAATAAACGAAAGATTAATTTCGTATGAAATTGCGTTGGGCAATTTCCACAACGAGAAAATTGAAACTGACACAGCAAGAACTCCCAATAATATCCAGGTTAACGTGGAAAGTGCGGAACAGCAGAAACAAAATAAACTTGACGAGAATGAACAAAATCAAGTCAAGTTCGAAGAAGAAGGTATATGTTTCAATGAGTCACAGTCATTACATTTTACATATGAAGAGGGCTCAAATTCGAATTAAATGTCATTCAGAAAATTACTTGAAAGCATGGTCGCACGACTGGGTCGCACGAACTTGCTCTAATGTGTTAAAATGATCTTAAGTGCGTGAGATTTTGGGAAAAAAGCGTTGAAAAAATCATAGGAAATTTTATAAATCACTTAAAAATCAATACCTTAAACGTTTTTTTTTTTGAGAAAATGAAATAAGCCATCAGATTTATTTTGCTTTTTTGAATTTTTACAAAAAAAAAATTTCAAAATCGATCGACCAGTTTTTTTCAAAAAACAGTTTTTTTTGAAAAACTTTTTGAAAATATATTCCAATTTTTTTTTGAGTATGCCAATTTCGAGCACATTGTAGTTTTTATCAGAAAAATAAAATTAAAAAAATATAGATTAAACCGTTTTTGGAAAAAACAAAAATTGAAAAAAATTTTTGAAACTTTTTTAAAAAACTCAAAAAAACTTTTTTTCAAAAATTTAAGAATTTTTATTATTTCTCTTATAAAAGGGCTTCTACAAGGCTTCAATTAAAAGCGGCTTACGAGAAAATCGGATTTAAAAAAACCGGTCCTATGGGAGGTACCGTTATAAGACTTTTCCTGAAAAATCTGTTCCAACCAAAACATAAAGCTTGCACATAAAACACTATTCAAAAAGTTTTATCAAAATCGTAGGAGCCATTTTTGAGAAAAATTTA
Organism: Platycheirus albimanus; assembly: GCA_916050605.2. NCBI lineage: Eukaryota > Metazoa > Arthropoda > Insecta > Diptera > Syrphidae > Platycheirus > Platycheirus albimanus. Next base: position 102,448,760 of record OU696696.1, on the reverse strand, counting down.
TTTTTCACTAAAAATCGTATGGCAGGTACCGTTAGTTTTAAAGCTATAATGCTAATTCCAAAAACCCCTCTGTAGGACGTCATAATAATATTATCTACTAAGTTTGAAGCAAATCGGTCCAGCCGTTTAGGCTGTAGGTGCCGATACAGACGGACGGACAGACAGACAGACAGACAGACAGACAGACAGAATTGTCGGACCCACTTTTTTAGGCTTCTCTATCATCGTAATGTTATGTTTGATTGCCCAAAATGAATGCATAACTTGCCTTATAGTACCTATAATCGCAAGTAAAAATTGAGTAACGCAGCAATTGAATTTCAAACGAATAACCTTGTTGATGAATGGAAGAAAATTGACATAATACATGAAGAAGTATTACTTTTTGATGTTTTTAAAAACAAGAATGAAAAAGAAATATTTATGAACCAAATCGAGAACCTGCGTAAGAGATTTTCTGAAACAGTACTATCGCTCCAAGATAGTAAAAATAATGAATCCATATCCGCATCAGAACATGATGTAAAATTGCCAAGAATGCAGATACCTATGTTTGAAGGAAGATTCAACACGTGGATTGAATTCCATGATATATTCCAACAAATTATTCATCGGAATAAATGCCTATCCGATGTGGCAAAAATGCGATACTTAAAGAATAACCTTCGAGGCGAAGCAGCCAAGCTTTTGAGCCACCTAGAAGTCAGTAACGACAACTACAAGATATCGTAGGACTTAATAAAAGAACGATTTGATAATAAAAGGATACTACTGTCGGCATACTTAAATACATTTCTCAATCAAGAAAAGCTTGAGGTTGAATCTGCTTCCTGTCTAAAAACACTTCACGATACAACCAAAGAATGTATTCATGGAATATCTAGAGTGCATTGGGGTCAGCACAACTGCATGGGATCCAATCGTCCTTCATCAACTAATACAAAAATTGGATAACGAGTCCAGAAAGCTGTATGAACAATCATTACCCTGCTCGAAAGAAATTCCAACATTAGAGCATTTTTACTCATACCTAAAGACCCGATTTGAATCTTTGGAAGCCTTTGGTGAAAATAATAGACAAGAACACCAAACACCAATTCGAAAACCAATACGGACTTACATGACAATAAAGGAACCGAAATGTGGATATTGTCAGAAAATGCATTCAATCTATAACTGCAATGCATTGCTTGCATTAACCAGCCAAAATCGTCATGACGCTATAAGACGCCTGAAGTTATGCCGCAATTGCCTCAACCACTCTATAAACGAAAACTGTTATAGCCGTAGGAATTGTGGAAAATGCCAAAGACAGCACCATACCATAATACACCTAGAACCAAAAAGGCCGATTCGAGTCCAAAACACCGTAGCAGACCAAAGCACAGACGTGTTGCTTGCAACAGCAGTAGTAAAGGTAACATCAGTGAATGGAAAACAAGAGCTTTTAATCGACACCGGCTCCCAAGGTTCGTTTATAACTGAAAGCGCTGCACAATTGCTATCCCTCCCAAAAACATATGCAAAGGTATCAGGATTGGGCGCAACCAATGCTGCGACATCCTTGGGAAAGATGCAATTTGAAATTCAACCTCAATTTCCAACAACATTCAAAGTCCAAACTGAAGCATTTATCCTGACAAAACTCACAAAACAACTTCCAAATGCTCCTTTTAACCAATCAATACCATGGAAAGACTGCGTTTTAGCTGACCAAACGTTCAATAAACCAGGACATATTGATTTAATAATTGGGGCCGACGTCTATACCAGCATATTTCGAAAAGGTCTACGAAAAAATACCGATGGTATACTGGCACAGGATACTGAGTTAGGATGGATAACTTCTGGAAAATTATCGTTACCCAAAAATCAGATAAAAATAGTATCTATGATTTAAAAAATGCATTTGAAAAGCTTAGACAAACAATTGCGGCAGTTTTGGGAGATTGAAGAGCCTCAACAGGAAGCAACAACTTGCTCTTCGGATAACATTTGCAAAAACACTATAAGGATAACTATAGACGAAATAAAGGTGGCACCTACAGCGTTCGAATACCGTTCAAAGCCAATAAGAAAATATTAGGCAATTCAAGGAAGAAAGTGGCAGCACTGGTTGTACTTTTAGTGGTCGTGTGTAATTTGAGCTCCTTTAAATTTATTTCATTTTGCATGCAAATCATTGTTTGTAATAAACCATAATATTCCACCGTAGTTTTAAAGAAATAGTGATCTGTGTGGTGTTTTTATTTTGTCAATTAATTGCCTAACTTAATTATTTCATTGTTTTGTGTTTTTACTTGCGATTATAGGTACTATAAGGCAAGTTATGGATTCGTGCAGAAAAAAAAAATTGAGATAACAATCACACATGACATTACGATGATGGAGAAGTCGAAAAAAGTGGGTCTGGGAATTCCGTCCGTCTGTCTGTCTGTCTGTCTGTCTGTCTGTCTGTCTGTCTGTATGTCTGTTCGCGCCTCTGGAGGCTGAACGGGTGGGCCGATTTGCTTCAAATTTGGTATTTAGGATTTATTTGTCCGTCCCTCGGAACAAATTTTTTATTTTTGCTCTAGGTCCAAAAATAACGGCACCTGCCATACAATCTTGAAGACAAAAATTGATTTTCTCAAAAACGGCTCTAACGATTTTGATAAAACTTTCAGAATGCTATTTTTGCAAGACAGTCTATCTTTTGGTTTGAAATTTTTTTTCAAAATTTGTCTAATAACGGTACCTCTCATAGAACCAGTATTTTCAAATCAAATTTTCTCGTAAACTATACATTCGATTTCAATAAAATTTTGGCCACAGGAAGTCATTCATAATTTTATTAATATGGCATTTCAAGATTTTGAAAAACTTTTTTTTTTGATTTTTTATAATTTTTTCAAAAAAATTTTTGGTTTTCGAAATATGTTGGAAACGGGTACATTGATTTTTTTTTAAATTATTTTTCAAATGTAAACTACAGATTGCCATATATTTGCATACTCAAATAAATTTCAAAATATTTTTTGAAAAAGTTTTTCAAAAATAACCTTTTGAAAAAAAAACTGCTCCAACGATTTTCAATATTTTTTTTTCCTAGATTGACGTATAGCTTTGAAATTTTATTGCATACTTAGTTTTTCCGAGAAAACTCTTAAACTAATTTAAAAAATAAAAGAATTTTCGAAATTATTTAATTTTTTTTTTAATATCCATATATGCATGCAGCCACTACGCAATTGCTTATCATAAGAGCAAGTTCGTGCGACCCAGTCGTGCATTTTATTTTCTTTTGGCTTTGGTAAGCGTCATCTTAGTCATCTTTGTTTAATTGCAATTTTGAGCTTTCAAAATTGCATTAGATATATAAACCATTTACTTCCCCTACCTTCAACTTGTTTTCCCCTCTATTAAAAAAAAAAAAGAGCTTTTGTAGTAATAAAAATTACTTAGTAAATTGCAACATTTGTATGGTTTTAGATAGATCTTAAAATCATTTCTTCCTCCATCATTTAAATTACTCGACAGCGGAAACTGTCTGAGCGCGGTCCTTAAGATTATTTCCTACCTGGTTCGATACCTGGTGCAGCCCTAAACAAATTTTTTACTTGCTCTATAGGGCAAGTATTGGTTTCGTGCAGAAAAAAAAAATCGAGGTTTTAATCAAACATGACATTACGATGATAGAGAAGCCCAAAAAAGTGGTTTTCGCCATACCGTCCGTCGGTCTGTCTGTGCGTCTGTGCGTCTGTGCGTCTGTGCGTCTGTGCGTCTGTGCGTCTGTGCGGATGTGCGCTTTTTCACGTCATGCTACAGCCTAAACCGCTTGACGGATTTTCTTCAAACTTGATATATAGCAGTTTCAAGAAAAACGGTTGTCGAGATTTTTTTTATTTCGTCTTAGCCCGGCTCAAACTTGTACCTTTCAATTAACGATTTTTTTCAATTTGGATTTTCTCGAAAACGGCTCTAACGATTTTGATTAAACTTAAAATTTAGCTAACTTTAAGCATTTCGAACAAAACTGCGTTTTTTGTTTTTGGCTCAAATGGTCGTAACGAAAATCTGGTTTAGACGGCTTTTTTTCAAATGGCCATAAGTTCGCAACGGCTCGATTGATTTGACTCAAACTTCGTTTGGCATAGTTATTTATAGTCTTCTATATGATGGCTTTATACATTTTTCAGTGAAGCCTGTCTAAATGGTAGCTCCCATACAACGAGCCGTTCAGTTTTAGCCAACTTTTTTTGGTTTTTTCTAATTTTCTCGAAAATGGCTCTAACGATTTTGATTAAACTTTGTGTGTTATATTCTTTTAGTGTTTTTAAGAGAACTGCGTTTTTAGTTTTTGGCTAAAAATGCAAATAACGGAGATCTGCTATTAACGGCTTTTTTTCAAATGGCCATAAGTTGTCAACGGTTGCATCGAATTTACTCAAACTTTGTTTGGTATAGTTCCTTACAGCTTCCTATCAGATGGCATTGATTTTTTTTTCAGTTTCTCTTTTTTAAATGGTGGCTCCTATACAAAGAGCCACTAGATTTTGGCCAATTTTTTCATTTTTCTAATTTACTCAAAAAAGGCTCCCCCGATTTTTATGAAACTTTGTATGTAACATACATAGAATACTTCAAACAAAACTGCATTTTTAGTTTTTGGCTATACATGATAATAGCGGAAATTGCTTTTAACAGTATTATTTATTAGGCCATAACCCATAAGTGGACATTTGTATCATTTACAACACCGTAAAGATAACGTCTTAATTTTAAATATTAAAGGTTTCTTAACGTTAGCTCCCGTATATCGAGTTTTCCAGTTTTAGCCAAATTGTTTTGGTTTTTACCAAATTTTTCAAAAATGAATTGTTCTTATTGATCGAAAAGTTTGTTTTCATCGGACTATTGCACCAACAGAGCAAGTACGTGCGACCCAGTCGTGCATTTTATTTTTCTTCTTTCTTTTTTTTTTTTTTTTTCTTTTTTTCTTTTTCTTCTTTCTTTCGAAATAAACTATTTTTAATTTTTTTCTATTCTTTCTTTTTCTTATTATAATGGTCTGCTCAGCTGAGAAATGTACAGAGCACTCGAGTTCAGCTCCTCTTTTTGCTTGCTTTGGTCCTTGTGGGAAATTATTCCACGCCAAATGCTTAGGCTCAACAAATAGTTTTATAGATAAAATCCATTCTTCCAAATTTGCTTTTTGGTACTGTAAAACTTGTATTAAGGTATCATTATCACAAGTTTCATTCAAGATGTCGTCTCTCAAGGATGAGATTATAAAAATTGCTAAGAACTTTGAAGTTTTATGCGAAAATTTAAACTCAGTTTCAGCTAACTTAATCTCATTTCCTTCCCCAATTGAAACTGCAAACAAATCAACGTCAACAGAGCAGTTAGAACCTGACTCTCCTCATCCTTCATCCCTGCCCCCGAGTAACCCCTCTTCTTCTGGACTTACCAAGTCTGCTCTCAAAAAGGGTAAGAAAAGGGGTCGGGAAGGGTCATCGTTATCGAAAACTCCGTCCCCAGACCCAAAGCGCCCAAATTCAAGGAGAGTCATTCCAATAAGTATGCCACTGCCTCCTCCACTTCAAGAAGTAGTTGTTACTACTATCAACAACTCTAGTGCAGATATCGATTCACCGGCGGTTGCGGTTCCCACTGCTTTAGAAAGCACTACCCCATCTTGCTCTGAGCCGAAAAGTGTTTCAAGTTGTTCTAATACTAATACTAATACTAATACTAATACCAATAATATCAAAGATTCTGAGCCTCCCAAAAAAATAGAATCTGTTCCTAAGCCTAAATTAGTATTTGTATCCCGACTTGACCCTGAACTCCAACCCAATGACATAATTCAACATCTTGTTGTTAATAACTGCATCTCGAGTGCGTCAGCTATAAAATGCAATAAAATCAGTAAGCCTGACAGTTTTGTGTCATCGTTCAGGATAACTACTCCTCCAGCATTTTTCGGTCCTCTCTGCGACAATAAGTTTTGGCCTCCCGGTACACTTGTCAAAGAATTTGTAGTTCGATCAAAAAATCTCAATAATCGAGTTGCTAAAGTATCGGCTCCAAAAAACTTAATAGGATTACCCTCTTCTACCAAAATGTAAGAGGGATACGCAGCAAAACTGCTGAAGTTTTTAAAAACTCTCAAGCTTTTCCACATGATATCTTTGCTTTCACAGAAACATGGCTCAATAGTTCATTTTTGGACACAGAAATTTTCGACGATGAGTTTTCTGTTTTTAGAAAGGACCGTCATGTGGATAAGCCGAAGGAAGTGGGCGGTGGTGTATTGATTGCTGTTCGTAATTGCATCTCATCTTCCCTTGTCTCTTTACGCTTTAATTTTTCAATTGAACTCATTTGTGTTAAGGTTTCTTTTCAATCAAATGATCTTTTTATTATTAATGTTTATATTCCACCGAAAAGTTCTGCGTCAGTTTTTGCCGAGCTATCGTTAATTCTTGATCATATGATTGATATTGCCAGTTCAAATAGCAACATTTTACTGTTGGGTGACTTCAATTTACCTAATATTACGTGGACCCCTTCTGAAGACGAGTCCTATTTAGAAGCTGGCCTTGACTTCTTCGCAACAGGAACTTCTTCTTTTGGACAACATAACCTCTACTGACTTACAGCAAGTAAGCTGTATTAATAATTGTAGAAATCGAATTCTCGATTTAGTCTTTTCTTCTGACGCTGTTAGTACGGTAGTGGTAGAATCTACCTCTGCCATTTCTAACGTAGACTCCTACCATCCCCCATTGGATATATTTTTTGATATGAGCAGCAATTTACTTAATAACAGTAATGCCGAAGACTCTTCTTATTCACTTGATTTCCGTAAAGCTGACTTTCAATTACTTTACGACAGTTTGAGTGCTTCTAATATTTCGAATATTCATGTTTGCTCTAACATTGACGACGCTGTTACTCAATTCTACGAAATTTTCAATAGCTGCTTGATAAATTCAATTCCTCTTAAGATATCTAAAAATATCAACTCCAGCCATCCGTGGTACACGAAAGAGCTTAAATCTCTACGCAACAAACGGAATAAGGCTTGGAAGTCTTACATTAAAAGTCTTTCAATTTCTGATCAAAATGTGTTCCTTGCACTTTTTGAAGAGTTTAATTTACTTTCCAGAAACCTATATGCAGCATATGTGAAGGAAATGGAAATTTCGTTGAAGATTGATCCAAAGAAATTTTGGAAGTTTGTAAATTTAAAGAAGAAGTCTGATGGGTATCCAGTAAACTTTGTTTACAAAGATTCCGCTTTGACAAGCTCACCTGAGATATGCAATGCGTTTGCAAAGCATTTCAGTAAGTCCTTTATTGAAAATCCCGTCAATATAGACTTTGATTTCTTTGACTACTCCCGTGATTTCCCCCAAGCCACTTTTAACAACATCCAAATTGATAATGATAAAATTTTGCATTATCTTTCATTGCTGAAAGATGATTACTCTGCCGGTCCTGATGGCATTCCTCCTATAATATTAAAAAAATGTTCCTCCGTTTTAGCTTCTCCCTTGCAATTCCTTTTCAAGCTATCCCTTAAATCCGGTAAATTTCCTCAAGTATGGAAAGATTCATTCATTACTCCCGTCTTCAAAAAGGGTACTAAGTCCGATATCACCAACTACAGACCGATTTCTAAACTGTCTTCTATTCCAAAGCTTTTCGAACAAGTAGTTTGTGATAGCTTAACGTTTTTCTGCAAACATTTAATCTGCCATCAACAACACGGCTTCATGCAAAAGCGGTCTACTGTCACAAACTTACTAACCTTTATGAACAAGTGCTCAAGGGCATTAGAGAGTGGACAGGAGCTGGATTGTATCTACACAGATTTCTCAAAAGCTTTTGACCAACTTTCACATGAAATCATCATTTTCAAATTGAAAGCTTTAGGTTTCCCTGTAGGATTTGTTAATTGGATATATTCATATCTCCGAAACAGAACATATATAGTTAAGTTCAGAAATTCGTTTTCTAACCCTTTCCCAGCAAAATCAGGAGTCCCACAAGGCAGCCATCTTGGTCCGTTACTGTTTATACTAGCTATTAATGACGTAACTTCGTGTATTCATTCTAGTGAGATCCTTGTTTTCGCTGATGATATGAAAATTTTCAAATCTATTACCTCAGCTAATGACCGCGTAGAATTGCAAGCCGACATCGACAGATTTGCTATCTGGTGTAGCAAGAATTGTTTAAGCCTGAATCCAGCGAAATGTCAGACAATGACATTTTCAAGGAAACGGGTACCAAGTACACACGGCTACTACATTTCACAACAAGTTTTGCATCGCGTTTTTAGTTTTAAAGATCTGGGAGTAAACTTTACCCCAGACTTGAGTTTCACGGAACACATCAACTTTATTGTTAAAAAAGCTAATTCCATGTTGGGATTTGTTAAGAGATGGTCGAAGGAATTTCAAAATCCTTATGTAACCCTAGCTTTATATAACTGTCATTTTCGCCCCCATCTAGAATATGCATCACAGGTATGGTCTCCTTTCTACGAAGTTCATAAGTCTAGGATATAGGCAGTTCAGCGTAATTTTATTCGATTTGCTTTAAAAGGTCTCTCCTGGGCAGATCCATACAACCTCCCACCTTACGAACACCGGATTCAACTTCTACAGATTCAAACCTTGTCACAAAGGCGTATTAACAATGATGTTATTTTTATTCACCAACTTTTAACGGGATTTTTAGACGCACCCGATCTTCTATCATGTGTAGGTTTTAACTATCGCGGAGGGGCTCATCATCTTCGTAATTTAGAGCTATTACATTGTCCCCAACACCGTACTAATTATGGCATGAATGAACCTCTTACCCGCATGTGCAAACTTTACAACTCAAATAAAAGTATTGTTGATTTTAATATTAGTAAATCCTCTCTAAAAAAAACATTTAAAACCAGTGCACCACGCTCATAGTTTATGTTTTGTATGTTCTCAATGTTTTTATATCTATTTTGTATAAATGTATTTGTTTATTTATTTTTTATTTTTTGTGCTGGTGTTATGCTATTTGTATATTTTGCTTACTAACAACTAACACCTGCACTAAATGATGTAGCCAGTGAGCACATAATATGTGTTGGCTAATCTCTGATTGTAAGTTAATGCTTGATATAAGCTTCTTACTCTCGAGAACTGATAGTGTAAAAAAAAAAAGTAACAGCCAGATTAGATTTGAACCTGATCAGCCAATCGAGGAATATGCTTTGTTTACAGTTACATATGGAACAGCATCCGCACCATACCTGGCAATAAAAACACTGAAACAACTGGCAGAAGATGAATTTACAAAATACGCCGTGGCAGCGAAGATTCTTTAATTTCTTTTCCACTAAAAGATGTCATTTGAAAAAGCGTATTATATGACCTCACATTATCAAGGAAATTTTTAAATACCTTCTTTATTAGGTATTTCAGCTCTTATAATGGAATCAATCTCATCCGGTTGAATTTTAGTTGCAAGCCAAATCAATATAATGGGCATGCGGCGACCCTCTTTTTTGCCATTCGATGATCAACATGTAGCATTTTGTCTCGCCAAAAATATTGTTTTGCTTAACTAATTTCATTAGTTTCTTATATTTAAGGTGAAATACTCTTGCAACGATGTCATACCTGTCAAAAGATGGTTGTCCCGGAAAAAGCTCAGCTTTGATTTCTGGCCACTCTGGATTGCATTTCATTGTGATAAAAAGATCTGGGCGGCCGTGTTTTCGCACATATGTCATTGCGTCTTGTTTTTTTTCGTGCAGATATCTTGGTGATCCGGTAAAAGTAGATGGTAAAATTATGTGTTGACCTAAACTCTGAGGGTTGACGTTAGCGTTATTGATGACAGCATCTCTAAGGTAAACGTAACTTTTAGCTCTTAGAGTTTTCTGATGTGTTCTTATGAAATTAAGTCTCTCTGTTATCATTTTGGCTGCCTTATCAAAGACGAACTGACTTAAGAGCTTGCGAAATAAAAGTAGAAAGTTTGTTTGTTTATGAGTAAAATTGCATGCAGGAAACAGTTTTATTTAAATTGATTTGACCGGTTGCAGGTGAAATTGTTAGAATGCCTATGCAATAACCGTCTTCACCGCAAATAAACATTATTGGATACTGGAGTGGGTCATATGAACGATGGAGCTCCGAAACACGCTGTAAACGTCCATCACGTCCATGTAAAACAATATCTCGAGGACCTTTGTCTTCGTCCAACATCAAAACAGCAATTTCATTAGTTGTTGGAGCATTAAACCGGCCACTATGCTCGTTGGCTGGTTTATGATCTGCTTTAATAACAATTTTTAAATCAGACAAATTTGGAGGTGCATGTTCGAGAGTCGTCTTGAAAGTGGAAATATATACATTTCGAGTATTTAAAAGATATTGGATTATTTCAATGATTTGCCATTTGAGGTTGGGAGCCATATTTTGTCGCATAGAGATTTGATCTGCTTCAGCGATAAAGTAAATTTGAAGGAAGCTGGGACTTGTTGTTTGATGAGCCAATAGCCAGAACAGCAGAGAACCTGAAAAAGAGGGAAGCCGAGGTCAACCGACTTTGGCATCAATTCACGAAAAACCATGATGAAATATTGAGCCTAAACATACCAGACCATGAATATTTCAAGAAGCAATATTATGAATGGGTGGAACGGATCAAAGAAGCAATAAACGAAAGATTAATTTCGTATGAAATTGCGTTGGGCAATTTCCATAACGAGAAAATTGAAACTGACACAGCAAGAACTCCCAATAATATCCAGGTTAACGTGGAAAGTGCGGAACAGCAGAAACAAAATAAACTTGACGAGAATGCACTGGCGGACTAAGGTAGGGGCGAGGGGGGCGGTCCGCCCCGGGCCTCCGGTGTCCGGGGGCCTCCAAATCAACCTCCATCAAATTCTTTCATATCTTTTAATTTTTTTAAATAATAACACAAAATAGGTATGCGTAGAACGGATGAAGGTTTATCATGAGAAAGCTATGTACCTTTACCTGCTCAATAATTTGTGTCATAATGTTTTATGTTTCTACCTGCTCCTACAACACGCACGAAGCAAAATTTTATGGGGCCCCCAGCCCCAAACCAAAACAATACTGTAACAAAGGTTCGAAAAACAATGGCAGCATCAACAAAGTCATGCTACTTTTAAGTTTTTAAGGAACTCAAGTAAAAAGAAAAAAATATTCAATCCGAAATTCATTTGCTGAAGTTCTGTTTTTAATGTAAATAGCTTTTGAAAAATGTACCCATTCTTGAACTCAAAAACTACCTTTCCCCGAAAATTCAGGTAGGTAGGTACATTGTTAAGTACTAGGTTTTTTTTAAAATATTCAATGCTCTATTCAATTTTATATTAAGTGCTAAAACCCAGATACTTTCAGATACTTTAAGTCTTCCAGTTTTCCTAAAAACCAAAAATAATAAAAACCACTTCTGCTTGTTTTTAGTTTTATAAACCTCAAAGTACTTGTACAACCATGTTGAAACTGTGACACTTAGTATATAATATAATATATGGATAAAGGCCTTGTCAAAATAATAGCCCTGGATGATTTTCTTACAAATGAACGAACTTCAATTTTAGAAAATGCTGTTACATTTGGGACAAATAAATGCATCGATATATGAATCAGCATTGACCGACGAGGAAGAAGGAGGATGAAAAAACAATGCCAGGTGAACTCGCTCATGATGCTGGGTTAACAATTCAGGAAGAAGTTCGTCGAACAATGTTTGAGTGCCTTGACCGATTTAAACAAAAATTGTCTCATCGATGTACGGCTATGAAGGGAATAAACGACATTTTCCCAATTGTTCAAACAAAGTTTATGCTTGAAGCTTCTAATGACTTTTTGGCTATTGCTCTGGACAATATGGTACAAATTTACGATGAGTTTAATAAAGAACAAGTGCTTAAAGAAATAAAGAGATATCGTAGTCATCTTTGTGCAACCGATGCGAGTGTGGTCGTTGCTACAAAATGAACAGCCCAAGAAAACCTGCAGTTCATTATAAATTGGGAATTCAGCGAATCATAGCCTTGCACATCACTTATTAGCAATATTTTTTGACCATTTGCGTCTCAGTCGCATCATGCGAAAGGAGTTTTTAAAAACTAAAACTTATACAAACTAACCTTCGATCTACTTTGAGTCAAGAACGTATAGTCAATCTGTCCATTTTGTCAATTGAGAGAAAAGTTTCAAGGGAAATCGATTTCAACTATGTAATTGAGGAGTTCAGCAAAATGAAAGCACGAAAACATATAAAATAAGATGCGGGCTATTTACCTAATTTGAAAAAAAATATTTGGAAAATGATTGTATTATTTCTTATTGGTTTTAGAGTTTTATTGGTAAAACTTCATTTATAATATTGTATTTCTAAATAACTATGTACAAAGCTATATAGGAAAAAACAAACATTAAAAATTGTGCGATCAGTTTATTTAAAAAAGATTTTTTGAACTCCTTTCCGAAAATTATTTAAAAAATTGTTTCAATACAAGAATACAGAGAAATCTTAAGTTTCCATCATTTCAATCTCAAAAAACACTTAATTATTTTAATTTTAAAAGTCGAAAATTAAAGATTTTAAATATCAGAAATTTTGAAATGCAACATTAATTGAATTATAAAAGACTTCCTTTTTCGAGAAAATCAAAATTCTTGTTAATGATTGCACAGTAGGTACAGTACATATACTTAAATACTTATATTCGCAAGGAATAATTGAAAAAAAAAACTGCTATTTTAATTGTATAGGTACATAAGTAAGTTTGGTTTTTAGACATCTATCCATATCCAATATAAGAAAATCGATGTTTTTCTATGTATGTTCCTTATAAACTTCAAAACGGCGCGACCGATTTTCATGAAATGTTCGGGCAATCTTATGATTGTATCGAGTTTTTTTTTTTGTTAAAGTAAAATACTTTCCATACTAAGCTGGGGTTGCGAGTATTAAATAAATTCTTTGATTTTGTTTTCTATTGGGTAATTATTTTTTTGCACTCTATGAGTATTCTGACTTTCTGAGCCTGTACGTGTATTATAATTTAATTACTATGATTGATGATTTTTTTTTGTCGTAAAAGCTGACTACATTGCAGGTGGCAATGGTACAGTGGATGTAGTGGTTGATTGCTAACAATGAGTTTCAACTGGATGCCACCGGTGGGATTTTTGTGAGATAAGTTACACCTTATTCTCAATCCACTGTACTAAACTAAAAGACTTTTTTCATGTCTCTCTATTCCCTCTAACTAGTGCCGTGCAAAAGACTTAAGGTCTTACAGACGTGAAGTCAAAATTATTATTTAAAAAAATCTGCACGCAAGGGGCCTCCTTTCAGCATTGCCGCCCCGGGCCTCCAACAAGCTTAGTCCGCCACTGCGTAAAGCCATACTTATTATAGCTAGATGTTAAAAGAAGGTCCTACAAAAGCCGTTTGATGACAGCTTTTGCCAATAGCTTGCTGAAAATGTTTACATAAAGATATTATATCAGCCATTTTTGCATCGCAACGAAATACCATAAATAAGGAATAAAAGAACACAATTATTTGTACAGACAAAAAAAATAAGCAGAATTAAGAATTACATAATACATATAAAAAAAAAAATATCATTTTTTGTATTGTTTAAATAGGTACTGTATTTTTATAACATTAATTATTTGTATTAAATTTTGAGTTTTAGTCGTCATTCAGTTCCCGTTACATTTTCTACTTTATTCTGTTATGATAGAAAATTCATTTTAATTTATAACAGGAAAAGTTTTTGTTTTCCTGGGTTTTGAACTCCGTCCGTCCTCGTACCATTCCAGCACTCTACCACTACACCATTTCAGTGTGAACTAGTTAATATTGTTATCAAATGATTTTTGTAGCACCTTTTTTAACATCTTAGGCAAGCTTTGTGCTATACCATCTCAGGCGAAATATCATCAAATAGCTCTTATAGGTCATTTTTATAACATCTCAGTCAAGCTTTTGGAGATAACTGTCATCAAATGGCTTTGATAACTCCTTTTTATAACATCTAAAGCAAGCTATTGATTTTATGTCAAAAAAAGTGGTTGTTCATAAATATTAAAAAAAAGGTTGATTTAGCAGACAATCGAATGTTAGTTTTTTATTTTTAAGAAAATCTTAATCGAAAAGTTTTCAGTTAAAAAACGCACAAAAGTAGCTGTGAAAAAGGTAAAGTATGCATTGTTACAAAGTTGTGGAGATTGTAGAAAATGGCAGATGCCTTTTGTCCGCAGTTTGGAATTTATTTTAACACTTCTCTGTTTTACGATGTTCAATACTTATCTTTCTCCCTTTTTTATACCCTATTCCATAGAATGGGTATATTGTATTTGGTGTGGAGTTTGTAACATAGAAAAATAATACCGTTAGGTATAGAAAAGTATATATATTCTGACTCAGAATCAAAAGCCTATAGTCGATTTAGTCATGTCCGTCCGTCCGTCCGTCCGTCCGTCCGTCCGCCCGTCCGTATGTATACTCTCTAGAGGTCGCAATTTCTGAGCTAGAAAGCTGAAATTTGGTATATATAATCTTTGGTTTGGTGCTACAAAAAAATACCGAGTCGAACCTTGTTGTTCGCTTACCTGTTGAGGAGCATTCCCGTTTGGATGAAAAAGCCAAATCCATCTGCGCAGGACTAATAGATGCAAACCAGCCAAACCTAGTTGTTGAGTCAGCCTACGCTGTCCATAGTAGAAATGTGAAAAATGCCACAATAATTGTTAAAATGAAATCCCGTGAATCTGCGTGGAACGTGCTGAGGAACGCTAGTAAACTGAAAGGGAGTAGCATTAGCATCAATAAGGATCTGCCTTTCAATATTCGCCAGAGACGTTCGAAGCTGATCCCAATTATGAAAGAACTCCGTGGGAAAAACTCAAAAGTCAGGGTTGCATTAAGAGATGACAAACTTCTGGTTGATGATAAAACATTCACCTGGGATTCTTCGCAAGGGTTGATTTGTGGTGATCAAAATGGGGTTTGTGTCTTAAAAACTATTTTTGGAGACATTTCTTTAACACAATTATTTATGAATGGAGCTGCAAATCAAAACAAAACGTATGAAACGTCAACTCTGACATCTAATGTCACCAAGGACAGTGCTGCCAAAAAACAAATGAAATTTTGTTGCCAACAATCACTAATGCTAAACCTTTGGCTATACCCACAAGCTCCAGCTGGAGTTCACACGATGCATAATGTGTACCTGTCTACCAAAGTGAAAACGAAAACCTTTTAGAATATAAGAAACTAAAAATTTTAAGTTACAATATTTCAGGCTTAAAAAATAAAACTGATTTTGTGAATTTTTTTAACTATATTAAGAATTTTGATATTTTTGTAATATTTGAAACTCATCTCTTAGAAGGAAATGAAAGTAGATTTAGACATATTTTTATAAATTATGGGCTTCGTTGGGTTCCTGCAGTTAAAACATCAATATTTGGAAGAGCAAGTGGAGGAATGCTGTTTGGATATCGGGAAAATCTTGAATGTGTGCGTGTCAGCTTTAAATCAATTGGTGAATTACCTGTCTTGGAAGTAAAAACCTGCAGCTGTGATTTAGTGTTGGTCCCTATTTATCTGAACTGTAATCACTGGCAGCGTGACTTCGATGCCTTATGCGATTCGATGCTTGATCTAGAAACAACCGATATTATGCTTGTTGGGGATTTTAACGGACGGATAGGTTTCTCACAAAACAATTCTGTTACTGGATGTAATGGTACTTGCCTGAGCAAACATCGAAAATCCAAGGATAGTCTTTGTGACGGTAAAGGATCCAAAATACTTCAACTTGCTGATGCTTATGACTGTCGTGTATTGAATGGAAGCTGCGCAGGCGACGTGGATGGCGAGTTTACCTTTCTCCGAGGCACATCGTGCTCAGTTATTGACTACTGCTTTTTATCAGGAAATTGGCATCTCCTCTTAGACAGCTTTAAAGTTGGAACAGAAATTTATTCAGACCACATGCCGTTAGAAATTACATGCGAAATAGCAACAAGCCTTACCGAAAGAAACACGAATCAATTAGGTCTACTACCTAAGCTATTTTGGAACGATAAATTGCTTAGTCTTTACCAGCAAAACTTGAACGTGGAACTAGAAAAACTAAAGGCTCGTAATATAACAGCTGATATTGAAGTCTTAACAGAAATCATCAAAAAAGCTACCCCGCAGAGCACATCATTGAGAATCAAAACTGTCTACAAGCAAAAGTGGTTTAATAGGGAATGCTTGAGAGCAAGAGACAAATCATTCAAATTTCTAAAATTGTTAAGATCGAAAAGCACGAACATATTCAAAGTTCTCTACAATGAAGCCAACAAATATTTTAAAAAAATTTGTGCGGAAAAAAAGGCAGCACATAAACAACAAATTATAAGTATGATTAATCGCACACGATCCTCTGCAAAATTCTGGAAAGCTGTTAAATATGTTAATGGACGAACTAACATGATCGCTACCTCTTTAAAAACACCGCTACTAAGAACCCACTTCAATAGTATACTCAATTCTCCACTAACGTCCCCACTTTTTCAATACGCAGCCCCCTTGATCGTCTGTGACAGTTTAGATGCACCTTTCACGCTGCAAGAAATTCAGGATGCTATCACTAACTCCAAACCAAACAAGGCCCCGGGAAACGATCGAATTCCATTTGAATTCTATAGAAATTCCACAGATGAATTAAAATACTCACTTCTGACTGAACTCAATAGAATCTTCGAAACTGCTGAAGTGCCAGAAAGTTTCAAAAAATCGATTATTTTCCCACTGCACAAAAAAGGAGACTTCAAAAACCCATCAAACTACAGAGGAATATCCTTCTTAAACACTTCAGCCAAGTTGTTTGGAGCCTTAATTTATAAAAGGTTATCACAATGGGTTCATGAAAAGAATATTCTGACTGAATTCCAAGCGGGATTCAGAAAAGGTTACTCAACAATCGACCAAATATATTTACACTTGTCGACGTTGCGGATTCATATAAAAATAAACGAAAAAAATTGTATGCCTTTTTTGTTGATTTCCACTCTGCATTTGATACGATATCACGAGAAGCACTTTTCTACAAACTTTATAAAATTGGATTATCTAGCAAAGTAATTGGCATCCTGAGAGCTTTGTATGAGAATAATTATGCATTTGTGTGGGACGGCGACTCAATATCCGAAGAATTTGAAACATCCATGGGTGTTAAGCAGGGATGTATACTTAGTGCACTATTATTCATACTCTTTATCAATGATATAACTGACGCGGTAAAAGGGGGAATCAATTACTCCGGAGTGCAAATTTCAGCATTAATGTATGCTGACGACATTGTCTTTCTTTGTGAAACGGTGGAAGGTATGCAGATGATGATGAACAGGCTTAGCGAGTACTGCAGATGCTGGAACTTATGCGTTAACCTTGAGAAATCGAAAATCATGGTGTTCAGGAATGGAGGTGGACGATATTCTCGTTTTGAAAAATGGAAATTTAGTGGAGATGATGTCGAGATTGTTCGCAAATACAAATACCTTGGTATCATAATATCCGCCAACTTAAGTATGAACACTCACTTAGATGAAAAGTTGTCAGACTCAAAACGAGCTTTCGTTCGGTCTGGAAAAATTGTTTCAACAACAAATATGTGTCTCATAGCTCGAAACATAAACTGTTTCATACAACTGCTGCTGCTGTTATGCTTTATGGGGCGCAAGTCTGGGGTTATTGCACATATGAATCGGTTGAAAAATGCCTCCGTTACTTCTTGAAGAGAATATTTCAGCTACCAAGGAATACTCCAAATTACATGCTGCATATGGAAACCGGCTCACCACCCTTATTTTTATTAACTCTAGAAATGCATTTCAACTATATAATAAAAGTACTGGAAATGGAAGTTGCGAGACTTCCGAAAGTTATATTGAAGCAAATAATAAGAACCAAAGGAAGTATGATGCAAGAATGGCTGAAAATTGCATCAGGTTGTGGAGTAGACTTGAACATCACGGCGAACGAGCAACCTATTTCACTCAGAACTAAATTTAACTTTGTGCTTGAGAGCTTGGGTCGAGCGTTGTATGAAAGATACTCGAATGAAGCTGAATCCTCGCTGTTTAGGTGTCATTACAGTAAATTGAATCACCATCTTTTGGACGCAACTTACTTTCTTGATTCATATCCTGTTCATAAAATCAGCACTATTTTTAAAATAAGAGGAGAGATTCTGAATTTGAACTTTGTTCCCCACCGCCCCGACCTACCAATACTATGTAGTATCTGTAACATGAATACAAGAGAGGATACACTGCATTTTCTTTCTGTATGCCCGATTCTTAATGAATTCCGTTCTAATTTTTTTGGAAAACCCGCTCTGGATGTAACTGAAGCATATAGCATTTTAAACGGTGAACAAGGTTGGGAAGTTCTATACAAATTCACAAAAGCTGCACTTCGATATAGGAACCGTATTATAGAGGGAGACTTTTAGAAAACCTTAAGCAAATATCAATAATTGTTATTATTAAAAAAAAGAATTGTCATTCTGGTAGACGGCCAAAGGCCAAACCAAATAGACTTATTATAAACTTCATAATTGTAATATTCTCAAACAGAAATAAAAGTCGCTTTAAACTAACTTAAACTAACTAAACTAATCTTTGGTTCAAAAGTAAGGCTAAGTTCTTGAACCGATAAAATCCGCCCACAAACACGCCCACAATCGTCATTTTTGTTGAACAACCTCAATTTAATAAAATTAAATTATGTTTTTTTGTACAGTTACGATAAAAGCATAACGCTTAAATTTTGCAAACGTAAGCTTTAGGTAAACTTTCTTCCAATCAAATAAAAATATTTCAGTTTGGGCGTGGCTTACGCCTATTTTTCATACAAAACCATCAATATTGTTTTTATAAAATAACAATTGTTATATTAAAGCGAAAAACATTAAATTTTGTGGGTCTTACTGGCACATAAACATCTTGTGTATGAAATTAAAAAAAAATTGATTTTGGGCGTGGCTGACGCCCACTTTTCATTAGAAACTATAAAAAAATTGCTTTTGTAAATAAACGGTATTTATAATAAATACGCAAGCCAAAATTTTGCGTCTCTTAAGTGAAACTAAACAGCTTGTGTATGAAAAGAAATTTTTGAATTTTGGGCGTGGCTTACGCCCACTTTTCATGAAAGAACGAAAAACGTAGTCTCAAAAATTTAAGATACCTCCAATATTCAATTAAAAACTTTTCTTTCCGTTCGTTATTTGAAAAATATATCTCTACATTTTATTGTGTAAATTTTTTCAATACGCCCACTTTTAGAGGCGTGATTTTGATAAAATACCTTTGTTCAGGTAAGATCGTTTAAAAACTACTCGATTCAGCTGTAGTTTTACACATATGCCTAAATACTGATCAAAGCTCATTTAGTGCTTCAAATTCTTAAGACACGCCCACTTTTAATGGGCGTTTCCGTCAAAAGTCGTATAATGCATTAATTTTTTAACGTTTCTTAACAACTATCGGTCGCAGTTTTGAAGTAAAAAGGATGAACACTTAGATTTATATTCCTTGGTTACGTAGCAGAGTGTGGTCCAAGAATTGTTAAATACAGCCATAATCGCTATTTCCATTCCATATCTAATTTAAAAAAATTTAAGTTTTGTCTTGTTTTGTTAAAATCGATCTGCAAGAATAAAATTGAATGTCACTGAGCTCATAACAATTGCCTTGACAATAAAACGTTTTAACTTTGGGCGTGGCGCACGCCTTTTTTTATTGCGCCAGCATTAATTGAACATCACACCGCACAAAATTAATGTTATTGAATTTTTTTCTGTCTGCTTAAGAAGAATTTTGTTTCTGAAACATCGGCTGTTTGCGGGAGGCGGACGCATACACATACAAAAATATGGGGAATAGGGTATCCAACAGTACGTTGCAAACGTAATGTAGCTCTCGCTTATGTTTTATAACTGATTTTATTTATAAGAACTAAGACTCTTGATATTAAGAAATTAATTTATGTTGTAAGGACTTTTAATGGCAAGCGTTTTTTCAATGGTTTGCCTTGACTTCTCGTAGAGAGCTTTATAACCGCTGTGACATTCTGAACCTTTATTAACAAGCCTTGTATAGAATGTTTCAAAATCACTTGTAAAGGCCTTATAGCAGCTATTATTTTTTTTACTGTCATTATTTGTGTGACTTGCGAAAGTTTGCCTAATATAAACCATATAAGAGCTTTTACTTGCCAGATCCAAAAAATTGGACCTTATACAAACTTGTTCTTGGGAACTAAAAATTATGTTACTTAAGTTATAATGTATATATAATAAAATATTTATTTCTTATTTTGCGAACATAGGTATGCCCAGTAGATCTTACCCGCTCTGTAACAACCAGCACTCCCATCGATAAGGAAGCTGCAAAACGTTTGGCTTTCTCTGTGGAAAACATTCTAGACCCAAATAAATTTACAGGAAAAAAAGAATCAATTTCAACTCATCGCTTTAAATCGTCAAGGCAATGGAGCTATAGCCGTAGTAACTACGATCGGGACGAATTGCAAGATCGGTTCGATGATGATCACAGTGAAATCATGTCTGGTAAGTACTCGTATTGCTTACTTCTTTCTTTTTATGACCGTTGAAAGCACTGTTCCTGTATACAATACACATATTTGTATGATTATATACATATATGTATATCTATATATATAAAAATGAATTGGTGTCTGTTTGTACGCGCCTAACTCCGATGAATATCATCCAATTTGCATAGGGTTTTTTTTGTTGGGTTTGTATTAAACCAGGTAAACGAATAGCGGAGCCGAATTTTTCAAATTTCGAACGGTATTTTTTAAAAATCGTTAAAACACAAAATTGCGGAACAAATATCAACAGATTATGAATTTGTTCTTTGTACAAGCATAACTTGGCTAAATATTATCCGATTTGCATGAGGATTTTTTTGTT
Organism: Platycheirus albimanus; assembly: GCA_916050605.2. Lineage (NCBI taxonomy): Eukaryota > Metazoa > Arthropoda > Insecta > Diptera > Syrphidae > Platycheirus > Platycheirus albimanus. Next base: position 102,427,708 of record OU696696.1, on the reverse strand, counting down.
GGATTTGTTTTCAACCAGGTAAACACACAACGGAGCCGGTTTTTTTTTTTTTTTTTTATTTTAACGAGTTTCTTCTCCACATGTGCAAGTGACCCGTTCGTTAGAGCTGCTCTACTCGAAAATGCTTTGCTATTATATTTGGAATGCGCCATCATTCAAAATAAAATCGCAGCTCCACTGAATTCGTTCAAATCGGTGGATCGCATGACGAAGCAACAAACTATCCAATTGAATTTTTGAATTCGTTGGATGTTCCCGGTCTACCACCACACAATTTACAACTCAGTCGGCTCTGTCATCATAATGCTGCGAAATCTGAACCAACCAAAACTATGCAATGGAACTAAGTTTACAGTCATCCAAGTAACAATAATCAAAGGCAAGTTCAAGGCGAAGAAGTTCTCATTCCAAGAATTCCTTTGATACCAACCGACTTGACATTCGAGTTTAAGCGGATTCAGTTTCCCGTTCGACCCGCATTTGCCATGACAATTAACAAATCGCAAGGCCAATCGTTACAAGTGTGTGGCCTTAATCTTGAATTCCCTTGCTTTTCACATGGACAACTGTACGTGGCGTGTTCGCGTGTCGCAAAGCCATCTGCATTGTTTGTTTATGCACCGGACAACAAAACAAACAACGTTGTTTATCACAAAGCGTTGCAGTGACCTAATCATTTCTGTTTAAATAAAAGTAATTTTAATCAATTTAATATCAATTGTTTAATTCTTTCTTAAGAGAGGCTCGACTTTCGAAAGGGACATTTAGTCAATTTAAGGCAGAACGAAGTTCGCCGGGTCAGCATGGGGGTTTTTTTGTTGGGTTTGTATTAAACCAGGTAAACGAATAGCGGAGCCGAATTTTTCAATTTTTGAACGGTATTTTTTAAAAATCGTTAAAACAAAAAATTGCGGAACAAATATCGCCAAGTAATGACTTTGTTCTTTGTACAAGCATTACTTGGCTAAATATTTTCCGATTTGCATGAGGATTTTTTTTGTTGGATTAGTTTTGAACCAGGTAAACATACAACGGAGCCGGTTTTTTTTTTTTTTTATTTCAATTTTTTTTTTCACTAGCAAAAACAATAAAAATAAGCTAAAAAAATATAAATTGACAAATTTTTCGATCTATAATTCAAAAAAAAATTAAATAAACGTAAAATTAGTTGAACTTCAATATAGTTCGTAAATTAATTTTACTTTTTAACTTTTAAATAGTATTTTGTTTGGTGACCAACACAGTGTATAAAGGTATCTACTAAGTTACCAAGTGCGAATTGAAATTTAATGGATTAGTGTTAATTTTTTTTCTTTTTTTTAGAACATTGTGATAACTAAAATTGAGGCTTTAATTTTATCGATAACGAATTTTAATAAGGTATTTTGTGAACGACCTATTTGTGTGTAATGCAATTGATATAGATGGTTATGCTAATGATATTGTCCCTGCAGGATTTTTCTATAAGTGTCATTATGCCGCCAATAAGACGATCAAACATTGGAGCGCGCAATAAAAACACGAGACGAGTGGCTATTCTGCGTGCGAATGCGAATCAAGAATCACAAGAGGAGATAGCCGATCATATGGAAGCAAATCGCGTAGGTGTCATTATGCCACCAATAAGGCAATCAAACATTGGAGCGCGCAATAAAAATACGAGACGAGTGGCTAATCTACGTGCGAATCAAATGGATGAACAGCATGCACATCGGAATGAACAAGTCCGTTTACGAATGACTAACATGCGTGACGCATTTTCACAAGAGGATATAGCCAATCATATGGGAGCAGATCGTGTAGCAAGAGCCACCCGTCGTACAAGTGATGATCTAAATGAACGTAACTTTATTCGACGTAAAGAGCGAAGGACACGAGCGCCACCTTATAATTTAAATCGAGCTGCATTCAGATATGATTCCACACTAACGTACAATGATCTTCCGTGCGTTAATATTGGGCCATTGAATGTCGTCTGTCAGCATTGCAATGCATTGAAGTTCTCGGCGGAAACGCCTGGGTTGTGTTGTGCAGGAGGAAAAGTAAAATTACCTGTTTTGGCCCCGCCACCGCAGCCATTGCGGTCACTTCTGTATGAAGATACAACGCAATCACGGCATTTCCTCACGCACATTCAACAATACAACGGCTGCTTCCAAATGACGTCTTTTGGAGCCACTGTTATCCAAGAACGTGGTTACAATCCCACCTTTAAGGTAATGTCGTCAGAAGAACTTTAACATTATGTCCAGTGTGGATAAATTGTCACATTATCCTTCTACTATTCAGATCCAAGGACAAATCCACCATCGTGTGGGAGCTCTTTTGTCGCAATTGAACGAGCATCGTAAGTTCCTTCAGATTTATTTTCTTGGAAATTCAAATGAGGAACTCGATCAGCGTTGTGCTATTTTTTGCTATGAAACGTGAGATCATCGAACAATTGCAACAACTCCTACACGAACGCAATGGTTGTTGTTGGTTAAAGTATTCAAAACTGCATTGGAAGCGATGCCTTCTGATCATTATAAGATTATTATCAGCGCAGACAAAAGACCAAGTGGTACCCATGCACGACAATTTAATGCTCCAACAATTGACTAGGTAGCGGTGCTAATTGCTGGCGAAAATGTTTCAATCACGCGACATAGTCCTCAAGCGACGTGATAATGGACAGTTTCAACGCGTGATGGAGACCCACCGGTCATACGACGCATTACAATATCCGCTTATGTTTTGGGAAGGCGATGATGGCTACCATTTTCAAATTAAAATGGTAAGCCCACTCTTCGGTTAGTTCCTCAGTTTTCCGACATATCTTTTTCATCAACTATTAATGGGATTATCTTTCAGGGCATGATACAAATAAGAAAGTCAGCAGCATGAACTTCTACGCATATCGCTTCATGATTCGCCAGGATGTCGACAATCATCTGTTAAGATATCGCCGATTGTTTCAACAGTATTGCGTCGACATGTACGTTAAGATAGAAACAGAACGCCTAAATTTCATCCGATTAAATCAAAATAAATTGCGTTCGGAAGAATACATTAACTTAAGAGATGCCATACATTTGGATGGAGATGCAGCAGCAGCAAACATCGGCCGGTTGACTATTCTCCCAGCAACATATTACATATGTTGGAAGTCCGAGGCATATGCACGAATATGCGCAAGATGCAATGACATATGTGCGGCATTACGGACGCCCCGACTTATTTTAAACATTCACCTACAATCCAAAATGGCCAGAAATTACGCAACTCTTACTTTGCGGACAAACTTCGAGCGACCGCCAAGACATCACTGCACGAGTTTTCAAACAAAAACTATTAATGATCATTGACTTCATCACGAAACACAATATTTTTGGACAGCCGCGTTGTTGGATGCATTCGGTGGAATGGCAGAAGCGCGGATTGCCGCATGCCCACATTCTGCTTTGGTTGACTGAGAAAATTCGACCAGACCAGGTCGATTCAATCATTAGCACCGAAATACCCAGTAAAGAAGCCGACCCGGAATTGTGTGAATTCGTAACTACGCAGATGATTCATGGGCCTTGCGGAAATCACAATCCAGATTCGCCTTGCATGGTCGCAAATAAATGTTCTAAGCGATATCCACATTCCCTCCTGGCAGAGACAATCACTATCAACGATGGATACCCATTGTATAGGCGGCGATCACCAGATGACAATGGCAGAACAGTCGCAATGAAAGTGAAAGGGAAAGATGTCTTGGTGGACAAGACTTGAATTGTTCCATATTGTCCTCTTCTCTCTAAAGTATTTAAAACGCACATAAACGTTGAATACTGCAATTCGGTGAAGTCCATCAAGTACGTTTGCAAGTACGTCAACAAAGGAAGCGACATGGCGGTTTTTGGTCTTGAGTGTCCAGATAAGAATGACGAAGTGTCGTGCTATCAATTAGGGCGTTATGTGAGTTGCAATGAGGCAATTTGGAGAATATTTTCCTTTCCGATACACGAACGCCATCCGACCGTTCAACATTTGGCAGTTCACTTGGAGAATGGTCAGCGCGTATATTTCAGGGAAGAGAATGCAGCTCAGCGAGCTGAACAGGCACCAGCAACAACGTTAACGAGTTCTTCTCCACCTTCGCAAGTGACCCGTTCGCTAGAACGCTGCTCTACTCGGAAATGCCTCGCTATTATATTTGGAATGCGTCGTACAAAAACTTTCAACGTCGAAAACAAGGGCAAGCTGTTGCTGGATATGCGGATGTGTACTCAACTGATGCACTTGGTCGTATCTATACTGTTCATCCAAAAAATGACGACTGCTTCTATCTGCGATTGCTTTTGGTTAATGCGTGCCTGGTCCAACTTCGTACGAGAACCTGCGGACTGTTGATGGTGTGCTGTGTGCCACATTTAGAGAAGCCTGTCAGCGGATGAATTTGCTTGCCAACGACAATCATTGGGACGCAACACTTGCCAATGCTACAGTTTCTGCGCCTGCGACTCAAATTCGTACATTGTTTGCCATCATCATCTCGACATGTTTTCCATCGAACCTCCTCATATTGTGGGACAAGTACAAGGACAACATGGCTGACGATATTTTGCATCGAGTTCGAAGAACAACATCAAATCCCGAACTTCAAATGAACGATGAGCTCCGCAACGAGGCGCTGATATTGATCGAAGACATGTGTATGCTCATGTGCAGCAACTTGTTGACTAAACTGGGAATGCCAACCCCCAATCGCTCAATGAACGATGCATTTAATAGAGAATTGCAACGCGAGCGAGAATTCGACGCTTTTACAGAAACAGTTCGCACCAATGTCCCACTGCTCAATCCCGAGCAAAAGAACGTGTACGACTCTTTGATGAAGGCGGTTGACGACGGTAAAGGTGGCATATTCTTCCTGGATGCACCTGGTGGAACTGGCAAAACGTTTCTCCTTTCCTTGATTTTGGCTTCAATTCGGTCAAGATCCGACATCGCACTTGCGGTTGCCTCTTCTGGAATAGCGGCCACGTTGTTGGAAGGTGGTCGCACAGCACATTTAGTGTTAAAATTGCCACTGAATCTGCAGTTGAATGACGAACCAACATGCAATATTTCAAGAAATTCAGCTATGGCACAAGTGTTGAAAACTTGCAAAATTATCATCTGGGATGAATGCACAATGGCACACAAGCGAACATTGGAGGCTCTTGATTGAACAATGAAAGATTTACGGAACAATGTGAGACGCTTTGGAGGAGCAATGATATTGCTAGCCGGTGATTTCCGTCAAATTTTACCAGTAATCCCGCGATCAACGCCTGCAGATGAACTCAACGCTTGCCTGAAATTATCTTATTTCTGGCGATACGTAAAGAAGCTGCAGTTGACGACGAACATGCGAGTTGCGTTGCAGAACGATCCATCAGCCGATGATTTTGCAAAACAACTGTTGGCAATTGGAAATGGTCAAATTACCGTTGATGCTGCAACTGGCCTGATTTCGTTCCCGCTGAATTTTTGTGATTTCACATCATCGAAGGAAGAGCTCATCAGTAAAGTGTTCCCTAACATCGGTCACAATTATTTAAACCACGATTGGCTCAGTGAACGCGCGATATAAGCTGCGAAAAATAAGGACGTCGATGATTTGAATTTCATCATTCAAAATAAAATCACATTCGTTTTAATCGGTGGATCGCGTAATAAATGATGATGAAGCAACAAACTATCCAATTGAATTTTTGAATTCGTTGGATGTTCCTGGTCTACCACCACACAATTTGCAACTCAAAGTCGGCTCTGTCATCATAATGCTGCGAAATCTGAACCAACCAAAATTATGCAATGGAACTAGGTTGACAGTGAAGAAACTCATGAACAAAGTCATCCAAGCAACAATAATCAAAGGCAAGCTCAAAGGCGAAGAAGTTCTCATTCCAAGAATTCCTATGGTACAGAACGACTTGCCGTTCGAGTTAAAGCGGATTCAGTTTCCCGTTCGACCCGCATTCGCCATGACAATTAACAAATCGCAAGGCCAATCGTTACAAGTGTGTGGCCTTAATCTTGAATTCCCTTGCTTTTCACATGGACAACTGTACGTGGCGTGTTCGCGTGTCGCAAAGCCATCTGCATTGTTTGTTTATGCACCGGACAACAAAACAAACAACGTTGTTTATCACAAAGCGTTGCAGTGACCTAATCATTTCTGTTTAAATAAAAGTAATTTTAATCAATTTAATATCAATTGTTTAATTCTTTCTTAAGAGAGGCTCGACTTTGGAAAGGGACATTTAATCAATTTAAGGCGGAACGAAGTTCGCCGGGTCAGCTAGTATATATGTAAATTTAAATATACATATATGATGATTTAAGTTCGGTTGAGTTACATTTATTCTCCGAAAATCATTTGCAGTTGGAAAACCAGTATTGGGGGTACAAAAAAGATACTTTTGAGGTTTACTCAATTTAAATTTTGAACAATGCCTTTATTGTGGACTAGGATAAATTAAAAGGTACGGGGGCCAAATAATTCCCAGCTAACAGACTTTTCTAAATTACTGCTACATTTTTGAAAATATCGGAGTGAACTAAAAAGACTATAAATCTGTATTATTTTACCTATAAAAAATCATAGATTTTTGATATTTTCTTAATTTGTAAAATACATTTTTTCGAAATTCAAAAAAAGCTTACGTTGGGCCTTATTAAGAACAGGGGGTCTTAATAAGGCCCATTCATTTGTCATAGGATTTTCGCGAAATTTTAAGTAAAAACTCAAAAAAAGGCGTTATTTTTTTCAAAAACAATTAAAAAAAAATTTGTTTTATAATAAAATAAAAAAAAGAGCTTCTTCAAAATACTAAGTAAAACTTAAAAAAAACCTTCTTGGTAAAAAAAAATAAATTTAACTTAAATCCCTTTTTTCAAAAACAATTAAAAAAAAATTTGTTTTATAATAAAATAAAAAAAGAGCTTCTTCAAAATACTAAGTAAAACTTAAAAAAACCTTCTTGGTAAAAAAAATTAAATTTAACTTAAATCCCTTTTTGGGTAATATCTCAAAAAAAAAAAAAAAAAACTTACAAAATTAATAAAAATTATTATTTATACTTGCGATTATAGGTACTATAAGGCAAGATATGCATTCGTAAACAAATTTTTTTTTTTGGACAATCAAACATAACATTACGATGATAGAGAAGCCTTAAAAAGCGGGTCCGAAAATTCTGTCTGTCTGTCTGACAGTCCGTCTGTATCGGCACCCACAGCCTAAACGGCTCGACCGATTTGCTTCAAACTTGGTTCATAGTATTATTATGACGTCCTACAGAGGCGTGTATGGATTTAGCATTCTAGCTCTAAAACTAACGGTACTCGTACCTGCCAAACTGTTTTTAGTGAAGAATTAATTTTTCTCAAAAACGGCTCCTCCCATTTTGATAAAACTTTCTGAATAATGTTTTCTGTGCAAAGTTTATGTTTTGGTTGGAATATATTTTTCTGAAAAAGTTTTATACCGGTACCTCCCATAGGACCGGTTTTTTTAAATCAGATTTTCTCGTAAGCCACTTGACGGATATTGATGAAATTTTTAATATAGGAGCCTTTTTATGGACGAAATAATATAAATTCTTAAATTTTTTATAAAAAAGTTTTTTTGAGTAAAACGGTTTGATCTATTTTTTTTAAATTTTATTTTTCTGATAAAAACTACTCATTGCTAGAAGTTGAACGTCGCGTCGAACGATTTAAAAAAAAAAAAATTTAATTTGAAGCAGTAAGCGAAATTAGATGGCTTACTTAATTTTTTCAAAAATCGTTTTAACTAGTGATTTTTAAGTGATCAATAAAATTTCATATCACTTTTTCCCTGCTTTTTTTTTCCAAAATCTCAAACCCCAAGACCACTGTCACACATTAGAGCAAGTTCTTCTGACCCAGTCGTAAATTTTATTTTATCTAGTTCAGCGTTGGTAAATTGCATCCACCTGGGCATTTAAACGCCTCGTCAGTTGATGTCAACCCAACACAGAGTTCATGGTACCAGGCTTCACAATTTTGACATATCTCATATCCTCCATGCAATCTTCCTTGCAGGCATGACAATACTAAACTTCGTTACGACGCATTTGCTTTCGCGCAGCCTCTGATGTGGAAGGAATATATTTAAAGAAATTTTTTCATGTGCCTAATAAGGCCCACCACGTTTTTTATGGGCCTTTATTAGGAAAATGGAGGACACTTTTTAAAGAAATTGTAAAAAATAAACAATAAAATGGTTTAAAAATAAAAAATATTTCAATCTTATCTCAATTGAACTTTTTTTATGATAAAAATAATAAAAATGTATTTACTTCGTTGAATTTCTCTCTCAAAATAAAAACCCGTTTTTTAACAATTTAAGTGATCGGCAACCTTCAACCAACTTCTTTCAACTGCAGGAATCGACATGAATCGCGCAGCTGGCTGTTTTTGCTTTGTCTGGGATCTTACAGAAAGAGTTCACATGTACATAACAGATTAGCGCCGCCTATGCTTCTTGTTTTTGGAGCTTACATAATATCAGCTAATAAAATAAACAATTTGAAACGAATTTTTTACCAATGAAAGTTTATAAAATTATACGTGAAAGCAAATGACAGTTATTCAATGAATAACATTTTAACAACATTTTAAAGAATTCAATATGAAAAATCCACTTTTTTTTGCGACATTTGATTAGAACCCCCCTTTAAAATGCAAAATAACGTAAGAAACCGCAAAATTATTTTTATTTTTATTCCATAATTTAGTAACTTGTCTACAAAAGAATTAATAATGTAATGTGTTGTACCACGACGGTGAACTATGACCTCGTACGTCCAGTTGGGTTAGGAGTCATATAATCTAGACTTGATATTAGCAGCAATACGTGCTCAAATTAGAATTGCGTTTGCTCTCGCATCTACGAGTATACCGAATTGTTGCAACATTGTTGAGAGGTGGAAGAACTGCACATTCAGCACTGAAGCTTCCGTTAAACCTGCAAATAAATGCACATGCACTGGCGGACTACGGTAGGGGCGGGTGAGGGCAGTCCGCCCCGGGCCTCTGGTGTCCGGGGGCTCCAAATCAACCTCCATCAAATTCCTTCATAACTTTTAATTTTTTTAATAATAACACCAAATACGTATGCTTAGAACGGATGAAGTTTTATTATAAGAAAATAGAAAACTATGTACCTTTACCTACACATAATAATTTGTGTCATAATATTTTATGTTTCTACCTTTTTCCTACATCACGCACGAAGCAAAATTGTATGGGGCCCCCAGCCCCAAACCAAAACAAAACTGTTCCTATACAAAGGTACGAAAAACAACGGCAGCATCAATAAAGTCATGCTACTATTAAGTTCTTAAGGAACTCAAGTAAAGAGAAATAAAATGCACGACTGGGTCGCACGTACTTGCTCTGTTGGTGCAATAGTACAATGAAAGCAAGGTCTTCGAGCAATATGAAGAAGGCATGTTTGAAAAATTTGGGAAAAACTACAAAATATTGGTTAAAACTGGGAAACCCTATATACGGGAGCTTACATTAAGAAACCTTTGAATATTAAAAATTAAGATGTCATCTTTTGGGTGTTTAAATTATATAAATCTCCGCTTATGGCCAAATTAATAAAATTGTTAAAACAAATTTCCGTTATTATCATTTTTGTAGCCAAAAACTTAAATGCAGTTTTCTTTGAAACATTCTATTTTCAAGTTAACACGATCGCTTAATCGTAAACATCCGCCAAGTTACACATCGTCGTCGTCGTCAACAACAAATCATGCTGACACGGCTGCTTCTATAAACGAAGCAGATAAGTGTCAAGAACCGACGACGGGAAGGAAGAAATGCGATATCTTGCACAAGCTGCAAGTTATCCAATGCATTGAGGGTTAATAGTTTTAAGTTGATGTTTTCTTTCTTTAGTCTTTTAACGAGTCTCAAAAAAATAAAGTTAATATCTGAATTCTAACGAATCCTATTACTGGCGCCCAAAGTGGAACAATCTTTTGAAAATTTAAACAATATAACAACCGGAATCAAACAACTGAACAAAAATCAATCACGATCATTAAGAATTATTTTCTTTTACGTAAGAATGTAAGAATTTGTTTATACTTTAAATATTTTTATTTGTAAAGCTTGCAAGTGTTGTTTTTTAAAAAAAATTTTTGAGTGCTTCTATTGATTATACCCTATTCCATAGAATGGGTATATTGTATTTGGTGTGGAGTTTGTAACATAGAGAAATAATACCGTTAGGTATAGAAAAGTATATATATTCTGACTCAGAATCAAAAGCCTAGTCGATTAAGCCATGTCCGTCCGTCCGTCCGTCCGTCCGTCCGTCCGTATGTATGTATATACTCTCTAGAGGTCGCAATTTTTGAGCTAGAAAGCTGAAATTTGGTATACATAATCTTTGGTTCAAGAGTAAGGCTAAGTTCTTGAACCGGTAAAATCCGCCCACAAACACGCCCACAATCGCCATTTTTGATGAACAACCTCAATTTAATAAAATTAAATTATGTTTTTTGTACAGTTATGATAGAAGCATAACGCTAAAATTTTGCACACGTAAGCTTTAGGTAAATCTTCTTCCAATCAAATAAAAATATTTCAGTTTGGGCGTGGCTGACGCCCATTTTTCATACAAAACCATCAATATTGTTTTTATAAAATAACAATTGTTATATTAAAGCGAAAAACATTAAATTTTGTGGGTATTACTTGCACATAAACATCTTGTGTATGAAATCAAAAATATTGATTTTGGGCGTGGCTGACGCCCACTTTTCATTAGAAACTATACAAAAATTATTTTTGTAAATAAACGGTATTAATAATGAATCCGCAAGCCAAAATTTTGGGTCTCTTAATAGAAACTAAAAAGTTTGTGTATGAAAAGAAATTTTTGAATTTTGGGCGTTGCTTACGCCCACTTTTCATGAAAGAACGGAAAACGTAATACCTTGGCAAAAAAAGGCGTAGAGCAATACGGTTTCCAGTTTTGGATTAAAGACTAATGGGAGCATTGAATTCTGAGAACAACAATTAAACTTAATTACGTAAAATTTTGAAAAAAATTAGTTTTAAAATTAGTTTTAAAATTATTTTTTCAAATTTTTTTTCAAAATTTTGAGTTTGAAAATTTATATTTTTCAAACTATTCGTTAAAACAATTTAAATAAAATGAAAGAAAAAGTTTTTGGCTTTCCAAAAAGGTATAACACGGTGTTGTAAACGAAGCCGTTGATTTTTAATATTTTTTTTTACAAAATAAGTAAATTTTTCAGAAAATTGCCCCTCCCGGCTAAACGGGGGGGAATAGACCCCTCCTCCCATACGATTTTTTTCTTGTCTCAACTCAACCCACACGCTCTACCTTTTTGGCACAACGCTCGTGAATCACCCTGTATAATTGAGCAAGAGCTCAGTACATTGCGGCAACGGCAAGGAAACCTTACCGTTCTAGAATATTATGACGAAATTGAAAAGAAACTTACCCTCCTAACAAACAAAACCAATATGTCATATGACAGTGCATTAGCCATTGCTTTTAACGAAAAGTACAGAAGAGACGCCCTTAGGGTTTTCATATCTGGGTTAAAAAAACCCTTGAGTTATGTTCTGTTTTCGGCCCGTCCGCCTACTGCTTTGGCTTTGGCTCAAGAAGTTGAAGCAAACAATGAAAGGTATTTGTTTGCGGCGAGCTATGCAAAAAAATTCTGAAGAAAAACCTCTAATGTTCGGGTTCAAACGATCGCCGAACCGTTACCAAAACAATAATAACAGTAATAACCTTAATTATAGCAGCCAAATTAGTAAGCAGGGCAAAAACCCTTATTTTAACAAAAGGCAGAGTTATGAATTGGAACTTAACAGTTCTAAAGTCCCCAGCAGTTGTGAAAAAATGGATGTTAATCCAACATCATCACGTTTACGGCAATTTAATAGCTATCAAAAAAAAAAAAATAGTAACGATACCTATGAACAAGGCCAAGAACAACGGAATAAAAGGCCAAGTAGCTCCCAAAGACAATCGGGACAGCGTCGCCAAAGAGTAAATTACTTACTAGAAAATCCTCCACGGAATAATGAAGGTGACTATGAAGCCACAGCTGCGTTACAGGCCGATAAAGTGGAAGCTGAGGATTTTGATAACGTAAATTTTTTAGGGGAAACTCCCAACTACCGTTTATTCAAAAAACAGTAGGAGGGAGGTTAGTTAAGTTTTTAATTGACACAGGTGCCTCGAAAAATTACATTAGGCCATTAAGAGAGATAAAAATTTTAGTGCCAGTAGACAAACCTTTTTTAGTAAAATCAATACCTGGTTTTAACAATATCGAACTCAAATGTTTTATAAATATTTTAGGGATAAATAGTACTTTTTTATTTTACCCAACCTGTCAACATTTGACGGAATTATTGGTCTTGACCTATTAACTCAAGTTAATGCCACAATTTGCTTAAAACAAAATTTAATTCGCTTCAATTCAGGGTTGGAAACTATTCTGTTGCATAAATGCGACAATGTGAACTTTACGAAAGTAGAGGACATTAAGGTTCCATCATCCGTTAGCACAGATTTGAAGAATATGACACGTAATAGAATAAAAACATTTGCAGATTCAAATGAATCTTTGCCGTATAATACCAACATCGTTGCCACAATTCGTACAGTAAGCGAAGACCCCATTTACTCAAAATTTTACCCATATCCTATGGGTTAGACAGATTTCGTAAATAATGAAATCAAGGATCTTCTGAAGAACGGCGTTGTTAGACCGTGAAGGTCACCTTACAACAATCCCATTTGGGTAGTTGATAAAAAGGGAACAGATGATTTGGGCAACAAAAAGAAACGTTTAGTAATGGAATTTCGGAAGCTCAACCAAAAAACCATAGACGATAAGTATCCTATCCCAAATATTGCAACGATTTTGTCAAATTTAGGCAAGGCACGATTTTTTACAACCCTAGACTTAAAATCAGGGTTTCACCAAATTGAACTAGCGGAATGGGATCGGAAAAAACTGCCTTTTCCGTTAACGGCGGAAAATATGAATTTTGTCGCCTTCCGTTCGGGTTAAAAAACGTGCCCAGTATTTTCCAGCGGGCTATAGATGACGTCCTTCGTGAACAAATTGGAAAAAATTGCTATGTTTACGTCGATGACGTAATTGTTTTCTCAGAAACTGAGAACGAACATGTCAAAGATATTGATTCTGTTTAAAAAAAATTGTATGAAGCGAACATAAGGGTTTTACGAGAAAGATCAAACTTTTTTAAGACGGATGTAGAGTACCTAGGCTTTATTGTGTCAAGGGACGGTATAAAAACTTGCCCTGCTAAGGTGGAGGCGATTAAAAATTACTCACAACCACACTCTTTGGAATAGGATCATTTCTAGGTCTAGCTAGTTACTATAGTTGCTTTATAAATGATTTCGCATCAATAGCTAAGCCACTTACTAATTTATTAAAGGGTGAGAATGGCAAAATAAGTGGTACTCAATCAAAAAAAAATTAAAATAGAATTAAGAGTTAAAGAACTCCAAGCGTTTAATAAGTTAAAAGAAATTTTAGCGTCAGAAGACGTCACATTGCTTTATCCAGACTTCACGAAGCCTTTCGATCTTACGACGGACGCTTCGTCACACGGTCTTGGAGCGGTTTTATCACATCACAAAATGGAAAGCCTATAACAATGATTTCAAGAATCTTTCAGGATTCTCCTATTATTTATGATGACAACAGTCGTGGCTAAATTATCGGATTACACCGGTTTTAACTATATTCTAATACTAGACGGATATGTAATTGTCTGGGAGGTTAACGGATATTTACGCCACACAACAAACTTGACTGCCTTTAAGCAAATAATAGACGAATCAAAAAATATCACTGAGCTGTTCCCTAAACAAACACATATAAGAAAAGTTCTCCCCCACCTCTTTTTCCATAGGGCCCTCGAGGTCCAAAACTTTGTAAAACATTTATTAACTATCCTTGAACAATATCTGATAGTTTCATTAGCTTCCGACCTTTTTCCACATTCCACCCACTTTTCCAACCTGTTGACTGGACTAAATTTATGCATGTGGCTTATATGAGCATATCATGAAGAACGTGACTCCTTCAAGTTTTAAAATCACGATATCTCCGAAATTGTTATTCTTACAAAAAAATGATATTAACAAATTTTGTATATAATTTTATGGTCTACAACTTTGTCTCATGTATTTTTATGATAAAACCTACTGTTTACCAGAAAAATTGTAAAAACAGTTTATTTGACCTTTTGACCTTGAATAACTTCTAACGCACCAGTCGGATCGATGGCGATGTTGCTTAATTTTTTTGAAATGGTGTTCCCAACGTCTGTATCAATTTTCAGCTTTATGCGAATTTTTGCAAACCGAAATGTCTATTTTGACCGGACTATTAATACAAGCAAAAAGATAGAGAAAGAAATAACAATAATAAAGAATAAGCTTACAAACTATATAATAACTAGCTGTCCTGGCAAACGTTGTTCTGCCCTTCCAAGCAGATATCGCGGTGATATAAACGATGATAGATAGTTTATTTTAAATACGCCCGAGTGTATTACACTAAAAAAAAATTCAGTAGAATACCTGTTTATAATAGCTTGTTAAAAAAAGCATTACTCAAGCATTGAAGTACGTTAAACCTATCAAAAACAATAAGATGTTTTAAAACCGGATACAACTTTTTTTTCTTTTAGCCCATTTCATCAAAAATTGGGGGTGTTTGGTTGGGTCGTTGCGGTGATGGTTGGGAGGTTGAGGGTTAGTTTTCATGCAAAATTATCGTCTTCTTCCATCTTCTACCATTTACCACCTTCTACCATCTACCATCTTCTACCATCTACCATATAGAATCTTCTACCATTTACCATCTTCTATCGTCTACCATCTCCTGTAATCTACCATCTACCATCTACCATCTTCTACCATTCACCATTTATACCACCTTCTATCATCTACCATCTCCTGTCATCTTCCATCTACCATCTTCTACCGTCTACCATCTTCTACCATCTACCATGTTCAATCTTCCACCATATACCATCTTCTACCATCTTCTCCTATCAAAAAGTGTTTCTTTGGAAAAGCTTTTCGAAGTAAATATTTTTGGAATACCTACATATACGTATGTACGTATGTAGTACTTCATATAAATGAAATCTATAGCGTTCACAAATTTAAAATACTAAACGATAAAACAAAATCGACATATGCACATAATTTGTTTTTGTATTTAACGTTTATTTGACTTCAAATCAAAAATCAAAAAATTAATATTTATAAAATTACTAGCTTTTACCCGCGGCTTCGCTCGCGTCAAATACAGTGTCAAAGGGTTGGCCTTCGCCATAGTAATCTGAATTTTTAAAAATAAAGTCCACTACTGGATCGCACTAACTTGCTCTAATAAGACATTGGTCGTAGCTTGAGATTCTGAAAAAAAATTATTTTTCGAAACTCTTATTCTTTGGATGAATTTCAATGTATGGTAGTAAAATTATAAAAATTTGTTGATTGGTTTCTTAGAATAAAAATATTTTTTGAAGAACATTTTTCAAAAAAAAAAATTAAATTCCCCCAATACATACCTAGGTATTCTGCATTTATCATAATAACTACTAATCATTTTTGGAAAAGTTAATCTGTTTTCTAAATATTAAATTATCAAGGGAAATGTTTTCGAAAAAACAACAAAATATTTATTAAAAATATAGGAATGTAGTAGGTATTAATTGAGCTACTTTAACCTATATACATTATGTATGTGTAAATTTTTTAAAGAATCGGTTAAACCGTCTTCGAAAAAGCCGAAAGCAAAAACAAAACCATCCTATAATGGAGGGTACCGCTCTTAGCAATTCTTAGTAACTTTGATCATACGGTCATACCTAAAGAGCTAAACTAATCAAAATCGTTTGTCATCTTCGAGAAAAATGAGCTTTAACATAACTATAATATTGCAGGTACCGTTAGTTTTTGAGCTGCAAAAAAATTCAATTTCCCTTCTGTACAATACCTACAAATCTCGATA
The DNA here is from genome assembly GCA_916050605.2 of Platycheirus albimanus. Lineage (NCBI taxonomy): Eukaryota > Metazoa > Arthropoda > Insecta > Diptera > Syrphidae > Platycheirus > Platycheirus albimanus. The sequence continues at coordinate 102,411,596 of OU696696.1, read as the reverse complement.
TACCTAGTTTGAAAGAATTAGACACACCCGTTTGAGCTTTTGTAAGTGTCTTTAGGTACATACATAATCAGACGGAAAGGTAAACAAATAAAACAGACAGACGGACAGATTTTTTTGACCAACTTTTTTTGTTCTCGCTATCATCGTTCAATTTTTTTTTTTTTCGATGAACTTGCATTTTATGTATATTCGCATGTAAAAACTCCATTGCATTTCAATTATTGACTTTAAAATTAATACTTTTGATACCTTGGGTTTCATTATTTTAATTTTCATAAGGATCTCTAGTTGAGAGTTGAGGCTAAAGAAATTTATAGCCTATGTAACTCACAGATACTGTATAGCTTTCTTTTAGTTAAGCTTAGGAGCGAAAGCCTTACAAACAAACACACTTACTTTTCACAGTTATGCATTCGTAAAAAAATAGTATTATTATAACGTCCTACAGAGGGTTTTTTGGAATAAGCATTGTAGCTTTAAAACTAACGGTACCTGCCATACGAATTTTAGTGAAAAATTAATTTTTCTCAAAAACCGCTCCTCCGATTTTGATAAAACTTTCTGAATAGGGTTTTATGTGCAAATTTTATGTTTTGGTTGGAATACTTTTTTCGGGAAAAGTCTTATAACGGTGCCTCCAATAGGACCGGTTTTTTGAAATCCGATTTTCTCATAAGCCCCTCTTGACGAATTTCAATGAAATTGGAATCCTTTTTATAAAAGAAACAATATAAATTCGTAAATTAAAAAAAAAAAATAGTTTTTTAAAAAAGTTTATTTTTTTATTTTTCCAAAAACGGTTTAATCTACTTTTTTTTATTTTTTTTTCTGATAAAAAATACAAAGTGCTAGAAGTTGGCATACCAAAAAAAAAAAATTGGAATATATTTTCGAAAAGTTTTTCAAAAAAAAACTGTTTTTTGAAGAATCTGGTCTACCGATTTTGACAAAAATGTTCGCTAATATTCAAAAAAAGTAAAAGAAACCTAATGGCTTACTCCGTTTTCTCCAAAAAAACGTTTTAAATATTGATTTTTAAGTGATTAATAAAATTTAATTTTTTGTTCAATGATTTTTTTTTCCAAAACCTCAAGCCCCAAGACCATGTTCACATATTAGAGCAAGTTTGTACGACCCTGTCGTGCACTTTATTAATATAAGTATGATAATAATTTCTCTTCAGCTTATTTATTTACAGTTATACAACATAGTTGAATATTATTTGGCAAAAGATTTTCACACATAAAATGCACGACTGAGTCGCACGTACTTGCTCTGTGGGTGCAAAAGTACGATGATTACAAAAAAAATTTCAAGCTTAAGAACAACTCATTTTTGAAGAATTTTGTGAAAACTAAAAAAATTATGCCAAAACCTTAAAAACCGATATACGCAGGAGCTAACGTGAAGAAAACTTTAATATTTCAAACTTAGATGTCATCTTTTGGGTACTTTAAATGATATAAATGTCCACTTATGGCCAAATAAATAAAACTGATATTACCAAATTCCGCTGTTGTCATAATATGTAGCCAAAAACTAAAAATGCAGTTTTCTTTGAAGCCTTCTATTAATATTACACTCAAAGTTTCATACAAATCGGGGGAGTTTTTTGAGTAAATTAGAAAAAACGAAAAAATTGGCCACAACCTATTGGCTATTTGTATTGGAGCCACCATTTAGAAAAGAAAAACTGAAAAAAAATGCAATGCCATCTGATAGGAAGCTGTAAGGAACAATGCCAAAAAAGTTTGAGTGAATTCAATACAACCGTTGACAACTTATGGCCATTTAAAAAAAAAAGACGTTAACACCAGATCTTATCATTTTTTGCCAAAAACTAAAGAACACTTAAAGAATATAATACACAAAGTTTAATCAAAATCGTTAGAGCCATTTTTGAGCAAATTAGAAAAAACCAAAAAAAGTTGGCTAAAATTGAATTGTTCATTGTATGGAAGCCACCGTTTAGAAAGGCTACACAGACAAATCAACAAAACCATCTTGTAGCAAACTATGAAGAACTATTCCAAACGAAGTTTGAGTCAATTCAATCAAGCCGTTGCGAACTTATGGCTATTTGAAAAAAAAAAACCTGATTTTCGTTACATCCATTTGAAAATCCGTCAAGCCGTTCAGGCTGTAGCTGGACGTGAAAAAGCGCACAGACGCACACCCGCACAGACAGACCGACGGAAGGTATGGGGAATCTGTCTGTCTGTCCGTATGTATACTCTCTAGAGGTCGCAATTTTTGAGCTAGAAAGCTGAAATTTGGTATGGTATATATAATCTTTGGTTCAAGAGTAAGGCTAAGTTCTTGAACCGGTAAAATCCGTCATTTTTTAATTTTGAAAATTTATGTTTTGTCTCGTTCTGTTCAAATCGATCTGCAAGCTTAAAGTTGAATGTAATTTCCTTGGCAATAAAAAGTCTCAACTTTAGGTGGCAAACGCCTTTTTTATTGCGCCAGCAGTTATTGAATATGGGCCACACAAAATTAATCTTATTGAATTTTTTCCTGTCTGCTAAAGAAGAATTGTGTTTCTATAACTGGAACAGCGGCTGGCTGCGGGAGGCGAACGCATACACATTCAAAAATATAGGGAATAGGGTATCCAACAGTTAGTTGAAAAAGTACTGTAGCTCTCGCTTATGTTTTTACTTGCTCTATAGGGCAAGTATTGGTTTCGTGCAGAAAAAAAAAATCGAGGTTTTAATCAAACATGACATTACGATGATAGAGAAGCCCAAAAAAGTGGTTTTCGCCATACCGTCCGTCGGTCTGTCTGTGCGTCTGTGCGTCTGTGCGTCTGTGCGTCTGTGCGTCTGTGCGTCTGTGCGGATGTGCGCTTTTTCACGTCATGCTACAGCCTAAACCGCTTGACGGATTTTCTTCAAACTTGATATATAGCAGTTTCAAGAAAAACGGTTGTCGAGATTTTTTTTATTTCGTCTTAGCCCGGCTCAAACTTGTACCTTTCAATTAACGATTTTTTTCAATTTGGATTTTCTCGAAAACGGCTCTAACGATTTTGATTAAACTTAAAATTTAGCTAACTTTAAGCATTTCGAACAAAACTGCGTTTTTTGTTTTTGGCTCAAATGGTCGTAACGAAAATCTGGTTTAGACGGCTTTTTTTCAAATGGCCATAAGTTCGCAACGGCTCGATTGATTTGACTCAAACTTCGTTTGGCATAGTTATTTATAGTCTTCTATATGATGGCTTTATACATTTTTCAGTGAAGCCTGTCTAAATGGTAGCTCCCATACAACGAGCCGTTCAGTTTTAGCCAACTTTTTTTGGTTTTTTCTAATTTTCTCGAAAATGGCTCTAACGATTTTGATTAAACTTTGTGTGTTATATTCTTTTAGTGTTTTTAAGAGAACTGCGTTTTTAGTTTTTGGCTAAAAATGCAAATAACGGAGATCTGCTATTAACGGCTTTTTTTCAAATGGCCATAAGTTGTCAACGGTTGCATCGAATTTACTCAAACTTTGTTTGGTATAGTTCCTTACAGCTTCCTATCAGATGGCATTGATTTTTTTTTCAGTTTCTCTTTTTTAAATGGTGGCTCCTATACAAAGAGCCACTAGATTTTGGCCAATTTTTTCATTTTTCTAATTTACTCAAAAAAGGCTCCCCCGATTTTTATGAAACTTTGTATGTAACATACATAGAATACTTCAAACAAAACTGCATTTTTAGTTTTTGGCTATACATGATAATAGCGGAAATTGCTTTTAACAGTATTATTTATTAGGCCATAACCCATAAGTGGACATTTGTATCATTTACAACACCGTAAAGATAACGTCTTAATTTTAAATATTAAAGGTTTCTTAACGTTAGCTCCCGTATATCGAGTTTTCCAGTTTTAGCCAAATTGTTTTGGTTTTTACCAAATTTTTCAAAAATTAATTGTTCTTATTGATCGAAAAGTTTGTTTTCATCGGACTATTGCACCAACAGAGCAAGTACGTGCGACCCAGTCGTGCATTTTATTTTTTTTTTCATTATGAAATATTAAAAATCAAATAAATTTTATTGAAATAAATTCCAATAATTACTACGAATAATTATTGCTTTACAGTGTAACAAATCTTATAAATGGGCTACTAAAACTACTGCTTGGCAGTTTTAAAATTTGTTTTCTTCTAAACCATCTACATTATGGTCTCTTTCAATTAAAAGAATATATATAAAAATCCACCCATCCTAACTCTAGAAATAAGGTCACACACAAAAATTAAATTGATTTTTATATATATAGATGACTGATTTATATTTCAAATTAATGACTTTTCATATATGTATATAAAAGAAAGTCGTGTTTTTAGCACCATTCATAACTCAAGAACGGCTGAACCGACTGGGCTAAAAATTGGTATGAAGGTAGCTCAGAACCAGGTGACGGACATAGGATGCTTTTTATCCAGTTTTCGGAAAACGTATGAGTGTGTTATGCGAGCGAAAAAAATTGACTAAAAGCTCACTTAGTAGATGGTAGATGGGATATTTTCGCTGCGCTTTCTTTCATGTAGACATCAATGGGCAGCAGGTTTTTATTGTGAGAAGCATCCATATGTTGTTACACGTGGACTCATCACTATTACAATATACATATCGTCGGTTAAACTTCATCTTTCACCATCTACCATCTTCTACCAACTACCATCTTCTACTACTAACTATCATCTGCCATTTTTCACCATCTACCATCTTCTACCATCTACCATCTACCATCTTTTAGCATCTACCATCTACCGTCTTCTACCATCTATTCCCATTTACCATCATATACAATTAACCATCTTCTACCGTCTACCATTTTCTACCATCAACCGTCTTCTACCATCTTCTAAAATCTACCATCTATCGTCTTCTACCATCTTCTACCATCTACCATCTTCTATCAACTACCATCTTCTACTGCTAACTATCTTCTACTATCTTCTACCATCTTTCACCATCTACCATCTTCTACCAACTACCATCTTCTACTACTATCTTCTGCCATTTTTCACCATCTACAATCTTCTACCATCTACCATCTTTTAACATCTACTATCTACCGTCTTCTACCATCTATTCCCATATACCATCATATACAACTAACCATCTTCTACCATCTACCATTTTCTACCGTCAACCGTCTTCTACCATCTACCATCTTCTAAAATCTACCATCTATCGTCTTCTACCATTTTCTACCATTTACCACCTTCTACCATCTACCATCTTCTATCAACTACCATCTTATACTACTAACTATCTTCTATCGTCTTCTTACATCTTTCACCATCTACCATCTTCTACCAACTACCACGTTCTACTACTAACTATCTTCTACCATTTTCTACCATCAACCGTCTTCTACCATCTACCATCTTCTACCATCTACCATCTTCTACTGCTAACTATCTTCTACTATCTTCTACCATCTTCTGTCAACTACCATCTTCTATCAACTACCATCTTCTACTGCTAACTATCGTCTACCATCTTCTACCATCTTCTACCAACTACCATATTCTACTACTAACTATCTTCTTCCATCTTTCAACATATACCATCTTCTACCATCTACCATCTTCTATCAACTACCATCTTCTTTCAATTAACATCTTCTACTGCTAACTAACTTCACTTGCAACTACATTTGACAACTGTGTACACATATACAGTCATACAGAACAACAGACACGCTCATAAGCGGATGTGTATTTGTTGTTGTTTTTCCCATACAGGCATTTCGTATGAGAGGAAAGCATTACTCACATAAAATGTCATAACTCAGGAACGGCTGCACGGATTCCAAACAAACTTCACACAAACCACCTCCTTATATGTAAAAACGAACTGTAAAATTTTTGTGTCAATCGGTTTGGCGGTTCTTGAGTTATAAGATTACCAAGGAAATGTAACTTCTTTGTATATATATAGATTATAATAACTTAAAACTATGGGAGGTTTATGGGAGTTTATCGTAATATGCTATGGGAAAAATCAAGGATATTATGTGCATGTGCTTTGTTGGCTACGCGTAGCATTCTTGTAATTGGATTAAAATGGCCATAGTTGGTATGATGAGTAGTGAGATGGAAGAAAGGAACAGATCTTAGGTTACATGGGTTAGTGTTAAAGTGGATCAGTTCAAGGAGCGACGAAGAGTGAATAGCACCAGTGATAATTTGAATGTATAAAAAGTATGCTAGCTACTTCGCGACGTTTAGCAAGAAAGTGTAGGTTTATTAATTATTGTAAACGGTCCTCGTAGGGGGGTAAGATAAAGGGATCTGACCAGGGGAAACTGTGCAATGCAAAACGAAGAAACCTTCGCTGTACGGCTTAAATTCTATGAGAGTGGGTTATTTGATAGGGAGACCAAACCTGACAGGCATTCTCGAGAATAGGTCTGACATAGGTGGTGTATAGAGATTTGGTTACGTATGGATTCGAAAATTCTTTAGACCAGCGCTTGATAAACCCAAGTGATGAATTTGATTTTGCAATAATTGAATCGATGTGAGAGCAAAAAGTAAACTCTTTATCACATATTATCTCAAGATCACGAACAGAGGAAACGAGGGGTACAGGTAAATTGCAAAAGTGGTAAATTCGTGGTAGTGGGGGTAAGCGTTTGTGGGAAAAAGTCATTGATTTTCATTTACTAAAGTTGAAATTACTTTCATTATTTTAATGTCATCTGCGTAAATAAACAAGTCTGAGTAGTTAATAATGCTGCCCACATCATTAATGGCCAATATAAGTAAGAGTGGTCCAATATGGCATATGGCTACCCTGAGGAACACCTGAAGTGGCAAAGATGGGGTTGGAGATCGCAGCCCTGAAAACTATCCTATATGTTCGATCCTCTAGATAAGATTTAACCAATTGGATAAACAATGGTGGAAAACCATATGCTTCCAGCTTTAGGTAGATAATTTTGTGACAGATTTTATCAAATGCTTTTCTGTAGTCAGTCGTTATGGCATCAACCTCAAGGCCTTTTTCCAAAGCACAGAGTGTCATGGTAACAAATTGGGTAAGATTGGTGGTTTTTGACCTACCTTTTAAGAATCCATGCTGAAAATGGGAGACAATCGATTTACAATGGAAACACAAAGAATCATAAACTATACTTTCAAAAAGCTTGGGGATGGAGGATAGTTTGGCAATCGGACGATAGTTAGATATATCGTTTTTGCTACCTTTTTTATGAATTGTGAATATAAAAGAACTTTTCCATAAAGAAGGGAAGACACCTTGTGTGAGTGATAGATGGATGAGAATTGAAAGGGGTTCGCAGAGAGCGTTGACACATTTTTTAAGAAATATAGCTGGGATGCCATCCGGACCAGGGGAAAAGTCATCTTTAAGCGAATTGATCTTGTCAACGACCATTTGAGGACAATAAGTAGCGAAGAGGTTAGTTATCACTTGAGGGTCAGAAGATGATGCTCCGTGGAAATTGAAAAAGGAAGGAAGACCGTCGGATTTTGCGCTTGACATTGATAAATTGGCAGAATCGCTTAGGTTGGGAGATGATACACGTCTGCATTTTGTCTAAATATACAAAGTAAAGAGAATCGCAAGGACTGGAAAAACTGGCCGAAGCTTCTAGGTAATATGAATAGTTTAAGGGAGTTGGAAACTGTATGTAAGTTTTCCACAACCTATTCCTCGAATTGCGAAGAATACGCAACTCTTTTGTATACCATGGAGGAGATAACACACAACTTTTTTGAAATGCATATGGAACAGATTGAGTAAAACATTCGAAGATAGAGGTGAGGAAGAAAGAAAAAGCTATATCAATAGGGGTTTTTGAGTTAAGAAAAAGGTTGAAGTTAATATTGTTAAGAAGAGTATTAAGTTGATTGAAATCAGCTTTGCGAAAGTTAAAATGAGCACAGTTTTCTGATTCAATAGTTGGGGGACTTTGTTCGTAATAGAAGATAAGAGAGAGAGGAGGATGATAGTGGTCAAGGGTGGAGAGAAGATGGAAACTTTTGGAGACAGTGGAATTAAAAGGGTCGGAGCAGAAAATGAGATCAAGTTGCCTCCCTAAACTGTTGCACGTTCCGCTTAGTTGAAATAGGCTAGATTCGAATAAGCGATCGGTGAACAAAAATTCTTTCTCAGAAGTGAGATTAGAGGGAATGAAACATGAATCTTCCTCTGATGGAATCCATTGTATATCTGGGAGATTGAAATCACCAATTACGATGGCATCATCATTAGAAGCTGTACCTTCCATTAGGGAATCTACAGTCATGACATGAGTTGGTTGTGAAGGGCGAATATAACAACAAAAAATAAATATACATCTTTTGCAGCTAGATAGCTTTATGCACACGAATTCAAAAAGTGGAGATTTAGAAATTTCGACTAGAGAAGCATTGAAACGGTTATTTACTGCCAGGAGAACACCACGCCCAGAAGTGGCATGAACATGACTTTGCCCGTCTGCTCGAAAGACGACAAAATCGGAGGTGAACAATTCACTATCTTGATAACCATTGCAGAGATTTCTTTCGGTCAGGGCGAAAATGTCAAAAGGAAGCTTCTGAGAGTTAAGGAATACACTTGAAGTTTAAGTGCGGAGTCCTCTAACATTTTGGTAATAAATGGAAAAGGTGGAAGGAGTTAAGCAAGACGATGCGGGTGGAAGAGCTAGATCACAGTTAAAGACGAGGCGTTTTCTTTTGTCTTATAGAAGGCAAACGATTAGAACAAAGGTAAGACGGGTAGGTAGCGAGGTCATTCAGAACAGTAGAAGATTAAATGTTATAATCCTCATGAAAACGAGTATAGAGAGCAATGGGGTCAGTTGGAAAGCCTTCTTTTAAAATTGATACGATGACATTAGTCTTCGTCTTACCATTGACACAAACAGAGTCCGATTTATCATATAGGTACGAGAGGTAAAGTCGGACGTCATCATAAATATTGCTCTTTCGTAACCTAGACATTATGTAACGACCATCAATTTCATCAGTTGTGGTTATATGGTCAACCAATTTAGATGTAAGCTTGACAACAGGAGGAAGCATTGGATCAAATAGTGAGACAGGTGAACAAGGCGAAGGATGGTAAGTAGAGGGGGCTCTGGCAGAAGAGGGGGTTGGATTTAATATGTGAGACCGAACAAAATTATTGTAATGTCCTTTAGAGGATGTGCTTATAAATGCATTCAAATCGGGAGGGGCAAAAGAACGAGGTGAATCAGAAATAAATGAAACGCGTTTGCGTTGCGAAATCAATGTTTCTTTATGGTAGGGGGAGAACTTGGAATTAAATATGTGGGTCTTAGGTCTAGTAAAATTTTTTTTTTTTTAATACATTATGGTGTTTCAGATAAGGTTTATAGATCCATTTATAGATTTTCATTTTACCTAGCCAAAGAAAAGGCGTGACATTAGATGAAAACATCCATTGAAATCTGGATGGGATAAAAACTTTAAGACTTGATTTGTTGATAATATAACATTCTCCACGATTGAACTTAAAATTACGAAGAAAAAGTTTACGGATCCAGGAGACATCAGAGTTGTAGGCCGCCTTAGTAATGAAGTAAGGATCATATTCATTTAGGGTTTTTAATTTGTTCAACCTGTTGTTCCAATCGTTGAGAATCCAAGTTGCGCCTAAACGTTGGATTGTTGGCACAGGCGGGGCAGTGAATTCGATGCAGTGAGATGAAGCGGAATCATGATCGTCGACGGAAGACGGAGCCGGATGTGAAATAGAGGGCGGTGGGAATAGGTTTGATTAAATAATTTCAACGTGAATTGAGATATTATAATTAGGCTCGATTGGTTGAAAGTTAATGGGAATGTGTTCTGTTATGCGTGAGTTCGTTTTTATTTCATCTATTAAATCGTTATAAGAAACGCGCGTAGCCGTAAATGCATCACTGATGTCATTAATTTTATTATCCAACTCATGAAGAATTGAGGTAAGATGAGCGGATGCGGATAACATGGAGTTCGAGGTACTTTGTTGATTTATTTCGAGATCAGATCGTATAGTTTTTACGTGATCATATATATTGTCAATAGGATGTGAGTTTAAAACGGACTCGAGCGTTGACCGTGTGAAGGTGTTGATATCGTCAAACTGGCAATGAGTGTGAACAACTCGCGAATTTAATTCATGCGTTATAGACGAAAGACGCTTATCTAAAGATGATTGTTTTGATAAAAACCGGTTGCCGAGGGTTTCAATAGAATTATTTAAACTTTCGATACTCTTGGAAAAATCGTCAAAGTGTTGAAATTGGGAGAGCACATTTTTATGAAAGCGGTTATTATCGGCGATTATAGAGTTTGTCGATTCACTAACGACTTTTACGGCTAAAAGAAAATGGGAAAGGGATATGTTTTTACACTCATCGCAAAGATACACGAAATTGTTCAAGAATTCGTTAAGGTAAGCACAAGATCTTTTACTAAGACCGAGACACAGAGGATGATATGATTTACCGCAAAGACCACGACATGCAACTCGCTCGGTTAAGGACACAATTATTAGAGTCGCATTCCATTATTATCACGAAAAAGTATTTGATTATCTAGGAACTAAAAGCAGAATTGAGTTTAAAATGGTTTTTAGTCTTGTATTAATGTTCGCAGGGAGAAAAAAAATTATAAGAAAACCGATTTTTTTTGTTCTTAGTGTACGAAGGTATTATAAATTAAAACCGAAACGATTGAAAGGGTTTAAGTTTTTGCTAGAACTTATCCAAAACAAGAACCATTGGTGGGTTATCCGTGATGAAACCAAGATGTGGTGAATATTTCAAGGTGAAGAAAATATGTAAATAAAAAAGAAAACACCCACAAGAGTTTAAGGTGCAGTTCCAAGAGTAGAATTGCTTGGCAGAACAATACTTAAATGACTCACCCGGAGGGTAAGACTGAAAGCAAGTTGGATTATGGTTGCCGTTGAAAGTTGAAGTTTGCTATTCAGTCGACATATGAAGTACAGGCTGGCGTTGGAGATCGTATGTAAGCAGCTTGATGAATTGAAGTAGGGTTGTAAATTGTATTCAGAAAATAGGGATACAATGTAGCATCAATTTGCTTCATAGGCAGAACATATATACAAAAAATTGTTTCACTCAATGGGAGCAAATAGGTGTCAGAGAAATTAAGCAACAAAGAATGCAAATAATTTTCTCAATGAGAGAATTTTAAACAACTCCCAAACGTCACAAAAATTCTTTGATAGATTTTATTTTCTTTTTGATAAAAAAGATGAAATTACACTTTAAAACTTAGTAAAGCACAATTAGCATTAAAAAGAATTGATGTAAAAGAGTTTGGCTAGTAGATTCACAACAAAATTGAGATAAAAAGGCGAAGGAAAAGTTAGTTTTTGATTAAAATAAAATAAAAACACGGGAGCGAGTTAGATACACAACTGACTAGGATGACGGCTGAATATTAATAGGCTAACGGAGCAAATTAATAGGCTAACGGACACCGTAAATAATATTTTGGCTCATTCAAAAAAATCAGAAATCGACACCGTTCATGTTTATGAAATCTTGTTAGCAAGAAATAGAATGCTTATTTCAGAAATTCAAAATCTAATGCTCTCTATAACACTTGCAAAGCTCAAAGTCGTAAGCCCAGTAATTTTGGATGATGATGACTTAAAAGTCATAATAAACGATCAATTTTTTAATGTAAGTGTTACAGAACTTATGGAAGTGTCAAAAGTAAAGGTTTTGCAAAATGATTATACTTTACATTTCATTATTAATTATCCTAGACCTAAGATAGTTTGTAAGAAGGTAATAATCTACCCAGTTGCTCATAACGGCAATATTTTATTCTTCAATGGAGATGATGTGTTGGCAGAATGTGGAAGACAAGTGCTGGCTGTTGAGGACTGCAACGTAGCAACAACCTTGACATTTTGCAAGGAATTACCGAGCGAGACATGCGCTCAACAATTACACTCTGGAGGCATGGCTCATTGCAGCACACAGCCAGACCATCGGGAATCCGTGTTGGTTATTGATGATGGCATAATTATAATAAACAACAGAAATGCTAGAATAAGGGAGGTGAATGATTTTGAGACGGATATCAACGGGAAGTATTTGCTGACTTTGGATGATGCTGTGTGGATCAATGGGTCCAAATTTATCAATCGAAATAACATCCAGAAAAAGCTACCCGGTAGTGCAACATCTACGCTTCTCAATATCACCGGTCATAAAGAGATACTGAGCTTGCCATTCCTTCATAGAATGAACAGACACGGACAACTTACGTTACATTGGTGAGATAGAGACAAAATTGACTACCCATCCACTTATAGCCTGCTGCGCGACACTTGGACTCATTACAGTTTGTTATACCATCATTAAGTTAAAGCAACGTCAGAAGAAGCAGCCCCAAAATTTTGACCTTCATTAAGTCATCAAGGCTCTCAAGAAGCCCGAGGACGGCCTTCATCTAAGTGGGGGAGTAGTTAACACGATCGCTTAATCGTAAACATCCGCCAAGCCACACATCGTCGTCGTCGTCAACAACAAATCATGCTGACACGGCTGCTTCTATAAACGAAGCAGATAAGTGTCAAGAACCGACGACGGGAAGGAAGAAATGCGATATCTTGCACAAGCAAGTTATCCAATGCATTGAAGGTTAATAGTTTTAAGTTGATGTTTTCTTTCTTTAGTCTTTTAACGAGTCTCAATAAAATAAAGTTAATATCTGAATTCTAACGAATCCTATTACTTACTCGTACATTCAATACAAAGTTTAATAAAAATCGGTGGAGCCTTAAAAAAAATTGGCCAAAACCTAGTGGCTCTTTGTATGGGAGCCACCATTTAAATAAGAGAAACTGGAAAAAAGTGCAATGCGATCTGATAGAGAGTTGTAAGGAACTTTACCAAACAAAGTTTGTTTGAAATCGATACAACCGTTGACAACTTATGGCCATTTGAAAAAAAAAGACGTTTAAACCAGATCTCCGTTATTAGCATTTTTCGCCAAAAACTAAAAACGCAATTCTCTTAAGAACACTTAGAGTATAATAGCCTATTCACACCGCACTCGTTTTGGATCTTCGTTTACCAAAACGAGTAGAGCATTCACACCGGGCATTTACTCGTTTTTGTTTGACATATCAATTGTTTGAAATTGAAAATGAAAAAAAAATAAAATTAAATTAAATTGCAATCTGAGCCTTTGGTACGTGGGACAAAGATTGGTTTGTATTTCAAGGAGGACCAGGCCTAATATTTGGAGGAGGCAAGAACAAGGAAATCGTCAACAAGCACTATCAATCAGTTCATTGGCTACGATGAAGTTGCTCGTCGAAAAAGAAAAGGAAGTCAAGTGACGAAGAAAGAAATGGAGACCGACGAGAAAATTGAAGAGGATGACGACACCGATAAGGATTCCCATAAAAAAAGAGTGTTAATATAAAATTGTTTATTTATTTCTACATACATATGTATAAAATGATTTCAAAACGTTGCTTTGTCTTCTTCGCGCTTCTCTTCACGCCTTCAGGCAATTCCTATCCTTCCTTGGTCACAAGGTGGTGGTATTTGTACTCCTTGAGGTGCTAGGTGGCATATTCATGCGGTTAATAGGTACACTATGCCAATTAGCATAACTTTTTTCTGTTGGAGCATTTCATTGGAACCGTTCAATGGGGCATCTTTGGAATCAACAACACCTTTTATAAGGAATACTTCAAAAACAAATGGTCCTTCCATTTTTATTGGTACCTAATTATAATAAAAAAACAGTGATATAAAAATATTTCTAAAAAAATATTACCTACTTATCGCTGCCAGGCAGGAATTTCTTCAAGCCGAAGAAATATTGAATTTGTTTTGACAGCAAGCCGTCAGCTGTTATTTTCTTAAGTGTATATTCACAATGACATCACAAAAAGATCCGTTCGTGTAGTTCATCTTGAAATTGCAACTCGTTTTCAAGTCGTTTTGCAAAACGAGTTGGGTATGGAAAATGTATGGGAAAACGAGTCGTTTTGGGTAGTCGTTTTGCGGAAAACGAGTAAGTGATCGTTTATGGTTTGGTGTGAATAGGCTATAACACACAAAGTTTAATCAAAATGGTTAGAGCCATATTTAAGCAAATGAGAAAAAACCAAAAAAAAGGTGGCTAAAATTGAACGGTTCGTTGTGTGGGAGCCACCATTTAGAAAGGCTTCACTGAAAAATGTATAAAACCATCCTATAGAATACTATAAGGAACTATGCCAAACGAAGTTTGAGTCAATTCAATCGAGCCGTTGCGAACTTATGGCCATTTGAAAAATGCCGTTTAGACCTGATTTTCGTTACGACCATGTAAGCCAAAAACAAAAAAACGCAATTTTGTTAGAAATATCTTAGATAAGATAAATTCTGATTTTAATCAAAATCGTTAGAGCCGTTTCGAGCAAATCCAAAATGAAAAAAACCGTTACTCGAAAGGTACCAGTTTGAGCCATGCTAAAACGAAATAAAAAAACCTCGACAATGATTTTTCTTCAAACAGCTATATACCAAGTTTGAAGAAAATCCGTCAAGCTGTTTAGGCTGTAACATTACGTGAAAAAGCGCACATCCGCACATCCACACAGACGCGCAGACAGACCGACGGACGGTATGGCCAAAACCACTTTTTTGGCTTCTCTATCATCGTAATGTCATGTTTAATTAAAACCGATTTTTTTTTCTGCTCGAAACCAAAACTTGCCCTATAGAGCAAGAAAAATATTCAAATCGGAATTTAGTTACCCATTTGTTGATTTTCTGTTTTTATAGTAAATAGCTTTTGAAAAAAAGGTGGGTGCTGTATGAAAAGGGTAGACCCTGATTGGTATCAACCTGGCGATGCCCAGCGTTGCAACTGTTTCATACGCTTCAATTGTGCTTATTTTACCTCCTAGTGGTAGCCATTGGGTACTGGTCTTGTTCACTCGGACTTGACTTGCTAAGCTTATTAGCGCTAGTGTTGAACACAGAAAAATAGCAACACTTTAATTGCCCTGCCATAAGACTCCTCTGTTTCTCTTGTTCAGTAGCAGTATATTCTATACGAAACCCTCAGAAAGCAAGCGAGTGGCGGATGAGCTTCCAATTAAGTGAACCAACGGCGACACTTACAGACAGTATGGTAGGCACCCCATTGAGTTACTTCGACATATTCGGAGCTCAGGTCTTTGGGTCCTTTCACTACTATTAGTCAGGGTGGTGTAATAGAGAAGGTAGCGGATGAGCCCATATAGGACCAACGGTAGCTCTCACATCCCCGTGGTGGGTTAATGACTCTGGATTTCTCCAGCTCCTCTTGTCCAAGGATAGCAGCATAGGGTGTGGTCCCCCAGGTTGGAGGTTGTGCGTCGGGGTAACTTCCCTACCACGTAAAAAACCTCTTGTTCCAAAACAACCAACTGCCTCAGATATGGATGACCCTACTGATGACAAACTTAGCAAACGAAACAAGGACAACGAATTTCGGTTCTGCACGTGGAATGTCCGGACCCTTAACAGGCCACGGGCCGCCGAACAATTAGAGGAGGCCCTAGATGGTGTCAAATCCGCATCACAGCAATCCAAGATGTGTGATGGGATTGTGAAGGCAAAAGGAGGATGAAAAACTGTGACATCTTCTACGGCAAGTGTTACAGGACAAGAAAACAGCGGCTATTTGGATGCGGATTTGTGATAAGAGGAAGGCTTAGGCAAGAAGTCTTGGGGTTTCGTGGCATAAGCGAACGCATTGACACAACCCGCATTAAATCCAAATTCAGCACGGAGGAAAAAGATGACACGACCAAAGAAGAATTCTACGATCTTCTCGAGAAGACGTATGATGAATGCCCGAAGTACGACACTAAGATTATTCTTGGTGACTTCAACGCCAAAATCGGAAAGGAGGGTAACTTTGGCTCGACAGTCGGAAAGCATAGCCTACATGATATCACTTTCGGTTAAGGACACAAGCTAATCAAATTCGCTGTATGGCGAAGTTTCATCATAGCTAGCACGTACTTCCGTCTTCCGACAGCTCAATATACACAAGGGGACCTGGCGGTCTCCTGATCAAAATACCGTCAACCAAATTGATAGCAGACATGCCTCCAGTGTCATGGATGTGCGCACTTTCCGAGGGGCCAACATATACTCGGACCACTACCTTGTTGTAGCTAAAGTGCGAATGCGGATCTCCACTAGACCGCTGAATCGAGCATCAACTGTGAGAAAGCTTGATGTTGCGAAGTTACAATCACAAGAGACCGCCGCAACCTTTGCCAACCATGTCTCCTCTTATCTCTTGATAAGCCCGGCGCCTGCGCCAAACCCAGAGGCTCAGTGGCAACATTGCAAAATGGCCATCAAAACCGCTGCCACGGATGTTTTGGGTTTCATTAGGCGACCACAAAGAAACACCTGGTTCGATGATGAGTGCAGGCTCGCTCTTGGCCAAAGACGAAGCCTATCATGCAGTTCTCAATGCCAGAACTACAGCTGCCAAGAGCGCTTCCCGTGCGGTATACCAGCAAAAGAGGAAAGAGGAACATCGCCTTTTCAAAAGGAAAAAAAAGAGAATTGGAAAAACGAATGGTTGAATCTATTGAGGGGTGCTACGGCAGAAGCAATGTTCGAAAGTTCTACCAAAGGGTAAAGCATTCTTCCAAGGGTTACAAAGCATGAGCGGAAGCATGTAGAGACGAGGGTGGTAATGTCGTTGTTGCTTTCAGCAACAAGACAAATTAAAAGACAAAGGGAATTTTCGAAATTATGTCAGTTATTTATTTATAGAATGAACTACAAATTTCCTGTAAGAGAATTTAAATAGATATGTATATATATTTTAGAAACAAATTAAATTAAATTAAGGCTAAAATTACTTTTAAGTGTTCGCTTTGTCGTGATTTCAATTTGAATACATATTTAGATTTTGAAGTTTTGAATCTTAAATGTTGTTTGTTATTTTTTCAAACAATTGCTGCTATAGCAACGTTGCTATAGCAGCAAATATATTAATATACCTATTATATTTTCAAACCTACCATTATATTTGGTTATTATAAAAACTTAAGTTGATACAGGCAAAGCTCGAAAATTAGAAAAAAAAAGTTTTGGCGAATTCTAATTTTCAAATGTTTCTAATTTCCAAGCTTTTTTTTTTGTACAGAAGAGATAGTTGTAAAGGGAAAGTCTTTTTTATTTTTACACGCCTACATAATGTTTTCTAAACAAAATATAAGTTTTTCTGAGCTACTATTCTAAAGCTTGAAAATTAGAATATATTCTAATTTCCAAGCTGTTAACGTTATATAAAATGTTGTTCTAATTGCCAAACGATTCTAATTTCCGCGAGTTCTAATTTCCGAGATTTACCTGTAAATCAAATCTGGCGGTCTGAGATGCTGTCATCAACACTCCCCCCTGGTATGATGACTCTCAATCAAAGGGTCGACTTATCCTTCCATACATCGAGGACTGCTAGTTTCACAGCGGGTCTTTCATAAATACCAGATGTTGTTTGTACGGTTGCTCGGCGAACTTGTCCATCTTTTCCAAGTTTTACTTCTATCACTCTTCCTTTTGGCCAAAGATTCCTTGGATTTGATTCGTCTACAACAATAACGATGTCTCCAATACTGATTGGCTTAACGGGTACAAACCACTTTGTTCGACGAGTTAATGTAGGCAGATATTCCCGAAGCGAACGTTTCCAAAATGCATTGGCATATTGCTGTGACTTCATCCAATTTCGCCTGAGAAGATTGTTGTCCCCGCTTAATATGCTGTCAGGCTTCTTACCGCTAGATGAACCCAGCAAAAAATGGTTCGGTGTCAGGACTTCATCGTTGTCGTGTTCTAGTGCAACATAGGTCAATGGTCGGGAATTTACCACCCGCTCAACCTCAAGCATGATAGTGTGCAGTAATTCAACTGATGGGTTGCGTGTTGGTAATATCTGGTACAACGTTTTTTTAACTGATTGGATGAGCCTCTCCCAGCTTCCACCCATATGTGGTGAGGCTGGCGGATTATAGATCCATTTTGTGATCGGGCTTGAAAATTCTTTTGCCAGGTCACGTGGATGTTGCTTTAAAGCTTATCTCAATTCCGTTTCCGCACCGTGGAAATTGGTTCCGTTGTCAAAACTTATTTCTTTGGGAAGTCCACGGCGTGCAATAAAACGTTTGGTAGCTAGGATGCAAGAATCTGATTTTAGGATGTTTGAGATTTCCAAATGTATTGCGCGCGTTGTCATGCATGTGATCAATACACCCCACCTTTTTCAGTATGTCGCCCTACTGTTACATACATTGGGACGAAGTAGTCAATGCCAATGAAAGTGAACGGTCGACTGAATTTTGAAAGCCTTGCAGGTGGAAGATCTCCCATTTCAGGTGGTCCTGGCATGGCAGCTTGATTTTTGCAGAGTTGGCAATTCTTGCGTTCCTTTTTGATTGCCACTCGTAAATTTGGTATTGAGAACTTTTGCCGAATTTCATTAACAACAGTCTCATTGTTGTGGTGATAATACTTTTTGTTTTAGGTTTGTATTACCAGACTGGTAATATGATGTCCTTTGGGTAGCAATATAGGCCGCTTTGAGTCATTTGCTCCTATCGCTACATCAATTCTTCCACGAAGTCGTAAAACACCGTATTCGTCTATGTATGGCGACAGTTTTCGAATTGGGCTTGATTTAGGCAAAGGCTTACGACGTTCCAGAAGTAAATCCTTTCTTATTTAAAATAATTGTATCATCACCATAAGAGTCCAGCTGAGCTTGTCGATATAAGCAGATCTCAGCTTCTATGTATTATTCATGAGTGATGTGATCTTCAATCCTTTTAGCAACTTTCGTCCTTTTAGTTGAGGTATTCCGTATAAAACGAGAAGCGAATGCTTGGATACGTACCAGCTTTTTCCAGGTGGAATATAGATTGGGATCAACTAGTGCACTGTTATGTACTGCATGATGAAATAGCACAGATTGTCTTAGTACCTCTGTAGTGGCATTTAAGTGTTTTAAATTCACCGGCCATTCACTATCGGCTTGCCAAAGAAAAGGTGGACCGACAAACCAGCGTCTACAACTGTCAAAGTTAGGAACTTTTTGCCATTTAGTAGCATCGTCTGCTACATTTTCTTTTGTTTATACATACCTCCACTGATGTGTTTCGGTTGTCTCCAGTATCTCACTTACTCTAAATCCAACGTATTGCTTGTAGTTGCGGTGATCCGACTGAATCCAGGAAAGAATCTGACCAGAAAAAAGCTTCGCTGAATGCAATAGTGTGACATTTTTGTACGCTGTGTGCCAATCGTGCACCTAGTCTCGCTGCCTTTAGCTCGAGTATTGAAGTCAGACTAAGAGGTGCGACTCTAGTTTTTGATGAAATAATCCTGCATTCTACCTTTTCTCCTTTTGTCACACGAATGTAAGCGACTGCGGCAAATGCATTAATGCTGGCGTCGACAAAGATGTGCAATTGACAGGAATCATGCTCACCAGATCTGATCTTCGTTAAATAGCACCAAGGGATTCGTATTTGGCTGATGGTCTTAAGATGATTTGCCCACAAGCACCACTTTTCGAAGAAGATGTCATTAATAGGTTCATCCCATTCAATCTTAGATCGCCAAATTTCTTGCATAACAATTTTGGTGTAAATTAACGAATTTTCAATGAGTGCAAGGGGGTCGAAAATTGTCATTAAGACTCGTAGGACTTGTAGTTTTATTGGCTTTAATTCTCCAGACAGCAATCCACTTTTAATAGCCTTTGGAGATAATGCAAAGGTGAATGTGTCCGATGTTGTACACCACCACATTCCAAGGACCTTTTTGGCGGCTCTGGGAGCTTATCTCCAACTGCTTCGATGACTTTACTTGAGTTTGAAATCCAGTTTCTTATTTCAAAACCACCACGTTTGTGAATAAGTTCGATATCTTTGGCTAACGTTATACCTTGCTTTTCTGTGTCTACGCTGTCCAATAGGTCATCAACGTAATGGCTTTGAATAACAGAATTCACAGCTCTTGGATATTCATTTACGAATTCTTGTGCGATTTTATTCTTAACAAATTGAGCACAACTGGGAGAACAAGTGGCTCCAAATATTAACACTTGCATTACGTCAACATCAGGCGAGCTTTTCAGATCATGGCTCCAGAGGAAATGCTCTACATGCTGGTCTTCACTTTTTACGCCGACTTGGTGAAACATTTCACGAATGTCAGCACACAATGCGATTGGTCATTCTTGAAAGTGATATAAAACAGAAAGGAGGGATATAAGCTGATCAGGTCCCTTCAGCAATACGGAGTTTAAAGAAACACCGTGAACCTTAGCAGCTGCATCCCACACAATTCTGGTTTTTCCATTCTTATTTTGGTTTATTACAGCAAAAATAGGAAGGTACCATGTTCGAGGAAAACGTTGCTGGAGATCCTCTGCAGACAGCTTGCGGATATAGCTTTAAGGTAAATAGTCCTGGATTTGGCACTGTAGATTTTCCGCTAACTCGGGGTTGCGACTATATTTTTTCATTAAGCAGTTGTGTCTCTTTTGAGCCATTTGGAAGTTATTTGGTAACTTGACGTCATCATTTTTCCATAAAAGACCGATTTCGAATCGACTGCCATGTCTGACTGTTTGGGTTTCAAGGATTTGGCAGGCACGCTCCCCTTTTTTCGGCTTGATTGATCTGCTTGAATCTGTAACCCCGAGACTGTCTAGAGAGAAGTACTCCTTCATCATGTTTTGGAGAACGTCATCGCTTTTCCTTACACACTCACACTCATGAAAACTATTAAATTCAGAACTGGCCTCACCAATATTGTTTACTTGGGTTTGGGTTGTTGATGGTCCATATGCAATCCATCCCAGTCGTGTTTTCGTTGCCACCGGATCCCCTTCACCTCCTTCTACCACTTAAAGTGGAATTGCAAGCTTCAGATTGTCTAGTCCAATCAACATGCGAGGAACGGCTTTCTCGTAGGATTGAATTGGATACCCACGTAGATAAGGAAACCTTGTTGCGAGTTTTTTTGCATCTAAGGATTGTTGTGGTAAGCTCAAAGTCTTCACTGTCCTCACGATAGGAATCGAAAACTTCCTTTCTGGATTATTAGTTCCCGAAATATCAGCAGACATAACTCGTGAATCGTTCTCACTGCGATGTGCATTTCCTGTCCATTTCAGAAAGAGTGGCTGATGTTGACCTTTGAGTTTCAACTAATCTGCGAGAGAATCTTCCATCATGGTAAGCGAAGAACCGTCATCCAAGAAGGCAAACGTTTCAATTTGCGTAGGGCCGCTGTGCAAAATAACAGGAACAACTCGGTATTTAATATTTTGAATCGAACCATGTGCATTGCAGTTGAAATGCCGTCCTTGTATTGCAGGTTGTCCTCTTTTCTGAGCCAAATTAACGGATGAGTTAGCTGTAGGTTCGTTGTTGCTCCTATGTAACGTTCGATGATGCCTTTATGTACACCCATCTATTCCGCAGGAACTTGTTGTTTTACATCGAGAAGTATGTGGCGTGAGGCATGTCCGGCACAGTCCATTTCGTTTTACAACCTCCCATCGCTCCGTGAGACGCATAGTTTGGAATTGCTTACAAAATTCAATTTTGGTGCAAGAATGTTTGCAAACTAAACATTGTTAACCTCATCATGCTGGCTTCTTGATGTCTTCTTCAACATGAGCATGGACATGTTCTTTTTCTTCTTTGCGTGGTTGTGCTCTTATATCAGAATCGAAGGATTTTCCAGGGTTGACTCTACATATATTGTCTATAAGTCGCAGTAACCATTCGTTGAAGTCCACCAAATTGAAATAGTCCATGTTTTCTGTATGTGTGGCCCAATTCAACATCAGTTGTGTTGGTAACTTTTCAACAAGTTCTTCTAGTAGCTCAGCGTTGTCCAAGTAAGAATTAAGTTGACAAGCCTCCATCGTTGCGATAAAATTTTGTACAGCTAGTGAATAGGACACAACTGTTTCTACCTTCTCGACATTTATTTTTGGACTGGCTTGAACTTTTTGAAGAAGGGCTTTGATAATAATTTTGGGTTGCCCATACATAATTCGCAGTGTATTCAATATGTTGAGAACATTTAACGGCATCATCAATCTGCCTCGCATTGCTTCCAAAACGAGTCCTTTCAGGCATCGCTGTAACCGCAACAGATTTTCTTCATCGGTGAATCCACAAAGTCTAGTACTGCTTTCGAAAGAGCTGATGAACAACGGCCATTCTTCAGGACTACCATAGAAATTAGGAAGATCCCTTGACATTGAATGTCGGTTTGCAATTTGGATGCTATTTCGCTGCGATATTTCTTCTGAAAGATTTTGTTCTCTCCTGAGAAATCCATTAATCGTTTGTGGAAGAACTGGTGCCGACAACTGAGGTACTCTCTTTTGTGGAATGTGCTTCGTGATTTGAGAAGAAGTTGCTACTCCCATGTGGTAAGCCGGTTGAGTTGCTTTCAATGCCATTGTCCTAACGTTATTGTTAGATGCATTTCGCTGTTCAACTCTGTCTACCTTAGTATTGGTTTCTAACCACTTCTTTACTCCCACCTGCTTAGTAGAATTACTTGAGCAGGACTCCACATCACTTTGGTTGCCTTTCAATAGAAGATCAAATTTTGTTATCGTTCTTCTCGCTGCTTTTCCAGGATCCTTGCTTCTCCTAGCATTTGAAGTTCAATGGCAATTTGGTTTTGACGAGTGGTTGACTTAGAGCCTCTGAAACATATAGATTGTGTCGTTGCGTTTTTGCTAGTGTCATGGCAGCTAGCACACGTCCTCGATTTCAGCAGTCACGTTGACACAATCAAAATGGAACCAACAATTGCACTTATCGCATTGAACCATTTCGTCATTGTCTGGAAGTTTGCATAGCTTGCAACTGTAATTATCCGTAGTATATTATGCGACTAGCGCTTTCATTACGGTGACTCTTCCGGGGTATTCGAACATCCTCGTTGGTAAGAGACATCGTTTCTTTTTAAATGAATTAAAAGAAATTTGTAGAAATTGTTGCTTCCAGCAACAGGACAAATTAAAAGACAAAGGGAATTTTCGAAATTATGTCAGTTATTTATTTATAGGATGAACTACAAATTTCCTGTAAGAAAATTTACATAGATACATATATATATTTTAGAAACAAATTAAATTAAATTAAGGCTAAACTTACTTTTAAGTGTTCGCTTTGTCGTGTTTTCAATTTGAATACATATTTAGATTTTAAAGTTTCGAATTTTAAATGTTGTTTGTTATTTTTTTCAAACAATTGTTGCTATAGCAACGTTGCTATGGCAGCAAACATATTAATATACGTATTATATTTTCAAACCTACCATTATATTTAATTATTATAAAAACTAAAGTAGATAAATCAAATCTGGCGGTCTGAGATGCTGTCATCAACAGTCGTTGTAGATACACAGTCGGTGCTGAGAATTTGGAAAGAACACTTCTGCAGACTGTTAAACGGCGAAGACAACCATCTAATTGCTGTCAGGCAAATGATCCATTCGATTTGGATGATGATGAACAAAATTTCCGTCCACCCGGCCAAGAAGAATTTCGGATAGCAATATCTACACTAAAGTCCAACAAGGCTGCTGGAGCGGATGGCCTTACGGCTGAACTTTTCAAAGCAGCGGGAGATGACTTGGTGAGGAGCATACACCAATTCATCTGCACAATCTGGTCGGATGAAAATACGCCTGAAGAATGGAAGCTCAGCATTGTGTGCCCTATCCACAAAAAAGGAGATACTCTAAGCTGCGCCAACTACAGAGGTATAAGTCTCCAAAATGTCGCCTATAAAATCTTGTCAGACATTCTGTGTGAACGTCTGAACCCTTTCGCACGTGAACTGATTGACCCCTATCAGTGTGGTTTCAGGCCCGGGAAGTCAACCGTCGACCAAATTTTCACACTTCGGCAAATTTTGGAAAAGAGCCGAAAAATTCCAGATCGATACTCACCACCTCTTTATCGATTTTAAAGTCGCATATGACAGCGTGAACAGGAATGAGGTATACAGAGCCATGTCACTTCTTTGCATCCCTCCTTAACTCGTTCGATTGTGCAGGATGACTATGGAGAACTCGCGCTGCTCCTTCAAGGTTGGTAAGAACACCACCGACTCATTTAATGTCGAGAAAGGCTTACGAAAGGGTGACGCGCTGTCATGTTACCTCTTCAACATCATTCTTGAGGCAATCGTACGCAACTCGCATATCAACACCAGCGGTACGGTTTTTTTTTAGATCCATTCAATTAATTGGCTATGCTATATTGAAGTGGAAGCTTCTCGAATGGGTCTGGCTGTAAATGAGTATAAAACAAAGTATATGCTGTCCTCGGGTGAAGTAGATCATCACCGTAGGCTCCCACAAAACGTCACAATGGACAGATATAACTCTGAGGTTGTCAAGGACTTTGTCTATTTGGGTTCCACTATAACCTCTCAGAACAACATCAGTGAAGAGATCAGTCGAAGAATCACTCTTGTCAATCGCTGTTTCTTCGGGCTAAGAAGGCATCTTAGTAGTAAAGCCCTCTCTCAAAGGACCAAGGAGACACTATACAAGACCCTTATTATGCCAGTCCTGCTGTATGGGGCAGAAGCGTTGACACTGACACAATCGGATGAATACAGGCTGGGGTGCTTTGAGAGAAAGATTCTTCGGGTGATATTCAGTCCTGTATGTATCAATGGAGTATGAAGGAGAAGATTCGATGGCGAACTGTACGGGCTATACAGCGACATTGACTTGGTTAGAAAGCTGAAAATACAGCGGCTTAGATGGCTGGGCCATGTGGAGCGTATGGACGAAAACGCTCCTGCCCTACGAGTCTTCAATTCCAACCCGGAGGGCCGACGCAGTTCTGGAAGACCGCATCTAAGGTGGCGCGATCAAGTGGAAAACGACCTCAACCATCTTGGTGTGCGCAACTGGAGGCCACTGGCTAGGGACCGTCCTTGCTGGCGAGGATTGTTGGTTGAGGCCGTGGTCCACAATGGACTGTCTGCGCCACATTAAGTAAGTAAGGAAGTCTTTTGATATTGTAAGAAATTTGTAACCAGCTTATCAATGTTAAATACAGATTCCATTGCCACCTGTTGATGTTCATAGACATGAACGAAACGTCGTGACAATATCAATTTATTGCTTTCATTGCACCTTAAGCCCATTTTATAAAAAACATCTGAACATTGTTTATATAAACTATAGTATTACCACTTGAGGTGCGACATCTATCGACGAAAAATTAGGCTCTAGAATAGCATGGGAAGCAACAACAACAATTGAAATGGTGGAAATTGTTGTTTTTGCTTCCCATCTTATTCTAGAGCTTTGTTTTTTTGTCGATAGATGGCGCACTTCAAGTAGTAATACTCTAGTTTATATACGCAATGACATGAAGCACCTGAATCTAAAAGACCTAGCATTTTGATACCAAAAATTTCAACACCTAAGTATGGCCGTTGATCTCTACCACTCTGCTCTAGTGTGAAACCCAAATAAATTGCCGACTGATTACCAGTAGGCAACCTTAAAGAATTTAACGACGCTCTCGTCCTACTGACCCGAGAGTGCTTCTCGCATTTCCCGAATGGTTATTCGAAACCATGTTTCTTGAATGGTGATTATGTTGACTGAAGTTCCTAGATCAATAATTAGGGCAGTTACTTCTAGTAACTCCCTGCCTACCACAACCATAACAACGCCTAGGAGCGGAACACCTATTTGCAAAATGGCCTGATCCATTGCAATTATAGCATCTCAAAGTTGATCTCCCATCACCAACTTGAGAATTTTGAATGGGTGGGCTCGATGATTGAGCCTGAAAACGAACCTGATGACTAGTTTCGTTGTTTTCAGAAACAACCAAAACTGTAGGAGCATCAGTATCTACGTATGCAAGATCCGGTTCTAGCAACGTCCTATTCCTAACACTGGGAGGTGGAACATACGATTCTACATTAGCCCCAACTGCCTCTTAATTACGCACTAACAAAACTAAATCAGAAACAAAACTGGGATTCGCCAATCCAAGTTGCGTCTGAAAGAACGGTGTCAAATTCTTTTGGATAATTGACAGCTTCCTCCATTCCAAAATTGGTTCTGAAAGCCTGCCAAACAAATTTTGCATCGTCGACTCATAGACACCGATGGACTCATTCTGGCCTTCTGTGCGACGCCTAATCTCATCTAGTATCGAATGGCCCAACGAGCTAACCTACCCTGCGGATCCTTAAGATGGCTAAGCCAGATCAGTGAGTTATGATCAGTCATGACTGTAAATCGAACACCTTCGAGATACGGCCGTAACTTTTCGATCGCCCAAAGAACCGCTAAGCACTCCTTTTCGGTCGAAGAGTAGTTCCTTGCATTCCTATTCAATGACCGACTCAAATAAAAAATTGCCTTTTCACCATCCTCAAACTCCTGCGAAAGTACGGCCCCGATACCAAAATCTGACGCGTCTGTTTGGACAACAAACGGCCGAGAAAAATCCGGACATGTCAGAATCGGTGCCGTAACCAAACACTCTTTGGCTTTCCTAAAACTCTCCTCACATTCTTGGGTCCACTCAAATTTTTACTTGCTCAATAGGGCAAGTATTGGTTTCGTGCAGAAAAAAAAATCGAGGTTTTAATCAAACATGACATAACGATGAAATAGAAGCCCAAAAAAGTGGTTTTCGCCATACCGTCCGTCGGTCTGTCTGTGCGTCTGTGCGTCTGTGCGTCTGTGTGGATGTGCGCTTTTTCACGTCATGCTACAGCCTTAACCGCTTGACGGATTTTCTTCAAACTTGATATATAGTAGTTTGAAGAAAAACGGTTGTCGAGGTTTTTTTTTTCGTTTTAGCCCGGCTCAAACTGGTACCTTTCAAGTAACGGTTTTTTTCAATTTGAATTTCCTCGAAAACGGCTCTAACGATTTTGATTAAACTCAAGATTTAGTTTACATTAAGCATTTCTAACAAAACTGCGTTTTTCGTTTTTGGCTCAAATAGTCCTAACGAAAATCAGGTTTTAACGGCTTTTTTTCAAATAGCCATAAGTTCACAACTTCTTGATTGAATTGACTCAAATTTCGATTGACATAGTTTTTTATAGTTTTCCATAGGATGGCTTTGTAAATTTTTCACTGAAGCCTTTCTAAACGGTGGCTTCCATACAACGAGCCGTTAAGTTTTAGCCAATATTTTTGGTTTTTTCTAATTTGCTCGAAAACGGCTCTAACGATTTTGATTGAACTTTGTGTGTTATATTCTTTTAGTGTTTTTAAGAGAACTGCGTTTTCAGTTTTTGGCTAAAAACGCAAATAACGGAGATCTGGTCTTAACGGCTTTTTTTCAAATGGCCATAAGTTGTCAACGGTTGCATCGAATTCACTCAAACTTTGTTTGGTATAGTTTCTTTTAGCTTCCTTTCAGATGGCATTGATTTTTTTTCATTTTCTTTTTTTTAAATGGAGGCTCCTATACAAAGAGCCATTAGATTTTGGCCAATTTTTTCGTTTTTTCTAATTTACTCAAAAAAGGCTCGCCCGATTTGTATGAAACTATGTATGTTACATATATAGAATACTTCAAAGAAAACTGCATTTTTAGTTTTTGGCTACACATGATAATAGCGGAAATTGGTAATATCAGTTTTATTAATTTGACCATTAGCGGAAATTTATATCATTTATATCACCCAAAAGACGACATCTAAATTTGATATACTAAGGGTTACTAAACGTTAGCTCCCGTATATGGAGTTTTCCAGTTTTAGCCAAATTTTTTTTAGTTTTTACCAAATTTTTCAAAAATGAGCTGTTCTTATTGATCGAAAAGTTTGTTTTCGTCGTACTATTGCACCCACAGAGCAAGTACGTGCGACCCAGTCGTGCATTTTATTTACCTTTCTTTAAGAGATCGGTAAGAGGCCTAACTAAAATTGCAGAATTTCGCACGAATCTTCGATACCAAGAAATAGTCCCTACAAAACTCCTAATTTCCTTCACGTTTTTCGGTGGAGGAATCCTCATCATGCTTTCCACTTGTTCCGGGTCTACATGGAGCCCGTTCCTATCAACTACATAACCTAGAAATTTCAAAGAAGGCCTACAGAAATTACATTTTTCCCTACCTACTTTTAAACCCGCTTCTCCTAACCTTTTAAAAACTTCATTGAGAATTTCTAGGTGTTTTTCAAAAGAATCGGTGACAATGATAATGTCATCTAAGTACACAAAGACGAACGGTTCTAAATCGGGACCTAGAACGTCAATTAATTTTTAGTGCAAAACTACACTGCGAATTATATATTTTTAGGGAGCTTTATAAAATGCATAAACCCTTATAAATGCCATGCTCGTTTGGCCAAATAATAGATGATTAAAAAATTCAAAGAAAAAATATTCAATTGAAAAAGTTAAAAGAAAAGACAACAACAAAAGTTGTTGCTTTTAAATTCAACACGAGCATGTGAATTATATATAGTGTCGATTTAATCGAACAAAAGTGCGTCTTAGAAGAGTATGAGCGGCATCTAACTGATGAGCCCACCGTTCATACTTGGGCGAAACGCACACTGGCCACGGATTTTGTATTTTATATTTTTTTATAATCTAAACAGCCAACTAGGTACATGCTCGCGTTGAATTTAAAAGCAGTTCGTCCAGGAGATTAGCCAGTTCGTCCTGAGCTTATCTCCCTATATTCATATTTATTCAAAGAAAACTTATTAAAATCAACCAGAGAAAAAAAAAATTATATGAAATTAAAAAAAAATTTGTCAACCCTAATCGATTTATATATGAACAAAAAAAAATTTGAGAGGTGTCAAGGGACACCCGGATGGAACGAAGTTCCTTTCGATTAATTAGTGAAGGAATTGTAAAATTTTTTTATTTTTTTAAGTTATAATAATATTTATTACTAGCCTTTACTCGCGGCTTCGCTCGCGTTTCAGATGATCAAGAAGTAGACTGTAGCTTGAGGAGTCGTCTATCGTAATCTAGCTTATTCTTTTTTTATAGCTTTATAATTCCATATCTACATTAAACCGTGATAAAAAGGAACCTATGTGCTATTCCAGACTATAATCTACATATCTCTGTGTAAAATTTCATTCAGATTCAGCCATTCTGGTGTGATTTCAAAAATTAAAACAAATCTATCCCACGTATAGTACCTATAATCGCAAGTAAAAATACATAAGCTTGCCTGTTTAAAAATGGGCCGAAAGGATTGATAGTCCTCTTTTTAGAAGCACGTCTTTAACTCAAAAAAGTTTTTTTGATAAATTAAATAATTAATATTAAAAATTCCTATAGTAATAATTTCATCGAAATCCGTCAAGTGGTTTACGAGATAATCTGATTTCAAAAAACCGGTATTATGGGAGGTACCGCCTATAAGACTTTCCCTGAAAATTTGTTCCAACCAAAATATAAAGTTTGCACAGAAAATATTATTCAAAAATTTTTATCAAAATCGTATGAGCCGTTTTTGAGAAAAATTAATTTTCCCTAAAACATCGTATGGCAGGTACCGTTAGTTTTAGAGCTAGAATGCCAATTCCAAAAACCTCTCTGTAGGACGCCTTAATAATACTATGTAGGTACCAAGTTTGAAGCAAATCGGTGCAGCCGTTAAGGCTGTAGGTGCCGATACAGATGGACGGACAGACAGACAGACAGAATTGTCGGACCCACTTTTTTAAGGCTTCTCTATCATCGTAATGTTATGTTTGATTGTCAAAAAAAAACTTTTTTTTACGAATGCATAACTTTCCTTATAGTACCTATAATCGCAAGTAAAAATACATAAGCTTGCCTGTTTAAAAATGGGCCGAAAGCATTGCCAGTCCTCTTTTTAGAAGCACGTCTTACGACAATGACTTAGGTCATCGAGTTAATGGCTCAAAATAGTACCAAATTCAAGGTTTGGCTGTACTGTTTATGAAAATATAGACTTTGCCATATTTAAAATGGTTCGATGGACTTGCTAGCCTTATTATAATAAAAAAAAAACGCATTTTGCTTTATAACTTTATAATTTGGTTGAGTTTGTTCATGCATTATTATATAAATGAAAGCTGAGAATCTATAAACAATAAAAATAAAGTGCATGACTGGGTCGTACGAACTTGCTCTAATATGTTAAAATGGTATTGGGGGTTGAAATTTTGGGAAATAAGCATTGAAAAAAACATATTAAATTTTATAACTCAACTAGCAAACCCATGCTCGCTTCGCTGAGCAGATTTGCAATGGGCTGTTGCCTCTTAATAAAATTCAGTTTAGCCAAGAAGCGTATAAATTGAGAAATGCAAATATTAAAGGGTATAGAAAGAAAACTTTGAATAAAATTCGTTTTTTAAATATCTTACATTTTATGCAAATGCTTTCTTATAAACCATTTATATCAAACTCATTTTTAATATTTTTTTATTATATAAGATAAGAAAAGATAAGATTAAATCAAAGAAATATTATTTCAATGAAAAAAGTACGCCATTTTATTGCTTGAATTTATTTTAGTTTTAAAGAAAAAAATGATCGAAATCTGCGAAGCGGTTTTTTTAAATGGCAGAAGACATTTTACATCCAATTCATGTCAGTTCAAGAAATCCTGATCTTGAGGCTAATGAGGAGATGCATAACCAGGCTTTGCTCTTGATCGAAGATATGTGTTACCTCATATGTGCGGCAGTTTCTTAGTCAGGTTAGGAGTGCCAGCCCCAGATCGCAGAGTGAAAGACTCATTTAATAGAGAATTGGAACGTGAACGTGAATATGATCGATATGAATTAGACTAATCAGTTCAAACGAACGAACTGTTGAACCCAAAATAGAAGAAAGCTTATGATAAATTAATTAATACAATTGATGATGGAAATGGTGGCTTATTTTTAATGGATGCCCCTGGTGGAACAGGAAAGACATTCCTCATGTCATTGATTTTGGTCACTATTCGTGCGAGATCCGAAATTGCGGTAAAATTGCTCATTTAGCGTTAATATTGCCATTACATCTTCAAACTACTGAACAACCGACATGTAACATTGCAAAACACTCTGCAATAGAAAAAGTTTTAGTAGCCTCACAAATCACATCTGGGATGAATGCACTATAACGCATTGGAAGCTCTTTATCGAACCTTAAAAGATCTGTCCAATTTCGGCGGCTAAGGATAGAGATGTGAATGACTTAAACTTTATAATTGAGAATCAAATCGTTGGTACTCTGCATTCATTCAAATCTATTGACTGTGTAACAAACGAAGATGAAGCCACTGATTATCCAACTGAGTTTTTAAACTCCTTAGATGTACCTGACTTACCACAGCACAATTTACAACTGAAGGCGGGCTCGGTAGTCATCAGCTTCTAAATCTAAAACAACCAAAACTATGCGATTGAACGCGCTTGGTCATAAGAAAACTAAAGAGTGATGTGCTGCCCGCGACCATACTCAACGGAAAATTTAAAGATAAGTTTGTTCTCATTCCAAGGATTCCAATTATCAGAACAGATATGCCCTTTGAGTTTAAACGAATTCAGTTCCCAATTCATCTTGCCTTCGCCATGACAATTAACAAATCTCAATTCCAATACTTGACTGTTTGTTTTCTCAACCCATGCTCACTTCGCTGAGCAGATTTCACAATCAACAAAAGTCGAACAATTTTTCAATTCGTCAGGCTGGAGAAATGCTAATACTTAAAGAAGCAGAAAGAAAATATTTGAATAAAATTCGTTTTTAAAATTTCTAACATTTTATTCTAATGCTTTCTTATAAACAACATTTTTTGTATTACCATCTTTAACATAAATAAAAAGTGCGAACGGTTTCCCTACTCTAGAACACCCAATATACAGTTGACCATGAGAAATCAATACCGCAAATTTTCAAAAACTGACCTCGGGCTTTATTTATAGTGATGGCAAAAGCAAAGCGAATAGGAAATTGATGACGTTTAAAATCAAATGGCAAATCAGGTGGAATGATTGGAATTCTGGAGATCAAAACATCTTCCCCTTTATATTTGCCACTAATAATCCTAGCTTCAATTAGATTGTTCATTCACTTTTTTCCAGCTAGTCTAGTACCATTGCGAAGTTGAGGTGGATTAATATTACTCAGCATTATAATCGGGGCTTCAATTTTAAGAGCTAAATAATGAGGTGGCAGTCCCGGTAAATCAATCGAATTCAAAAGTTCCGTCTGATAATTCACTACGTCATCCTCATTTATAAATGCATCAACTCATTTGTTGGCAACATATTGTCCATCTATTTCTTCTAAAATAGATGCATTAATTTCAGCGACATCTTTATTTTTGCCTTTAGCTCTATACTTAAGTACGATTTTTATAGTTCTCCGAAATACTTGGAAACACACTTTGAACCAATTCTTTCTTTGAATTCCTTATACAATAGAAATTTGCAGTGTTATTTGGCCATTTGAACTATCAACGTCAACGGACATTTTTCCATTTCCAATATCCAACAGCTGCTTTGAAAATTCTGCAGCAGATCTATCACTTTAGTGAGTGTTTTAACAATATATCCACAAAGGAGAACATTTAAGGCATTGACATCCGCAGTAGTCGATCGGGGTATGACCGGCAAAGTTTGTCTGAAGTCATCCGCCAACAATATCATGGCGGCGCCAAATATTACTTGGCTACCTCGAAAAACTTTCAGAGTTCGATCTAAAGCTTCAAGTGACTTTTTGTGTGCCATTGTACACTCATCCCATACAATAATCCTACACTGTTGCAAGACTTTGGCCATTGCCGACGTTTTAGAAATATTACATGTAGGCGCTTCGTTAACCTGGATGTTTAAAGGCAATTTAAGTGCAGAGTGCCCTGTACGACCACCATTAATTGATTGCATACTGGCAAGTGCATTTGCAACATATGCAACATACGTAGCATACATGGTATTTTTTTTTACAGACAAACCTGGTGCAAATAAATACCTATTGGGCAAAAAAAAGAATTATTAAATTTGGTGTTGTCAAACTCTAGATATAAATACATTTGTTGCAAATATTGTATATTATATGTTGCATAATGATTCATAACTATGCATACATTTCAGTTATGATCAATTATTTAATTTGTTGATTAGTTGATTGCATGGTGGCAAGTGCATTTGCAACATATGCAACATACGTAACATACATTGTATTATTTTTTTTACACAAAAACCTGGTGCAAATAAATACCTTTTCAGCAAAAAAAGAATCATCAAATTCGGTGTTGTCAAACTCGAGATATAAATGGTCAAACATAAATCAAACTCATTTTTATATATATAGAAGATTAAAAATCACTAGTTAAAACGTTTTTTTGGGAAAATGAAGTAAGCCATTAGATTTTTTTTCCTTTCTTTAATTTTAAGGAGTTTTTTTTCAAAATCGCTTTACCTGTTTTTTTTTTTTTTTTTTTTTTTTTCAAAAAATGGTTTTTTTAAACTCAAAAAAGTTTTTTTGAAAAATTAAATAATTAATATTATTTTCTTTAAAAAAGAGCTTTCATTCATTAAAAATTTCATCGAAATCCGTGAAGCTGTTTACGGGAAAATCTGCTATGAAAAAACTGGTCCTATGGGAGGTACCGTTATAAGACTTTTCCTGAAAAATGTGTTCCAACCAGAACATAAAGTTTACTCAAAAACACCATTCAGAAAGTTTTATCAAAATCGTAGGAGCCGTTTTTGAGATGAATGAGTTTTTCATAAGAAATCATATGGCAGGTATCGTTAGTCTGGGAGCTAGAATGCAATTTCCAAAAACCCTTCTCTAGGACGTCATAATAATACTATGTACCAAGCTTTAAGCAAATCAGTCCAGCCGTTTAGGCTGAAGGTGCCGATACAGACAGACGGACAGACAGATAGACACACAGAATTGTCGGAACCACTTTTTAAGGCTTCTCTATCAACGTTATGCGGGGCCTGAGTGCTATATTTTTTGCAGGGCTTAGCTGTTCATAGGGTGAAATGGTCTAAAAGGCAAAAAAAAGTATCCGATGTTAAAAATTCTTATTGTGTTTCATAAGTTACATGTAGGTACAGGGTGGGCCAAAAGAAATCACCCTATTGGAAGATGCTCTCATTTTTGCAAATGGCCGCCAATGTCAAATCTGTTTTAACATTTGTGGACTAGACAGATGCAGATTACAAGTGAACAAGCAATGGAGCGATACATGAACCGACATGAACCGATATTCTGAAGGCGGCGTTCCCGGGTCACTGAAGTTATGAAAAATCCTAAAACACGAGCAATCAATTGTTACGGCGCCCATTTGGCCGATACCATCTAATCAACTAATGAACAGATTTTAACCAAATTTTTAAAACTGTGTGCAGTTTCATCCAACTTAAAAGATAGGATAGTTTATTTTTAAATTTATAGGTTTCACACAAATGCATTTTTAGCGCATTTGTAGTGCATTTTGTTAAATTAGTAATTAATCTTTTCGAAGAATATTCTAAGGATGACTACGAAGGTTTCCATGAAGTTTGGTCAAAATTCAGTACATCTATGTACCACGAAAGCAATTTTAGTGCATTTTGTTAATATGGTAATACATCTTTTGGTAGCATCTTCCAAGGAAGAAGAGAATGAGATGAAAATTAGGGAAGGTGTAACGAAAAATTATGACGACCTACCTACCAAAAATTAGAAAAAAAATAAGGAGTGTAAAAGTGTCAATTATTTGAAATATTTATCAGCTAGAATTTGATTATATTAGTGTATTGATTTTTGTTTTGAAGTACAAAATATCGTTACATACACAAATAAGAAATGTATATGTGTTTCTGTAATACGATTTTGTTTTATTGTTTAGTATGTATGTTATATTTTTGAAAGCTATAGATTTCATTTAAATGATGTAAATACATATGTAGGTATTCTAAAAAAATTTAACTTCAAAAAGCTTTCTAAAGAAACACTTTTTTAAAGAAGTAAATGGTAGAAGATGGTTGGTGGTAGAACTTGGTAGATGGTAGAAGATGGTAGTTGGCAGAAGATTCTAGATGGTAGAAGGTAGAAGATGGTAGAAGATAGAAGATTGTAGATGGTGGTACATTGTAGAAGATGGTTGTTGGTAAAAGATGGTACATGAAAAAAGATGATAGATGGGAGAAAATGGTAGATGGGAGAAAATGCAAGATGGTAGATGGTAGCAGATAGTAGAAGATAGTTGATAGTAGAAGGTGGTAGTTGGTAGGTGGAAGAAGATGGTATATGGCAGATGGCTGGAGATGGAGATGGTAGACGATAGAAGATGGTAGATGGTAGGAGATGGTAAATTGTAGAAGGTGGTAAATGGTAGAAGATGGTAGATGTTAGAAGACAGTATATAGCAGATGGCAGGAGATGGTAGATGCTAGAAGATGGTTAATGGTAGAGGATGGTAGATAGAACAAGATGGTAGGTCGGAGAAGATTTTAGATGGAAGAAGGTAAAAGATGCTAGATATGGTTGAAGATGGTTGCTGTGAGAAGATGGTAGGAGATGCTAGAAGATAGTTGATAGTAAAAGATGGAAGTTGGTAGATAGCTGGAGATGTTAGATTATTAGTTGGGTAGAAGATCATAAATGGTAGATAGTGGTAAATGGTAGAAGATGGTAAATGTTTGAAGATGGAAGATGGCAGGAAATGGGAGATGATATAGAAGATTTTTGATAGTAGCAGATGGTAGATAGAACAAGATGGTAGATGGTAGAAGATTCTAGATGGTAGAAGGTTGCAGATGATAAATGATAGAAGACGGATTTAATGTTTTCCATATGGGCAACTTAATGTTGCATGCTCTCGTGTGGGAAAACCATTGAATCTATTTGTGTTAGCTAGAGACAGATTAACAAAGAATCTTGTGCACCGATTAGTGTAGAACTAATATTAAATTAAAAATATTTATAATTCAAAATAATAAATATTACTGTTAAGCATAATAATAATAGCACATAATGAACATTAAATGTTACATGTTTAAGTATCAAATTTGTAATTTACTCATTTGTTACAAACTTGATAGGTTAGATTAATAATGCTGATTTTTGCTTTATCAACTTTACGAAAATTTAAATTTCAATCATTTTTATACCCGCTATAACGATTTCATGATTATTCGAAAATAATAATTTACCTTTTGTTCCTACCTTAGCCACAGCAACGCGTTGCCGGGTCTGCTAATTGTTTATACTAGATTTTCAGCTCAATACGTTTGAAACTTTAATTATTCCTTTTCTTTTTATTTTTTTTTGCTGATTATTGAAAATTTAATTAAATTAATAAAATAAATATTTATAAATTTGCAAACCAGGCTGACGCCTTAGCCATAGCTTTTAAACTCATTCTTTGTACTCTTTTTACTTGCGATTATAGGTACTTTAAGGCAAGTTATGCATTCGTCGAAAAAAAAAGTTTTGAGGTAACAATCAAACATGACATTACGATGATAGCGAGGACGAAAAAAGATGGTCTAAAAATTCTGTCCGTCTGTATGTCTGTCTGTCTGTCTGTCTGTCTGTCTGTCTGTCTGTCTGTCTGTCTGTCTGTCTGTCTGTCTGTCTGTCTGTCTGTATGTATGTATAGAGACCTACAGCCCAAACGGGTGGGCCGAATTGCTTCGAACTTGGTTTATAGAGTTTTCTAGGTATTATACAGAGGGGAAATTGAAATTTTTTTTTAGCTCAAAAAATAACGGTACCTGCCATATAACCGTTACGTTAAAGCTTCGATTAAATTTCGATTTAAAAAAAATCAGTGTTGCTTTTTAGGTACGACCAATCATATGGCTAAAAAAAAAGTTTAAAAAAATGGCTAAGAACGGTACTTTCCATAAGACCGTTTTTTTTTTCTTTCGACTATCTCGAAAACGACTCAACCGATTCTTTCGAAATTTCACACATATATAGTTGTAGGTAGCTCCATTTGTACTGCATACCAATATTTTTGAAAAATAGTTTTTTTTTTGTATTTTTAAAACCATTTTTAAGAAAAAAAATTAAAAAATTAATATTTTCAAAACTGCGTATTAAATTTTTTTCTAAAAATTATAAATAAATATATTTGCTAAATACCTATGAAATGGCGTTTCTGATTTTTTTTTGAAATTTTTTTTCAAAAAGTTTAAAAAAAAACCTTTTTTTCTCAAAAACCGCTCCACAGATTTTTATAAATTTATTCTCATAAATTTAAATTTATCCAAGAAATAAAATGGCGTACTTTTTTTCAGCTCAAATTAGTTTAAGTATTTATGTAAGAATTTTTAAAAATGTATTTTTATCAAAATCTCAAGCTCATACACCTCTGTCACACATTAGAGCAAGTTCGTGCGACCCAGTCGTGCATTTTATTTATATTGAAATGTAAATAAATCAAACTTACTTACTTACTTACTTAACTTAGATTCTCAGCTTTCATTTATACAGGGTGTCCCCTAATTCGTTACAAATATTTTAGGGCATGATTCTTTGGTTTATTCTAAGAAAAAAATCGTTTCACAGCAAGGGCCAATTTTGATACCATTTATCGGGGATTTAAGAAAAGGCTTACTTTGGTGTTCCCTGACCCATGTTAACGGTAGTTGCGCTGTTGATTCAAAAGATAGAAACTTCATTTAGGTCTTCAATTTTAGAAGAAATACCAGTCTTTGTAATGGCCTTTGTTTAAGTCTAAATCTTACTTTGCTTAAATTCCTACCTTATTTGTAACCTAAACAATTATGAACAAGACTTTAATACCATTTTTATACAAAACTACGTTACCTACATCTTGTACAGATCACCAATAAATAATTAATTCAAACATTTATATCAACTCCAATTGATCATCAACGTTGATGAAGTTCATCTTTAATCCATTCATCATTACAACAACATCATTCTCTACAAACGTGCAGATCTACTTAACCCTTGGAGTAGAAGCCCACTCAACGATCATAATCGTCAGTGCGTCATTAGCAAAAAAAAAACATAAGCGAGAGCTACAGTACGTTTTCAACTAACTGTTGGATACCCTATTCCCTATATTTTTGTATGTGTATGCGTATGCCTCCCGTAGCCAGCCGATGTTTCAGTTTCAGAAACAAAATACTTCTTTAGCAGACAGAAAAAAATTCAATAACATTAATTTCGTGAGGTGTGATGTTCAATTAGTGCTGGCAAAATAAAAAAAGGCGTGCGCCACGCCCAAAGTTAAAACTTTTTATTGCCAAGGCAATTGGTATGAGCTCAGTGACATTCAATTTTATTCTTGCAGATTGATTTGAACAAAACAAGACAAAACTTAAATTTTTAAAAATTAGATTTTGAATGGAAATAGCGATTATGGGTGTTTTTAACAATTCTTGGACCACACTCTGCTACGTAACCAAGGAATATAAATCTAAGTGTTCATCTTTTTACATCAAAACTGTGACCGATGATTAAAAAACGTTAAAAAATTAATGCCTTATACAACTTTTGACGGAAACGCCCCTTAAAAGTGGGCGTGTCTTGAAAATTTGAAGCACTAACTGAGCTTTGATCAGTATTTAGGCATATGTGTAAAACTACAGCTGAATCGAGTAGTTTTTAAACAATCTTACCTGAACAAAGGTATTTTATCAAAATCACGCCTTCAAAAGTGGG
Organism: Platycheirus albimanus; assembly: GCA_916050605.2. Classification (NCBI taxonomy): domain Eukaryota; kingdom Metazoa; phylum Arthropoda; class Insecta; order Diptera; family Syrphidae; genus Platycheirus; species Platycheirus albimanus. The sequence continues at coordinate 102,372,876 of OU696696.1, read as the reverse complement.
CGTATTGAAAAAATTTACACAAGAAAATGTAGAGATATATTTTTCATAAAACGAACGGAAGGGAAAAAGGTTTAAATTGAATATTGGTAGTACCTTAAATTTTTAAAACTACGTTTTTCGTTCTTTCATGAAAAGTGGGCGAAAGCCACGCCCAAAATTCAAAAATTTCTTTTCATACACAAACGATTTAGTTTCTACTATGAGACGCAAAGTTTTGGCTTGCGGATTCATTATAAATACCGTTTATTTACAAAAATAATTTTTTAATAGTTTCTATTGAAAAGTGGGCGTCAGCCACGCCCAAAATCAAATTTATTGATTTCATACACAAGATGTTTATGTGCAAGTAATGCCCACAAAATTTAATGTTTTTCTCTTTAATAAAACATTTGTTATTTCATAAAAACAATATTGATGGTTTTGTATGAAAAATGGGCGTCAGCCACGCCCAAACTTAAATATTTTTATTTGATTGGAAGAAGGTTTACCTAAAGCTTGCGTGTGCAAAATTTTAGCGTTATGCTTTTTTCGTAACTGTACAAAAAACATAATTTAATTTTACCAAATTGAGGTTGTTCAACAAAAATGGCGATTGTGGGCGTGTTTGTGGGCAGATTTTACTGGTTCGAGAACTTAGCCTTACTCTTGAACCAAAGATTATATACACCAAATTTCAGCTTTCTAGCTCAAAAATTGCGACCTCTAGAGAGTATACATACGGACGGACGGACGGACGGACGGACATGGCTAAATCGACTAGGCTTTTGATTCTGAGTCAGAATATATATGCTTTTCTATACCTAACGGTATTATTTCTCTATGTTACAAACTCCACACCAAATACAATATACCCATTCTATGGAATAGGGTATAAAAAAAAAAAACCAGTTTAATTTCACCAGCAACAGGTACGTGCGCTTTAAAGTGTTCTTGTGCAATCTATGTATGATTCTTCTTTTTTTATTAATTTGTATATCTTATTTTAAAATAAATAGAACAATATTCAACTGAAATAAATAAGTTTGACCATCACATAATACATATTTGAAACGTACAGAGAATTCTTTCTAAGCGATTGCTTAAGTGAAATAGTTAAAGTTTAATACTTTGATCCATTGTGGATTTTCTTATTATATTTTGAGAAATATCTTAGAGTAAAATGTCTCAAATGGAGAATTTCATTTTTTATGCCGATACGTTTGTAGAGTATTTCGCGGGTTTAAGAGAGGTTAATTTGAATTCCGTACCGCTTCATTCGTTAGAAGCAAGGAAAGTTGAGCTTACGAGTTTGTGGTCAGATGTTAAATCTGCATATGCAACGTGTGTTCGTAACACGACAGAACCGCTGTCACAAGAAAATCTTAGTGCAGTGAAATCGAAATATAAGCTTTCTACTGAAACTTATATCTCATGCCTGGAATCTATTTTAAGTGCCACTGATAAGATAGGTAGTCTTCCTGCTAAGGACACAGATGCTCATAGTCAAAGTGCCGAAATTGCTTTAGGTGTTTCTGAGGTCTTGTTGCAAGTAAGAAATCTTGCAAAAACGTCAGAAAATAATTCTTCCTTTCGGCTTCCAGCGTGTGATTTGTTATATAAGTACCGTACCTTTGTATATACTTTCATATGCATTTAATAAAAAACTGATATTTTGAAATTACAGACAGAAACTTCATTTTTATTTATGTGTATAGATTGGAAATTGACTTTTTTTAATTTTTTCTCATACCAATTCGTATAGGATTTAAACAAGACGCTTGAATATTGAAATGTCCGTGGGTTCACTTTGTCGTACGTGTATGGGATGGAAACAAAAGCTTATTTTTGTGGCGTATACGACAAACTCATTTTGGGTAAAAAGCTTTATAATTTGAAAACCAAAACAGCTAGGACAATGTTGAATACTTAAATCAAAAGAAGATACTTCACACAATATATTCTAATAAAAAAAAAAATGTGTGTGTGCGTAATTCACACTCGGTTTAAGTGAAACTTCAAAGAAGTTAGTATACCTAATTAACGAGAGAATGAGATGAAATACTCAGCCACCCAGCACCAGTTTTCGGATTAATTTCAAACCTTATGTTATGTATGATGCTTTCAACACGTATCTGTACAAATACAAAAGTTTCAACAAATATTCAAGCATACAGACGTACCGACATACTTTGCGTCCTTTTGACTCCCTTTTAAAGTATGAACTCCAGGACGCCACTATTTAAAACAAGTCAAAAAAATATTCGAAAACTGACTATTTTCAAAAATTCAGGATACTTTTTTAAAATTTAAATAATTTTTTGAATGCCAATTTTTTATAAATACTTTTGTTATGTATGTATTTGTTTGAATTCTACATTCTTCTTGAATTAAGTTTATTGAAACCTTTTGTAAAGCTTTTCTTGTTAGACAGCATTCAAATCACGTACCTATTAACTAACACTAGAGTTCGCCCCGTGGTCGAAATTCGACCATTTCTCATTTTTTTTTTTTTTTTTTTTTTTTTTTTTGCTTCATATATACATTCGCTGTTTCCTTACATGGTCCCCTTTCAGAATATATATAGGTTTGGCATATTTGTTTTGATTATGACAGAAAAAAAGGGTGGAAACTGGATTTTTGAACTCCGTATTAATATATATGATACTAACTTAATCGTACCAACGCGCCTGCTCACTCGCTTTTGTTTAACATAATGCTTAGTAGACCTGAGTGAGAGGCAAAACGTATGATAGGAGAGAATGAGAGCTAGAATATAAAATACTGTGTCATAATTTTTTTTTTCATTCGTTCTCTTTCACAATAGATCTTTAAGGTCGCAGTGCGCTTTTCCCCAATTTAATTCATTCATGCAACTTAAAATAAAATGCATACGATGAAACATAACACAGTTTCCGAGCAAAGAAGTTCAAACTCTTGTGTTTATGTTGCGCATTTTTATTTATTAAATTCAGTCGTTTATAAACAGAGATGTCCGTTATTTGTATTTTAAGCCAAAACAACATTTTAAAAAAAACATACTGTTTTCTTCATGTCTATTCTTTTTTAACGAATTTTGAATGCTTTCGTAATATGTATAAATAATCATGAGAAAACTGACGATATATCGATATATTGATTTTGTTCACCCGATAATTATCGATACTGTTAAAGAATATCGATACGATAAATATCGATATATTTTTTACTTGCCCATCCCTACATTGATCAAAACAAACAAATGCCATGGAGCACGTGCATGAATGAGTAAGATTATAGTATTTATATTCTCACTCGTTCGTGCACACGGTGAGCTAATGCGAGTCATCGGTGCCGCCATATTGGAATACTGAGCGTTACTTCCGTCAGAAAAATAGTATGTATATTTCTGTCTCATTCTATCCTGGCTTCATCCTACACATTTTTGTATTTGTGTCTCTTACATGTCGTTTTTTCGTTGCATCCGGTTTGAAATCACAACGATTCTAAAGAAGTTTCACTTCAAAAAGGAAAACTTGATCGCTTCGTTTTTTTTTGTATAGTAACGCAAACCTTTAAATGCGATTTCCCAAAATCGTGTTTTTGGGAGATACAACAAAACAATTCTCGGGCGACGAGAAATCGATTTCAACGTACAACTGATTTTCGTTTTTGGTATTTGGAACACAGTATTAATCAGATTGAGCTTTTTTTTACTAACAATAAAGGCCCAGTTCTGTTTGCTAAATCGTCCTAAAATTACCAATCAATTTTTTCACGGATGCATTTCAATGAAAACTATAACTGGCCCCTTAAAACGTTTTTTTTGGAAAAAATTTAAGTAAGCCATCTGATTTCGTTTACTTTTTAGAATTTTGAGAATTTTTTTTTTTCAAAACCGTTCGATCAGTGATTGGTGATTTTAGGACGATTTAGCAAACAGAACTGGGCCTTTATTGTTAGTAAAAAATAGCTGAATCTGATTAATACTGTGTTCCAAGTACAAAAAACGAAAATCAGTTGTACGTTGAAATCGATTTCTGTCAGTGAAATAATAATAATTAAAGTATAATGGTATATACACTACATATCGTCTATCTGTGTTGGCAACGCCGACAGACAACGAGAACAAGTCGAAAGAAATGACCTGAACTTTCAACGTAAGAAACATTCTAGAACAATTTCACACCAAAAGATACAAGCAAAACTGACGCGACGCTAGACAGCAGCAGCAGACAAATTAATGAAAAGAAAATGATATTAAATAAGATATTCTTGAAAACTAAAAAGTAAGAAAGAAAGAACAAAATGATAAAATGAAATGTTATTTGGTTAATTATACCCTATTCCATAGAATGGGTATATTGTATTTGGTGTGGAGTTTGTAACATAAAGAAATAATACCGTTAGGTATAGAAAAGTATATATATTCTGACTCAAAATCAGAAGCCTAGTCGATTTAGCCATGTCCGTCCTTCCGTCCGTCCGTCCGTCCGTCCGTATGTATGTATAGTATACTCTCTAGAGGTCGCAATTTTTGAGCTAGAAAGCTGAAATTTGGTATATATAATCTTTGGTTCAAGGGTAAGACTAAGTTCTTGAACCAGTAAAATCCGCCCACAAAAACGCCCATATTCGCCATTTTTGTTGAACAACCTCAATTTGGTAAAATTAAATTATGTTTTTTGTACAGTTACGAAAAAAGCATAACGCTAAAATTTTGCACACGCAAGCTTTAGGTAAACTTTCTTCCAATCAACAAAAAATATTTCAGCTTGGGCGTGGCTGACGCCCATTTTTCATACAAAACCATCAGTATTGTTTGTATAAAATAATAAATGTTATATTAAAGAAAAAAACATTAAATTTTGTGGGCATTACTTGCACATAAACATCTTGTGTATGAAATCAATATATTTGATTTTGGACGTGGCTGACGCCCACTTTTCAATTGAAACTATTAAAAAATTGTTTTTGTAAATAAACGGTATTTGTAATGAATCCGCAAGCCAAAATTTTGCGTCTCTTAGTAGAAACTAAATCGTTTGTGTATGAAAAGAAATTTTTGAATTTTGGGCGTGGATTTCGCCCACTTTTCATGAAAGAACGAAAAACGTAGTTTTAAAAATTTAAGGTACTACCATTATTCAATTTTAACCTTTTTCCCTTCCGTTCGTTTTATGAAAAATATATCTCTACATTTTCTTGTGTAAATTTTTTCAATATGCCTACTTTTGAAGGCGTGATTTTGATAAAATATCTTTGTTCAGGTAAGATTGTTTAAAAACTACTCGATTCAGCTGTAGTCTTACACATATGCCTAAATACTGATGAAAGTTTTGTAAGTGCTTCAATTTTTTAAGATACGCCCACTTTTAAGGGGCGTTTCCGTCAAAAGTTGTATAAGGCATTAATTTTTAAACGTTTTTTAACTATCGGTCACAGTTTTGAAGTAAAAAGATGAACACTTAGATTTATATTCCTTGTTTACGTAGCAGAGTGCGTTCCAAGAATTGTTAAAAACACCCATAATCGCTATTTCCATTCAAAACCTAATTTTTAAAAATTTAAGTTTTGTCTTGTTTTGTTCAAATCGATCTGCAAGAATAAAATTGAATGTAATTGAGCTCATACCAATTGCCTTGGCAATAAAAAGTTTTAACTTTGGGCGTGGCGCACGCCTTTTTTCATTTTGCCAGCACTAATTGCCGTTGCCGCTGCCATTTACCGAAGAGAGAACAATAAGGTGCTACAGTTGAGTGACATTGGCCTAACTTCAAACGAAAAGTGTTACCTTAATGAAAGCTTAACCAAACACTCACGCTTTCTCTTACAAAGTGTATTAAGTTTGAAGATAAAAAATCAACTATTTTCTGTTTACACTAAATCGGGGATCGTGTATGCAAAAACGAGCGCAAACGGAAAAAGTTTTTCTATTGAATCTCCCGCTGATCTACACTCCATTGCTGCTGGTGCTGCTGTTGCTTCTGTGACTCATCATCATCACTAAACTCAACTGTATTGAATTTATTTATTGATTATTTGTTATTGCAATTTATTTTTCTTCTTTCTTTCCTTTCTTTCTCTTTTCTCTTTTCTCTTCTGCTCTTTTATTTTCTCAAATCCACTCTTAAGTGTTTGGCATTTCTTTTTTTTTTTTTTTCTTTCTTTCTCTGGTCTCTGTGCTTACTTTTTTGTTTGTCTAAATATGAATGTTGAATCTTCTAACTACAGTGTGGGTAAAAAATCAACGCATGCTATGGTAAATGTTCTTTCTAATTATTGTCGTGATGGTTTCAAGGTTTGTAATTTAAATGCTCGCAGTCTAAACCAGTGCAAATTGGATTATTTGAAATATTTATTTATGGATTCTGGAGTCGATGTGGTTTGTGTCTGTGAGACATGGTTTAAGCAAGATGTTTGTGATATGCAGTGTAATATCCCTAATTATTTGGTCTCAAGGAATGATAGAGTAACAAGTACATGTGGAGGGGGGATAGCAATCTACTGCAAATCTTCACTTAAATGCAGAGTAATAAGTAGTTCGGTGGGCTTAGACGTTGAATTTTTAATTGTTGAAATACACGATGGTTGCACTAAATGCTTGGTCGCCTGTGCATATGTTCCAAACAGACGTTGTTCTCCTCAATCGTTTTTTTCTGTTCTATCACAATTTTCACATTGTGATAGAACATTGTATGAACATGTAATAGTAACAGGAGACTTCAATGCTGACCTACTCAAACATGATTCGCGAGCTTTCCAAATTAATGACTTTGTCTCTTCTTTAGGTCTTCAAATATTGAATACAACTTATCCCACGCGATTTGCAAAAGATTGTACCCCTAGCCTTTTTGATTTGTGCATTATATCTGATCCAACATCTGTCCTTCTTTTTGACCAGCTTTCTCTCGACTGTATCTCTGATCATTATCTTCTGTTTTGTACGTACAATGTTAATTTTAATCACACTATTGCTCCCTTATCATTCACTTTCAAAGATTTTCGGTCAATAGATGTACCTGCTCTTCATCACGCTGCCTTTAGAGCCCCTTGGAATAACTGTCTTTTTATATCTGATCCTGATGCCAAGCTGAATTGTTTCCAAGAAGTACTCCTCGGATCGATTAATGATTTTGTTCCCATCAAAACGGTAAATATCCGTAATAAAAGCTGTCCTTGGTTCAATTCTGATGTTATTGAAGCCATTAAAGTCCGCAACAAGTTTTATGGAAAATGGAAACATTCTCCATCAAACTCTAATTGGATTGCTTACAAGGCAGTAAAAAATCGTTCGACTGTGGTAATACGAAACTCCAAAAGAAATTATTATTCATCTAAACTTAATACAGCCCTCCCCCCGAAAACTCTTTAGAATAATTTGCGACAGATTGGTATTTCCGGTTCAAGAAATGTTTCTAAGTGTGAAATCGATCCTGATGTGCTGAATAAATGCTTTCTCGAAAATGGTACTCAGGAGTTAGATTTTAACTTCTCTGATAGGGTAAATCCGCACATGCAGGCGATTAGGAGTTTAGTTATAGAATCAGTTGATGAGAATCAAGTAATAAACTGCATAAATCAAATCAAGTCAAACGCTGTGGGAGAAGATGGGTTACCTCTTCGATTCATTAAACTAATTCTACCATATATAACACAAAGCTTGACTTATATAATTAATCATTGTATCACAACATCAACCTTCCCGAAGTCATGGAAAATAGCCAGAGTTGTGCCTGTTCAGTGCTGCCATATTCTTCGAAGTGAATTATCTTACAATGCGCCCATTTCTATCATACCGGAGGGAAAATTATCATACGCAAAAAAAATTGTTTTGTTTCAGGAAAACAAGCGGAAATTTGCTTGCCGCCATCATTGTTTTCCTTCAAAGAGATTGACACTGACGTATTCGTGGGCTGCCATATTCACCGGCGGCTGTGAATTCGTGTAGGTGTAAGTCCATCAATACTTTAAGTTCAGATTTCTGAGCAAAGTATTTAACACGGACCAATAAGATACAGACCGCCAACTCACTGTATGGTTTCTCTTTTTGCCTACAAGCTAAGAATCAGCTGATATGCCATTTATTTTGAGAGTGTGACGCTCTCACTTGCTTTTAAAAGCCATTTAGCAAACACACCTAAAAAATAAATGGCATACGGAGGTATAGTTGCCATTACAAAATGCACAGAGAGAGATGTACACGTATTCACAGACAGGAAAAAATATTTCGAGGGTGTTTCAGGCAAGAGGAGTACGAGTTGGCGGTCTGTATATTGGTCCGTGGTATTTAAACTGAAAATAAAGGCTTTTGCAAACAAACACGAAATATTTTTGCGCAATAACAAAACTTTCATCTGTGTTTCGTTCCAAATGTCACCCGTTTGCTCTTAAAGTGCTTTTTCCGGAGCAGTTAAAAAGCGGTTTTTTTTTTTTTTGGTTTTGTAGAGGTTTTTTAATCCATCGACATCGTAGCCATCCTTCAATGGAATTTAACAGTTCCTAGCTTGACAGATAGACAACGAACTATAATTTGGGCGGAGTAGTGTATTTCGTTTTAAATGTCACCCATTTGCTCTAAAACTACCTTTTTCCAAGCAATAAAAAATTCAGAAAATTTAAGTTATATCTTTTTTATATTACCACTTTAACTAAAAATTTATGTCATGCATCGCTTTCGCCATCCACATCCCCACACACTGGCAAGAGGCAACTAGCTGAAGACAATTTGGTTCAGATTGTAAAATTTTAATTCGATTTCAATTATCCGGTTTTCGGTTTACAGCAGAGAGCAGAGCAAAGACGACGTACCAGTCGATGTTAAACCGAAACCAAAAACGGAGTGGACATACCGAAACCGAACAGAAATATTTATGCTTTGTCAACTCGAACCGAATAGTTTTTCGGGTTTGGTTCATGAACAATCTAGCTTGGCTTAATAAACCGAGTTGACACATCACCAGTTTTAAGGTAAAATCGCCTTAGGTGAGACTGCACTTCAACGACACTGCACTGCAATTAAACTGCACGTTTTCTTTGTATGAAATTGTATGAACTAAACTACATTTAGCGTCTGTGGAACTGCCCTTCAGTGGCACAAATCGCAAAAGTTGGTAATAGTATATCCAACCATGGCACGTCACTGTGCTGAAGTGCAGTTCTACTGGCGCGTGGTGCGTTTTAGAATAGGTTCGACGAAGCATATTTTTTTTATGTGTTGTTTGTTTTATTTTTGTTATATAAATAACTGAATTTGATCAAAGCAAGCAAATTCTGAATTTATTGTAACAAAATAATACTAAATTGATTTAATATAAATTCAAAAATCATGTCGCCTGCCGTCAATTCCCTGCTTCTTTTCATTTCCATTATGTAAAATTAACAATCCATTGTAAAATTGATTTGTTTTACTTAAACAAATGCACAATTGTTTTCATTTCGTTTAACGAATATTTACTGAAGTCAAATTTTTCATATAATTCCATAAAAATGACACAAAAAATTTAACGAACTTTGGAATAATTTTAATTAACTTCTCTCGAATGGCACACACATGATGACCCACGAATTTTCAAATTCCCTTCAACCAAAAAAAAAATTGTTTCTGTCTTTTTCATTGATCAAGTACACGCAACATAAACCGATCATTGAACATTGATGAGACATTTCAATTTAATGCATATTTTCCGTTTCTTTTATATTTTAGTAGCGTAATTTTGACTTGCTCAATAGGGCAAGTATTGGTTTCGTGCAGAAAAAAAAAATCGAGGTTTTAATCAAACATGACATTACGATGATAGTGAAGCCCAAAAAAGTGGTTTTCGCCATACGTCGGTCTGTCTGTGCGGATGTGCGGATGTGCGCTTTTTCACGTCATGCTACAGCCTTAACCGCTAGACGGATTTTCTTCAAACTTGATGTATAGTAGTTTGAAGAAAAACGGTTGTCGAGGTTTTTTTTATTTCGTTTTAGCCCGGCTCAAACTGGTACCTTTCAAGTAACGGTTTTTTTCAATTTGGATTTTCTCGAAAACGGCTCTAACGATTTTGATTAAACTCAAAATTGATCTTACTTTAAGCATTTCTAACAAAACTGCGTTTTTTGTTTTTGGCTCAAATGGTCGTAACGAAAATCATGTTTTAACGGCTTTTTTTCAAATAGCCATAAGTTCACAACATCTTAATTGAATCGACTCAAATTTCGTTTGACATAGTTTTTCATCGTTTTCTATAGGATGGTTTAATAAATTTTTCCCTGAAGCCCTTCTAAACGGTGGCTTCCATACAACGAGCCGTTGAGTTTTAGCCAACTTTTTTTGGTTTTTTCTAATTTGCTCGAAAATGACTAACGATTTTGATTAAACTTTGTGTGTTATATTCTTTTAGTGTTTTTAAGAGAACTGCGTTTTCAGTTTTTGGCTAAAAATGCAAATAACGGAGATCTGCTCTTAACGGCTTTTTTTTTCAAATGGACATAAGTTGTCAACGGTTTCATCGAATTCATTTAAACTTTGTTTGGTATAGTTTCTTTCAGCTTCCTATCAAATGGCATTGATTTTTTTTTCATTTTCTTTGTTTTAAATGGTGGCTCCTATACAAAGATCCATTAGATTTTGGCCAATTTGTTCGTTTTTTCTAGTTTACTCAAAAAAGGCTCCCCCCATTTTTATGAAACTTTTTATATAACATATATAGAATACTTCAAATCAAACTGGTAATATCAGTTTTATTAATTTGGCCATAAGCGGAAATTTATATCATTTATATCACCCAAAAGACGACATCTAAATTTGATATACTAAATATTACTTAAAGTTAGCTCCCGTATATCGAGTTTTCCAGTTTTAGCCAATTTTTTTTAGTTTTTACCAAATTTTTCAAAAATGAGTTGTTCTTATTGATCGAAAAGTTTGTTTTCGTCGTACTTTTGCACCCACAGAGCAAGTACGTGCGACCCAGTCGTGCATTTTATTTATTTCAGTCTAATACGAAAATTATCATACATTTCGCGTATGATAATGGTTTCCAATCATACATCATACGGGAGCACAAATTATGGTACATGTAGCATAATTATCATACGGTTGGCAGCACTGTGCCTGTTGCAAAAAAATCCAACCCAATGTGCGTTACTGATTTTAGACCTATTAGTTTTTTACCGTGTTTGTCGAAAGTCTTTGAGAGATTGATTGCCAAACAGGTTCTTCAACACTTGTCTTTGTACAACCTTCTCTATGCTGGGCAATCTGGTTTTAGATCAAAACATAGTTGTTCAACTGCAATGGTCAAAATATTTGACAACATAAGACAAGACTACGATAAGGGACATGTTACGCTTCTTTGTCTTCTTGATTTCTCAAAGGCTTTCGACAAGGTAAACCACAAAATTCTTTGCGGGAAATTAAAATATCTTTTCGGTTTCGGTAATTCTGCAGTGAGGCTAATTGAAAGTTATCTGTCTGACAGACTTCAGAAAGTTGTAACTAATGATTCTTGTTCGAACCTCCTACGTGTAAAACAGGGTGTTCCTCAAGGATCAATTCTAGGTCCTATCATTTTCTGTATGTTCATTAATGATTTACCATCTGTTTGCAAACATACCACAGTACACCTCTATGCTGACGACGTTCAGCTGTACCTGGCTCGACCAATTAACTGCGTTATTGAACTAGTGGATAAATTAAACGAGGACCTTAGTGAAATTTATTCTTGGTCTAAGCAAAACGGTTTACTGCTAAATCCTAGAAAATCTCAAGTCATTCCAATCACAAAAAAGAAACTATCACCTAATAGTCTATCTGACATTTTTGTATCTGTAGATAAACTAAAACTTGTTCAAAATGTGACAAGTCTGGGCTTTGTTTTAAACTCTAACCTATCCGGATACGACCATATTAACTATGTTAAAGGTAGAATTTATGGATGTCTTCGGAAATTATGGATGACTGCAAGCTTTACTCCGCATGATACCAGACAAAGGCTTGTTAGAACTCTAATTCTTCCACTTATTACTTACTCTGAAGTCGTATACCCCAATCTAGATTCCTTATCCCAACAAAAACTGCAAGTTGCGTTCAATGATTCCGTTCGATACATTCATGGACTCCGTAGGCATGACCATATTTCTCAGCATGTGAAAAACTTTTTGGGAACTACTTTAGATAAATATATTGATGCCAGAAACTGTATCTTCTTACATAATCTTGTTACTGGTAAGACTCCGCTGTATTTGTATGATAAACTAAATTTTGTTCGTTCTCTTAGAACGTTTTGTCTTATTCCATCACGCTATAAGTATCTTAATTCATCCCGTTTATTTTTCATTCACACCGTTAAATTATGGAATTCTTTACCAATAAACAAAAGTTCTATCTCTAATGCCACTCACTTCAAAAGTGCAATTTTCTCTCATTTCTCTTTAAATTAATCTTACAGATACCTCTTTTACTCTTTCAAATTTCTCATTTTTATACTCTTTCTCATTCTCCTTTTATTTATAAGATTTTTCTTCATTTTTAAAAATGTCTTACTCTATGCTGCTATCCATATAAAAATCTATTATTGTGAATTAAATTTAGTTTTAAGTTATTTATTTTAAATTGAATACATATAAAACTAAACTAATAGCTATATATCTTATCTCTGAGTACTATAAAAGACATTAATCTTAATGTACAAATATTTTTATTATGTATCTGTTACGGTCAAAGCCCGATATCTAGTCAAACCTAGGATTGACTAGTCAATGCTCAACATTGACCAGCAGCGTTGGTCAAAGCCCGATGGATACTTTAGTTTCGGGCTTTGACCGATGAGTTTTTAGTCAAACCTAGGTCGGTCAAAGTCCGAAACGAAATTATGAGATTCGGACTTTAACCAAGGCACTGATGGTCAAAGTTAGAGGGAAAATATTGTTTGTATGGTGTGAGAGTGGGAATTCTCTCAATTGAGATAAAATGTTGTTTGTATGGTGTGAGAGTGGGAATTTTCTCAATTGAGGGAAAATATTGTTTGTATCTTGTATGGTGTGAGAGTGGGAATTCTCTCAATTGAGGGAAAATATTGTTTGTATCTTGTATGGTGTGAGAGTGGGAATTCTCTCAATTGAGAGAATTCCCACTCTCACACCATACAAACAATATTTTCCCTCTAACTTTGACCATCAGTGCCTTGGTCAAAGTCCGAATCTCATAATTTTGTTTCGGACTTTGACCGACCAGTTTAGTCAAACTTAGGTTTGACTAAAAACTCATCGGTCAAAGCCCGAAACTAAAGTATCCATCGGGCTTTGACCAACGCTGCTGGTCAATGTTGAGCATTGACTAGTCAATCCTAGGTTTGACTAGAGATCGGGCTTTGACCGTGACAGATACATAATAAAAATATTTGTACATTAAGATTAATGTCTTTTATAGTACTCAGAGATAAGATATATAGCTATTAGTTTAGTTTTATATGTATTCAATTTATATCATTGACATATCCAATAAATTGAAATTGAAATTGAATTAATTGAACACCACACCACACAAAATTAATGTTATTGAATTTTTTTCTGTCTGCTAAAGAAGAATTTTGTTTCTGAAACTGAAACATCGGCTGGCTAGGAGGCATACGCATACACATACAAATATAGAATAGGGTATCCAACAGTTCGTTGCAAACGTACTGTAGCTCTCGCTTATGTTTTTTTTACCCATTTCAGGAAATTTGTAATTTACTTAATCTAATACATTAAATAAACATAAAGCTAAACTAAATTGGTGAAATTTGTATTGTAACCTATAAAATTGGTTTTCAATAAATAATAAAGTGTTTATTAAATAGATTTTATTGACAAACAACTTTTTTGAGTCAAACAACTTGACTCAGCTTGTCGACGAGCCAACACGAATCCCTGACATTGCAGGTCATTCCGCATACACCCTAGACTTGTTTCTTACCTCTCATCCTGATAAATACAAGATAAATGTATTATCGCCCCTAGGCACGTCGGATCATTGTATCATATCAGCAATTTTGTCGTGTTCCAACAGTATAGTTAAACAAAACATCCCTAAGAGAACCGTATGGCGATACGAGGAGGCCAACTGGGACGGTCTCAATGATTTCTTCAGAAACTTTAACTGGTCACTATGCTTCCTCGATAGTGACGTAGACTCCAGCGCTGATATGCTAACAAACATTATTCTCTGCGGGATGAGACATTTTGTTCCGAATAGAACAAAAAGTATCAAACCAAAAGACAATTCGTGGTTCGACTTGAGCTGCAAAGAGCTTATCAAGGAGAGAGAAGTAAGCTTCCGATGTTATAAAGCCAACCCTTTTGCGCAAAACCGGAAAAAGTTCAAACAAGCTAGAAAGACCTGTAATGCTCACATTCAAAGAACCAAATTTTTGCATGAACAAAAAATAAGGCAAAAAATACTACAATGTCCCAGTGGTAGTAAAAATTTTTGGTCATTCGTAAAAAATGTACGTAACTCTACCACGTCTTCGGTTCCGACGCTCGTCGAAAATAACACTCCTGTGGTAGCTCCCAAGCGAAAGCAAATTTATTTGCAGCAAAGTTTGCTGCTAATTCAACGCTACCCCAGTGTGATATGACTCCTCCTGTACTTGAGAACGTGAATGGTTTTATGGGACAAATCTTCTTTCGCACTCGTACAGTTTCAAGAGTACTAAAAGATCTCAACATACACAAGTCCGCTGGCCCGGATAGTATTTCTCCCATAGTTCTGAAGAGGTATGCTTCCACGCTGGAAAAACCACTGCGTAAGCTTTTCCATCTTTCCTATTCTACAGGTCTCTGCCCGAGTGGATGGAAAACAGCATTTGTCCAGCCCATCCCAAAAAAAGCCGTATCTTTATACCCCTCAAATTACCGACCCATTGCACTGACTTCCCTTCTTTCCAAGGACATGGAAACTCTGATAAACTTTCAGATCAAGAAATATCTTGAGAAACGAAAACTTCTTAATGATCGGCAGTACGGTTTTTGTAGCAATAGGGCCACTGGTGATATGATGGTATATCTCACCGAACAGTGGAACAAATCTTTACATCGTTTTGGAGAAAGTAAGATTATTGCACTTGATATTTCTAAGGCATTTGATAGAGTTTGGCATGAAGCTCTTTTATCGAAAATGCGTGCATTTGGCATCGATGAACCCCTCCTTTGATGGATTAGAAATTACCTTTCGGACCGTTCAATTCGCGTTGTTTTGGACGGTTTTCAGTCTGCTATCCACAAAATAAATGCTGGTGTGCCCCAAGGCTCCGTTCTGTCTCCGACTCTCTTTAATCTTTATAAATGAACTCTTGTCTAATACTTCTAACCCAGTAAATTGTTTTGCTGACGGCAGTACTCTCAGCTTTTCATACTCGTTTCCCGATTCACATCCATGTCCTTCGGATGTGGAACTGCATCGAAATCGTATGATAAGCTCATTAAATTCCGATCTTGACAGCATTGTCCAATGGGGAATCATCAACCGCGTGGAATTTAATGCTTCAAAAACTCAATGCTGTCTTCTGTCGTTAAAGCATAACCTACCACCTATGCCACTGTCCATGAGTGGCACTTGCATTGAGGAAACCGATCAGCTCTGCGTTCTAGGTATGTGCATCACAAATCATCTTCTGTGGAACGATCACATATTTGACGTCGCCAAAAATGCTGCAAATTGCTTAGGTTTCCTAAATCGATGCAAGAAATATTTTTCCCCTTCTGATCTGGCTATAATCTACAAGGCATTCATTCGCCCGAAGCTAGAGTACAATTCTCATATCTGGGCAGGTGGTCCTGTCACTCACTTGTGCCTCCTGGATAGGATTCAAAAAAGAGCCTTAAAATTGATAGGTGAAAGAACCATTACCGAAACATTTGATTCACTTGAACATCGTCGTAATGTTTCTTGTCTAACCTTGTTTTATCGCTACTTCCACAAACAGTGCTCCAGCGAAATAGCCAGATGCGTTCCTCCCTTAAAACAATTTCCCCGTAACACCCGCACCGCAAGGAACGCCCATCAATTTACCCTCGAGCCTAACTTCGGACGTACTGTTAAGTATAGAGACTCTTTTTTTAGCCGCACTACAAGAATGTGGAATGCTTTACCCGGCTCGATTTTTCCCTCCCATTACGATATATAGGCATTCAAAACCAATGTGCACCGGCACCTCCTTTTATCTCCTATCCTCATTTCCTAAACGCTCGCACTGTGTTGACTAATATTAAGGGTATTAATAACCCCTTGTATGCGGGCTCAAATTAAAAAAAAAAAAATAATAATAATTTTGTATGATGATGATTAACTATGACCATGGTGTTGGTAATGATTGGTATCGATATTTATTTAATTGGCTAGAAACTGATTATGATGTATACAATTAACAGCAGGTTTTCATTACTTACAAAGAAACCTTAATTTTCTTATCTATTTAAATTGTAAGTAAATTTTTTTTTAATCGAGCCTATCTTTGGCCTTCCTTCATTTGATAATTGGTTGTCTATAGATAGTGGAGTCAACGAAGGTTTTAACCTGGAATTCCACAAAAACAACTCCGATTTTGATACATTTTTTGTTGGAAATGTTTAGGTGGGAGGGGCAATTTTATGAGAAAATTACTAACATTGGACACAAATGATTTAAAAATAACGGTGACCCCTACAGTGGCATGCTTTACCTTTTTGCAAAGCCATGAATTTATTCTTTGACTAGCTTTTGCCCGCTACTTCGTACATACATATATTTTGTTTATGCACAACCGGTTCAAAATGGGGGGTATGCATGGTATGAAAGCTAGAAAGTCAGCTCTACAGCCGTAAGATTTTTGGCTTCTGTATAATATTATTTCGAAGTATCATAACGGTTTAAATTGCAAAGTTGGAGGGTTAAGTTCTGAAGCAATATACGAATATACCTAATTGGAATGCCCACTTTCAAAACGATGCTGCGCGCCAATACTGCTATTTATGGCAGCTCCGCTTCATCAGTTTTGTTCGTAAGTATTGTTCGTTCACCGTTCTTTATTGTTACATTACTTTTCGATTTCTGCTTTCGCTGAATGAGGCATTGTCTATATGGTGGTAAATAGCGCCATCTATGATGTTTTTGATGTAACTTCTATTCAGAACGACTAACTTATTTCTATTCATGTATACGTAGGTAAGTGTGGCGCTATTTTATTATGTAAGTGAGACGCTAACGTCCCTAAAATCTTTCAATTTTGCGTTAAGTTCATTGAATAACGTTCGATTGCAGCAATATTTAAAAAAACAACCACAATTAAATATTTTCCTGCGATAAAATATAGCCTATATTTTAAGTTAGCGTACTATCAATATATCTGCGAAAACCGCATTCAATTCCATGCAGTAGTTTTTGCGTGATGCGCGTACAAACATACAGACAGACAGACAGACAGACAGACAGACAGACAGACAGACAAAAATTCTAAAAACGGTTGTTTTGGCTTCTGTGGGTCTAATAGAGACTCCACATATTAGTTTTGCATCTATATCTTCAATGTACAGACATCGACCCGTTACAATTTTATTATATATATAGATTGTGTTTTAAAATAAAGTTATTTTATTGGGCCGTTTTTGAAATATTAACTTTCAAACCTAAATTCTTGAAAAAATAAATACAAAAATATCAAAATGTATATAAGTGGGCTATAGGTCAATTAAATGCAATTTTTAAATTTGCGACGTTTCGAACGTGTTTACGTTCTTCATCAGGCCTTTATTTTAAATGAAAAATATAATAATTTAATCACAATTACATAATGTGATATGTCACAGAAACTTACACAAATATTAATTAATACATCAATTATTGCAAAAACAGTCTTGAGAAGAAGCAATAGTACTTAAAAACATCACTTTGGGCTAGAAAATTAGTACAATTATTATAAATTAAACTATAAATATTCAAACCGTTTTAGTTTACATTTTTAAAAAAATTTAAAAAACGAAATACAAATTTCGCCATCTCAATAAAACCACTAACACGTAAAAGCATCCCTGTTAGACGGCGAGGAGATGGTTAAAACCCTCGAACAGGGTGACCAAGAAGTGGCTCGTGCAAATTTTACTCAAATTTTACAAGATCATTTGAGATCTTCATCAACAACAAGGCATGATAAATTTATCAATAAAATTTACAATGACACAAAGAAATTTATGAAGAAACATAAAGATATTTATATAGTTCCAGCAGATAAGGGGAATGTCACTGTGGTATTGTATAAAACCGATTATTTACAAAGAATGCAGGATCTTATGATTGATAGACGCACATACAGAATATTGAGAAATAATCCAACATCAACTTTACAAAATAAAAACAATGATTTTGTGAAATACCTGTTTGAACAAAACATAATTAATAGGTACGAGAAGAATCGTATGACCACTTATACGGCGAATAGCCCGAAAATATATGGTCTACCTAAGATCCACAAAGTAAATATGCCACTAAGACCTATTTGTGCCTCCACAAGTGTACCTTGCTTCGAACTTTCTAAGTTTATTGTACAATCCCTTAAGAAATTGACAGAAAGTTCTAAGTATAATGTTAAAAACGCGGGTGATTTTATTGAGGCAGTTTCTACGCTTCATTTAGGAACGAATGACATTTTGGTATCTTTTGATGTAATATCATTATTTACGAACATACCAGTTCACTTGGCGTTAGAAATTATTGAGAAAAATTGGAGTACCATAAAAGACCATGCAAAAATGTCAAAATCCAAATTCTTGGAAATGTTGCGGTTCTGCATTGTAGAAAATAACTACTTAGAATTCGATGGTAAAATTTATCAACAAAAACAAGGAGTTCCTATGGGAAGTCCGGCATCCCCAATTGTAGCAGACATTGTAATGGAAGCTTTACTTAATGACGTTTTAGGAAAACTGGAATGCAAACCAAAAATTTTAACAAAATACGTAGATGACTTGTTCGCGGTCATTAATGTGAACGATATTGAGTCAACTCTCAAAGCTCTTAATTCCTTCCATCCACGTATTCAATTCACGGTTGAGGTAGAAAAAGATGGACATTTACCTTATCTAGATGTGGAAGTTGTAAGAAAAGAGGGAAGACTAATTTTCGACTGGTATAAGAAACCAACATCTTCGGGACGTTTGATAAATTTTAATACAAAGCAGCCGAAACAGGTAATTATGAACACAGCGCAAAATTTCATAAATCGAGTTTTGGATATAAGTGACATAAGTTTTCATTCAAAAAACATAAAAATAATAAGGAACACCCTGTGCTGCAATTCCTTCCCCCCTGAAATCGTCAACAAACTTATAAATAATTACAACACTAAGAAAGAAAGAATAAAAAAACCTTCGGTGGAGAATAATATAGTTGCATACAAAAGTGCACTATACATACCATCTCTTTCCAACCGAATGATTACGGCTCCGATTAGAGATAAGGAAAAAACAAGATTAGCTTTCAAGTCGGCATTGACTCTTAAAAATGAACTGTTTACCAACACAAAAGGAAAACAAGAGAAGATGGAGAAAGCTGATATTGTTTACCAAATAAACTGCTTAGGAAAAAACGGAACACATTGCGATGCAGTTTACATAGGCACATCAAAACAAAAGCTAAAAAATCGTCTCTCTGGTCATAGATCTGACATCAATAACAAAGGCGAACAGAAAACGGCACTTGCTCAGCACTGCATAAAGGAACAGCATAAACCCGACTTGGAAAATGTATCAATATTGCAGACTGAGAGACATTACAGCAAGAGAATGCTTTTGGAGATGCTGCATATCGTAAACAACAAGAAAGCGATTAATCGTAGATCAGACTGTGAACAGCTGTGCAGTTCGTATAGCCAACTTGTAAGGAGACCTAACAGGGATGCTTTTACGTGTTAGTGGTTTTATTGAGATGGCGAAATTTGTATTTCGTTTTTTAAATTTTTTTAAAAATGTAAACTAAAACGGTTTGAATATTTATAGTTTAATTTATAATAATTGTACTAATTTTCTAGCCCAAAGTGATGTTTTTAAGTACTATTGCTTCTTCTCAAGACTGTTTTTGCAATAATTGATGTATTAATTAATATTTGTGTAAGTTTCTGTGACATATCACATTATGTAATTGTGATTAAATTATTATATTTTTCATTTAAAATAAAGGCCTGATGAAGAACGTAAACACGTTCGAAACGTCGCAAATTTAAAAATTGCATTTAATTGACCTATAGCCCACTTATATACATTTTGTTTTGAAGAACAACAAAGGTCACAAAATTTCAACATTATTTAATACAAAAATATCTTTCATAATAATTTTTTTAAACATTTTAGTTTGTGAAGTACTATTTTTTATCAAAATTTAATGCTCCTATCAATTGTCACACGAAGACTAAAAACCGGATACTTTATTATCTCTTCTGCTTTTTGAAAAAGTTTAAAATAACGAAAGCCACAACGTACATTCATCATTTTAATTTGCGATTATAGGTACCTACTTTAAGGCAAGTTATGCATTCGTAAAAAAAAATCCTGACAATCAAACATGACACTACGATGATAGTCGAAGTCGAAAAAAGTGGGTCCGACAATTCTGTGTTTCTGTAATACATAGTATTATTTTTATGTCCTACAGAGGGGTTTTTGGAATTACCCTTTAAAACTGACAGTACCTGCCATACGATTTTTAGTGAAAAATTAATTTTTCTCAAAACCGGCTGTTACGACTTTGATAAATTCTTAAATTTTTCGAAAAAATGTTTGTTTGAGTTTTTTTAAAAAAGTTAAATTTTTTTTTTTATTTTTGGTTTTCTTCCAAAAAAGGTTTTACATACCTTTTTTTTAATTTAATTTTTCTGATAAAACTACAAAGTTCTAGAATTTTTCATACTGAAAAAAAAACTTGGAATATACATACATTCGAAAAAGTTTTTAAAAAAAAGTTTTTTGAAAAAACTGATCGAACGGGTTTGAAAAAAAAAAATTCTCAAAATTCTAAAAAAGTAAACGAAATCAGATGGCTTACTTCAATTTTTTCCAAACAAAAAAATTTAAGGGGCCAGTTATAGTTATCATTGAAATGCATCCGTGAAAAAATTGATTGCTGATTTTAGGACGATTTAGCAAACAGAACTGGGCCTTTATTGTTAGCAAAATAAAGCTCGTGAATTATAGAATTGTTTTAATGTAAAAAATAGCTCAATCTGATTAATACTGTGTTCCAAGTACCAAAAACGAAAATCAGTTGTACGTTGAAATCGATTTCTGTCAGTGAAATAATAATAATTAAAGTATAATGGTATATGCCCTACATATCGTCTATCTGTGTTGGCAACGCCGACAGACAACGAGAACAAGTCGAAAGAAATGACCTGAACTTTCAACGTAAGAAACATTCTAGAACAATTTCACACCAAAAGATACAAGCAAAACCGACGCGACGCTAGACAGCAGCAGCAGACAAATTAATGAAAAGAAAAAGTTATTAAATAAGATATTCCTGAAAACTAAAAAGTAAGAAAGAAAGAACAAAATGATAAAATGAAATGTTAATTGGTTAATTTTTTTACCCATTTCAGGAAATTTGTAATTTACTTAATCTAATACATGAAATAAACATTAAGCTAAACTTAATTGGTGAAATTTGTATTGTAACCTATAAAATTGGTTTTCAATAAATAATAAAGTGATTATTAAATAGATTTTATTGACAAATTTCGATAACAACAAGAACCTTGTTGCTTGAAGGAACAATTTTACAAAATTCTTTTACTGAATCTTCATATCTTCGCTAGACGATACTCCACGGCCGCTCCGCAAGAGTCGGAAAGCAGAGCAACAAGATCGAATAATCGACATTGGAATCATCAGTTGTTTAATATGCAACAGGCCAGACACGGATGAAATGGTGCAATGCGATGATACTACTTGCAATAAATGGTATCATTTTGCATGCGTCAATGTCACCGCCAACATCGAGTTTTCACCATGGAAGTGTGACGTTTGTATACAAAAGGCCAAAATAAGACAGCCTTCGAAAAGCCCTACAAAGACGAGTACAACAGTACGCTCGAAGCGTGTCAATCTTCAGCTTCAAATGTTGGAGGAAGCAAGAGCATTGCAGGCAAAACGCGATGAGGAATATTTAAAGAGCAAATACAATATTCTTGATGGCACCACCGAAGTTGATTCTGTGTCAAACGGCGAGGAAGCTTCACAACGTGTAAATGAGTGGCTACAACGGGGACGCACCCAGCAAATATTCGCGACTGAACAGCATCATGTGTACGCTAATACTAAGGTAGTACACGCAACTCAACCAAATAGCAGTCTGAACGCCATAGCTCATATCTCACGAACATTTACTGAAGCCGTTCAGCAACCGGCAAAAGCAGACGAGTGTCCGTCACGGAATCCCAAATATTTTGCATTAAACACCTGGTGCACTGTGCTCATATCAACAACGCAGGCGTCAACCAACAATGGGTGCCCCGAACGCATATGAACAATACGCACATATTCAAACGATAGCAGTGGCTCCAGGGATGCCAGTCAATCCATACTTTATTCCTCGTGTTTACAAAAATCAACAAGAGGAAGAAAAGATTCATACTGGATTTCTGGACAACCAAGTCGACTCAGATTATACCCCCTAAACTAGGAACCAGTTAGCTGCCCGACACTCCGTCACAAAGGAACTTCCTATATTCGATGAAGATCCCGAAAAATGGCCCCTATTCAATGTCCGTGAAGTTAGCATAACGAATGTCAGCATCTGAATTTTTTTTTTTTTTTAGTTCTTGTCGCATGCACATGAGTTCTATAGTTCCTGATAGTTTTCCAAAATAGTTCTGCATGATTTCACTTTAAAAAAAATCATATTTTTTGTTAGAAAAGCGTTAGAAACGGGAACTTCACGGATTATTTTTTAAACACATTGGGCTGTATTCATAGACGTATCTCAAACTGCTGCTAAGTTGTGATCAACCAAACCTGGAGTTTAAGCTATTCATAAACGTATTTAGACCTAGGATTAGGACTTAACCTGGGGTCTAACTTTAAAAGTGGCTGAAATAGTGTTTAAGTTACTTTTAAACTACTACTGTCATACAATAATTGAAAAACGTATAGGTAGGTACTTTTGCCTGCCAGTAGCAAGTCGATACAAAAAAAAAAATACCTTGGAAATTCTGAAAATACTATTTTAAAATGTCAATAGACGTGGAAACTGAAGGAGAGTTCAATAGACTCGAGTTAAATGATAAAGATTTTTTTCAACGATATCGATTCGACAAAGAAACAGCATAACATTTTTCAGAATTCTGCTAATTTCTGTAATTGCAAAAAACTGGGATTACAGCTTCCACACTTTGTTCAATTCTCATTCACAAGTCAGGAACTTCATTTTGAAGTCGTTTTTTTATCATTTATAATATTTTGATGTCTTCTTAGCTGATTTATCTAAAATTCAATGAACGATTTCTTATTTATTTATTTTTGTCAGACACGGGTGGCAACGACCAAAGGCCCAGAGCCCAGACAAACACAAGACAAAGAGAGACAGACAGAACAGAAGAGAGAACAACATGTCAACAGTAAACAGCTCCGTGGTTTATTGTTGTACGGTCCTCCATCTTACCACTAACCACGCGCAGTGATGCTTGGTTTCGCTGATCGATCCTGAAGCGATTTTTTATCAATATCATAATTTGAAGTATAATTGTAGTAGATTTTTTCACTAAGCTATGACTAGCTAAGCACAGCTAGAAAATTGTTTATGAATAGCAGCTGTGTTTATCTAAAGAATTCAGCTTCCTGTAGGTTGGTAAATCACAACTTTAGTAAACATCTATGAATAAGGCCCATTATATCTATATGTTGAAATTGATAAATGAGCTGGAACTCCTAAAAAAAGCCAGCATCCCAAGGTCATTTACATAAAGTCGTGAAAAGGCACTTTAAAAACTAGAGAAAAATTCGTAACTTCCGTTAGAATAGTGTTAGAAGTAAAAAATTTCAGGATTTTATTGGAAAAATATTCAGAACAGCCGTCAAAGGGAAAAAATAAGATTTACCATCATAATTTGGGTTACTTAGCTGTTTGGGCTCACATGTAATTTTTTTTATGGAAATTAAATTTTTTTTTTTATGTTTTTTTCTGCCTGAATTTCACAAAACTATTTTTTTTAAGTTTCTTACACCCGAAAAAATATTTATAGGTATACGATTTTTCGAGAAATGATATGCTGGCGTGAAGTTAGCATCTCACTTATTTAAATCGATTTTTTTTCAGTGAAATCATACAGAACTATTTTAGAAAGCTATCAGGAACTATAGAACTCATGTGCATGCGACAAGAACTCCAAAAAAAGTTGAGATGCTGACATTTGTTATGCTTACTTCACGGACATCCCTATTCATTAGCAGCTTTGAGAGCAGTATAAAATTATTCGGCTTCTCTAACGAGGAAAATCTTGTGCGGATCATACATTGTCTTAAGGGCGCGGCTGCGACTGTAGTGAAGGACAGATTAACTCTACCTCTACCATCTAATGTTCCACTCATTGAAAAGATACGTGCAGAACCCATGCCCCGAGCCGATAAATTGAAAACGATCATACCATTCGCACTGGCGCGGAGCGCAGTGCAAAACCTGTACTCAACCATGGAGGCATGCTCACTTCAATCTCATCTTTTTAACACGTCGCGTCGCATAGTGGTTTGAGCGCAGAAAAAAATGCTTTATAAAAAGTTTTATAGAGCCTTTTAATTTGTATGTCTAAGTACTCTTAGATAACGCCAGCATATGAAATCAAAGAATTTTTTAATATATATATCTTATGTACTTATTTACAAGCACTCAAAGTTGAAACAAAAAATTTTCAAAAAATTTTTAAATGTAGTTTTCCGAAGTTTCTTAACATAAATTCTGTTACTTTATATATCATTTTATTGGTATGTTTTTAAGTATTCAAAATTGGAAAAATTAAAATAAAATTAATAAAAGGATCCTTCTATAAGTAGTCTCGAACATTGGTACTAAATAAAATGGCTTTGATGAAAACTCTTTGAGTTTTAAATTTAGCTACACCTGCCTACACGTAATAACATATACTTACGTATGCTCCTTACTTTCAAGTTACAGCGCAGAAAAAATGAGTTGCGTCCACCTGCGTCCCTCGAAGTTATGTTCAAATTTGTCTCGCTGAATCGGGTCTCAAAAAACTCGGTTTTGACTGTGGTATATATCAAACAGTTATAATTTCTTTGGCATTTACTGTCAGGACGAACTAGTTAAGTCCATTATTTTTAAATGAAATGTGTATCTTTATTTTAAAAGGAAGACAAAATTAATACATTGACCCATGTCTGAGAAATTCGACTTTTTGCGAAAAAATTTATTTCTGTCTGCAAAATATTGCAATTTTAAGTAGTACATATTATTATTTTACGATGGGTTTAATTATATGATAGATCCTAATTAAGAATAAACAAAAATATTAGGGATAATTTAGTAGTTTTTTTCTAATTTCTGTCAAAAACAGAACAGACAGGTATAAATAAAAAAAAGTGTTTTATTTCCAGACTTTTATCTGTATATGGGTTTTTCCCTATACATGTTGGGTTTTTCATATAAATCAAAAACAAATATTTTTTTAACGTTGTTAAATTTGTTATTGCTTTTTTTTGTTGTGTATTGCTTAATATTTTATGACTTATGAGGATAAGTAATATTTTAAAAAAATGTTTGAGCACTTACTTAAAACTATATATTGTAACAAGAACGACTCTTTGAACTCATCTCAGATGTAATCTGCACATACCATCAGTCGTCTCTTTCTCGCAGCTTCAGTCAATCTCTACATTGTCATGACACACGTCAGATTGACAGTGAAAAGAAGAACAGAAAACCAGACCACGAGGCAGTTCACTTTTAAGAAGAGCTAATAAAGTGTTGTTCTGTGCTGGAATTGGACGAATCCCGTAAAATTGTAATATTGGTGTCAGAAGTGGGATTCTAGCAGAATGGCACAGGACCCGAAACTCGAAGAAATTCTCGGAAAATTAACCTTACTAACGGAGAGCGTGTTAAAACAAAACGCTAAAATAACTGAGCTTAGGAATGAACAACAGAAGCAACTTGCCGAAATGCGAACTATGGGTGCTACGACATTCGTTGGTTTTTCAAAGTTCGACCCCAGAAACTCCTTCAACACCTACACCAGACGAACATCCGAAGGGCAAACCGAACAAAAATGGAAACAAGAGTGCCGAAAATGTTGCAACCATTGCGATCAATTCATGCAAGATAAAGGCTCAGCCTTTCGACAGCAATGCAGCTAATTGGCGTGATTACCATCTGCAGTTTGAGATAATCGCTGAAGCCAACAAATGGGACAATCACCAAAAAGCTCAAGTTCTAGCATCTATGCTTCGGGGAGACGCTGTTTCGGTTCTGTCCAACCTTAATGCTAGTGATCGCAGTGATTATAGCAAACTGACGTCCGCACTGGAGCTTACTTTTTTTTTACAGCAGGCGTATATTACCCACGCAACGTTCAGGAGCAGACGACAGCGTTACAAGGAGGATTTGTGTGCTTTTGGTAGTGATATACAACGACTAACGCGAGTTGTTTTCAATGATTGTCCACCTGAAGCCCAGGATCGAATCTCGATGATGCAGTTTCTAGACGGAATAAGCGACCGCTCGATACAAGATGCTGTTCGCGTGACTAATCCAATGACACTAGCTGACGCGCTTAACAAGGCGATATCAATAGAAGCAGCTCATATATCTACTCAGACGAGTCATTTAGCTCGTATTGCAGCAGTTGAAGACGGAAGACAACATCAAAATCCTTTTCGCCGTAGAGAAAACATTCGCAACACAGATGAACAGTCATCCAATAGCAGGCAATCGGCTTCGGAAAACTTGGAGGGGTCATCGTCGAGAGGCAGCCGTTTACTCAAGTTAAAAGACCTCACATATCTCGTACCTACTTCAGTGATCAGTCTGGTGGATTCCTTGTACCTGTTTCCATCGGTAATGTTACTTGTCAAATGTTGATTGACACTGGATCGTCAACAACTATAGTAAGTCGACATATTATCCCAAAAGGTACACATTTACAATCTAGCAAGTCAATTATAAAGACATTATGTGGAAACACCTTTCAAGTTTCCCATGAGTGGCGGACTACCTTGCAACTGGGTAGATTTAAGCGGCGTGTTAAGTTGAAGGTAGTTGTTCATTGCCTTCACGACCTACATACAACAAAATGTTGACGACACAAGCAATGTTCATTGCCTTCACGACCTACAACAAAATACTGATGACACAGCAGGAGGCAATGACCAGCGCATTCTATTTTGTTTTTATTGTTTTTATTTTATGTTGACATATTCAATATATTAAATGTTATTGTAAACAAATTGTTTGACCTAATTTATATTTGATTTGTAATGAATTGTTTGTAATCAATTGTTTGTTATTTAAGTATAAAAGAGACATAATGTCTATAATAAATTCATTCGTTCATTAACAACCAGTAGTGTACTATTGTTATCATTTTACGAATCTTCATTCCACAAGAACAAGTTCAAGTGCTTGGATCTTGAATCATCATCAATCTTATTGTTTATGCACAGTAAGATACGTCGCAATCATCGTTCTCACTGTATTGGACAGTAAGAGAACCTTAAATCAGTCAATTGTATTGGACAATTCTGATTTCACAAAACATTTGTGGCGCTATCATCGTTCTCACTGTATTGGACAGTAAGAGAACCTTAAATCAGTCAATTGTATTGGACAATTCTGATTTCACAAAACATTTGGTGACCCCGACTACAAATCGTCAACCTAAGGGTTTGGTCAGCGACACATTACGTCTTACTGGAATCAACAGCTGAAACTAAGCATCAAAATTTGTCAAGAAGGCTCGCAATGGAAAACTGGACAACTGAACAACGTCAGGCCGGAGAGGACATACAAACCATCATCCGGAACTTCAACAAGGACTCGGCTACGCGAAAAACAACGAAAGAATACTTTGCTTCACGGTTAAACCGAATCGAAGCTATTTGGAAAGATTTTGAAGCCAGAGACGAAGAAATTCGGTCATCAAATCTAAAAGTCGATGACGAATATTTCACCTCGTGTTATTTCGATAAAATTAAAGAGATAACTCAAAAGTACAGGAAAATATTCAAGGATTCGCTTACTAAAGTAGAGACCAGCCAAAGCAAGGAGCCGCTAACTGAAATAGATTCCAGCGAAATTAAGAAGACACCTGAATCGCCCGAGGAAAAAGTAAAAACATCTGAGGGAGAAAAACAAACATCGCATGAGGTGCTTACTCTCATGCGACGCCAAAAGGCATTAATGAACTCTTTAGCCCGGCTCATTGACGGTCGAGTTAAGGAAGAAGTCCCCATACAATGTCTAGAGGCAATGAATAAACTCTGGAGCCAAATCGAAGAACTACATTATTCAATTTGGGAGAAGTGCGAAAACCCACTTACAGAGGGTTATGACATGAACTCTTATTCAGAGTTTGAAATCAAAATTCTGAAGAACCGATCCTCACTTAAAGGATCTGCCAATAATTCAAAAAATGATCATCTGTCAGTACAGCTTCCAAAGATGACAATCCCGAAGTTTGACGGCGATTACCTAAAATGGCAAACCTTTTCCGACATCTTCACCAAGATGATACATAACCAAGATCTACCATTAGTACAAAAAATGTGGTATTTAAAAACAAATGTATCTGGTGATGCAGAACGCCTGCTAAGACACTAAGAGCTGACGGAGGAAAACTATCCGATTGCATGGAAGACTCTTCAGGATCGATTCAGCAACAAAAGAGCCCAGACGTTGTCCCTTATTCAAAAAATTTCGGGCTTGCCGCAGCAAAACTCCGAAGTAAAAACTATGAGAGAGTTTCATGATACAATTCATGAATCTTTAGCAGCTTTGAGGGCTCTTAGCATTGATACAGACTCGTGGGCTCCTCTACTCATTCATCTGTTAACGAAGAAATTAAACCGACAAAGCCATCTACTATATGAGCAATCCGTCAAAAACCCTCGAGAACTTCCAACAATGGAAGAATTTCTCAAATTCTTGAAGAACCGTTTTGAGGCCCTAGAAGCTGTTGGGGGAAAGGACCGAACCAAGGTGGTGTCCAACATTGCTTCCTCCAACATTGGTAACTGCAAGGTATGTGGAAATACGAACCACCCAATTTTTTATTGCGAAAAGTTCTTGAAGATGTCAGCCGCTGAAAGATTAAGATGGACGCAAAGACAACGATTATGCGTGAACTGTTTCAAGGCCGATCACACGGCAAAAACGTGTGTGTCACGAAGTTGCTCCAAATGCACAGGCAAGCACAACACACTGTTGCATTTGGTTCCGAAAATTTCACGACCATCCAACGCACCAACTGGCGCAACTACTTCAGAGACTACAACCGCTAAACCTAGCATTACGAAGACTGAGGCTTCGACATCAATGACTGTAGCAACGATTCAAAACCTTAATTACAACCAGGACTACGTGCTGCTGGCTACGGCAAGAGTTATCATCGCCGCAAACAATGGGCAATCTTGTGTGGTCAGAGCGATTCTAGACTCAGGTTCGCAGATCAATCTGGTATCAGAGAGGCTTATCAAACGCCTATCTTTATCACCCAAACCATCATCTCTATGTATCGAAGGCATCGGACGAAGAACACGAAGCTCCAAAAAACGAGTCAACATCAAACTCCAATCGTCAATTGGAAAGTTCAACTGCAGAGTGGAAGCATTCATCCTTCCAAGCATTGTGTCACCTCAACCTACGCAGAATCTGGATACAACAACCTGGTCCATTCCTGAAAACATTAATCTAGCAGACCCAAACTTTCATCAATCCGACAAAATTGATATTCTTCTTGGAGCAGAATTGTATCATCAACTCATACGTCCAGAACAAATACGAATTGGTGACAAGATGCCATTATTACAGAACACTGTCCTTGGTTGGGTTGTGACAGGAAAAATTGAAAACGTAGCCTATAACAATGCTACTTGTGCAATCTTCTGCGAAGACGATTCTACGAATGACCTCATCGAAAAGTTCTGGAAGCTGGATGACTTCGAAGACTCACCAAAATCGATGACGACAGCTGAGAAATTTTGTGAAACACATTTCACTCAAACAGTAACCAGGTCTAATACTGGCCGCTTTGAAGTTCGACTGCCATTCCGAGAAAATGGTGAAGCCTTGGGTGACTCAAAGCAAGTAGCACTCAACCGTTTTATGTCATTAGAAAGACGACTAAACAAGAACCCATCATTGAGGAGGGATTATGTCAAATTTATGGAAGAATATGAAGCATTTGGACACATGGAACAAATCAATCCAACCAATATTCCAAAACACCACTTCTTCATCCCTCATCACTGTGTACTTAAACCTGATAGCAGCACAACAAAACTACGTGTTGTTTTTGACGCATCGGCTAAAACCTCCACGGGTTTATCTCTCAATGATATACTCCATACTGGACCCACAGTTCAAAGTGAACTCTTCTCGATCCTACTCCGATTTCGAATGCATAAATTTGTGTTTACAGCCGATATCGAAAAAATGTACAGACAAATTCTGGTTCATGAAGAGGATCAGAATTATCAACTCATAGTGTGGAGGACGCAGCCATCAGAAGACATAAAATACTACAAGCTCAAAACCGTCTCATACGGAACCTCGGCCGCCCCCTATTTGGCAACCAAATGCCTGCAGTTTTTAGCCTCTCAAAGCAAAATAACGCATCCAATAGGAAGCCAAATTCTGTTAGAAGACTTCTATGTAGACGATTGCATTAGCGGATCCAACAGCATCACTCAGGCAAAGGAAGCTCAAAAACAACTAAGGTCAATCCTGGACAACGCCGGATTTAAATTTCGAAAATGGTGTGCAAACCATCCCCAATTGTTAAATGACATTCGCCCTGAAGATCAGGAAATCTGTCTTGACTTCACTGATGCCAGCCACTGCACAATAAAAACACTTGGACTCGTTTGGCAACCTAAATCAGACGAATTATGTGGGAGGTCTAAGGTAAATGATACTTCCTCAATCACCAAACGTGTGGTAAGTTCCGAACTTGCACGAATTTTCAACCCATTGGGACTATTTGGCCCTGTTGTCGTTCAAGCCAAAATCTTCATGCAAAAACTTTGGCATTCAAAACTTGCTTGGGATGACGAGCTTCCACAACACCTCAAGGAAGAATGGTTCAGCTTCAGAAAGGACATAGCTGATCTCGACCAAGCGAAAATTCCCAGACACGTTTTCAAGGGAAACCCTACGTCTATACAGATTCATACTTTCGTGGATGCTTCAGAACGAGCCTATGGAGCTGCGGTATATTTACGTTCAACATACCAAGATCGAACAACTATCAACAGGCTACTATGTGCAAAATCGCGTGTAGCCCCAATAAAACAACAAACGCTTCCTCGACTCGAACTATGCGCTGCAGTATTAGGAGCTGAACTCACCAGCAGAGTACGAGAAGATGTACGACTCCCAGAAGCACCAGTATTTCTTTGGACAGATTCCCAAATTGTTCTTTCCTGGATAAACTCAACGTCATCTTCATATCACACCTTCGTAGCAAATCGAATCGCAAAAATACAAGAACACTCATGGGGAGCACTGTGGCGTCATGTGCCATCAAAGGAAAATCCCGCAGACTTGCTCTCTCGAGGGATATCTGCACGAAACTTCATGTCCTGTCACATGTGGCTTTATGGACCTTTATTTTTACATGGAAATGAATCAGCTTGGCCACAAACATCTCCAAGGGAACAAGAACCTCATTCAGATCTTGAACGAAAAAGAAAACACATTGTTGCTATAGCACTACAAGACGATCCTCCAAGTCAATTCATCTACAAGATACAACATCGAAATTCATTCAAGTTTTTACAAAATACCATTGGCTATATGCTGCGATTCATCAAAAGGGCCAGGAAACTCAAGGTGAATCCTGAGGGACAGAAGGCACTTTCACCCAAGGAGCTTAACGAATCTCTCATGACAATCATAAGGCAGATACAATCCTCTGAATTCAAAGGGGAAATTCAAGATCTTAAAAGAAATAAGGGCTTATGCAAATCTAGTGCACTTATAACTCTGGCACCATTTTTAGACGACAACAACGTTCTTCGAGTAGGAGGACGACTAGAAGCTGCATCAATATCATTTGATGCAAAACATCCAATATTACTCCCATACAACGAATCAATTACAAAGTTGCTTTTCAAACTTAAACATGACTCACACAATCACTGTGGACCGCAAACCTTATTATCCATTCTTAGACAAAGGTTTTGGCCAATTAAGGGGAAAATCACAGCCCGACACACAGTTCATAACTGCATTAGATGTACAAGAACCAGACCACACCTAATGACTCAAATAATGGGTAATCTTCCTGCCGACCGAGTTACGCCAAATAGACCATTCTTTATCTGCGGTGTAGATTTCTGTGGACCTCTGTGGGTACACTTCAAAATCAGAGGTAAGAAACCACATAAGGTGTACTTAGCAGTGTTTTGCTGCTTCTCAACTAAGGCAGTGCACTTGGAAATAGTAACAGATTTAACCACTGAAGCTTTTATTGGGGCCGTGAGAAGATTCATTAGTAGAAGAGGAAGAATCCAGACGCTATATTGTGACAATGCAACCAATTTCGTCGGAGCCAAAAATCAGCTTGCCGAGCTCAAGGATATATTATACACAACAGAAGCAAGAGAAGCCATCATCAAAGCCAGCAGCGATAAGGGAATAACCTTTAAGTTCATTCCACCAAGAGCCCCCCACTTCGGCGGATTATGGGAAGCATCAGTCAAATCAGCGAAACACCTTTTACTCCGAACAGTATCTACAGCCTCATTAACCCATGAGGAATTAGAAACTGTAGTCATCGAAATAGAAGCAATTCTGAATTCAAGGCCACTAACTCCACTGTCAACTAACCCAAATGATCTTGCCGCACTTACACCTGGACATTTCTTAATAGGAGAACCTCTTACTGCACAAATCGACCCCGATATAGTTCCAGAGAACAAAAATCTAAGAAATCGGTGGAGCACCATCTGCTACCTTAAACACGAATTTTGGAAACGATGGTCAACAGAGTACCTCAATCAACTCCAACAAAGAAACAAGTGGAACAAGAGCCAACAAAATATAAGAATCGGCGACCTAGTCATCATCAAGGAAGATAACATTCCAACCCTCAAATGGCCGTTGGGAAGAATTGTCGACATCTTTAAGGGACAGGATGACGTAGTTCGAGTGGTTAACGTAAAAACGCAGTCAGGAATACTAAAACGACCTATTCATCGTCTAGCTCCACTCCTTGAAGATAGCGAAGATGTCAACCAGAAACAGGAAGATGAGGACACACAAGCAGAAACATCACCAAAACGACGGAAAACATGCAATACTTCACTAATCACAACCGTAATTCTATCATTATTCTTGCTTCCAATGGTTATCGCATCACCGATAAACATTACAAGATTCAAAAACAATCCTGGACTATACTTCGAAAATCTTGGCTTCACTAACCTGATTGCAAACGAATGGAACCTAGTCACATATTATGACCTAGCACCCATCCGAGCTGAGCTTGAGGCATTCAACAACGGAACAATGGCTCTCCAACACTTATGTAATCAACTACAACTTAGAACAACATGTAATGCGATGGTTACCTACCTAACAAATATGAAGATATCACTCCAAGGAGACACCAACTTAATCTCAAGACATCGGAGTACTAGAGCAGCAATAAACGTTGTCGGAAATATAGCTCATTCTTTATTCGGGCTACTGGACTCCGACTATGCAGAAGAGTTGTCTAAAACAATCGACCATATAAACAATAATGAGGCTCTTTTATTATCGATGTTAAAAAATCAGACGTCTGTCATCGACTCAACCATCAACATAATAAAGCATGATCAGCTTGAGGTTCGAAATCGCATAAACATGCTTCAAAACCAAGCCAACGAGATCATTGGAAGAATCGGAAATGCAACTGACCAGTTTAGAGTATTTCAAATTTTCACTACACTCGCAATGCAACTAATGATGATGGCATCTAATCTTCAAAGGGTCGAAGGCACGATTCTTAATACATTAACGGATGTACACTATGGCAACATCAACCCTCTACTGCTTTCACCTACTCAACTTAAGGCTGAAATCATAAACATAAAAAATCACTTACCACTGTCACAAAAACTACCATTCGAGCAAGAAGATTTGCTCCAATTCTACAAAATATCAACAACGAAGGGTGGCTCCGCAGGAAAACACTTAATTTTCGTAATCACCATTCCTCTCGTTGAACAAGAAGCATTTGAATTATTCCAAATAACACCTGTTCCTTTAATACTTAACAACACGCTTCTGAAAATTAATCCAGCCATAGAAATCCTGGCCATAAACCGTCATAGAGACCAATATTTTCCAATGACTTTATCAGAATTCAAGGAATGCAACAAAGGAAAGGAAATGCAGTTTTTCTGCTCAAACCGAAAGGCAAAATATCACTCCGGTTCACAAGCGTTTAACTGTGAATTCGGTGCCGTGAAATAACGCCGAATGCAATAACGCCGAATTTCAAAATTCGGCGTTATTGCACTTTGCGAAAGTGAAATAACGCCGAATTATGACGTTCGGCCTTATTTCACTATAAGAAAGTGAAATTACGCCGAATTCCAATTGAGAAATAAAGCCGAATGGTAAGAAAATAAAACAAAGCAAATATGTTCTTCCCAAAAGTTCGTTTTAATGAAAAAAAAAAAATAATTTTTAATAATTCTTTTTTGTTGAAAAATACATACTTAATAAACATAACATAAACATTTCGATATTTAAAATTTTAATTATAAAGTTTACGAAATGTATACTTCATTATATTTTTAAAACCTAGTGCTGTTAAGAGAAGTCTTTTGAAGTAAGAGTTTCAGTATATATTGAACTTAAAATGTATATGTAGACACCTAGGTTCTATATTTATATCAAGCTAAATAAAATGTCAACTTTTATTCAAAACCGTTGATATAAGTGCAACATATAAAATCCAAGCTTTGCAGAATTTGAGAGAAAAATTTTTCAGATCCAAGTTTTTTGAGAAATTCATCAAATAAAAATAAAAAATCGCGCGATTTTTATTTTTTTTTTTATTAAAACGAACTTTTGGGAAGAACATATTTGCTTTGTTTTATTTTTAAGTGGAAATTGGTCCTGTACAAACAAAATATACAAAGGGTACTTAAACATTTGTTTAATGATTCCAAAGCTCTCAGGATGGTACCTTATTTAGAGAATATGAAAGACACATGAAAAGTCATAAAAATAATATTTAGAAAGTGAAATAACGCCGAACGTCAAAATTCGGCGTTATTTCACTTTCGTAAAGTGCAATAAAGCCGAATTTTGAAATTCGGCGTTATTGCATTCGGCGTTATTTCACGGCACCGTGAATTCTCTCTTTTTATCAATGACACCGCAACATCATGTGAAATTGTTAAATCCATCAACAACATTCTATGGACCCAATTGAACAATAGAAATCAATGGATATTTGGAGCACTTCAAAATATTCAACTTACAGCTGTATGCAAAACCGAAACCCTTCAAATGGAACTATATGGAGCTGGACTTCTCTCAATCGAGAGCGATTGCAGAATACGGAACAATCTGGTTACAATTCAAGGAATCCAGATGACGATAAGCAATGTACATTCATCCTTCATAAGTTTTGGAAACTTATCAGCAATAGCGAAGCCTAGTGATGTTCACGCAGCTTTAGATCTAATCCCAATTTTCAACAACACTCATATTGATTCACTAACAACACTCCAAACTCAGCTGTCAACATTGCAAAATCAGAATCTCGCAAATCTCAATGAAAAAATATTTACGGACAACATTCACCATTACTCAATCAGCTATCTGGCTTTAATCATAGCAGTCTGTCTTGGGATCATATTTCTGTTCAGAGCTCGGAAGCAAGAAACGTCAAACGAAATTCCCCTTCCTTTACCGCACAAAACTCAATACAACGTCTCAGAGGTATAATTCTTGAATGAGTACCCATTCAACGCGGGGAAGAATGTTCATTGCCTTCACGACCTACAAACAACAAAATGTTGACGACACAAGCAATGTTCATTGCCTTCACGACCTACAACAAAATACTGATGACACAGCAGGAGGCAATGACCAGCGCATTCTATTTTGTTTTTATTGTTTTTATTTTATGTTGACATATTCAATATATTAAATGTTATTGTAAACAAATAGTTTGACCTAATTTATATTTGATTTGTAATGAATTGTTTGTAATCAATTGTTTGTTATTTAAGTATAAAAGAGACATAATGTCTATAATAAATTCATTCGTTCATTAACAACCAGTAGTGTACTATTGTTATCATTTTACGAATCTTCATTCCACAAGAACAAGTTCAAGTGCTTGGATCTTGAATCATCATCAATCTTATTGTTTATGCACAGTAAGATACGTCGCAATCATCGTTCTCACTGTATTGGACAGTAAGAGAACCTTAAATCAGTCAATTGTATTGGACAATTCTGATTTCACAAAACATTTGTGGCGCAATCATCGTTCTCACTGTATTGGACAGTAAGAGAACCTTAAATCAGTCAATTGTATTGGACAATTCTGATTTCACAAAACAGTAGTGGATTTTGCTCTATCTGCTAACACCCAAGGAATTTTGGGCATCGATGTTTTGAGACCATCCAAAGGCATTTTAGATTTTTCATCAAATGTTTTGTGCATCAAGGGCGATAGAATTCTGTTGAACAGCGAATACAGTTACAGTCAATCTCCACTCCGCGGAGTGAATCATTTGTCTATGCTAAAGCTTCTGGTCCATCGCCCGTTGAAGGTGTAGTCAACCCAGTGTATAATGATTTGCCTAAGGGACTTTTAATTGCAAAATCTTTAAATCGTAGCGGGAAAGGTAGCATCTTGGTGCGACTCGCAAATGTAGCTGACCACATTGTGACACTTCCCGCTCAAACAAGAATTGCTACCTTCGAAGAGGCTGTTTGCCTGGATTCAAGCTACGTTGTTGATAGAGACATACCTCCGCATCTAAGTGATCTTTTGAAAGAGTCACAGAAGGACCTTTCACCGTTGCAAACAGAAGCCCTAAAGTCACTTCTACTCGAATTTTGTGACATTTTCTCTGCGGGGCCCGATGACTTGGGGCGAACCAAAATTGTAAAACACACAATTGACGTTGGTTCTGCGAAGCCCATAAAACAAACACCGCGGCGTCTCCCAATAGCAAAACATGAAGTATCTCGAGAGATCATAGATGACATGCTCAAGCGAGATATTATCGAGCCATCTTCCAGTCCATGGGCATCGCCAATTGCCATGGTAAAAAAAAAAAGATGGATCTACCCGGTTTTGCATAGATTACCCAAAACTAAATGACGTCACCATCAAAGATTCGTTTCCTCTACCTAGGATTGACGAAACGTTAGATGCTGTGGCCGGATCTTCTTGGTTCAGTACCGTCGATTGCCAGTCCGGTTATTGGCAGGTGGAAATGGATCCCAGTGATAAAGAGAAAACTGCATTCGTTACTCGTGATGGCTTATGGCAGTTTAAAGTCATGAGTTTTGGACTCACTAATGCTCCTGCGACATTTGAACGCTTGGTGTCACATGTACTGCGTGGTCTTCCGATGGAACAATGCTTGGTGTATCTGGATGACGTCTTTATCCATGGTAAAAGCTTTGACTTGATGTTTTCTAATTTAAAAGTTGTTTTCAGTCGACTGCGTGCTGCAGGTTTAAAAATCAACCCTTCTAAATGCCATTTATGCCAAAGAGAGGTTCGCTCACATGACCCAGATCAACGAAAAGGGAGTGCTTCCCGATCCTACGAAAATTGAAGCCATAATAAATTGGCCAAAACCAAAAAATATTTCTGAAGCGAGAAGTTTTGTCGGCTTATGCACATACTACAGGCAGTTTGTTCCAAATTTTGCCAAAATCGCTCGACATTTCCATAAGTTAACCGAGAAGAACACTCCGTTTATTTGGTCCGAAGATTGTGACGCGGCATTCTTGAGTCTGAAGAAGTGTCTTACCACACCTCCGATTTTAGGTCATGTCCGCTGTGGTAGCGAATTTATCTTGGATACTGATGCCAGTGATCGAGGAATTGGTGCGGTTCTAACACAAGTTCAGGACGAACAGGAAGTCGTTATAGCTTACTTTAGTAAAGCACTAAGCAAACCTGAGAAAAATTATTGTACTACCCGAAAGGAGCTACTTTCCATGATCAAGGCAATTGAACATTTTCATGTTTACCTTTATGGCCGTGAATTCTTGATTCGAACAGATCATGCAGCTCTCCAATGGTTGCTGTCATTTAAAAATGCAGAGGGACAGCTCGCACGTTAGTTGGAGAGGTTGCAGCAATATAATTTTCGAATTCAGCATCGCCAGGGAACAAAACATGCAAACGCCGATGCGCTTTCACGAAGGCCATGCATTGATGAAGATTGTCACCACTGCGCAAATAAAGAGATAAGATGTGATGGTGGTTTAGAGCTCTCCGTCAAAACAATGTTGTTTATAGACAGCGAATTGGACTCCGAGCAGTTAAAGCTGGCACAAGCTGAGGACAATGTTTTGTCACAAGTTCGGGAATGGGTAGATGAAGGTCGACGACCGGATTGGAAATTTATATCGGGTGAGAACAATCTTTACAAAGCGTATTGGGCGAAGTTTGCCGCATTGCTCATGAAGGATGGACTTCTTTGTAGAAAGTGGGTCTCAAATTTGGGGAGTGAACCTGAACGCCTGTTGGCTATTGTACCCAAGTCTCAAATACCTACCGTGATTGAAATGTTTCATAACACACCTTTCGGAGGGCATTTTGGATCCAAGAAAACCCTGGAGAAGGTGCGAAAACTCTTTAACTGGGTCGGCGCAGGTCAAGATGTTGCCCTATATTGCAAGGCTTGTGACACCTGTGCGTCAAAACAAGGCCCGAAAAGCAAGACGAAAGCCAAGCTGAAACTTTATTTATCTGGCGAGCCGTTGTTGCAGTCGACATTTTGGGACCACTGCCATCGACAAAAAAGGGAAACAAGTATGTTCTGGTACTAATGGATTATTTCACGAAGTGGGTTGAAGTCTTTGCGCTCGTGGACCAAACAGCCGAAACTGTAGCCAGAAAACTGGTAGATGAAGTATTTTCTCGATTTGGTGTACCACGGGAGCTGCATTCCGACCAAGGTAGGAATTTCGAGGCTGGACTTTTTCAAGATGTCATGCGAATAATGGGAATCCATAAGACAAGGACAACACCTTTACATCCTCAGTCTGATGGTCTTGTGGAAAGAATGAATAGGACGATTTTACAATTTTTGTCAAAATTTGTCAACGATAAGCAAGATAATTGGGATGATTGCCTGCCACTATTTGCCATGGCTTATCGTGCCGCACAACAAGAAACTATCAAACAATCTCCGTTCTTGATGCTTTTTGGAAGAGAGATGAGGTTGCCATCTGATCTGCTTTTTGGATCCACACCAGAACAATTGTCTGTTTGCGATTATGCTCGAACGCTGCGAGAGCAGCTGGGAGAGATACATGAAAAAGCGAGATACCAGATGAACCAAGCCGCTACAAAAATGAAGTCCAGGTATGACATAACTTCAAATAGTATTCGTTTTCAGGTTGGGCAGTTCGTTTGGTTTCAAACCCCTAAACGCGTCGTTCGAGTTTGTCCAAAACTACAGTCGGACTGGGATGGACCCTATCGTGTAATGGAGTTAATTACCGATGTTACTGCCAAGATCCAGAAGCTACCTTAAAAGCAAGCCGAAGATCGTTCACATTGACCGCTTAGCTACTTATCGAGGAAGCAATATTAGTCAATGGGAGCTTTGGGAACAGTCTTCCGCCCTACACGCTCCAGGCCAAGAAGGGGGGAATGTAACAAGAACGACTCTTTGAACTCATCTCAGCTGTAATCTGCACATACCATCAGTCGGCTCTTTCTCGCAGCTTCAGTCAATCTCTACATTGTCATGACACACGTCAGATTGACAGCGAAAAGAAGAACAGAAAACAATACCACGCGGCAGTTCACTTTTAAGAAGAGCTAATAAAGTGTTGTTCTGTGCTGGAATTGGACGAATCCCGTAAAATTGTAATAATATTATATTAAATATTTAAAAGAATAAGTCAGTGCTAAGAGTCTTTGATCAACCAATAAGTGAAAGTGAAGTGAAATAATATAAATACAAGCATCACATAGTGAAGTGACAGTGAATTACTGAACCTGAATTGCTTGAACGATAATATTGCCTAATTAAAATCTATCCAATCGCAATTCGTTATACGGTGTTGTGCAACGAACTTTGGGCTAATGATCGTAGCGTACAAAATCTACTGTCTTTTTTTTTGAAAGGGAATACCCCAACTTAACTTCTGAGCGAATAAAAATAGTGATATCAGAAGTACAGAAACGTTTTTTAACTCAGTTTTCAAAACGATGGGAGTCAGCGCATAGAAACAAAAGCCGTTTTGAAAATAAATACACGGATTGGTTACAAGGAGTTTTTGAAGTGAAATTCGCCGAAAATGTAGTGCCCGAAACGTCAACTTATAAGGGAAGACCGCGAAAGATTTTTGAAAAATGCTGTGATCAAATGAGAAATGCACTTACAACATTGCAACATCGGAAAACTTTTCTTCACAATTTCATCCAGATAAGGCTCTTGCATTATTTATGTAAGCTGAATTGTCGAAACGCCAATATGAAGTTTTGAGATATGCCCTTAAAGACGAAGGACATGATGTTTTTCCACCTTATGTTAAATTGCTGGAGGCAAAGAAAAGGTGCTATCATTTGGATATAAACATTCAGAAAGCTCAGCAAGTGTGAGACTACAAACATTTTATGCAATTGAAGGAGACTCTTGTGTTTTAATGATTGTAATGTACATTACTCATAATATTATATTTAAAATTTAAGGTTTAGATTTTACTCTTAGAAACAAATTTGTACAGTACAGTACAGTATCAAACCCTCAAATTTTAGAAAAATGTCAATAACTTATTTTCTAGTAATTTTTTTTACCAATTATGTATTAGACCAGCTTTGACATCTGTGCGCAATTTAACTGAAATCATTTATGTCGATTTTTATTGGTCACGTTAGATTTTACTGTCAGATTGATTTTTTTCCTAGATTTTACTGTCAGATTGATATTTCTTGTGCAAATGAAAAAAGAAACGAGATTGATTTTTTTTTTTTTTTTTTGTAATTGTGTGTGTGTGTCAAAATGACAATGTCACAACAAAAGTAAAACTTGTTTTCAAATTCCAATTCATGATGTCGGAAAATATTAATGAGAACGAATTAATTAATTATTCCGTTGTTTATGTGGGGAATGAATTGGTTTATTTGAGCGGTGGCAATGTCCTTCTCCAGCACAATTCGAGTAAGTAGAAGTAAGTGGAAGGTGAAGACGATAATGATGGGTCTACTGATTCCAGCAGTGACGATGACGACGACGAGCCTTCAATGATACCACCTCTCCAATGGCGACTAGTCAGCGAGTTCAGCATTTTAGCAAACTCATTGGAGATAGTAAAGTACCCACAACGACAATGACTACGATGACCACGACGACGACGACGACAAACAATAATAACATCAAGATGCGTTCCAAACGTTCAACAGATAGTCCTCAAATAATAAAACCACCTGGAGATGATCTACTGGATTCAACTGAGGCTGCTAAAAAATCAGCAGACGCAGCAGCTAAAAAAGAAAAGGAAGCATCAGAGTCCCAGTGTCCAAAGCTTTTTCAAGTCTGAATGTTGGTTGGTTACAATATGAGCACCAACACATCGTATTTGAAATCAAAATTCCCGCCAAACGAAGCCATTCCCGACAATATTGAACAGTTGGTTTTCCCCCACATTGATCTCGTGCGAACAGGGAAGGAAAATCAAGAATACTGTCTGATTCTGACCAACGATCAAAACTACAAGATCTACGGCTATTGCAGGCGTGTTTTGCCTGAAAATTCGGATACATGTCTTCCACTATGTTACTGTATTATAAGCGAATGTAAAGTTCTGACACTAGAATCTCTATCAGAGGGTTCCTCAGCAGCTCTCCAAAATAGTAGAAGAAGTTTAATTCTTGCGAATGAGAGCCAATGAAAGCCATATGACCCGTTGGTTAGTCGAAACCTAATCAGGGATCCCCGCTATGATGAAATATTTATCTGGCAACCGACTGACTTGCGCCTGAAGAATACGGAATTAAGTGAACTGCTCATCTGCCTAGGTCCTGAACTGCTAATTGATGTCTTCTCGAACCTGCTACTTGAACGAAAGGTCATCCTACAGAGTTGTAATATTTCTCTGCTCTCAAAAGAAATCCTGGCCCTGCAGACAATGCTGTATCCATTTCAGTGGCCTTACACTATTGTGACCATTGTACCACCACATTTGTTGGAAATTTGTTATTTGTTGCTGTTCTAATCCGTCCAAAAGAATGTAGTAATATTGAAATATTTTTTAAAATATGCAGGAGAGAATTTTTGTTAACTTTTAAGGCAAAGCCTGTAGGCCCGCTACTTTCTGCATCTCTCCTGTTAAACAAACACTACCGACAAATTAAACCTACGCCACTTCTTTCACAGGTCATGGAAATTTTTGATAAATCTATTCAATTCCATATACTTCTTTAAAGAAAATATAATAATAATAAACAATTAAAAAGAATTTTCTTTACCAAAAGAATTGAATTCTCGCAATAACAAAAACAAAACTTCACTTTATAATTAAAAAGAATTTTATTTTGCCAAAAGAATTGAGCTCTCGCAATGCCAAGAACAAAACTTCACTTTATAATTAAAAAGAATTCTTTTACCAAAAACAAAACTTTATTTTATAATTAATAAAAATGTTCCTTAACACAAACAATTTAATTTTCGCAATGTCGCAATGCCAAAAACAAAACTTCAAAATTAGCTGTTCGAGAAATGTCAAAAAGTATTGTGGTATGTGTTAAATCTCGAAAAAAAAGAGATTTAAGATATTGATCTAAGATCGAAAAAAAATTGATTTGTTGACCAAAAGAACTGTGATGCTTTTTTATACTTAGGCTGAGGTAGGCTCGTCGAAGTCCAGGGCTGTTCCCCAAAGAAAGCGAAAACTCGGGGTTGAAGAGTGTTGATCTCCGAAATAACAATGTTTTTTTATTTATCAAAATATTCCTAACAAGTTACTTCATATACGGACTTAATAATAAAACTAAATTAATAATTCCATGTACAATATAGTATTAAATAGCTTAAATAATTTGGCCTGTAGGGTTTATCCTACGACAAAAAGCGATTCCAACTATATTTGGTCTATAGAGTTGCCTCTATGACAATAATTGGTTTTAGGTCTGTAGAGATTCTTGAAAAGAAAAGCTCCACGACAAGAAACGAATTTAGGTCTGCAGAGATTCCTGAAAGGAAGCGCTCCACGACAATAAACTGATTAGTTCTGTAGAGATTCTTTGAAAAGAAGAGCTCCACGACAAGAAACTGATAAGGTCTGTAGAGATTCCTGAAAAAAGCGCTCCACGACAATAAACTGATTAGGTCTGTAGAGATTCTTTGAAAAGAAGAGCTCCACGACAAGAAACTGATTAGGTCTATGGTGAAGCTTACGTCTGCAGCAACCCCACGACAATAAATTGATTAGGTCTGTAGATATTCTTATAAAGAGCTCCACGACAAGAAACAAATTAGGTCTGTGGTGAAGCTTACAATGGCAGCTACCCCACGAAAAGAAACTGATGGCCTAATGCCTTTACTTCAAAATGTAATAAGGTTCCTGCTGGTATTCCCCGCAGCGTACCTTCGAGATCTCGTATTCCCGGTATTCTATTAAATAGAATCGTATACCAATGGCTGGGAGCTCGAGTCTGATTTTCCATACAAATTCTGCTTATAATTATGGAATATTACAGTAATAATG
The DNA here is from genome assembly GCA_916050605.2 of Platycheirus albimanus. Taxonomy (NCBI): domain Eukaryota; kingdom Metazoa; phylum Arthropoda; class Insecta; order Diptera; family Syrphidae; genus Platycheirus; species Platycheirus albimanus. The sequence continues at coordinate 102,328,784 of OU696696.1, read as the reverse complement.
AAGTGTGAATTATAACATTAAAGATAAAAAAATAATATTTCTAAAATAATACCTTCTGTTTGTTGGACGTTCTGCTGGTTACTATCATATATGTGTTCGGAGTTGGTTGGTAGTCCAAATCAGCGGTACGGGGTGGAGGGGTGGTCGGGTTTGCTTCACTGGCTGGTCTCTGATGTAAACCTAATGTTGTGAAAAATCGTCGAGGTGATTGTGACGGCGGTCGGTGGCGGTCGGTGATGATGGTCACTGGCTGATGCACTCATCATGGTGATTGGGAGTGGTGGTCGTCTTTTGATGCTTTTCCTTACAAAAGCATCGTGGTGATCGGGGGCGGCGGTCGGTGGTGGTGAAGAAATGTGTAACTTCGTTACAGAGCATAAAATTTAGCTGTCAGACCAAAAAATATTGATCTAGATCAAAAAATATTGATCTAGATCAAAAAATATTGATCTAACGTGACCAATAAAAATCGACATTAGTAATTCAGATTAAACAGACTTTTTTCTGCTCTCCCATACAAACCCACCTCAAATTTTGGGAAAAGGTCAATAACTTTTTTTCTGATAATTTTTCCTATGACAACAATTGTTTGTAGGTCTGTAGAGATTCTTGAAAAGAAGAGCTCCTCGACAAGAAACGAATTAGGTCTGCAGAGATTCCTGAATGGAAGAGCTCCACGACAATAAACTGATTAGGTCTGTAGAGATTCTTTGAAAAGAAGAGCTCCACGACAAGAAACTGCTTAGGTCTGCAGAGATTCCTGAAAGGACGCGCTCCACGACAATAAACTGATTAGGTCTGTAGAGATTCTTTGAAAAAAGGGCTCCACGACAAGAAACTGATTAGGTCTGTAGAGATTCCTGAAAGGAAGCGCTCCACGACAATAAACTGATTAGGTCTGTAGAGATTCTCTGTAAAGAAGGGCTCCACGACAAGAAACTGATTAGGTCTGTGGTGAAGCTAACGTCTGCAGCAACCCCACGACAATAAACGGATTAGGTCTGTAGATATTCTTATAAAGAGCTCCACGACAAGAAACAAATTAGGTATGTGGTGAAGCTTACAATGGCAGCTACCCACGACAAGAAACTGATGGCCTAATGACTTTACTTCAAAATGTAATAAGGTTTCTGCTGGTATTCCCCGCAGCGTACCTTCGAGATCTCGTATTCCCGGTATTCTATTAAATAGAATCGTATACCAATGGCTGGGAGCTCGAGTCTGATTTTCCATACAAATTCTGCTTATACTTATGGAATATTACAGTAATAATGAGGTGTGAATTATAACATTAAAGATAAAAAAATACTAGTTGTATGAGAAAAGATTTGCAAGTTCTCATACACGCAGTTGAAAAAGAAAATTATTCCCAAAAAAGAAGAAACGGATAATTTTTACAATGTTACTTTATTCTTAACGTAGACAAAATGAATCAGCTCATAATTCCGTTAGGGAGAAACAGTTTGTATAATGTATGGATTATGATGGATCAAGTGTTGCCACTGTATATGGTGAGAAAAATGTTGCCATCGCGTGATTCATACGTAGTATTCTCGTACATTTACTGCCCGGCTGGGTCGGTAGACTCAGGAAAAGTGCCAAATAGTCGGCACACCTTCTGTGCTGGTCGAGTTGTCAGTTTGAGTGTTCCGCCAGTTCCATCGTTCTCCAAATGATATTCGACAGTGACGTTACGAACCAAACCGTCACTGCCTGGATGAATGCCAACAATGCGTCCAAGTCGCCATTTGGATGGTGGTAAATTCTCGTGACGAAGAACCACTACATCGCCGACTTGAAGGTTTCCAGATGGTCGCTGCCACTTCGATCGCTGTTGTAGCGAAGCCAAATATTCGTCATGCCAACGTTGCCAGAATGATTGATGCATTTGTCGCAGAAGTTTCCAATGTTTGAGTCGATCCATAGGGACTTCAATTGAAGATGGCTCAGGTAAAGCCACAATAGAACGACCGATCAAAAATCAGCTGCAGAGAGTGCCAAACGGTCGTCAACTCCATCGTATACCGCCACCAATGGTCGCGAGTTCATACAAGCCTCAATTCACACGAGCAAGGTATGCAACTGATCAGAGTAGAGCGTCTGGCTGCCAACAACACGTCGTAAATGTTTTTTCGCTGACTTCACTGCGGCTTCCCACAGACGACCTTGATGTGGTGCGGCTGCTGAGATGAAGTGCCATTGAGTCTTCTGATTCGCTAACTGCTGTTGGGTGTATTCACTGCGCCATTCAGCCAAGTCTCCCAGTAGGATTTTGTTAGCCTTTTTGAATTGTGTGCCATTGTCACTATAAAGATGATTGCAAGGGCCACGACGACCAGTAAAGCGCAAAAATACGTTGATGAATGCTCTGGCCGATAAGTCTTCCGCCAGCTCGATGTGTACAGCCTTAGTCGCCATGCAAATAAAAATGACCACATATGTACGTGTGCGCTGTGCTCCGATTTGAATATTGATAGGTCCACAATAATCGACGGCTGATGATGAAAACGGTGGGGAAGCTACGACCCTGGCAGTCAGTAACGATGCCATTTGCTGCTAAGCCATCTGCTGGGAATGTCGTCGACAAGTGACACACTCATGTATGCATTGCTTTACGAGCGCACGGCCAGAAATGATCCAATATTGTTGTCGAACTGTTTGCAACATAAGCGTAGCTTGAGCATGGGAGTTTGTGAGATGAATGTCCTGGACGATGAGTCGCGATAGGTTGCTTGCCTTTGCCATGATGATTGGATGTTGCCTTTCCGTGGGAAGTTCAGCGTGCCTTAGTCGACCCCCAACTCGCAATATGCCATCTGAGTCAAGGTACGGTGCCAAAAATGCCAATTTGCTTGCAGTGGCAACTGTACATTTTTTAACTGTTGAATTTTATTTAGAAAATACCTGAATTGTTTTGCTCGAATGTGCCATTTCAAAGCCACAGCCATTTCCTCGCTATTTACCAGTGTGCGATGCCAATATTGTCGTCGGATTGGGTTGCCACGAAGCACAAACGCCGTAGTTCGGATCAGCCTGCCAATTGTTGAGAAGCGTTCGACCAAGTCGATTTCGATTGTTTCGTTACCACAGGGATTTCGTGTCTGAATTATATGAAACAAGCGAGAATAAACTTTGGAAAGATCGCCGATCAAGAGATGAGGTTATCAACAGAGAGGGGAGAAAACTTATTGACCTATGTAACTCCCTTGGACTAGGTATTTGCAATGGCTGTTCCGAAAGTGACAAGGAAGGGGAATTTACATTTGTTGGTCACCAAGGGTGCTCCGTTATTGACTATGGGCTTGCAGGGGGGACTGGTGTGAATTAATTAGTGATTTTTCAGTAGAAACACAGACATTTTCAGACCATCTTCCTATTGAAGTTACAATTGGACCCCGGAATTCCCAAACAGAAAATGAGGTCTCTATACCACCTGTTCAATCTACATACAAATGGAAACCGGCATATGCTAACACGTTTAGGACAAACCTTTCGGAAAACCTCATAAGACGAGAACTTACAAGCAACGACATTCTACACATTGAAGAAATAAATGAAATCGTTTTGGAATCAATCCCTAGCGCATGTGTGTGTAAAAACAAAAAACAGGGAGGTTCTGTCTTGAGGGAAAAATGGTTCGATTACGAATTGTTTGAGGCACGAAAAAAATCCTTTGCTTGGTTAAAAGTGCTGAGAAAACACCCAAACAATGATTTTTTCAGACAAAAGTATATTCAGTCCAACAAAGAATATAAAGAGATGTAGAAAACTAAGCGCCAAATGTATGCTTTGTGCGTTGCACGAGTCATATCAGACTGTAGAAACTCTTCTGACTTTTGGAAAGCGGTGCGAGAGGTAAACAACAAAACTACGAAAAATAATACAATACCGATCGAACTCCCAATACTAGTCGAGTACTTTAGTGGAATGACAAAAAACAACAACAATTCAACCTTCCAATTTGCAGTTCCAAACTATCAAAACAGTATTTTGGATATGCCATTTATAGTTGATGAAGTAGTAACCTCACTTAAGGACGCCAAAAACGACAAAGCCGCAGGATCTGACGGTATTCCTATGGAGTTTTTCAAATTTAGCTCACCGGAACTTATGGAGAAACTAACAGCAGCCCTAAATTGTTTAATGGATTTTGGCACAGTTCCGGAATACTTTAATAAGGCTTTGCTAAAACCAATTTTAAAAAAAGGCGATTGCACCAAGCCGGAAAACTATAGAGGCATCTCAGTATTGAACGCGTCAATGAAGATTCTTACTAAGACCATGAGCAAGAGATTATACACGTGGGTTCAAAATAACAGTCTCCTTAGCGAAAATCAAGCAGGCTTTCGTAAGGACTATTCAACGGTAGATAAAATTTATACCCTAACTAATATTGCTGAGATTTTTATCGGTAGGAAGAAAAAACTGTATGCATTCTTTATCGATTTTAAAGCTGCCTTTGATACAATTGATAGGAAAGCCCTTATGTTGAAGCTTTACAATAAAGGAATGTCCCTAAAATTTGGTAAAGTAATTGAAAGTTTGTATGCTTTTACCACGTCAGCTGTGACCAATGGAGGTCAACGATCGGAAGAGTTTGAAGTTGAAACAGCTCTCAGACAAGGATGCAATTTAAGCCCACTTCTATTTGCCCTTTTCATATATGACATAAAAGAGGTCCTGACAGGTGGAGTAAGGCTACCGGATACGTTGGAAGTAAGCCATTTAATCTTTGCAGATGACATTGTTGTACTCGCAGAATCTCCTAATGGTCTACAACTAATGATAAACAGGCTGGCTGATTACTGTGACAAATCGAGGCTGCGAGTCAACCTCGATAAATCAAAAATAATGATTTTTCGAAATGCAGGAGGTAGAAATTGCCAAAACGAGAAATGGAAATTCGCTCACCATGACATAAAGGTAGTAAATGAATATAACTACTTGGGCATGCTTATAACAAGAAACCTCAATTTTAATAAGCATATGGCGTTAAAACTTGCAAAATCAAAAATAGCGATTAATTCAACATGGAGGAGTGTCATGGGCAATAAGGATGTGGATTCAACTTCCAAATATCGAGTTTTTGAGGCAACATCCAAAGCCATAATGTGCTTTGCTGGTCAGAGTTGGGGGCATGTCGAATATGAAGAAGTCGAGCAGCTACTACGATACTTTTTAAAGAGAATTTTTAAATTGCCTCAGTGCACGCCAAACCACATTCTTCTGCTTGAAACTGAACTGTCTCCGCTCTACATAACAACGCTTAAAATGCAAGTTGATTATGTCTTAAAAACTCTAAGAATGGACGACAGACGATTGCCAAAAATGATCACTATGCTCATTATAAGAAAACAAATTTCGTGGTTTGCACAATGGAAGCGGTTGGCGGAGTATTGTGGTCTGTATTTCGATTTACAGACAAATAATATTGAAGACTGGAAAACTGAAGTATACGATCTTATAAGTGCAGTGGATGAGTCAAAACGACGGGACTTTGAAGCAAAGGCCAGGTCATCGGCCCAACGGGTTATATATGCCGAACTCAATCACAACCTTATCAGCAGAAACTACTTCAACTCTATATACTCAACAGCAGAAATAACCAGTATTATGAAAATAAGAGCCGAGGTAGTACCTTTAAATTTTATACCATATAGAAACGATCTGCCTGAAATCTGCAGTTTGTGTAATATGAGGGTGAGAGAAGACGTGAACCACTTCTTGGGGAAATGTCCAATCCTGTCGGAAATCCGCCGTTCAGTTTTTGAAAAGGGCATCTTAACTAATGTTGAAATTCAAAATTATTTAAATGGTGAAAACTGGCTAAGTATGTAAAATGGGGATTACAATATAGGAATAATATTATTAATGAACTATTCTGAAAACTTTTGTCTTCTTTTGAAAAGCTGAGTAAGCAATATTTTATTGATTTAATAATGTAATTAAACTTTTGTATCTAAATACTTTCTTTTTTAAAACATAAATTGTCACTCTGGCAGACGGCGTAGGCCACGCTTATTTATGAATTGTTAGGCTATGGGATTAAGAAATTATGTTAAATAAAGTCAATTTAAATCTAATCTAACAAATCTAAAATTATATGGAGCGGCAGAACATGCAGAACGTTAGCCTGAATTGGTTTAGATTCCACTGCCATAGCTTCTTCCTCTGCTTCCGAAGTGACAGGGATCTCGCCTGCCATGTGGTCGCGCATTAATTCAATTGGGCCATCCCACCATAATGCGTGGTTTAACAGTGCTTCAGCCAAAATACCTCGACTTGCACAATCAGCGGGATTCAGATGCGTACGTACATGTCGCCAGTCAGCAAAATCAGTGTGTTGTTGAATGTAGCCAATTCTGTTCGCAACATATGGTTTGAGCGTCGCAGGTGATTTACGTAGCCAACAAAAAACTATAGTTGAGTCACTCCACAGTGAGCAGGGCGCATGCGCCAGGTCCAATGCATGTTTTTTATTGCCAATAGTTTCGGCCAACAGTCGTGCAGCACATAACTCCAAGCGTGGTATTATGGTGATCGAATTACCTTGGTTGTCCGCTCGAGATGGTGCAACACGAGTTTTCGAAGAAACCAGTGCTGATGTGAAATCGCCATCTGTACTCGTCGTACAAACGTATACGACAGCCGCACATGCCTTTATGCTAGCATCGCAGAAGCCATGCAAACGTGTAGTGACCAATGCCTTCATTTGCAAAGAACGTGGAATTTTGAGCTCTTGAAGTCGATGTAGACCTTTACGGAAAGCCAACCACTCTTGAAGTAATTCCAACGGCAAAGGAGCGTCCCAATCCAAGCCAATATGCCATAGATTTTGGATGAATATTTTTGCCACGATCGATGATTACAGGTGCCAGCATGTTTGTGGGATCATACAATCGTGTAATGTCGCCTACCACTTGTCGCTTTGTTGTAGATGAAGGTTTGCCATCACCAATGTCGATGCGATAGAAGAGTTCATCTGTCGCTGGATTCCAATGTAAACCAAGAACTGTCACCTCCGGAGTGCTTAATTTGATTTCACTCGCTGGGCATGGATTTTCGGTGATTTGAACCAATGCAATCTTGTCGTTGGATTGCCATTTGCATAATTGAAAGCAGCCTTTTCGCAGTATCTTATCGACGTCATTTGCCACTGGATTGCCTGTTCCGTAGTTTCTGCGCTTGTCAAATAATCATCGACATAAAAATCTCTCAAAATGCTCTTGAGAGCGGTTGCCTCTCAAAAGTCGTCTGCCAAGATGTGACAATTGTCTCGAGCACATTGTTGCATTGCCCGGATAGAATTGCAAGGACCAGAAGCCATGCCACACGTAACGGTGGTTAATTGATATGTGCGAATCGGCACGCCAGTTCATTCTCGCCATACAATCTGCTGCCAACGTTGATGACGTTCATCCATCTGAACCTGACGAAACATGTTCTCTACGTCCGCCGAGAGAGCCACAGCAAAGCGCCGAAATCGAAAGATGATTGTAACAAGCAATTCCTGTATGAGAGGGCCAGCCAATTGGGTCTCATTGAGGGAAACGCCATTTGCTGTTTTCGCTGATGCATTAAAAACAACGCGAAATTTGGACAGCACAGCATGATGTGGTATTAGATATTGTTGTGAAGGGTCGAACGACACATCTGAAACATCCTTCATGTGTCCCAAATTGATGTATTCCTGCATAAAAGCCACGTGTTTTGCGCATCGATTTTACCCGTTCGACCAAATGAAGGATCTGCCCAAAGCCAGAGTGCGTAAATGTTGCCAGCAAGATGGTGCAATATCAGCAATTGGAGTCGGTGTAGTAATCGAATTAAGCAAATAGAACTGAACATCGATGCCAAATGTGTTATCAAACGATGTCATATGGATTAAGGCACAGCCACGTGTGTACGTCGCAGCCGAGCCAATACCTTCGACTGGGATTGTAGCAGGTTTTCTGCAGATAGATAACTGATTAAAAAAGCTGTATTTCATGAAACTAACCTGACTGCCTGGGTCACAAATGATCCGGCAACGATGGGTAGAGCCATAGCCATCCTTAATGTGAATAATTGCGGTCGCCAACAAAACCAATTGTTCACCCATTACCAAAAACGAATTGGCCATAAGTGGTAGTCATGCTGTATAGTTCCGAGGGGGTTGAATTGATGTTGCTGCAGGCGTTGAAGCAGCCTGTGTCGCCTTAGGCTTAATTATTGTCGTATTTGTATTGCCAGAAGGGCCAGCTCGGCATAGCAATGTATGAGGTCTGCCTTGGCAACTTCGACAGTTGCCACCGGAACAAACCCTGGTTGCGTGTCCAGGCCGCAAGCAATTGAAGCAAAGATCTGAGCCACGAAGTTTGTTGAATCGTTCAGCCACAGGTTAAGCCAACAGCTTAGGAAAATTCGCAATTGCCAGGTGCGGTTGCAGCCAAATTAGTTTTCACTAATCGCAATGCGTGATTTGGAGGGTTAGGATAACTCCTGATGCCAGGTTGGTTGCGGATGTCAACTGCATTCCATCGCAGACTGTGAGGTCGTTTCTCCACGAACGTCAACAGCTCCTCAAGCTTAGGGATTTCGTTGGTCGTTCGGCTCATACCCCAAGCCTGCTGAGTCATTGTCGGAATTTTCACAATAGGAACAGCTAGCGCGTCCCAAGTTGCCACTTGCAGTTTCATCACGGTCAACGCACGGAATGATTCCCTCACAGTGTCCACCACGGAGAGCAATGAGGAAGTAGATTCGACTGTCTGCTGCTTGATACCAGCGCCTTCCACACTTCACTATAGCCACCAGTAAACGTGCCACCCACAAAGACCACCGCATCACCTTGAACTGCCTCTCGTAATTTGCCAAGCTTGTATGCCTCAGGGAACTCTTGTGTATGTACAAGTGCCTCAAACGTGTCCTTGAATGCAAGCCACTGCTGAAGCGTGCCATCGAATTTCGGAACTGACAATGGATCCAGTTTCAAAGCCATCGTGGACGAGCGTTCCCCTAATTCAGGTGCCATTTGCTGATTCTCAGTTGTTTGTTCTGCCTGTTGAGTAGCAAGCACGCTTGCTTGTTGTGGAAAAGCAAGCATGCGGTTGTTAGGTGCACTTTACCGAATTTAATTTTATTATCATATAATAATTATTATGAGACGAACTTAAAAAAACCACGACTGGGATTAATCGGATCGCGAACAAATAAACAAGATAGCAAGTAAAAAGAAAACGAATAAACAATTTGCGCAGCCGGCGCACCGAAAGTTGAAATCGATAATGAATGATATGGAAACGTCAAAAAAAGAATTAGAGAGAATGAAAAAAAGTAAAGTGCAACAACAATAACAATTGCAGCCTTTTTTATGCTGCTACCTCCCGACTGCTCAGCTGGGGTAGGTTCGAAAAAAAATTAGACGCGATAAAATCAATGTTAAAAAAAGTGCGGAGGACACTAAAGAGTTAATTAAAATGAAATCAGAGTACAGGGTGTACTCGGTAATAAGTGGGCGCCAGGAAACTTTTATGGTAGTTTGCCTTACCAAATGGAAGCTGAAAAATCTTCAAGTTTTAAAGAATTACAAACTAGAGAATTATTATTCCCAATGGGAAGTTTGAATTTTTTATTGCTTGGGAAGTTATTGGTCTGGGAAACCGTGGCAAATGCCGGGATAAAAACCCAGAGTCTTTTCGATCAAAAGAAAAAGAAGACAATGGTATTTCGGGATTAGCAGAAGGCCAATTCTCGAAATTAGGAATAAGTATGGGCAATTAAAAAAAAGAACAAACAAGGTTTTGTGTCAAATGGACACAAAGAAAGATCACAATGGTAAGGGAAGGTTAAAATAAAACAAGGTCACGAGTCCCACAATCTTGGGAGAAAAACGTATATTCAGCGAAGGTCTACTGGATTTTAAATTTGTTTGACCCACCTAGGGTCACAAACAAAAACGAATTAAAAAAAAAACAAATCAAACAAACAATTAACAAGCTAAAATTTCTGGAAACCACCAGACACAGAAATACTTAGCTTTTCTCAAAAACAATCTACAACAACGATATTCTCCTCGAACGCTTCCAATTTATTCTTCAATAGTTATTTTTTTTCTACAACTCTACAAAAGTTAACTTCTAATTTTCGTTTTACGATATACTATAGTTTTTCACTTTTTTTTTCAAAATTCTTTTTTTTTCCTCAAAAATTTTCTTCTTATCTTTTCAAAATCCAAAATTGAATTGTCATTCAAAATCGAGGCTTGGCTTTTCCACTTCGCCCCGACCATATAGCCATCCTCTTCGGATCTTTTGCGTGGTGGTGTTCTTGTCTCAGTCATACAGCAGTATCTCGCCCCTATATGCAGAGACGTGCAACTGAGAGCGGTGATACAACCATTGCACGCGATCCTACGCGTTGAGGATGCGATCCTCGTAGGCTCAGTGGACGTGTTCAGCCGTATAATCAATGCCGTCTTTACCATAAGGGCACACGGGGCCCGTGCCCAGGGCCCCTATCGGGACGGGGCCCCCGAAAAGCTGATATATTCAATTACACTATACAACAAGTTTGCTCTCTGGAAAACTATAAAATTTCTAGGATAAATCAAATCCACTTTTCAGTTTATTTAAACATTTATGAAACAACCTTTTTTATGCACTTTCTCTGGTAAAAATTCGGTCAAGATCTCAAATGGCGTCGACTGTTTCATACTCTACCATTTTGACACCTTGCTGGAAGGCGGTAGAACTTCACATTATCATTTGAAGCTGCCTATGAATGTTCTAACTATTGACAAGCCAACGTGCGCAATGACCAAGAATTCATCGCAAAATCACCATCTGGGATAAATGCACGATGACGCATAAACGAGTTTTGAGGCAATTGACCGAACGATGAAAAGATTTTTAAGTGATTCGAGACTTACTTACTTACTTAAGGTGGCGCAGACAGTCCATTGTGGACCACGGCCTCAACCAACAATCCTCGCCAGCTAGGCCGGTCCCTAGGCAGTGGCTTCCAGTTGCGCACACCAAGTTGATTGAGGTCGCTTACCACTTGATCGCGCCACCTTAGATGGGGTCTTCCAGAACTGCGTCGGCCCTCCGGGTTGGAATTCAAGACTCGTCGGGCAGGAGCTTTTTCGTCCATACGCTCCACATGGCCCAGCCATCTAAGCCGCTGAATTTTCAGCTTCTTACCCAAGTCAATGTCGCTGTAAAGCCCGTACAGTTTGTCACTGAATCTTCTCCTCCATACTCCATTGATACATACAGGCCCGAATATAACCCGAAGAATCTTGCTGTATTCCTGTATTCATCCGATTGTGTCAGTGTCCACGCTTCTGCCCCATACAGCAGGACTGGGATGATAAGGGTCTTGTATATTGTCTCCTTGGTCCTTTGAGAGGGCTTTACTACTAAGATACCTTCTTAGCCCGAAGAAACAGTGATTGGCAAGAGTGATTCTTCGACTGATCTCTTCACTGATGTTGTTCTGAGAGGTTATAGTGGAACCCAAATAGACAAAGTCTTTGACAACCTCAAAGTTATATCTGTCCATTGTGACCTTTTGTCCGAGCCTACTGTGATGATCTACTTCACCCGAGGACAGCATATACTTTGTTTTATCTTCATTTACAGCCAGACCCATTCGAGCCGCTTCCACTTCAATACTTGCGAATGCTCCACTGACAGCGCGCTTCGTTCTTCCAATAATGTCAATATCATCAGCATAGCCAAGTTATTGAACGGGTCTAAAAAAAATCGTACCGCTGATGGTGACATGCGAGTTGCGTACGATTGCCTCAAGAATGATGTTGAATAGGTTACATGACACCGCGTCACCCTGTCGTAAGCCTTTCTCGACATTAAATGAGTCGGTGGTGCTCTTACCAACCTTGACGGAGCAGCGCGAGTTCTCCATAATCATCCTGCACAATCGACGAGTTTGGTAGGGATGCCAAGAAGTGAAATGGCTCTGTATAGCTCGTTCCTGTTTACGCTGTCATAAGTGACTTTAAAATCGATAAAGAGGTGGTGAGTATCGATCTGGAATTCTTGGGTCTTTTCCAAAATCGACCGAGGTGTGAAAATTTGGTCAACGGTTGACTTACCGGGCCTGAAACCACACCGATAGGGGTCAATCAGTTCACGTGCGAAAGGGTTCAGACGTTCACACAGAATGGCCGACAAGATTTTATAGGCGACATTTAGGAGACTTATACCTCTGTAGTTGGCGCAGCTTAGAGTATCTCCTTTCTTGTGGATAGGGCACACAATGCTGAGGTTCCATTCGTCAGGCATAATTTTATTAGACCAGATTGTACAGATGAGTTGGCGTATGCTCCTCACCAAGTCATCTCCCGCTACTTTGAAGAGTTCAGCCGCCGTAAGGCCATCAGCTCCAGCAGCCTTGTTGGACTTTAGTTTAGATATTGCTATCCGAACTTCTTCTTGGTCGGGAGGACGGAAATTTTGTTCTTCATCATCCAAATCGAATGGATCATTCTGCCTGACAACGATTAGTTGGTTGTCTTCGCCGTTTAACAGTCTGCAGAAGTGTTCTTTCCAAATTCTCAGCACCGACTGTGTATCTACAACGACATTCGCACCCTCGTCTCTACATGCTTCCGCTCGGGCTTTGTAACCCTTGGACGAATGCCACGGAAAAAAAAGATGACACGACCAAAGAAGAATTCTACGATCTTCTCAAGAAGACGTATGATGAAAGCCCGAAGTACGACACTAAGTTTATTCTTGGTGACTTCAACGCCAAAATCGGAAAGGAGGGTAACTTTGGCTCGACATGACAGTCGGAAAGCATAGCCTGCACGACAACACTTCCGGTAACGGACACAGGCTAATCGACTTTGCTGCGGGGCGAAGTGTCATCTTAGCTAGCACATACTTCCCACACCTCAATATTCACAAGGGGACCTGGCGTTCTCCTGATCAAAATACCGTCAACCAAATTGATCACATTGCGATTGATAGCAGACATGCGTCCAGTGTCATGGATGTCCGCACTTTCCGATGGGTCAACATAGACTCGGACCACTACCATGTTGTAGCTAAAGTGCGAATGCGGATCTCCACCAGACCGCAGAACCGAACATCCACTGTGAGAAAGTTTGATGTTGCTCAGTTACAATCGCAAAAGACCGCCACAACCTTTGCCAATCATGTCTCCTCTTATCTCTTGACAAGCCCGGCGCCTGCGCCAAACCCAGAGGCATAGTGGCAACATTGCAAAATGGCCATCAAAACCGCTGCCACGGATGTTTTGGGTTTCATTAGGCGACCACAACGAAACACCTGGTTTGATGATGAGTGCAGGCTCGCACACTTGGCCAAAGACGAAGCCTATCATGCAGTTCTGAACGCCAGAACTAGAGCTGCCAAGAGCGCTTTCCGTGCGGTGTACCAGCAAAAGAGGAAAGAGGAACATCGGCTTTTCAGAAGAAAAAAAAGAGAACTGGAAAAACGAATGGTTGAATCTATTGAGGGGTGCTACGGCAGAAGCAATGTTCGAAATTTCTACCAAAGGGTTAAGCATTCGTCCAAGGATTACAAAGCCCGAGCGGAAGCATTCAGAGACGAGGGTGGGAGTGTCGTTGTAGATACACAGTCGGTGCTGAGAATTTGGAAAGAACACTTCTGCAGACTGTTAAACGGCGAAGACAACCAACTAATCGCTGTCAGGCAGAATGATCCATTCGATTTGGACGATGATGAACAAAATTTCCGTCCTCCCGACCAACAAGAATTTCGGATAGCAATATCTAAACTAAAGTCCAACAAGGCTGCTGGAGCTGATGGCCTTACGGCTGAACTCTTCAAAGCAGCGGGAGATGACTTGGTGAGGAGCATACACCAACTCATCTGTACAATCTGGTCGGATGAAAGTATGCCTGACGAATGGAACCTCAGCATTGTGTGCCCTGTCCACAAGAAAGGAGATACTCTAAGCTGCGCCAACTACAGAGGTATAAGTCTCCTAAATGTCGCCTATAAAATCTTGTCGGCCATTCTGTGTGAACGTCTGAACCCTTTCGCACGTGAACTGATTGGCCCCTATCAGTGTGGTTTCAGACCCGGTAAGTCAACCGTCGACCAAATTTTCACACTTCGGCAGATTTTGGAAAAGACCCAAGAATTCCAGATCGATACTCACCACCTCTTTATCGATTTTAAAGTCGCCTATGACAGCGTAAACAGGAACGAGCTATACAGAGCCATGTCGCTTCTTGGCATCCCTGCCAAACTCGTTCGATTGTGCAGGATGACTATGGAGAACTCTCGGTGCTCCGTCAAGGTTGGTAAGAACACCACCGACTCATTTAGTGACGCGCTGTCATGTAACCTCTTCAACATCATTCTTGAGGCAATCGTACGCAACTCGCATGTCAACACCAGCGGTACGATTTTTTTTAGATCCGTTCAATTACTTGGCTATGCTGATGATATTGACATTATTGGAAGAACGAAGCGCGCTGTCAGTGGAGCATTCGCAAGTATTGAAGTGGAAGCGGCTCGAATGGGTCTGGCTTAAATGAAGATAAAACAAATTATATGCTCTCCTCGGGTGAAGTAGATCATCACCGTAGGCTCGGACAAAACGTCACAATGGACAGATATAACTTCGAGGTTGTCAAGGACTTTGTCTATTTGGGTTCCACTATAACCTCTCAGAACAACATCAGTGAAGAGATCAGTCGAAGAATCACTCTTGCCAATCGCTGTTTCTTCGGGCTAAGAAGGCATCTTAGTAGTAAAGCCCTCTCTCAAAGGACCAAGGAGACACTATACAAGACCCTTATCATCCCAGTCCTGCTGTATGGGGCAAAAGCGTGGAAACTGACACAATCGGATGAATACAGGCTGGGGTGCTTTGAGAGAAAGATTCTTCGGGTGATATTCGGGCCTGTATGTATCAATGGAGTATGGAGGAGAAGATTCAATGACGAACTGTACGGGCTATACAGCGACATTGACTTGGTTAAGAAGCTGAAAATTCAGCGGCTTAGATGGCTGGGTCATGTGGAGCGTATGGACAAAAACGCTCCTGCCCGACGAGTCTTCAATTCCAACCCGGAGGGCTGACGCAGTTCTGGAAGACCCCATCTAAGGTGGCGCGATCAAGTGGTAAACGACCTCAACCAACTTGGTGTGCGCAACTGGAGGCCACTGGCTAGGGACCGGCCTAGCTGGCGAGGATTGTTGGTTGAGGCTGTGGTCCACAATGGACTGTCTGCACCGCCTTAAGTAAGTAATGTAGGACGAATGCTTTACCCTTTGGTAGAACTTTCGAACATTGCTTCTGCCGTAGCACCCCTCAATAGATTCAACCATTCGTTTTTACAGTTCTCTTTTTTTTCTTCTGAAAAGCCGATGTTCCTCTTTCCTCTTTTGCTGGTATACCGCACGGAAAGCGCTCTTGGCAGCTCTAGTTCTGGCATTCAGAACTGCATGATAGGCTTCGTCTTTGGCCAAGTGTGCGAGCCTGCACTCATCATCGAACCAGGTGTTTCGTTGTGGTCGCCTAATGAAACCCAAAACATCCGTGGCATCGGTTTTGATGGCCATTTTGCAATGATGCCACTGGGCCTCTGGGTTTGGCGCAGGCGCCGGGCTTGTCAAGAGATAAGAGGAGACATGATTGGCAAAGGTTGTGGCGGTCTCTTGCGATTGTAACTTCGCAACATCAAACTTTCTCACAGTGGATGTTCGATTCTGCGGTCTGGTGGCGATCCGAATTCGCACTTTAGCTACAACAAGGTAGTGGTCCGAGTCTATGTTGGCCCCTCGGAAAGTGCGGACATCCATGACATTGGAGGCTTGTCTGCTATCAATCGCAATGTGATCAATTTGGTTGACGGTATTTTGATCAGGAGACCGCCAGGTCCCCTTGTGTATATTGAGGTGTGGGAAGTATGTGCTAGCTAAGATGACACTTCGCCCCGCAGCAAAGTCGATTAGCCTGTGTCCGTTACCGGAAGTGTTGTCGTGCAGGCTATGCTTTCCGACTGTCGAGCCAAAGTTTCCCTCCTTTCCGATTTTGGCGTTGATGTGACCAAGAATAAACTTAGTGTCGTACTTCGGGCATTCATCGTACGTCTTCTCGAGAAGATCGTAGAATTCTTCTTTGGTCGTGTCATCTTTATCCTCCGTAGGGGCGTGGACGCAGATCAGCGAGATGTTGCTGAATTTGGATTTAATGTGGATTGTGACAATGCGTTCGCTTATGCCACGAAACCCCAAGACTTCATGCCTAAGCCCTCCTCTTATCACAAATCCGCATCCAAATAGCCGCTGTTTTCTTGTCCTGTAGCACTTGCCGAAGTAGATGTCACAGTTTTTCATCCTCCTTGTGCCTTCATCATCCCATCGCACTTCTTGGATGGCTGTGATGTCGGCTTTGACACCATCTAGGGCCTCCACTAATTGTTCGGCGGCACGTGGCCTGTTAAGGGTCCGGACATTCCACGTGCAGAACCGAAATTCGTTGTCCTTTTTTCGTTTGCTAGGGTCGTTATCAGTAGGGTCATCCATATCCGAGGCAGTTGGTTGTTTCGGAACAAGAGGTTTTTTACGTGTTAGGAAAGTTACCCCGACGCACAACCCCCAACCTGGGGGACCAGGCCCTATGCTGCTCTCCCTCTCCTTGGACAAAAGGAGCTGGAGAAATCCAGAGAGCTATCGTGATCCTATATGGGCTCATCCGCCACCTTCTCTATTTCACTACCCTGACTAATAGTAGTGAAAGGACCCAAAGACCTGAGCTCAGAATATGTCGAAGTAGCTCAATTGGGTGCCTACCATATTGTCTGTAAGTGTCGCCGTTGGTTCACTTAATTGGAAGCTCATCCGCCGCTCGCTTGCTTTCTGAGGGGTTCGTACAGAATAAACTGCTACCCAACAAGAGAAATAGATGAGCTTTATGGCAGGGCAATTAAAGTGTTGCTATTTTTCTGTGATCAACACTCGCACTTATAAACTCAGCAAGTCAAGTCCGGGTGGACAAGACCAGTACCCGATGGCTACCACTTGGAGGTAAAATCAGCACAATTGTTGCGTATGAGACAGTTGCAATGCTGGGCATCGCCATGTTGATACCAATCAGGGTCTACCCTATTCATACAGCACCCAGCCATCACAGCACCCAGCCATCGAGACAAGAAATAGAAATTGGACTACGAACATGAGAGTCACATTGCAGAGCGACCCATCAACTGCTGGCGTTTGACAATAGCCAAATTCCCGTTGATGTTTTGACTGGATTGATTGCGTTTCTGCAAATTTTTGAGAGTTCACATCCTTATCGAAGGAAGGGCTCGTCAACAAAGTGTTCCCCGGAATCGCACAAAGCTATACAAATCTCGATTGGATTAGTGAACGGGTAATACTGGCAGCGAAGAATAAGAACGCTTATAGCTTGAATTTCATAATTCAAAGCCAAATTGCTGGAGAACTGTATCCACACAAATAAGTTGACAGGGTGACCGACGAAGATGAAGCGGCCAACTATCCGAAGAAATTTTTGAACTTGCTTGATATGTCAGGAACTCTGCTGCATAATTAACAGCTGAAAGTGACTAGGTTCAAAGGAGTGGAAGTCCTTATCCCACAAAATCCGATTATTCCAACTGATCTTCCATCCCATTTCAAGCGAATTTAGTTCCCCTTTATACTGGCTTTTGCGATGACAATCAAAAAATCGCAAGGCCAATCGTTGGAAGTCTGTGGGATTAATCTCGAATTTCCCTGTTTTTCGCACGGTCAGCTGTACGTTGCCTGCCCGCATGTTGGCAAACCGTCTTAACATTACATTACATCTTAATCTACTCCGTCGATGAATTAACAAAGTCGACTCATTTACAAGACTGAGGCCATCGCAAACCGTCTTTGCTGTTTTCTTGACGGAAAATCATTGTCATCTATTACACTCTCTACTTTTTTCGATTCCATTCCAATAAATTATATTGAAATTTGATCTTTAAATACAAAATGTTTTCACTTTCTTAACTTTCCAGCAGAGCCTCGAATTCTTGTGTGCCCAAGGGCCCCGGTATGGCCTAAGACGGCCATGCGTATAATGTAAATTATATTTTATTTCAAAAGGCAAGTGAAAAACTACGACACAACGCGCAAAGTCCCCAGCCCAAACCGGCCCAAACTAATTGCTTTGAGAAGAATATTTTTGTTGGAAAAAATCCTAACCATTTTCCAACTAAAATTGTGGGATTTATAATCAAGAATAATCATCATTCCCATCATTCCGTAGACCTCCGCGCAGATAATATTTAAAAAGGGGAAAACACATCATTGCGATCTTTCTTTGCTATCAGACACTTTACGGTGGGCACGCGGCCATCCTAAATTTACGTTGGTGTGATTATAATTCACACATTGTTGTGTTGTGGTGGACTCCTCTTTTATTCTCGTTGGAAAGCTTGATTGTTGGCTTCCTCGCTTCCTTTACTATGCGTGCGAGTCTCCAGCCCGTCCGCTGGCTCAACACGATAGACTGATGCGTGTGAGTCTCCAGCTCATCCGCTGGCTCAGCACGATTAAATTAGAATACGTTGCGGGCAAGTCTCCAGCTCGTCCGCTGGCTCAACCCGATGGAAAATAACCTGCTTTGTTAACGTCTCTGGGTCACTCTCAAAACTCCCAGAGGACAACGGACTCAAAATGTGGGTCAGAAAAAAAGGAATGGTTGGGATGGAGCGGAAACAAATATCGAGAGTTGAACCGTGCCAAAAACTCACGATTTGACAAGGTTTTAAGAACCAAAAGAATGATTTTTGTTGCGGTAAATCTTACCGTAATAAATAACACTCTTTCCTACCAAAGAAGGAAATTGGCTTTCAGATAAGAAAGCGAAGTAAAAAGGATAAAAAGAATGTAAACAACAGAACCAAATTGAATTCACTACTACACAACACATCTTCAATCTCAAACGCTCTGGGCGAGAGTGAATGCACACCACAGAGCTGTGAAGCTCTCAGTAACTCTAAGCGCAGCTAGTCCTTGCTACGCGACTAAGTATTGAAATTTTCGTCGGAATCGTTGTAGAACGGCTTTAAATCTTTCACGTTCCAGGTTCCTCGATCGGTGCCTCTTTCGTCCTTGAGCTCGTACGTCCATGGAGACACGCGTTTCTTAACAAGAAACGGACCTAAAAAATGTAGGCACTAATTGCCGTGTAGTAGTTTGCTGCATCAGACAAACTGAAATTACGTCGCCAAACCAATTCGTTTGGAAGATATTGTACATCCCTTCGTCTAAGGTTGTACCTTTTTGCCGCCATCTTGGATGCTGATTCTAACTTTTTCCCTATCTCTTCCCTAAGCAACTTAAACCATTCCCTTGTGTCATCCGTACTATCACTCCTAGCATCCGGAATGGTGGTTAAGGGTTTGCCAAAAGTCACCATCCCTCGACCAAAATTCGCGTAGTAAGGCGACGCGCCTAAAACTTCGTGATATGACGTGCGTAACCAACACGCAACTTTTGCTAACTGGTAGTCCCAAGACCTATGATTTTCTGAAACATACGCCCTAAGACTATTTTTTATGATTTGGTTAATCCGTTCTGACGGATTAGCCTGTGGGTGTTAATTCGCCGTAAACCTAATTGTGGAACCATAGCTATTGTAAACGATTGTTCTATCGTCTTATCGTCGCCCCAGAATTGTTTTGTTCCATACGCCACTTTTGTCGTTTTTGAGTTAGGAGCGGATTCTATGGTAATTTTGTATGCTCTTTTAGAAGCTGTGATTCGATTTAATCTATGTCTTTCCAATCCCGAGATATCGAACATCGACTTTGTCCCATATCCACCAAAATCAACAGTTTGTAGAATTGTTTTGTGCCATAAACTATTTTTTGGCGTTTGGGACAAATTTGTCATATAATTTTACGCACATTTTGTGTGAGAATTGTTTTGTTCCACGTTCACTTGTTTCAAAGAAATGCTATGTATGTGGGACACTGATTGCAAACAAAATTTCAGTATTGGTTTGTTCCACCTCCATTTTAGTTGATTAGGTTCGTTATTATGAAATTTTTTGTGTTCCACGTGTATGGCAAGACAAAAAATCAGTTGCAAAATGTAGGAGGTGGGACACAAGTCAAAAATGCAGACTTTTATGTTAATTTACGTAGCTTGTTAACGGTTTATTATAACACATTGTAAATTGGTAAGTGAACTCATTGTAAGACTAACTTCAAGTTAAAAAAATAAAAAAAAAATCCTATCACACAGTTTCGGAGTACCTAGTACGCAAACCTTTAAATGCGTTTTTCTCATAAAAGTGCCAATGGCGTATGGAACAAAACAATTCTGGGGCGACGTATGTTGTCCAGATCACAGTTCTTGTACTGTGACTGGGGTGGAGTATATAGTGCAGCACTATAACTCCTTGAGATGACAAAAACAGCTTCAAGCAGACTCACTTGAAATAAATAAAAGTCTTGGGTACTGTTTCGTTGCTATCTGAAATCAATTTTATTTCCTACCGATATTTATACTTAAAAATATGCTTAGTCTATATTTATTTACAATTTGGTTGGTGTGACAAATAATGCCGAATTAACAAAAAAGTGAATTTAAAAATAATTAAAGTGTGCAAGGTGTTTTGTTACATTATTGGTTGAAACCTAAATTAATGCTGAAAATGCAGAAGGCACTACAATTGAGTTTTATATTATGAATATTATAAAAATGCAAAAATCATTACAGTATGTAAAGAAAGAAAAAATATTTGAATATGAATTTTATACTTTATGAAGACTGTTCTGTGGAACTGAACATCCTGCCCCGCGCTGATGATCTGCGGGTTCATCAGGATGATATCTTAGATACTTATGGTGTAGCTTGATGAACGTGTTCTCCGTGGGGCCGGAATAGGCGGAGGGTGTTTCTGACAGTATCTCTTGTAAACTAAGAATCCCACTATTGCAATGGTGATGAGTAGTCCAAGTGAACTCACGATGCTGTGGGGAATGTTATGATACCGGATATGATTGGGTAATTCCAGCTGCTGACGTCTGATCTGATCTCGCAGTTCATTCAACTCTTGATTTAAAGAGCTGGTATTTGACATGTTGTAGTGAAGTGTGGCTAACTGAATCGCCCTTTGAAACGGAACATCTTGAATTAATCTGGTGTATGAAGCTTGAACCTTAGATGAATAAATTTGTTGG
Source organism: Platycheirus albimanus (assembly GCA_916050605.2). NCBI lineage: Eukaryota > Metazoa > Arthropoda > Insecta > Diptera > Syrphidae > Platycheirus > Platycheirus albimanus. The sequence continues at coordinate 102,307,591 of OU696696.1, read as the reverse complement.
CCTTGGAGTGTCAAATGCTTATTTTTTGCCACACAACACGGTTGAAGTTTCAGCAAACCATTTCCTTCTAATGCTATAAATGATGTTTGTTGCTTGCAAACGACATTAAGCATAGTTTCTTCGTTAACTGCAAATATCAGGAAGCTTGGTCCACACTGAATTAGCCTTGATCATTTTTAGTTCGCATGTTGACAGATCGGATTTATTGTTAAGCAAGCTGATTTCGCACAAACTCAAATTAGTTCCAGCTTGATATACCGGATGGGTTTGTCTACATAAATGATGATCTCCGTTAGTAGTGGTACATCTAGAAAGTTCATCTTCGGTTATGGGATAATATTGATCATGGTGAGCACTCACAGCTAGGACGTCTGTCGAAAATTGTATGGTTATGTAGCTGTTATTAGTTGCTGCTGGGATGGGAATTAGCTTGTATGCTATGAATTCTTCTAACCCGAGTAACGGCAGTTCAATGTTGAATACGATATGATTTGAGCTAATGTGTCCCTCGACATTCATTAGCTTATAGAGTTGTAGGATTTGGTCAGGTTCTACTGGAATCCGAAGACCTGGTGGAAGATGACTTCTTATTTTACCTACTTCAATTTTAAGTTGTTGATAGGTAATCAAAAGATGATTTACTCGTCCTTGGTGAGTATCTGCCAAAACATCTGTTATGGATGTCTGCATTCTTTGAATGTTAATGATTATAAGGGTAGCGTGGGTGCTCCAGGACAGAAATAATTCCTTCAGTTTGGATTGGTATAGTTCTTCAGTGACATTGTTTACACGATTGAACAATTGACTCAGTTGATTATCAAGCGCATGTTGTCTTTTTGAAATATCGTCTTGGCTTAATTTCATGATGTTGACTGTCGAGTCTAGAATGGAAGTGTGATTTTTTAAAAGGTTCATAGGTTGATCCTCGTTTGATTGGATGCTTTCTAAACGTTGCGACATTTCACTAGCGTATTTGGAGTCAAGCACTCCGAAGAGTGAATTTGCTATGTTTCCGACAACGTCAATTCTTACAGAGGACTTGTTTGATGGAATAGTATTATCTTCATCTAATTCGTGTGTTATAAGCCGCAGCTGTTGTATAACTTGGGAGCAGAGTTCTTTGGAGGGAAGTTTATTGCAAATATGTTCCAATATTGTAGTACTGTTGTCTAATGCTTGGAATTCCTTCATGTATGGCTCGAGATTATAGTACACTACAAGGTTCCATCTGTGATGAATCAGACTTATTGTTCCATGTCGTTGAAAGTGAATTCCAGGGAAAGCATTGTTGAATTTTATAACCTCTATGTCACTTGCAATTACAATTGGAAGAATTAGACCAATTAACAATAGTGTAGTGAAGAAGTTTGGGTTTGTTGAGTCCGCCCTAGTTTGAGTTGTTGTTTTTCTTGCTGCCTTTGATGATGATGATTCACTAGGATCAGACTTATCATTTCTTCGCTTCCGTTCGGATGGTGGCGCGTTTGTTTCAGGTTCAGGCGCAGCTTCATTATTTTCTAACAAAGGTGCAAGTTTGTGTATTGGACGCCGCAAATCGCCTGATTTTGTTCGTACGTCTGCGACACGTACCAAACCGTCGTTTCCATAATGCACCTTTTCGATTCTACTTAGCGGCCATTTCATAACAGGAGTGTTGTCTTCTTTCATAATAACCACGGTGCCAGTTTTAATGTTTTTAGATTGCGTTTTCCATTTTGTTCTCAGTTGGAGTTCATTTAAATATTCTTGAGACCATCGATTCCAAAATTCTCGTTTGATGTGAGATACTAGCTTCCATCTGGTTAATAAGGTACCCTTGATCGGTTCAGCCTTGTTGTCAACGACTGCCTTTAATGAATCCCCAATCAAAAAATGACCAGGTGTTAGTAAGCTTAGGTCGTTTGGATCATTGGATAGTGTTGTAAGAGGTCTCGAATTTAAAATTGCTTCTATTTCTGTAGTGATAGTACAAATCTCCTCGTAGGTTAATGAAGCTGTGGCTGTTTTGCATAGTAGCAAATGTTTTGCAGATTTGACTGCTGCTTCCCACAATCCTCCAAAATGTGGAGCTCGTGGTGGAATAAAATGGAAATCTATTCCCTTCGAACTGCATGAATTAATGACTTTATTTTGTGCTTGCTTTGAATATATGCTTGTTTTGAGCTCTTCTAGTTGATTTTTGGCTCCGACAAAATTAGTAGCATTATCGCAATACAGATTTTTAATGTGGCCACGTCGGCTCATAAATCTTCGCAGGGCTCCAAGGAATGCATCTGTAGTTAAATCACTGACGACTTCGATGTGAACCGCCTTTGTGGCGAAGCAGCAAAATATTGATAAGTAACATTTTTGAGCTCGGCTCCCTCTCGTTCGGTAATGAACCCATAATGGACCGCAGAAATCCACTCCTGTGTTGATGAATGGACGTGATGGTTGCACTCTTGGCGCTGGCAAATTTCCCATTATTTGCGAGTACATTTTCGGTTTCGCTTTGACGCAAAATATGCAGTGCTGGACAATAGAGCGGACAATGTTCTTGCCCTTGATTGGCCAAAATCGCTGCCTCGTGATTGCCAATAGACCTTGGGGTCCAATATGATTATTATTGAAGTGAAGATCCGTCATGAGCATTTTTACGAGTGGGTGAAAATATGGCAACAGCATTGGATGCTTGCTGTCGTATGGTAAAGTTGATGCTTGAAGTCTGCCTGCGACACGCAGAAGATCATCTTGGTCTAAAAATACAGCGAGTCCCTTCAATGGACTTTCCTTATCTAGTTCTTTGTGTGCCTTCAGGAAGCGTATGTCTTTATGGAAACCGTGATTTTGGACTTCCTTGATACTAAACTGCATGGATATTTCTAGTTCCGAGGTTGATAATGACCATGCCGTTCTGTCGCCTTTTTTTTTGGGGTTTGTCTGACGGATTTAAGTGCATCCTTGAGTTTACCTGACTTGCATAATTGGACAAATCGAAAACGGTAAGCTAGGATTACATTAAGTTTGTTGAATGAGTTGGAATGCTTTATTCCTTCCAACATACTTTGTACATGATCGTCGTCATTAGTGGTCAATAACGCAACTTCCTTCCTTTCATCTGTCCATATTTTGCTTGTAAGGGGGTGGCCAAATTGATTCCGATCCATGCAAAAATCTCGGACCATACTTCCATAGTGTATGATCCTGCAGTTTCTCCGGGGATATGCCTCTGGATTAAACATCAGCTGGATTTTCAGCTGATTGCACATGTCGCCATTGATTAGTGCTGGTTAGAGATTGGATGTTGGCAATTCGACGTCCAACAAATGTCTGGAAGGATTCTGAATTTGAATTAATCCAACTCAATACAATTTGGGAGTCAGACCACAGAAAACTATTGGTGTTGTCCAATTTTAGGTCACTCTTGACTCGTTGGCTCTTTTATTTGAATCCCTTTTGGAGTTTCCTATTCCTTGTATGATCATGGGGCGGGAAGATAAGGGTTTGTTTAGTTTGCGAATCATTCTTTCTGTGACGATGTTGATTTGTGAACCGGAATCCAAAATGGCGCTACAGTTGACCGGTGAGCCATCTTGATCTATCAAATGTATGATAACGGTGCTGAGGAATACGTAACCCTCTTTCTTGTTTGTGCTTAACGCTGCTAGTATCGCATTCTTAACTTCGGATGTAGTGGATGGTTCTGGATCTGGTGGTGCCACGTCTTTAGTATCGGAATTCGAAACTGATGCACTCGATTTCGGTTGGGTGAATTTGGGCAAGTGCACTAAGGAATTGTGTTTTTTAGCACATTTTGAACAGCCTCGCAGTCGACAGTTGAAGGAGGTATGTCCATCCTGGAGACAATTCACGCACAAATTATTTTTTCTCACATGGTTTAATCGTTCCAACGGCGCGCGGCGGCGTTAGGTTCAAGAATGTACGGCAAGAGTATAATTGATGCTGATTCTTGCACAACGTACAATTTTTATTCTGGATGGTAATGGAGCTCGTTGCCTTTGGGTACCTTCGCCTTCCTTCTTCGATGTCCCTTCTGTTGCCCTTTACACTAAGTGCTTCTAATGACTGGAAACGAGTTTCTAGAAACTTGAGAAATTCATCTTGCGGCTGCAGTTCCTTGGGGTTGGTCAAGGTTTGTTCATATAGTGTATGAGTGGACTTATCTAGCTTCTTTGTGAGTATGTGAAGCAGTATTGGATCCCATTCAGCAATATCTAATCCAAGGTTGGTGAGGCCATGCATACATTCTTGTGTTGTATCATGAAGGTCTTTTAATGCCGCAGCGGATGCTGCGTCTGACGACCGAGACGGTTGACCCAAGAGTCGGTTGAGTAGTGCGGATACTTGTAGTCTGGGATTGCTGTATCTTGCTTGGAGCAACTAATGACTAGTTTTCCTCCGATAGAGCCACATGTCTTATGACCCGTTCTGCTTCTCCTGTAAGGTTAGTTTTGAGGTAGAACATTTTTTCGCAGCTTGACATCTTTTGTTTGTCTACCATCTGGGTAAACAAATCGTGAAATTGAGGCCATTTTAGGTAATCCCCGTCGAATTTTGGTAGCGTTATTTTTGGCAGATTCATCTTTGGGGTAGTAGTACCCGGTTGATGGGGTGGCAGGCTGGTTTCAAGCTGCTGTGCTAATGAAATGAGGACGTTATGCACCTCTTCTTCCAGCTCTATGAATCTGCCTTGGTTGTATCCAATTTTTTCTGGAGCTTCCGTTGATCCTCCAATCGAATTGTGAATTTCTTCGATTTGCATCCAATGTCTTTGGATTGTTTTTTCTTGGAGGTCATACAATTGTTTTGACTTCCCTGTGTGTTTTGCATTGTTCAAGGCCCTTCGCAGTGAAGAGATTATTGTTTCTTGTTTGCGAGAAAGCCGTTGCATATCTTCACTCTGGTTTGAGTGTAAAATAGCCTGGCCATCGGATTTGGTGCTGTCGCCACCAGTATTGGGTTCTTTCTCTTGTAGTGGAATTTTGGCGGTGTCGACCTTATTCTGATTTTCTAATTCTTTCATTTTGGCAGACAATTCTTCTCTATATGAGCTATACACCCTTTTGACTGAGTCGAAATACATGTTGACGTGGTATGCATGTAACAACTCAGTCGGATGCTCTTCTTGAATCGCTGTGTTCATGGACATGTTTCCCATAGTTCGTCCAGTTTGGCCGTCAGCTTTTGGAAATACGGGAGTGTCTTCCTGTCTGGCCCATCCTTCTTATAGTTCGTTAGTAAACGCTGGATGTTGCCTCCAGTCTCCTGTTGTTTTGCAGCTTTCTCATCCATATTTGATGTCTTCGATGTACGTTGTTGATGTATCCCCTTGGTTGTAGTATGTTTGAAATTTCCAGTGTCTAAGCCCTGGTCACGCTTACCTTACGATGAAAATTGCCCCTTACCTCTGATGGGGGGAAGCAATTCTTTGTTTTAGAGTTTTTATCAGTGTTAGAGCCCTGATAACGCTTAAGTACCTTGATAGTTACCCCTTACCTCTGGTGGGGGGAAGCAACTATCACGTCGGGGTCACCAAATGTAAACGATTGTTCTATCGTCTTATGTTGTCCAGATCACAGTTCTTGTACTCTGAGAGGGGTGGAGTATATAGTGCAGCACTATAACTCCTTGAGATGACAAAAACAGCTTCAAGCAGACTCACTTGAAATAAATAAAAGTCTTGGGTACTGTTTCGTTGCTATCTGAAATCAATTTTATTTCCTACCGACATTTATACTTAAAAATATGCTTAGTCTATATTTATTTACAATTTGGTTGGTGTGACAAATAATGCCGAATTAACAAAAAAGTGAATTTAAAAATAATTAAAGTGTGCAAGGTGTTTTGTTACATTATTGGTTGAAACCTAAATTAATGCTGAAAATGCAGAAGGCACTACAATTGAGTTTTATATTATGAATATTATGAAAATGCAAAAATCATTACAGTATGTAAAGAAAGAAAAAATATTTGAATATGAATTTTATACTTTACTAGCTTTCACCCGCGGCTTCGCTCGCGGCAAATACAGGGTTGGCCTTCGCCATAGTATTTTTTAAAAATAAAGTCCACTACTGGATCGCACCAACCTGCTCTAATAAGACATTGGTCTTGGCTTGAGATTTTGAAAAAAAATTTATTTTTCGAAACTCTTATTCTTTGTATGAATTTCAATGTATGGTAGTAAAATTATCAAAATTTGTGGATTGGTTTCTTAGAACAAAAACATTTTTTGGAGAACATTTTTCAAAAAGAAATTAAATTCCTCCAATACATAGGTCTTCTGCATTTATAACTACTTATTATTTTTGAAAAAGTTAATGATCTGTTTTCAAAATATTAAATTATGAAGAGAAATGTTTTTGAAAAAACGAAAAATATTTATTAAAAATATAGGAATGTAGTACTTAGGTATTAATTAAGCTACTTTAACCTATATATATGTATGTGTAAATTTCCGACAGAATCGGTTAAACCGTCTTCGAAAAAGCCGAAAGCAAAAAAAAAACCCGTCCTATGGAAGGTACCTTTCTTAGCAATTCTTGGTAACTTTGTTTCCAGCCATTTGGTAGGTCATACGGTCATACATAAAAAGCTAAACTAATCAAAATCGTTTGAGTCATTGAGTCACATAACTATAGTTGCAGGTACCGTTAGTTTTCGAGCTGCAAAAAAAAAAAAAAACAATTTCACTTCTGTACAATACCTTAAAAACTCGATATACCTAGTTTGAAAGAATTAAGCACACCCGTTTGGGCTTTTGTAGGTGTCTTCAGGTACATATACATCTAGTCAGACGGAAAGGCAAACAAATAAGACAGACAGACGGACAGATTTTTTTGACCAACTTTTTTGGTCCTCGCTATCATCGTTCAAACTTTTTTTTTCCGACGAACTTGCAGTTTATGTATATTCGCATGTAAAAATTCCAGCGCATTTCAATTATTGACTTCTAAAGGAATACTTTTGATACCTTGGGTTTCATTATGTCAATTTTCATAAGGATCTCTAGTTGAGAGTTGAGACTAAAGAAATGTATAGCCTATGTAACTCACAGATAATTTATATAGCTTTCTTTTAATTAAAGAATTTTAAAAACGGTTAAGTAGCTTAGGAGCTCAAGCCTTACAAATAAACGCACTTACTTTTCACATTTTTATTATAAGGCAAGTTATGCATTCGTAAAAAAAAAAAATCTAACAATCAAACATGACATTACTATGATAGAGAAGTCGAAAAAATTGGGACCGACAATTCTGTCCGTCTGTCCATCCGTCTGTATCGGCACCTACAGCCTTAACGGCTGGACCTTTTTGCTTCAAACTTGGTACATAGTATTATTATGACGTCCTACAGACGGGTTTTTGGAATTAGCATTCTAGCTCTAAAACTAACGGTACCTGCCATACGATTTTTAGGGGAAAATTGATTTTTATCAAAAACGGCTAGTACGATTTTGATAAAACATTCTAAATAATGTTTTCTGTGCAAACTTTATGTTTTGTTCGGAATAGATTTTTCAGGAAAAGTCTTATAACGGTTCGTCCCATTTAAAATTTAGATGTCATCTTTTGGGTGCTATAAATGATATAAATGTCCGTTTATGGGCGAATTAATAAAATTGTTAAAAAAAATTTCCGTTATTATCATTTGTAGCCAAAAACTTAATTGCAGTTTTCATCAAAACATTTTATGTATCTATATTACATACAAAGTTTAATAAAAATCGGCGGAATTTTTTTTTTTTTTTTTTGATTAAATTAGAAAAAACTACGTATATAATTTGACCAAAACCTAGTGGCTTTTTGTATGGGAGCCACCATTTAAAAAAGAATAACAGACAAAAATGCAATGTCATCTGATACAGAGTTGAAAGGAACTATACCAAATAAAGTTTGTTTGAATTCGATACAACCGTTGACAACTTATGGCCATTTGAAAAAAAGACGCAGTTCTATTAAGAACACTAAAAATTAATAACACACAAAGTTTTATCAAAATCGTTAAAGCCGTTTTTGAGCAAATTAGAAAAAACCAAAAAAAAGTTGTCTAAGACTGAACGACTCGTTGTATGGGAGCTACCATTTAGAAAGGCTTCACTAAAAAATTTACAAAGCCATCCTATAAAACATTATAAAGAACGATAACAAACAAAGTTTGAGTCAATTCAATCAAGCCGTTGCGAACTTATGGCCATTTGAAAAAAAGCCATTTAAACCTGATTTTCGTTACGACCATTTGAGCCAAAAACAAAAAAAAAACGCAGTTTTGTTAGAATTGCTTAAAGTTATCTAAATTTTGAGTTTAATCTAAAATCGTTTGAGCCGTTTTCGAGAAAATTCAAAAAACCTTTACTTGAAAGATACCAGTTAGAGACGGGCTAAAACGAAATATTTTTTTTTTTATACGAATGCATAACTTGCCTTATAGTACCTATAATCGCAAGTAAAAACCTCAGCAACCTTTTTTCTTCAAACTGCTATATATACCAAGTTTGAAGAAAATCCGTCAAGCCGAGTAGGCTGTGGCTGGACGTGAAAAGCGCACAGACGCACACCCGCAAAGACAGACCGACGTACGGTATTGCGAAAACCACTTTTTGGGATTCTTTTTTATCGTTATGTCATGTTTAATTAAAACCTCGATTCTTCAGTTATTGAACATGGGCCACACAAAATTAATGTTATTGAATTTGTTCCTGTCTGCTAAAGATGAATTGTGTTTCTGAAACTGGAACAGCGGCTGGCTGCGGGACGCGCACGCATACACATACAAAAATATAGGTAATAGGGTATCCAACAGTTCGTTGAAAACGTACTCTAGCTCTCCCTTATATTTTATTTTTTTTATTTTGAAATATTAAAAATCGAATAAATTTTATTGAAAATAATTCCAATAAATACTACGAATAAATATTACTTTACAGTGGAACAAATCTTATAAAATCTACAAATCTTATTATTACAAAATAACGGTAGCTCTTACAATGCCATGCTATATCTTTTTGTAAAGCCAAAAACTTGTTGTTTTTATTGTAATTTTAAATGAAGTTTTTTTTATTGAACCGTTTTCAAAATATTAATTTTCAAACTCAAAATTTGGAAAAAAAATTTTAAAAAAATAATTTTAAAACAAATTTTTTTCAAAATTTTACGTAATTAAGTATTATTTTTGTACTCCAAATTCAATGCTCCTTTTAATTTTAAATCCAACACTGAAAACCGTATGGCTCTATGACTTTTTGTTGCCAAGCTATTCAAAAGTAACCGAACCTACTTCTTCACAAAAACACGAAAAAAAAATGGCTAAATGATACCTTGTGCCATCCAGTATGGCTAGATTTTCTTGTTTTTGTGAAGAAGTAGGTTCGGTTATTTGTCAATATCTTGGCAACAAAAAGTCATAAAACCAAACGATTTTCAGGTTTAAATTTAAAATTCATTGAAGTATTGAATTCTGAGAACAAAAATAATACCTAATTACGTAAAATTTTGAAAAAAATTAGTTTTAAAATAATTTTTTTTAATTTTTTTTCCAAATTTTGAGTTTGAAAATTAATATTTTGAAAACGGTTCAATAAAAAAACTTCATTTAAAATTACGATAAAAAAAACAAGTTTTTGGCTTTACAAAAAGATATAGCATGGCATTTGTAAGAGCTACCGTTATTTTTTAATAATTTTTTTTCAAATTTAAGTCACGTTTTTAGAAAATTGCCCCTCCCGGCTAAACGGAGGGGAATAGACCCCCCTCCTATACGATTTTTTTCTTGCCTCAACCCAACCTACACGCTCTAACTTATTGGCACAATGCTCGTGAATCACCCTGTATATAATCAGATATAGGTACCTACTATTGTATGTACCTTATCTGTCTATATGCTTAATTCACCCGAAAATATGAATCTAGGATACCTACTTATGTTATTATACATATGTTAAAAAAAATTAAATCCTTCCGAATTTGTATAAAGTTCAAGTTGCAATTTCTACCCTTAAGCTTATGCTCTTATAGTGACTTAAGCACACATTGAATCGCAATCTACGCAAAATAAATAAACAACAAAAAATCATGACCTTAAACCAAATATGAACGAGTATCTAGGTACCTACAATTTGCAAAAGTAATAAAAAAAATACCAACCCCTCGAAATCACATTCATTTTTTATTTTGCTTTTTTCACAAGTCAATGGGTTCCACAAAAAAATATAAAAGATCTACAAAAATATAAAATCTTGATTTGGTGTACCTGGTGCCACCTAGTGACGTAGTAACGTAATGTTTCGTGATTCCTCTATGTATATAAACTCAATGCTGTTACCTAATTCAACTTCCTATAATCTACACAAAACCTATACGTGCCATCTTTCTTCTTAATCATGACAATAGGTGAAGCCCATGGACTGTCAGATTTTTCAATGACTCCGTCTCGGAGCATCTCTTCTAGCTCCCTATCTATAAACTTCTGAATAGCTGGCGATTGGGTCGCCACCATATCAGCTGAAAATGTTGGTCTTCTTCTCTTATGAGTATTTGCCTATACATTTTTTGAATGTCGGCCTTAATAACAAATTTTGGCATTCTAAAACGCAATAATATTGAAAACAATTCGTCTTGAATTGTTGGTCCAGAATAAAGTAAGTCGTTCAACGACAGATTAGTTGACGTCTTTGCAGAAGCATCAAAGACTACTCGTAACTTTGTACTACTACTTTCTGGCTTGAGCACGCAATGATGAGGCAGAAAGTAGTGTGGTGTTGGAATTGATTTAAAATCAATCTCTGTCATGTGTCCCAGTTGAATGTACTCATCCATGAATTTTCGGTACTGGTTATATAATTCTGGCCTTCGGTCTAATCTGCGTTCCAACGCATGAAATCGACTGAGGGCAATGTCGCTAGATGACCCTAGTTTATTTGCGTCCTCAGCAAAGGGTAGACTGACAACGTATCTTCCCGTTGCGTCTCTTGACGTCGATTGATAAAAATGTTCTTCACATTTTTCTTCTGCGATGGTGCGACTTGATGTTGGACACAAAAGTTCTTCGGTTTGCCAAAACTTGCTGATTGTTTGCTCGAGGGATGATTCCTCTGTAGCTATTCCACAAACTGTATTTCTAGATAAATCTTTGTTCATCTTTCCAGTGACTATCCACCCTAATAGCGTATTTTGGAGTAGGGGTAATTCGGTGCCAAGTTTAATCTGACCAACGCAGAGTAACTGATGGTAAAATTCGGCTCCGATGAGCAGATCAATATTATTTCTTTGGTTGAACTGCGGGTCAGCTAGTACGACATTCCTTGGGAATTTCCACGTAGATATATCAACTGTGTGTGTTGGCTGAGGGGATACAATCTGAGGCAATACGATTGCTCCGAGCCTGGTGGTGAAATTTGTAGTAGTCGATTTTCAACATATGTTGGCTCTTTTATTTGAATCCCTTTTGGAGTTTCCTATTCCTTGCATGATCATGGGGCGGGAAAATAAGGGTAAGTTTAGTTTGCGAATCATTCTTTCTGTGACGATGTTGATTTGTGAACCGGAATCCAAAACGGCGCGACAGTTGACCGGTGAGCCATCTTGATCTATCGAATGTATGATAACGGTGCTGAGGAATACGTAACCCTCTTTCTTGTTTGTGCTTAACGCTGCTAGTATCGCATTCTTAACTTCGGATGTAGTGGATGGTTCTGGATCTGGTTGTGCCACGTCTTTAGTATCGGAATTCGAAACTGATGCACTCGATTTCGGTTGGGTGAATTTGGGCAAGTGCACCAAGGAATTGTGTTTTTTAGCACATTTTAAACAGCCTCGCAGTCGACAGTTGAAGGAGGTATGTCCATCCTGGAGACAATTCACGCACAAATTATTTTTTCTCACATGGTTTAATCGTTCCAACGGCGCGCGGCGGCGTTAGGTTCAAGAATGTACGGCAAGAGTATAATTGATGCTGATTCTTGCACAACGTACAATTTTTATTCTGGATGGTAATGGAGCTCGTTGCCTTTGGGTACCTTCGCCTTCCTTCTTCGATGTCCCTTCTGTTGCCCTTTACACTAAGTGCTTCTAATGACTGGAAACGAGTTTCTAGAAACTTGAGAAATTCATCTTGCGGCTGCAGTTCCTTGGGGTTGGTCAAGGTTTGTTCATATAGTGTATGAGTGGACTTATCTAGCTTCTTTGTGAGTATGTGAAGCAGTATTGGATCCCATTCAGCAATATCTAATCCAAGGTTGGTGAGGCCATGCATACATTCTTGTGTTGTATCATGAAGGTCTTTTAATGCCGCAGCGGATGCTGCGTCTGACGACCGAGACGGTTGACCCAAGAGTCGGTTGAGTAGTGCGGATACTTGTAGTCTGGGATTGCTGTATCTTGCTTGGAGCAACTAATGACTAGTTTTCCTCCGATAGAGCCACATGTCTTATGACCCGTTCTGCTTCTCCTGTAAGGTTAGTTTTGAGGTAGAACATTTTTTCGCAGCTTGACATCTTTTGTTTGTCTACCATCTGGGTAAACAAATCGTGAAATTGAGGCCATTTTAGGTAATCCCCGTCGAATTTCGGTAGCGTTATTTTTGGCAGATTCATCTTTGGGGTAGTAGTACCCGGTTGATGGGGTGGCAGGCTGGTTTCAAGCTGCTGTGCTAATGAAATGAGGACGTTATGCACCTCTTCTTCCAGCTCTATGAATCTGCCTTGGTTGTATCCAATTTTTTCTGGAGCTTCCGTTGATCCTCCAATCGAATTGTGAATTTCTTCGATTTGCATCCAATGTCTTTGGATTGTTTTTTCTTGGAGGTCATACAATTGTTTTGACTTCCCTGTGTGTTTTGCATTGTTCAAGGCCCTTCGCAGTGAAGAGATTATTGTTTCTTGTTTGCGAGAAAGCCGTTGCATATCTTCACTCTGGTTTGAGTGTAAAATAGCCTGGCCATCGGATTTGGTGCTGTCGCCACCAGTATTGGGTTCTTTCTCTTGTAGTGGAATTTTGGCGGTGTCGACCTTATTCTGATTTTCTAATTCTTTCATTTTGGCAGACAATTCTTCTCTATATGAGCTATACACCCTTTTGACTGAGTCGAAATACATGTTGACGTGGTATGCATGTAACAACTCAGTCGGATGCTCTTCTTGAATCGCTGTGTTCATGGACATGTTTCCCATAGTTCGTCCAGTTTGGCCGTCAGCTTTTGGAAATACGGGAGTGTCTTCCTGTCTGGCCCATCCTTCTTATAGTTCGTTAGTAAACGCTGGATGTTGCCTCCAGTCTCCTGTTGTTTTGCAGCTTTCTCATCCATATTTGATGTCTTCGATGTACGTTGTTGATGTATCCCCTTGGTTGTAGTATGTTTGAAATTTCCAGTGTCTAAGCCCTGGTCACGCTTACCTTACGATGAAAATTGCCCCTTACCTCTGATGGGGGGAAGCAATTCTTTGTTTTAGAGTTTTTATCAGTGTTAGAGCCCTGATAACGCTTAAGTACCTTGATAGTTACCCCTTACCTCTGGTGGGGGGAAGCAACTATCACGTCGGGGTCACCAAATGTAAACGATTGTTCTATCGTCTTATGTTGTCCAGATCACAGTTCTTGTACTCTGAGAGGGGTGGAGTATATAGTGCAGCACTATAACTCCTTGAGATGACAAAAACAGCTTCAAGCAGACTCACTTGAAATAAATAAAAGTCTTGGGTACTGTTTCGTTGCTATCTGAAATCAATTTTATTTCCTACCGATATTTATACTTAAAAATATGCTTAGTCTATATTTATTTACAATTGGGTTGGTGTGACAAATAATGCCGAATTAACAAAAAAGTGAATTTAAAAATTATTAAAGTGTGCAAGGTGTTTTGTTACATTATTGGTTGAAACCTAAATTAATGCTGAAAATGCAGAAGGCACTACAATTGAGTTTTATATTATGAATATTATGAAAATGCAAAAATCATTACAGTATGTAAAGAAAGAAAAAATATTTGAATATGAATTTTATACTTTATGAAGACTGTTCTGTAGAACTGAACAGCTATCACACAAAGACTTCAGTTCTCTACTCTTGAACTGTGGACCGTTATCACAAACAACACATTTTGGAACGAAAAACAACAAGAAGACATTGTCTTCCAACTCCTTAAAAACAGACTTCGCTGTTGCCGACCTCAAAGGGAACAACAATGGAAATTTCGTGAAGTAATCCACGACCGTTAGAATGTAGACAAAACCCCTACTCGATTTTGGAAGTGGACCTACCAAATCAATACAAATCATCTCCCACGGATCGGTTACCCCTTTCCTTTCCGTCATCAACCCAGCTGGTTTTTCATTTATTGGTTTCACACTTTGGCATATCTTGCAGTTAATAACGTACCTAGTTATATCTGACCTCATTTTTGGCCAGTAAAATTTTTCTCCTATCCTACAAAAAGTTTTCTTAACCCCCATATGCCCTGCTAATGGATGGTCGTGATTTTCTTCTAAAATCTTTTTCCTATCATTCTTTCCTACTACTAACTTCCTTTTACTATTACTATCATGAACTACTACATGATTTGCTTTAACAAACTTAAACAATTTTCCCTGTTCTACTCTCCAGGCTGGAAAAGACAATGGTTTCTTTTCCACCTCTCCTATCATCTTTTCTATCCAAGGATCTTTTGTAGGCTCTGAAATCCCAGATAAAACTGGTACTCCTGGAGAGCATATTAGTTGGTCTCCTATCACCAACTTGAGAATTTTGAATGGGTGGGCTCGATACTTGAGCCTGAAAACGAACCTGACGACTAGTTTCGTTGTTCTCAGAAACAACCGAAACTGTAGGAGCATCAATACCTACGTATGCTAGATCCGGTTCTAGCAACGTCCTATTCCTAACACTGGAAGGTGGAACACATGATTCTACATTAGCCTTAACTGCCTCTAAATTACGCCCTAACAAAACTAAATCAGAAACACAACTAGGATTCGCCAATACAAATTGGGTCTGATAAAACGGTGTCAAATTCTTTTGGACAATTGACAGCTTCCTCCGTTCCTAAATTGGTTCAGAAAGCCTGCCAAACAAATTCTGCATCGTCGCCACATAGACCCCGATGGACTCATCCTTGCCTTGTGTGCGACGCCTAATCTCATCTAGTAATGAATCGTCGTAATTCGGTGGTAAGAACTCCAGCTTCAACTCTCTGATAAGTTCTTGCCACGAATTAACCGAGACCCTAATTGCCCTATACCATATAAGAGCCTTCCTAGTAAACAAATCTACTGCTGCCCTAAAAACTTGACCTTCTGTCACCCCTCTAGCTAAACGGATCGTCTCTACTCTCAAGAAATGAGTTCACTGGGGCACCACAACGGTCACCAGTGAACTTCACCTCCCACTTCGACAAATTTTCAAATTTTTCAGTAGTAACTACAACCCTTTCTACACTTTCTCTATCTCTATCTCTCCTATCATTTTCTATGTTGTTGTTTTGAGCTGGTTTATTCGTTGTATTATTGCCTGGGCCGTCCGCCGGCTTCTTCTTTGAGGATTCGGTTGAATCTTCATCTTCATCATCTTCATCTATATCTTCCTCTGATTCCCGACTTTCTTCTAACTCTGCCAATGCCAAAACAAGTTTGCTTTTCAACTTGTTCCTAGCTTTGACCTCATCTTCTCCTATTGGCTGGGATCTACCTACTCTACCTAATCCAAACTCAACTTCTGCCAAAATTTTTAAATACTCCTTCGATTTTCTTGATTTAGGGGGATTCACTAGCAACTGACCTATCTCAACTAATTTCAATTCTACTGCCTTTTGATCCTGTTCAAAAGTGAACGGATGCATTGCAGGGACCCACGATTTCCTCTTTTCTAATAACCTAAAAGACCTAAGAGATTTTCTCATCTCATCAACTGTACCTACATTTAAGCCCCTACACTCCATTTCATATGCTAACTCATTTTTCTCTAATCTATTAATGTCCATCTTGACTATAAAAAAAAAACTGAATTAAAAAAAAAAAAAAACCCAAAATTAAACTTTTCCTCAAAATTAAAAATGAAAATGAAACTTAAAAAAGTTCACAGTAATAAAAAAAAGAGAAAAAAGGGCAAACAAAATTATCAAACAATAAAGAGCACAAAAAAAATTACTTTTCTGATACCTAACCGAAAAAAAAACTTCAAAAAAAATTCACAAAACAAAAAAACACAATTTAAAAAAAAAATACTAATTTGCTAAAAAAAAATATTTTTTTAAATAAAAAAAAAACATAAGCGAGAGCTACAGTACGTTGCAACGAACTGTTGGATACCCTATTTCCCATATTTTTGTATGTGCATGCGTCTGCCTCCCGCAAACAGCCGATGTCTCAGAAACAAAATTCTTCTTTAGCAGACAGAAAAAAATTCAATAACATTAATTTTATGCGGTGTGATGTTCAATTAGTGCTGGCGCAATAAAAAAAGGAGTGCGCCACGCCCAAAGTTAAAACGTTTTATTGCCAATTCAATTGTTATGAGCTCAGTGACATTCAATTTTATTCTTGCAGATCGATTTGAACAAAACAAGACAAAACTTAAATTTTTAAAAATTAGATTTGGAATGGAAATAGCGATTATGGGTGTTTTTAACAATTATTGGACCACACTCTGCTACGTAACCAAGGAATATAAATCCAAGTGTTCATCTGTTTACTTCAAAACTGCGACCGATAGTTAAAAAACGTTAAAAAAATTAATGCATTATACGACTTTTGGCGGAAACGCCCCTTAAAAGTGGGCGTGTCTTAAAAATTTTAAGCACTAACTGCACTTTTTTCAGTATTTAGGCATATGTGTAAGACTACAGCTGAATCGAGTAGTTTTTAAACAATCTTACCTGAACAAAGGTATTTTACCAAAATCACGCCTTTAAAAGTGGGCGTATTGAAAAAATTTCCAAAAGAAAATGTTGAGATATATTTCTCAAATAACGAACGGAAGGAAAAAGGTTTAAATTAAACATTGGAAATGCCTTAAATTCTTAAGGCTACGTTTTTCGTTCTTTCATGAATAGTAGGCGTAAGCCACGCCCAAAATTCAAAAATTTCTTTTCATACACAAGCCTTTTCGTTTCTATTAAGAGACGCAAAATTTTGGCTCGAAGATTAATTATAAATACCGTTTATTTACAAAAACAATTTTTTTATAGTTTCTAATGAAAAGTGGGCGTCAGCCACGCCCAAAATCAATTTTTTTTATTTCATACACAAGATGTTTATGTGCCAGTAAGACACAAAATTTAATGTTTTTCGCTTTAATATAACAATTGTTATTTTATAAAAACAATATTGATGGTTTTGTATGAAAAATTGGCGTAAGCCACGCCCAAACTGAAATATTTTTATTTGATTTTAAGAAAGTTTACCTAAAGCTTACGTGTGCAAAATTTTAGCGTTATGCTTTTATCGTAACTGTACAAAAAAACATAATTTAACTTTATTAAATTGAGGTTGTTCAACAAAAATGGCGATTGTGGGCGTGTTCGTGAGCGGATTTTACCGGTCCAAGAACTTAGCCATACTTTTGAACCAAAGATTATATATAACAAATTTCAGCTTTCTAGCTCAAAAATTGCGACCTCTAGAGAGTATACATACCGACGGATGGACGGACGGACGGACGGACGGACATGGCTAAATTGACTAGGCTTTTGATTCTGAGTCAGAATATATATACTTTTCTATACCTAACGGCATTATTTCTCTATGTTACAAACTCCACACCAAATACAATATACCCATTCTATGGAATAGGGTATAAAAATGGTACCACTTTTTTTTTAAAGTGGCAACCTCGAAACAAAATTTTATTTTTTCATTTTCATTTCATTTTCATTTCTTTATTTTTTCTTTAACTGAAAATTACATTAACCATTTACATAAAGATATAAACTAAAGCATGGCTAAATAAGCCGTCTGCCGTTTTAATTACAATAAATAAAAATTTAACAATAATAGAGAGATACAATTTTACTAAATCAAATGAAAGAAAAGAAGCTATAACATGAACAGTAAATAATGTACATATATTTTAAGTAGTATGGCTTTTAGTTTAGCTAAAACAAAATAAATAATTAAAGTCAAACAGCATTATTCTTTATACTATATTACACATACATTTATTTATTTTTGAAGTTAACGTTTAGTTAAGCTAAAAACAAGAATAACTGAATATATTTCTTTTAACTGGAGCGAAGTGGCATAAGAGCTACAATACCTTGGGTTGTAACAAAATTAAAAAAAGAAAAAGAACTTATAAAGTTGGGACTTTTAGTTTAGCTAAAACGAAAAAATGAGTTGTTTTTGTATTACACAAATGGCTCAAAATAAATTCAAATATGCATTACGAAAACTTCTCGCATGTAAGATATAACGAATAAGTGGTTTCCAGCCAACAGCTCCATTTAGAACCCTAAGACAATCTTCAAAAGAAAGAAAACTGGAGCTCAAATGTAGTCTTCGGATTTCCTGAAGAATTGGACAAAGTGCTAAAAAATGGAAAACATCTTCATTCTGATTAAGGTTGCAGAGCGAACAATGGGAGTTTATATCAGATCTATGGGGTCTGTAGTTCAGTTCGAGCATTTCAGTTCGAATTTTGAAAATCAGACCCATTTCTACTACGCTGAACTCTTCTCTAAAATAATTGTTTTCCCCCAAACTCGGATTGAGCTGGCTATAAATACTACGGGATGTTGATTCCCTCTTTCTCTGGAGACATTGTTTATACAATGTATCGTCTATCAAAGAAATGCAATCGTAGAAAGAGTTCTTCAGTTCTTCCACATTATGCACGGATAATGACATAGCAAAGTTATGCAAAACTGCAAGGTCGTACCATTCCTTGATTGGACTATAGCCACAGCGGAAGGATATCAAAAGAATCCGCTTTTGTAGGTTACTTTCAGAGCGTTTCATCACCCTGACAATATAATCTGCATTAGATTTAAGGTTTCTAAGAAATATGTGAGGTAAACCTGACTCTACGTGAATAGCATAATTAGGGGTATTAAAAGGCAGTTTAAAAACTCGCTTGAAGAAGTATCTTTGTATAACCTCCATTTCTTCTAACTTTTGGAAACCATACACCTCGTTTCCATAGCAGAAACAACTGTTTATCGTAGCGTTAAAAACTTTAAACTTAGAAGAAGGGTCTACAAATTTGTTCGTAAAAAACTCCGACCACATTGTGTTTATGGCTAATTTTGCGACTCTTAATTTTTCTTGTATATGTGCCCGCATATTTAAATTATAGGTCAGTATATATCCTAAATAATTAAATTCGCTTACCACTTCTAGAACTTCGCCATTCAAAGTCCAGTCACGCCCATAATTGATAGACCGATTTTGGGATCTGAAGACCATTATTTTTGACTTTGCTGAATTAATTTTGAGATCCCAAAAATCGCAATATTGTTTTAGTTTGTTAATCTGAAGTTGTAAAGTAAGCGGATTTTCAGATAGAATTTCTATATCATCGGCGTAGAGTAGTACCTTTATTGTCATATCCCCAAAGCTGACCCCACCTGTAATGTGATTTTCTACATCATTTATAAATAATGAAAAGATTAAGGGACTTAAGATGCAACCCTGAGGAACACCCGTTTCACATTTAAAAAATCTAGACAACTGTTTACCGCTCTGCACTGCTGTATTCATACTTCCAAGGAGTTTTTCGTAGACCTTGATAAATTTTGTTGAAATACCTGTTTCTGCGAGTTTAAAGAGTAAAGTCTTTCGGTTGATCGTGTCAAATGCTGCTTTAAGATCGACAAAAAAAGCGTAAAGACACTTTTTTTTGTCAATAAAACGCCTTGCTGTAGAAGTTAGGACAAAAATTTGATCAACAGTCGAAAGGTTCGCTCGGAATCCTGCCTGAAAACAGATTATTATATTGTTTTCTTCCACCCAGTTCACAAGTCTATTATAAAGTACTTGCGTAAACAATTTCCTTAAAGAGTTCAAAACAGAAATACCTCTATAGTTTTCTGGCAATTTCCGATCACCTTTTTTGAAAATTGCCGAAATTCTGGACGAAAGAAAGCTTTCGGGGATTGCTTCTTCATTGAAAATTTTATTAAAAAGAACTAAAATGAACTCTAAGAAATCTTGGGTGGCATTTTTGTAGAATTCTACTGGGATCCCATCAGAACCTGGAGCTTTGTTGTTTTTCATTTTTTTGTAACGCTATAAGCAATTCCGGCATTGAAAATGAGCAATCCAAATCAGGGTTCAAGACATTTTGTAGGGCAAAACATATTGTATTTTGATTGGGATCAGGTAGCAGGAGTTTTTCGAAATAGTTTGCTAGGGAATTAACATCAATAGCGATGGAAGCGACCCCGCTCTGGCCACTAAGGAGACGGACATTATACCAAAAAGATTTTGAGTCCCTACATTCAATGAGCTTAGAAGCACTGTTTTTAAGGTATTGTTCTTTTTTATGTGCACACAAATCTTTATAGGCTCTGTTTGCTTGTAAATACAACGATTTGTAAGCAGCGTTGTTGGTACTTCGAAAGAGTTTTAGGAATTTAAAAGATTTTTTTCTTTTTTGTTCGCAGTCTTCGTCATACCATTGCGACTGTTTGGGAGTAAGAGGAGTGCTTGGAGTGCAAGCAGACTGTCTAACTGCCAGAAGAACGGAGGTTATAGCCTCTTCTATGGAACATGAAGTTGGATCGGGCAAACTAACTACTTGTTGACTTAGCTTACGTCTATATAAGTCAACTTTTTTTTCTACCCATTTGAGTTTCTTTTCCGTATTTTCGGGTGATTGAGGACTAAGAGGGGTATGTTCAAACTCAACAGATACAATTAAGGGCAAATGTGAAGAAAAGTTTGCAGAATAAACCTCGAAGTCTTTAATTAAATTCAGCCATTCACCTTTTACTATGCAATAGTCTATCACTGAGCAACCCTGATCAGAGATAAACGTAAAATTTCCTCTTAAATCGCTTTGGGAGACGCCGTTTAATACAAAAAAACCAAAGTCTTCCAGCATCTCAATAAAAGACTTTCCATTAGAGTTCAGGCAATTGTCCAAAGATTTCCTTTCATCTAAAAACTTCTCATTGTTCATGAAAATTGAATTTTGAAAACCGCTTATTCGGGCATTAAGATCACCGATAATCATTAAATTATTGTTATTATGACTAACTAAAAAATTATAAAGGTCGTGATATTGAGTGTTCCAATCACTAAAATTAAGATAAATTGGAACGATCTGAAAGTTTTTTGAGTCATGTGTAATATCTATAATAATATTGTGGCCGATATTTTTAAATTTGATGTGGTTGTTTAAACTGATATTTTTTATACCACACATAATCCCACCACTAGCTCTACCAAGTCTATGATTTCTTATCGCTGGGATACATTCAATTTTAAAATTCTCAAAATACTTAAGTTATTGTTGTTCTTTTCCTTCCTCCAAAAAAGTTTCTAATAGTATAAAAATATCGTAATTGGTAACAAGTCTAAAAAATTCGGGCATAATAAGTTTGTTTTTAAATCCTGTAATATTATAACACAAAATTTTTAATTTAACATTATTCAAACAAAAGTTATTAGCATGGCAGACGGCAACCCTGTCCTAACTATACTGAAGATTGCTGCGATCCGCATTATGGATGTTGTGAACTCGTTGACTTACAGATGGCTCTGCTCTCGCATTGTGGGTGTTTTGACGTCTCGAATCATTGACATCTATGTTGTTTATGTCAAAGAAACACATTGCATCATCCCCATATTTTGCTTTGACAAATTCGAATTCTTGTTTTGATTTTATTTGCAAACCTCGAAAATAATCATATGCAAACATGAATTTGTCGATTTGCATCTTCACTCCTTTGATGTAAATTGTTGTTTCTGGATTTTTCCCTGCAAGATTTCTTTTAATTTCGTAAAGTGCCCTTCTTTTGTTTCTGTATAGCAGTGACTGTTCGCGGTGTACAAAGACTCCAGTTCCCTTTAGTTTGTAGGCAGAACCAATGATTTTATCAACAGTGCCTGCGTTGTCTAAGTTTAAAACCATTGTTGTTTTGTTCGTTTGTCGGTTTGTAAACTCTTGTGATGTTTTAATTGGTACATCGGCAATTTCGTTGAGGTTAAGAAGGCCCAAACAAGTTTGTGTAGCAAATTCAAGTTTATTTGCCTTCTTGTCAGATGGAAAGTGCATGATAACCGTATTTTCGTTGGTCCTCTGTGTCATAATCTCAATTTGCCTTTCAAGGGTTACACAGTAATTCTCAACTATAGAGAGACGTTCAGCAAGATGAGCATTTTGTGAACGAAGCAACTGCAGATCTTTGGAAACTGCCAAAACATCATCTTTAGTTGAGATATTTTTTAGATGTTCTATCAAACAATCGTTAACTATTGATTTTATATCATTTGGGTTCATTTTTAAACTGCTCTGAGATGAATCTTTCTTACTGCGGGGTGTTTTAATCGGAGATATTTCCGTCGCCTTACGTTTTTGTTGCATATATATATAGCGGTACAAGCAAAATGTCGGTTTTCTAGGTCGGATTTTTTGTTTGTTTAAAATTAAATTATCCTACCTTTGTGATAGTTTCAGGACTTGAATTCACTTTATTATTGACAGAATGTCTTTAAACTTGGAATACTAATATTTTTGACTTTTTAATTTGAGTTTAAAATAAAATTAAGTGTAAAACTAAAGCTCTGAATAAAAACGTCGACTTTACTTCACTCTCTCTCCACTCTCTCCCAGAGAAGATATTAATGCAAGGAGATTTGGACGTCTCAAAAAAATTTTATTTGTGTTGTTAAAATACTCTAATACGAGCGAAAGAGACAAACGTTTGTCAATTTGCTCGTGCCAAAAATTCAATTTAATTGAAAAGAAATTGAAATTTCAATCAACACAAAAACAACAGAAAAAAGGAGGAAACAAAATATGAATTTACAAAAAAAAAATTAAAATGAAACGCAAAATAATCTCACTCTATGCACATGTATGTATGTGCATTCCCTTAGACATCAATCCACACCAAAACAATACCCCGTTGCACTTTTTAGTATTTACCTGGGGAAAAGAAAATTCTGTAAAGTAAATGTCTATGTACAATAACTACAATAGATAATACGATGATAAAAAAAACTTCCCTGAATCACAAACAAAACAATAAAAAAACACCAAAAGATTTTCCACTCTTTGCTGCTTCCACAAAAAAAACTTCAATGCCCCACGTTGGGCGCCAATTTGGTAGGTGCACTTTACCGAATTTAATTTTATTATCAATTAATAATTATTATGAGACGAACTTAAAAAAACTACGACTGGGATTAATCGGATCCCGAAAAAATAAACAAGATAGCAAGTAAAAAGAAAACGAATAAACAATTTGCGCAGCCGGCGCACCGAAAGTTGAAATCGATAATGAATGATATGGAAACGTCAAAAAAAGAATTAGAGAGAATGAAAAAAAGTAAAGTGCAACAACAATAACAATTGCAGCCTTTTTTATGCTGCTACCTCCCGACTGCTCAGCTGGGGTGGGTTCGAAAAAAAATTAGACGCGATAAAATCAATGTTAAAAAAAGTGCGGAAGACACTAAAGAGTTAATTAAAATGAAATCAGAGTACAGGGTGTACTCGGTAATAAGTGGGCGCCAGGAAACTTTTATGGTAGTTTGCCTTACCAAATGGAAGCTGAAAATCTTCAAGTTTTAAAGAATTAAAAACGAGAGAATTATTATTCCCAATGGGAAGTTTTAATTTTTTATTGCTTGGGAGGTTATTGGTCTGGGAAACCGTGGCAAATGCCGGGATAAAAACCCAGAGTCTTTTCGATCAAAAGAAAAAGAACACAATGGTATTTCGGGATTAGCAGAAGGCTAATTCTCGAAATTAGGAATAAGTATGGGCAATTAAAAAAAAGAACAAACAAGGTTTTGTGTCAAATGGACACAAAGAAAGATCACAATGGTAAGGGAAGGTTAAGATAAAACTGTTATGATTAGGTGATTAAGACAATTTACGATTTTACTTCATAATACCATTTATTAAAGTCTTAATTTATTATTAATATATCTTAGTTACAAATTCATTAATTGAGACAAGCTACGTGTGTAGGCGGAAATCTATGAAGCACTGAACCCAGTTCCCTTTCAGTTCATTGACAGATTGACTTAATTATTCTAAGACCATATGGTTTACTAAAGGTCTGCTTACATTAAAAACAAGGTCACAAGTCCCACAATCTTGGTAGAAGATGAACATTCAGCGAAGGTCTACTGGATTTTAAATTTGTTTGCCCCACCTAGGGTCACAACCAAAAACGAATTAAAAAAAAAAACAAATCAAACAAACAATTAACAAGCTAAAATTTCTGGAAACCACCAGACACAGAAATACTTAGCTTTTCTCAAAAACAATCTCCAACAACGATATTCTCCTCGAACGCTTCCAATATATTCTTCAATAGTTATTTTTACTTGCGATTATAGGTACTATAAGGCAAGTTATGGATTCGTGCAGAAAAAAAAAATTTGAGATGACAATCACACATGACATTACGATGATGGAGAAGTCGAAAAAAGTGGGTCTGGAAATTCCGTCCGTCTGTCTGTCTGTCTGTCTGTCTGTCTGTCTGTCTGTCTGTCTGTCTGTCTGTCTGTCTGTCTGTCTGTTCGCGCCTCTGGAGGCTGAACGGGTGGGCCGATTTGCTTCAAATTTGGTATTTAGGATTTATTTGGCCGTCTCTCGGAACGAATTTTTTATTTTTGCTCTAGGGCCAAAAATAACGGCACCTGCCATACAATCTTGAAGACAAAAATTGATTTTCTCAAAAATGGCTCTAACGATTTTGATAAAACTTTCAGAATGCTATTTTTGCAAGAAAATCTATCTTTTGGTTTGAAATTTTTTTTTCAAAATTTGTCTAATAACGGTACCTCTCATAGAACCAGTATTTTCAAATCAAATTTTCTCGTAAACTATACATTCGATTTCAATAAAATTTTGGCCACAGGAAGTCATTCATAATTTTATTAATATGGCATTTCAAAATTTTCGAAAAACTTTTTTTTTTATTTTTTATAATTTTTTAAAAAAAATTTTTGGTTTTCGAAATATGTTGGAAACGGGTACATTGATTTTTTTAAAAAAAAATTTTCAAATGTAAACTACAGATTGCCATATACTTGCATACTCAAATAAATTTCAAAATATTTTTTGAAAAAGTTTTTCAAAAATAACCTTTTAAAAAAAAAACTGGTCCAACGATTTTCAATATTTTTTTTTTCCTAGATTGACGTATAGCTTTGAAATTTTATTGCATACTTAGTTTTTCCGAGAAAACTCTTAAACTAATTTAAAAAATAAAAGAATTTTCGAAATTATTAAAAAAAATTTTTTAGATCCATATATGCACCCAATACGCAATTGCTTATCATAAGAGCAAGTTCGTGCGACCCAGTCGTGCATTTTATTTTTTTCTACAACTCTACAAAAGTTAACTTCTAATTTTCGTTTTACGATATGCTATAGTTTTTCACTTTTTTTTTCAAAATTCTTTTTTTTTCCTCAAAAATTTTCTTTTTATCTTTTCAAAATCCAAAATTGAATTGTCATTCAAAATGGAGGCTTGGTTTGTCCACTTCGCCCCGACCATATAGCCATCCTCTTCGGATCTTTTGCGTGGTGGTGTTCTTGTCTCAGTCATACAGCAGCATCTCGCCCATATATGCAGATACGTGCGACTGAGAGCGGTGATACAACCATTGCACGCGATCCTATGCGTTGCGGATGCGATCCTCGTAGGCTCAGTGGAAGTGTTCAGCCGTATAATGTCAATTATATTTTATTTCAAAAGGCAAGTGAAAAACTACGACACAACGCGCAAAGTCCCCAGCCCAAACCGGCCCAAACTAATTGCTTTGAGAAGAATATTTTTGTTGGAAGGAATCCTAACCATTTTATAACTAAAATGGTGGGATTTATAATCAAGAATAATCATCATTCCCATCATTCCGTAGACCTCCGCGCAGATAATATTTAAAAAGGGGAAAACACATTTCTTTGCTATCAGACACTTTACGGTGGGAACGCGGCCATCCTAAATTTACGTTGGTGTGATTATAACTCACACATTGTTGTGTTGTGGTGGACTCCTCTTTTATTCTCGTTGGAAAGCTTCCTCGCTTCCTTTACTATGCGTGCGAGTCTCCAGCCCGTCCGCTGGCTCAACACGATAGACTGATGCGTGTGAGTCTCCAGCTCATCCGCTGGCTCAGCACGATTAAATTAGAAAACGTTGCGGGCAAGTCTCCAGCTCGTCCGCTGGCTCAACCCGATGAAAAATAACCTGCTTTGTTATCCTCTCTGAGTCACTCTCAAAACTCCCAGAGGACAACGGGCTCAAAATGTTGGTCAGAAAAAAAGGAATGGTTGGGATGGAGCGGAAACAAATATCGAACGTTGATCCGTGCCAAAAGCGCACGATTTGACTAGGTTTTAAGAACCAAAAGAATGATTTTTGTAGCGGTAAATCTTACCGTAACACGGTGTAGCTTCGCCATTGCATTATTGCGATGTACCTCAATTTCATCCCATAGGCACATATGTGCTTCGATTTCGCCTGGCTTTGCTGCCTCTATTAATCCATAGTGAGCAGCCACAAATCGATCGAAGTGCCACTTTAAGGTGTTGACTTCTTGTTGAAGGCCAAATTCATGGCCATAGAATTCGTCTTTAGCAATATTCGTGGCAATCCGCCTGATTGCAGTAACTGCGGCTGTACGCCGCCGGTTCAAGTCAGCCATGTCGATAGCCAAAACAGTCGAGTCCGATGAATCCGACTCTTCCTCAGACATCCACTAAGCAAAAGGAAAAACAACCACCAAAGAAGCAGCAACAATGCAAAGAAACACCAACTGTACCAAAAAAGATTACCAATTGCTTCCGTGCTTTCGTCCAATGCCAAGCCAACCAAGTACTTTTACTAATTTTGTGAATAAAATTCCTCACAGGAGGCACCAAAAATGTATGAGAAAAGATTTGCAAGTTCTCATACACGCAGTTGAAAAAGAAAATTATTCCCAAAAAAGAAGAAACTGATAATTTTTACAATGTTACTTTATTCTAAAGATAATCGTTGAAGGTTACAAGAAGACTAAGAAACAGAAAAGAATCCAAAAAAACCAAACCACAGCAAACGTAGAAAAATGAATTGGCTCATAATTCCGTTAGGGAAAAACAGTTTGTATGATGTATGGATTATGATGGATCAAGTGTTGCCACTGTATATGGTGAGAAAAATGTTGCCATCGCGTGATTCATACGTAGTATTCTCGTACACTAGTACTAAAATAATTCCTTCTGTTTGTTGGATGTTTCTGCTGGTTACTATCATATATGTGTTCGGAGTTGGTTGGTAGTCTAAATCAGCGGTACGGGGCAGATTGGTGGTCGGTTTTGCTTCACTGGCTAGTTTCTGATGTAAACCTAATGTTGTGAAAAATCGTCGTGGTGATTGTGACGGAGGTCGGTGGCGGTCGGTGGCGGTCGGTGATGATGGTCACTGGCTGATGCACTCATCATGGTGATTGGGAGCGGTGGTCGTCTTTTGATGCTTTTCCTTACAAAAGCATCGTGGTGATCGGGGGCGGCGGTCGGTGGTGGTAAAGGAAATGTGTAACTTCGTTACATTCCCCCATGCTTACGGGACGAGGACTTTCTCCTCGAAAGTGTTGGTGGGTAAAATTTTTTTTTTTTGTATATATTTTTTTTTGTATTTTAAAAGTTTTTTTTGTATATAGATATTTATTGTTGAAATAATCGTTTTACTTTTTGCTTTTACTGTAATACTAAACTTATTTTCTTTACTGTACTCATTTTTGACAGGTCTTACATGGCCCTTGATATAACGGGTGATTTTTTAAGAGGTTTAGAACTTTAAAAAAAAAAAAAAAACACAAAAAATTCGAAAAAATGAATGAAATATTTATTTGAATCGATAGTTTGAACCTTGCAATTTAATGTTTAAAGATAATTTCATGCAAATGTTGACCGCGGCTGCGTCTCAGGTAGCCCATCCGCTGAGTCCAATTTTGGCATACTCTTTCACACATATCGGCCGGTATCTCACGAATGAATGCATGGATGTTGGCTTCCAGTGCATCAATCGAAGCGGGCTTGTCCCTAAAGACATTAGCCTTGACACACCCCCACAAAAACTAGTCTAATGGTGTCAAATCGCACGATCTAGGCGGCCAATTGACCGGCCCGAAACGTGAAATTAACTGTTCACCAAACTCGCCTCGCAATTGCGCCATTGTTTCGCGTGCTGTGTGGCATGTGGCACCGTCTTGTTGAAACCACATACCATGCAAGTCAAGAACTTCCATTTCGGGCAAAAAAAAGTTTGTTATCATCGCTCGGTAGCGTTCACCATTGACAGTAACGCTGCGATTCGCATCATCTTTGAAGAAATATGGCCCAATGATGCCGCCGGCCCATAAACCGCACCAAACAGTGGCTTTTTCGGGATGCATTGGTAGCTGTTGCAATGCTTCTGGCTGATTTTCACTCCAAATGCGGCAATTTTGCTTATTTACGTACCCATTCAACCAAAAATGAGCCTCATCGCTGAACACAATTTTTCGATATTTCGACAATTCGAACCGAGCACGAATTTTGATAGTAAAATTCAATAATTTGCAAGCGATGTGTTGATATTATTATATCAACATAGGTCATGTAGCTTCTCTGCATGTCATTTCATTTAATTTCATTTAACGCATTTGCATATCAACATTAGTCATGTAGCTTCTCTGCATGTTATTTCATTTAACGCCTTTTGCATAGCTTTCATTTTCGTAGCTAATGTGTGTTTCTTGTATCATTCAATAGCCAATTCCCATAGAATGAATAATTTTGTGCATCTGTCAGCAAAATTATTGCATTCGAATATTGGATATGGTTATTGAACTTTATGAGTTTTTTTTGTTTTATTATTTAGAAGTCAGCATTAAGCGACTATTGTTATTGTTAATTAATTTTAGCTTAGTTTGCAAAAACTGTGTATAAATAGTATTGTAAGGAAATAAAAATTATCATTCACGATCAAGCTCTCTTCGATTATTTCTGCTATTGCTTCCCCCCACCAGAGGTAAGGGGCATTGGTTTAAATTTATTTCTGCTATTGCTTCCCCCCACCAGAGGTAAGGGGCATTGGTATAAAATAAAGAACACATTCGACGATAATACACCGGTACATAGAACCGGGTGTATTTATTACTACGGCTGGTCAAGGTTTATGTACCCTGTCCAGCAAGATAATACAAAAGAGTACTATCTTTAAACATTGGTGACCCCGACGTGATTTCTACGTCAAACTTCGAGGAAGTGAATCGTGAGTGCGTTGCCAGGGCTTTAACACTGGCTGTCAGCGAAGCGTTTACCAGGGCTTTTTAACACTGGTATAAGCAATCAAGGTTCCCGAGTTGCAGAGTTCCAGCTCGAAGTGTAGCAGCGTTCCAGGTCACAGAGTTCCAGGTTGCAGTGCTCCAGGAAGCAGCGTTCCAGTACCAAACATTCACTACACCTACCAAGTGGCCAGGGTCCACAGCAGTGCATTGATTCACAGCTAATTATTTGAGCCAACCATTTGAACCACCGTAAAAAGTACCATGGATGAGATGCAGGTTTTCAAAATAATAGCCCGGCAGAAGGCTATCGCTGAGGAACTTCAGAAACTAAAAACAAACATGAGCAAAGACAGTGCTGACCGCAAAACACTGCAATACAAACAAAAAAGATTGCAAATTCTGGAAGCACTATAGGTGGAATTCCACCAAAACCATGAATCTGTAAAGAATTTTGTTAAGGCGGATACGCCATATATTCAAGGAAAAACGTATGAAAATTTCCAAAGAATTTACCTCGAATTAAAACAAAGTCTCCATTTAATTTTGCCTGAGCCAACTGAAGATGATGGCAATGAAACAACTGGTGGTGCAATCCCGACAATCCGTGGAACCATTCCTAGGGCTGCAGCTCCAGCTCAATTGAAGCCCACATTGCCTACGGAAAAGACAATCCAAACAAGCACTGAAACCATTCCTAAGGCTCCAGCTCAATCTAAACCCACATTGCCTGAGCTTACGGAAAAGACAAAGTGGTCGTCCGACATGCCTGTTGCCTCTGTGGAATTATTAAGGCTGATTAAAAAACAGTCATCAATGATCGTAATGGTCGAAAACTCAATTAAGCGCCTGATTCAAGACCAAGAACAACATTCTGAGGAGTTCTATTTGATAAGGCTTAAATCGATTGAACAGGACTGGGCGGCAATACGAGGCTTCCATCATAAAATATGGGAACTACTAGATGAACCGAATTCTTCAGTCTATGATGTCGAACAATTTCTCTCCATAGAAGATGAAGTGCATACTGCACTTACGACACTTTATAACCGATCAAGATCGAATTCTGGATCCGGGACAACTATAACCCAAAACCAAGGGACGAAATTACCAAGAGTAGTATTGCCGAAATTCGATGGTGACTACTCAAAGTGGATACAGTTTCGCGATCTATATACGGAGCTTATCCACAATCAACCCATTTCACCATGCCAGAAGATGTGGTATCTGAAGACCACAATCACACGAGAAGCTGAAAGGCTGATTCAGCACTTCTCCATATCTGACGCCAACTACATTGCTGCTTGGGAAACGATCACAAGCCGTTATGAAAACACTCGACTTATGGTAACAGCCTTACTAAACAAATTAATGGCACAACCTAAAAGTCAAAACGAAAGTTCTTCAGCCATAAAGTCACTGCATGACACTACGCAAGAATGCCTCCGCAGCCTGCAAAACCTTGGCATAGAGACAACCAATTGGGATCCAATACTCTTGCACATTCTCATCAAGCGGTTGGATCGAAATTCTCTCACTCTTTGGGAACAATCATTAAAAACCCCAAAACTCATGCCCACATTTAAGGAGTTCCTCTCATTCTTGGAGCTGCGGTTCCAATCGTTGGAGGCATTATCAACAACCACAAGGGAAAGTTCGGATGAACAACGAAGAAGATTAAGACCCAATATGGCCTTAACCACGGTCGCTGCAGCGGGACCCAAATGTATTTCCTGCAAGGGCAATCATCAGCTGTACGCCTGCCAGAAATTTCTACAGTTAAGTCCAAAAACACCGATTGCGCCTAGTTCAAAGACCAAGACACTGTGCAAATTGTCTGAAATCAGGGCACTTCACTAAAGACTGCTCGGTCGGAGGGTGCGCCGAGTGCCAAAAAGGGCGCAATACACTCCTTCATTTGGATTACCCCGAAAAACCAGAGGGTTCAAAAACATCAACGCTAGCAGGTACCCCAACTTCTGTCGCTGACTCGCCAAAGATCTGCACTTCGGCGACAGAGCCCACACCTCCTAGCACAAACACTGCAATCAAAACTAAAAGTGTGCTGTTAAGTACAGCTATTGTTCACCTGACAAATCAATCGGGAGAACAAATATCATGTCGAGTTTTATTGGATTCTGGATCGCAGGTTAATTTAATAACTGAAAGGCTGGCCAAAACCTTGGGACTAAGACAAATGCACGAGACGCTGCTTGTTGAAGGGATCGGTCAAAGCAAGAGGTCATCCCATCGAAGAATCAATTTCGAGATTGGTTCTAAAACAAATGGATTCTCCACAAGAATTGAAGCACACGTATTGTCAAAAATTGTCTCACCGCAACCATCACGGGCAATAATAACTTCGAATTGGTCGATTCCGAGGAATATCGTTTTGGCTGATTCGCAATTTAATCAGCCAGGGCCAATCGATCTTCTCATTGGTGCGGAAATTTTCTATGCTACCTTAGCTGTTGGTCAAATCAGCTTAGGTGAAGATCTACCAACACTTCAAAATACTGTGTTTTGATGGTCAGTAGCAGGCAAGGTGCCCTTTACTAATGATGGACTTTTAGCATCGTGCGGAATATGCACTGAGGATGAAGCCCTTGATCAGCAGATTGAGAAATTTTGGCGCTTAGAAGAAACCACCCCCTCTCCAGATAATTTCACCCAAGCAGAAAGACGTTGTGAAACTCATTTTGTCCAAACATCAACAAAGGACTCGAATGGCCGATTTGTGGTTCGCTTACCATTCAAGCAAGCCCCAACTTGCTTAGGTGAATCAAAAGACATTGCTTTCCGGAGGTTCATATCTCTTGAACGAAGGTTAGCCAATTCAAAAGAACTGAAAAAACTCTACACAGAATTCATGGTGGAGTACCAGAAATTGGGCCACATGCAGGAAGTTAATTTCCAACAAATAACAAAGCCCTACTATTTCTTGCCCCATCATTGCGTCCAAAAGCCCGATAGTAGCACTACAAAGCTAAGGGTAGTTTTTGATGGTTCCGCAAAATCCTCATCAAATATATCACTGAACGACATCCTGTCCACGGGCCCAACAATACAAGATGACGTTTTTACCATGCTATTGCGATTCCGTATACCAAGATTTGTATTTACCGCGGGCATAGAGAAAATGTACCGTCAAATACTTGTAAACGATGAGGACCGAAAGTTCCAACTAATATGGTGGAGGAACAGCCCAAATGACCCGTTAAAGTGCTTCCAGCTCAACACCGTCACCTACGGCACAACATCTGCATCGTACTTGGCAACAAAGTGCCTCCAAGTTTTGGCGCAAAATAACGAGGATCGTTACCCATCGGGGTCGAAGGTATTATCTCGTGACTTCTACGTAGATGATGTTTTAACCGGTGCAGATAAGTTGACTGAACTTTTGAATACCCAAACTGAACTCCGGACTATCCTTCACAATAGCGGCTTCAAGCTAAGGAAATGGTGCGCTAATCATGAATCCTTATTAAAAGGAGTACCACTCGAGGACCGAGAAACAGAATTGGACTTCAACACCAATATTGAAGATCATGTGAAAACAATTGGTCTTACGTGGATGCCGAAATCTGACCAACTCTGCGTTAAAACATCTTGGCTAAAGAGAGATCGAGTGACCAAACGAACAGCTTACAGTGACATAGCACATCTATTTGACCCCCTCGGTATCATGGCACCTGTCGTTGTAGTGGCAAAAATATTCTTACAAGGGTTGTGGGAATTGAAGCTTGATTGGGATGCTGCATTACCTCAGGAAATGCAAACAACTTGGATAAAATTTCGCGAAGGACTGCAGTCACTAAACAATATAAAGATTGCTAGGCATATATTTTCACACAAAACACCAAAAAGGATTCAGTATCACGTATTTGCCGATGCTTCAGAAAAGGCTTATGGTGCTGCGGCCTACGTTCGTTCCATCAGTAGTGACAACGTCATAACGGTGCGACTGCTTTGCGCTAAATTAAGAGTAGCACCATCGAAGAAAACAAAGACATCTTTGCAAGCAACTATTCCCCGGCTAGAGCTTTGCGCCTGCTGCCTTGCTGTCGAGCTTCTAGGGCGCTTACAAAAAGACCTAAACATTAAAAATGACGCAACATTCCTCTGGACGGATTCAGAAATTGCACTTGCATGGATTAATTCTTCATCCTCCGCAACTCTTCCCATCTTCATCGCAAATAGGGTATCAAGAATACAAGAAAATACAACTTCTTCGCAGTGGAGGCATGTGCCTTCAAAGGAAAATCCTGCAGATATACTTTCACGTGGAATAGCTACAGATCGCCTTGAGAATTGCAACATTTGGTTCTATGGACCGAAATTCTTACATGGTTCAATTTAAATCTGGCCACCTATATACGACGCCAAAACAATTAACAGCAAAAATAAAAATGAGCATATATCTTTGGGAACCGCAATCCCTGATTCCCAAGATGATCTTCATATAAGTATCATCAATCATAAAAATAGATACAAATGGAAGGACCGGTGTCAAAATGCAGACCCGGGAATGATGGTCATTATAAAGGACGACAATGTACCCAGTCTAAAGGGGCCACTTGGACGCATTACAAACGTCATCACTGGAGACGACGGGTTGGTTCGTGTAGCTGATGTAAAAACGGCTACTGGTACTTTTCGTCGGGCCATACATAGACTGGCTCCACTTCCAGTACCCATCGATGAGAACGTCTGCATCAGCTCAGCCGCAGATCAACGAACATGTGAAGCAGTTAAAATGTCTCCATCCAGCTCCTCACTTCGCCTAATTGACGAGACTGACATCACGTCCGTTCCAAAAAAGAAACGTAAGCCCACCTTTGGATCCGCAGTTGTAACGTTACTGCTAGTGTGCTGCCACGTTCCAGGTTTTAAATGTACGCCGATAAACATTCGCCCATTTAAATCGCAACCCGGAATATATTTTGAGAATCTGGGGACCTCTTCACTTACGTCAAGCAGTTGGGATATCATCGCCTATTACGACATGAACTCTTATTGGACGGAGTATCAAACTGTGAGGAACTACAGCGAGAGAAGACTTCAAGAAAGGAAATGAGTTGTTAGCTGACACATCCACCAATCGAAGAATTCGCCGTGGAGCGCTCAATGTCGTAGGAAATGTTGCTAATGCCCTATTTGGAGTTTTGGACTCTGAATACGCTGATAAAATGTCCGCTTCAATTAATAAAATTCAGCAGGATGAAGGACATCTCGTCAACCTAATTCGAAACCAAACATCAATAATTGACTCCACCATTAACATAATAAGGCGAAATGAACAGGAAACAAGTTCTAGGTTTCAAGAAATTGACGCAAATCTTCAACAATTTGCCGCGTTGATTAACGGCATTAAGCTAGAGCATCATGAAGAAAAACTGCGCCAGCTATTTAATTCACTAGCACTGCAATTGATCTTAGCCTTGTCGCAGATACAAAAAACACAAGCTTCCTTAATAGATGTTCTAATCGACACCCACCACGGAAAGATAAAACTACAACTCATATCACCTGATCAGTTACGTGATGAACTTCTGCGAATTAAAGCCAATTTGCCCACAGCCCTTAGGCTTCCAGTAGCACAAGATGATATACTTAAATTGTATCAACTCATGAGCATTCACGGCAGGGTACCCTCCGATCATATCATATTTAAGCTCACATTACCATTACTAAGCCTTGATCAATTTGAGCTATTCAAGGTGACGCCAGTTCCAGTATCTGTAAATGGTACATTCTTCACCATAAGTCGATCCACGAAGACCATCGAAGGACCTCATTGGATTCAGCTTTGCTCTCCAAACGAATGGATTTACGTACTAAAGAAAAGAATTACTTTAAACGTCGTCTGCAATGGAACTGCAACACTGAGCATTTTAGAGGGCTCAGGAATACTTCAAATTCAACCCAACTGTGTAATCAAGGATGACCTAATGACGCTGCGTGGTTACTCAATACATTCAACTTACTCAAGAATGTCACTGTCGCCCCTAGCAAACCTTTCGGATTATGCTATTCCAGACAAATTCAATCCGGTAGTTCACCAATCCTCGAGCTACAAAAACCATTTGCTAGAGCTTGATGAGCTAAAGCAACAACTGTTAAACATAACCAATAATTTGTCGTTCTCCACATCCTCTAACGATACACACCAATTTGCAGTGGGTTATATGGGACTTCTCATATCAATCACGGCACTGATCCTCCTACTGTGGAAATTGTTTAGCATGTACCGCTCTGATACCAACAAGACAGCTCCGACAAGGCAGAATACGAAAACTGAAGAGGAAGAACCCAACATTGAGGACCCCAACACCGTCACATTCGAAGTTTTGGTATAGTTTCGAACATAGTTCAACGCGCGGAGAATGTTGATATTATTATATCAACATAGGTCATGTAGCTTCTCTGCATGTCATTTCATTTAATTTCATTTAACGCATTTGCATATCAACATTAGTCATGTAGCTTCTCTGCATGTTATTTCATTTAACGCCTTTTGCATTGCTTTCATTTTCGTAGCTAATGTGTGTTTCTTGTATCATTCAATAGCCAATTCCCATAGAATGAGTAATTTTGTGCATCTGTCAGCAAAATTATTGCATTCGAATATTGGATATGGTTATTGAACTTTATGAGTTTTTTTTTGTTTTATTTTTTAGAAGTCAGCATTAAGCGACTATTGTTATTGTTAATTAATTTTAGCTTAGTTTGCAAAAACTGTGTATAAATAGTATTGTAAGGAAATAAAAATTATCATTCACGATCAAGCTCTCTTCGATTATTTCTGCTATTGCTTCCCCCCACCAGAGGTAGGGGGCATTGGTTTAAATTTATTTCTGCTATTGCTTCCCCCCACCAGAGGTAAGGGGCATTGGTATAAAATAAAGAACACATTCGACGATAATACACCGGTACATAGAACCGGGTGTATTTATTACTACGGCTGGTCAAGGTTTATGTACCCTGTCCAGCAAGATAATACAAAAGAGTACTATCTTTAAACACGTTGTTCATTTGTAAGACGATCCATGGTTAAATTGCAAACCAAACTGAAGCTGTTTGACAGTGACACAAGGTACTAAACACACGTCAGCTGTCAAAACCAGTGTTGCCAAAACCAAACCAGCTAAAAAATCACCCGTTATAACCACAAATGTCATTTTGTAAAACCTCATTCTTTCTCTTTAATAAAAGCCATTACATCTAACAGGTTATGGGCCCAGGGTTCTCTGTCTCAATAAGATAATTCTAAATAGCTAATTAAGCGTTTTTTATTTTTTATGTCTGAAAAAGATTTAGCTGCTGAGAGTTCTTCTGATCTTTCCATTGATACGCTTCCAGAAGTTCCAGAAGGAGAAATTAAAGACGAATTTCGTGAAATTCCTGATATTCAAGCTGAAATACACGTGACTATGTCTGATCACAAGATATATCACATTCATCGATTCAATGGGCAGGATTATCATCTATGGCGGAGGCAGATGGAGATCTATATGAATGAAAACAAACTCAAGCAATATGTTTTGGGAACCCTGATTCGTCCAACTTCGAATTTTGATGCTTGGGACGAAAAAGACGCAGAGGCACAGGCTTTTCTGATGCGTGGTCTGGAATTGGGCCAGCTAAAATATTTGTCTGACTGTACAACGTCTGCTCAAATGTGGTCTAGATTAAAAACGGTGCATGCAGAAAAGAGTGATCAATCTGTACAGGTGCTTTTGGATAGGTTCATCAACTGCAGGATGGAAGGAGACGAAGGCATGGCCGATTATGTCGCAAGGGTCATGTCGCTAACTCAGCGTTTGAAGGATATGGACCTGGAGCAGAAGGAGCAAGTTGTGATAGCTAAAATTTTAGGTAGCCTACCATCGAAATTTGACAATGTAAGAACTGCATGGTATGCTGTGCCACGGGCATCTCAAGCGATCGACGAGCTAACCGACCATTTGGTTAATGAAGAAGCCCTTCTTAAGTTAAGGTCAAATGAAGGTGAACGTGGTAGTTCATCTGAAGCTGCCTACATTGCAAGCAGTAGCTGGAAGAAACCAAATAGAAATGGGAGCAACAACAAAAACGAAGTATATCGAAGCGGAGAGGAAAATGCAATTATTGTTCTAAAGAAGGTCATTGGGCTAGAGAGTGTCTCAAAAAACAACGAGATCAGCAGGGGAGAAAATATGCTCAATCGCTTATGATCGAGTCTGGTCCACAGGGTAAATCATCCTCGACATCTTTTGCCGATAGAGCTGAATTGTTTACTTTGGGTACATTGGGAACTTTTAACAAAATGCAAAATGTGTGGTTTGCTGATTCAGGAGCCACAGATCACATGTCTTTTCAGAGGGAGTGGTTTAAAAACTTCGTCGCATTTGATAACAAGAATTTTCACGTTCGTGTTGGTGATGGCTTCTCATTGAATGCGGAAGGTATGGGAGATGTAGATGTAAAAGTAATCAATCATGAAGGGTCATCTCCAATACATACCATCAAAGACGTACTTTATGTACCACAGTTAGATAAAAACTTTATATCTGTGCTTAAGGCAACCGAGAAAGGCTTTAATGTTATCTTTGAGGAAGGTGCCAACCGAGTGCTTTTTGTGAAAAATGGCCAGTTCGTTGTGGATGGTTTAAGAGATCACAAACTTTATAAAATGAATCTTGAACCAATCAAGAAAGTGGAAGTTAATTCGTTGTCTGGTGAATCATCAATGATGCCGTGGCATGAGCGTTTTGGACATGCCAATATTAACATGCGGAGGAAGACGTATAGAAATGACGTCTTTGAAGGTTTGAGCATCAAACACAACATCGAGAAGGATCCGTTTTGCGAGGGGTGTGCATATGGCAAATTACATCGTTTGAGTTTTCCGAAAGAGGGTGCAAACATTTCATGCCGGTTTATATGGAAAAATGAGTGTCGCTTCTATTGGTGGAGCCAATTATTTCATGCTATTGAAGGATGACTGTTCCAGTTTCTGTTTTGTGTTCTTCTTAAAGAACAAATCGGATGTTTTGGAGAATTTGATGCAATTTTATGCCGAAGTTGAAGCTGATGGACATCACATCAAGAGATTGAGAACTGACGGAGGCCTTGAATTCTGTAATGAGGAAGTGAAACAATTTTTAATATCTAAAGGAATCAAGCATGAGTTATCAACACCTAGAGCTCCAGAACAAAATGGGTTTATAGAAAGGCAAAACAGGACCATTGTAGAAAGTGCTAAGGCGATGTTACATGCTCGGAAATTGCCACAATATCTTTGGAGTGAAGCAACAAATACCTCTGTTTATTTGAGAAATAGAATAGCATTGCGGACGCTCAATGGTGTCACTCCTTATGAGAAGTGGTATGGAGTAAAACCTTCGGTGGTACATCTCAGAGTTTTTGGAAGTGAGTGCTATGTTCATGTCCCAAAAGAACAGCGGACAAAATGGGAGACGAATGCTGTCAAGTGTCAGATGGTTGGTCATAGTGAAGGTAACAAGGCTTATAGAGTGTATGACGCAGCAGGCAGAAAAATTTTCATTAGAAGAGACGTCATATTTAATGAAATGTCTACAATACCTCACGTTGTCATTAAGAAAGCATCTAGTCCAACTGAAACATTCCACGAAGGCCAGATTGTTGACGAACGGCTTAACGGTGCTGAAGAAGGTAACGCCAACAAACCAAAGTGGAAAAATCCAAGGTTACCAATTCCAAGAGATCCATATCCAAGGCGGAATAGAAAAGCTTCTGACAGGGAAGTAACGAAAGCTGAGTTGTGCGTGGTGCAGTTAGATCCTTTTGACCTGGAAGACGCAATGAAGGCTGAAGATTCGGAGAAATGGTTGGAGGCAATCAATGATGAGCTGGAGGCACTTGAAGAGAACAACACTTGGGTTTTGGTTCCTAGACCAGTTGATAAAAATGTCATCTTAAATCGTTGGATTTTTAAGAGGAAGTTTAAAGCTGATGGCCGTATCGATAAGTACAAGGCTCGACTGGTAGCAAGGGGCTATTCACAAAAGCATGGAGTCGATTATGAGGAAACGCCTGTTGCGCCTGTTGTCAGATATGAATCGGTAAGAAGTCTAATAGCAGTTGCAGCTGCTTTTGATCTTAACATTTACCAGTTTGACGTGAAAACTGCCTTTTTACACGGAGATATTGAGAACGAAATATTTATGGAACAGCCGTATGGTTTTGCTGAGGATGATCGTGTATGTCTGATGAAAAGAAGTATGTACGGTCTGAAGCAAGCATCACGACAGTGGAACAAGAAGGTGGTAAAATTTTTGTTGGAGTTTGGACTAAATCAATCAAATATGGATCCATGTGTGTTCTACAAACACTCGAGTCGCTTTTATCTAGCCTTATATGTGGACGATGGACTTGTCTGTGGTGATGATATGGCTGCTATTCGAGAGCTACTGAAGCAGTTACATAACGAGTTTAGGATAACTTATAAAGAAGCGGAGTTCTTTGTTGGAATGCAGATCGAGAGAGACAAAGCGAATGGTAAAATCAAAATACACCAAGGTGCTTATGCGAAAAGAGTGCTAGAGCGTTTTCACCATAGCGAAAGTATAACTGTCTCAATTCCTGCCGATCCAGGTATGAAGTTTACAAAAACAGGTAATAATTCTGATGAAAAAGAAACTAAATTATTTCCTTATCGAGAAGCTATCGGTTCTTTGATGTATTTAATGATTTCTACCCGGCCGGATTTAGCATTTATAATCGGAGTTCTGAGTCGTTACATGGAAAACCCAAAACAAATGCATTGGCAAGGGATAAAGCGAGTTCTTAAATATTTAAAGGGATCTTTGTCTCATGGAATAACTTATGGAGTGGGCACGAACGAGACAACACTGACTGTTTATTCCGATGCTGACTGGGCAGGTGATATTGACACCACATGCAGTACAACTGGATGGGTTTGTTTTCTCAACGGCGGACCTGTTGCTTGGAGTTCCAGAAAACAAAGTGTCATAGCAACGTCGACCACTGAGGCAGAATTTGTGGCATTATGCTCAGCAACGAAAGCTACCGTATGTCTGAGACGAACTTTAACAGATTTTGGATGCAAGCAGACTAATCCAACACAGATGTTTTGCGACAATCAGAGGGCGATAACAATTGTTAAAAATCCGGAATCATCGAAACGAACTAAACACATTGATACACAGTTATTCTACACATGTGACCAGCAAAACAGAAAAGAGATTAATGTCCAGTTTGTTTCTACAGATGACCAACTAGCTGACGTGACCCGTTGACGAAACCGTTGGCTAAAGAAAAATTTTGTAGATTGAGATAGCTTTATGGAATTTGCTGAATTCGTTTACTGATTTGGTTTGAATATTAAATATTGAATTAAAAAAAAAAAAAAAAACTAAGATAAGAAAAACGAGAGGGAGTGTTGAAATAATCGTTTTACTTTTTGCTTTTACTGTAATATTAAACTTATTTTCTTTACTGTACTCATTTTTGACAGGTCTTACATGGCCGTTGATATATAACCACAAATAGCATTTTGTAAAACCTCATTCTTTCTCTTTAATAAAAACCATTACATCTAACATTTATTATTTTTTTTGCAGGTTTTTTTTCTTATATATATTCTGTTTTTTTTGTCCTCTTTTAATTTTTTTTTTTAGGTTTTTTTTTCTTTAATTCGGTAATTCAACTTAACATTGAGTACAAAAAACAGGCTTATAGATAGATATAAACTTAAGAAAAACGTATTCAATACGAAAAGAAAAACAAACAAAAAATTCACTGTGAGTTCGGTCTTCCTTCTTCTTCAAGTTCTAGTCTAGTTCGACTTCGACGGTTTTTCGCTGCCCCTTGAATCGCAGCTCAGCGTGAGTACCCTTTCGAT
The DNA here is from genome assembly GCA_916050605.2 of Platycheirus albimanus. Classification (NCBI taxonomy): domain Eukaryota; kingdom Metazoa; phylum Arthropoda; class Insecta; order Diptera; family Syrphidae; genus Platycheirus; species Platycheirus albimanus. Next base: position 102,266,282 of record OU696696.1, on the reverse strand, counting down.
TCATTCGCACGTTGATTCGGCCCCACGGGCGTTGAATGCTGAACGTCCGGTAGTGTCGGCTCCCTCTCAACCTGATGCCTCTGAATGGGTACAATACTCTGCTGGAGTGTTGGCTGCTTTCGGGTTGGATCGGAAGGGGAAAGTTTCGAGTCGGTTCTTCGGCTGGTCGGTTACGAGATTACCAAGTTCTTTCGGTCTTTTTGTACCGCATGCGCGGCGGCTGCAGTTGGAGGCTTTGGTAAAATCGGCTGACTGGCTTCCGAATCATGGTTCGGAGTGTTGACGGGGCTCCTTCGACACTTGGTTCGGTGAAATATGGCTGAGCGTTGGCTTCTGGTTGACGGCTTTATTTTACGTGGTTCGGTCGGCTGTTGCATCCTAGGGTCAGTGACAGACTGACTTGTGCTTTGGCGGCGGCGGTGTGGTGGCTTCACTTTTTTTGACCTGAGGTGCAGGTGCGGGAATATTGTGAGCGACACGCTCGGCCGAAGTCAAACGGTTTGATTTCGGGATAAGCGAGTGCAGCTTCTGTCTCGGGCTGCGGTGCAAAGCGATGTTAGGCTCCGGGAAATTCCTTTTTTTTAACAGGGCGGGTCCGGGATCCATCGGAAAAATAAACGGCGGCTTGGGCGGTGCAAGTAACTTCGGCTGGTACTTTCTTCGGTTAGAGGTGGAATGACAACTGGTACTACTTGACCTCTGGTACGGAACTCGAATTGCGTGCACGGTGGTTATCGGGCTATTGGTGACATTGGACGGTAACGGTTGCTTGCCAGAGAGTGGTTTGCCTCCCATGAATATTTGCAAAACTGCGTTGTTCAGTAGAAGCATTCCTAACACTGCAAAGAAGTTTCGCCCAGTAAGAAGGTAGCAGTGTAATGCTCGGTCGTTACCACAGGTGCTCCTTTCGCCATATGAATGACCTGGTGACACACCCGCTTAGGAAATCCTAACTCTCGGAATACTTGTCTTAACGGCGGTCCGACAAAAGTTTTGGTCGAAGCGGTGTCGACCAGAGCCTGGTATTCTTGGTTTCCCACTCTGAAAGTGACAAAAAATCGGGGGTCTTGTTCGGGCGGGGCATTCACTACAGCTACGGCTTGTCGGTGGCATGGGCAATCCTTCGTTAGTCTGCCGTCTTCTCCGCAGAAGGAGCAGAACATCCGGAACGGTCGGTGGCATGCTTCCTTACAATGGCCCGCTGTTTGAAATTCCAGCAGTGCGTATCGCGGTCGTACGGTGCTGGTGGCGGCGGTAATCGGGTAGCTGGGGGATACTGGCCAGTGGCTATGGGTATCGGACGTGAGTTGCGGTCGTCACTTTTTATAGCTTCAAACTCTTCAGCTAAATGAACCAGCTCATCTAGGGTATCGAAGTCTTTGCGACGTATATAATACTGGTATTCCGGCCTCATGTTGTCGAAAATCCGGTCGATATTTTCGGTTGCCGACATGCGTGGGTGCTGGTGCAATAAGTACTGGGCGGATAAGATGTATTCCTTGGCCTTTTCTCGCGGCCCCTGACGTTTCTTTATCATCTCCTCTTCCAATTTGTGCAGGTATCGGGCGGGTAGAAAATGACTGATGAAGGCTTCTTGAAAATCTTCCCAGGTGGATAGACTATCCCTCTTTATCCTAAGCCATTGCAAGTCGGTTCCTCGGAATATTTCCGGTAATATCCGTAGCACATCGTCTGGAGGAATGTTATAGCACTGCGTCAATTCGGATAACCTCTCTAGAAATTCAAGAGGATTCCCAGATGAATCGAACCTCAAGCCCCGCTTACGGACTATGTTCATTTACTCAGCTTCGTAGCTGAGTGTAAGCCGGTTTGGGGGGAGGAAATGCTGTCCCGGTTCATGCTGGTTATTTTCTCGTTCGGTCGACGTATTCTGGTAACGGCTAGGTCCGGGGTGGGCGTCGACCACGGGCAGGTCGGCTGGTTGTATGGTGTTGTTCGGCAGCTGGGTCGGCGGTATGAGCGGTGGGACTTCAAAGCGTGTTTCTAAATACATTTGGGAAACGGGTCCCCCTGCAGTGCGGCTAGATTCCAGGTTGGTGGGTTCCTTCGGCGGTGGCGGTTTCTGGGTGGATGAAGGCTCTACGGGCGGGTCGTCGTCTAATCTCTGTTCCACAATGTCTTCCCATTTTTCGCACAGATTTTGCATTGAACCATGCGAGCGAACCTTTTTGAGGTGGGTACTTAGACGTTGACGAAGATCCTTCACTTTCCCGTCTGTTTTCAGACTTAGTGTTCCTAACGTCTCGACTAACTCGGGTTTCTTCATATAATGTATGAAGCCGAAATTCTTGAGGATGTTCTGGTCATCTTAGTTAGTGTTTTCATCGGTTCCGAACATGACTGCTGTACGTTGTAGCAAGTTGATGATACAAGTTCGGTCGGCGGCTATTGGTGGTATCTTTCGAAGGCTCCTGGTCGGTCGGCGGTTGGAGTTCGGTTGAGTCTTCTAAAGGTCCCTGCTCGGGCGCCAATTTGTGATGCTTTTTTATACTTAGGCTGAGGTAGGCTCGTCGAAGTCCAGGGTTGTTCCCCAAAGAAAGCGAAAACTCGGGGTTGAAGAGTGTTGAACTCTGAAATAACAATGTTTTTTATTTATCAAAATATTCCTAACAGGTTACTTCATATACGGACTTAACAATAGAAACTAAGATAATAATTCGCTGTATATTATAATATTAAACAATAATAGCTTAAATAGTTTGGCCTGTAGGATTTACTCTATGACAAGAAACGATTCCAACTATATTTGGTCTATAGGGTTGCCTCTATGACAACAATTGTTTGTAGGTCTGTAGAGATTCTTGAACAGAAGAGCTCCTCGACAAGAAACGAATCAGGTCTGCAGAGATTCCTGAATGGAAGCGCTCCCCGACAATAAACTGATTAGGTCTGTAGAGATTCTTTGAAAAGAAGAGCTCCACGACAAGAAACTGATTAGGTCTGTAGAGATTCCTGAAAGGAAGCGCTCCACGACAATAAACTGATTAGGTCTGTAGAGATTCTTTGAAAAAAGAGCTCCACGACAAGAAACTGATTAGGTCTGTAGAGATTCCTGAAAGGAAGCGCTCCACGACAATAAACTGATTAGGTCTGTAGAGATTCTTTGAAAATAAGAGCTCCACGACAAGAAACTGATTAGGTCTGTGGTGAAGCTTACGTCTGCAGTAACCCCACGACAATAAACGGATTAGGTCTGTAGATATTCTTATAAAAAGCTCCACGACAAGAAACAAATTAGGTCTGTGGTGAAGCTTACAATGGCAGCTACCCCACGAAAAGAAACTGATGGCCTAATGCCTTTACTTCAAAATGTAATAAGGTTTCTGCTGGTATTGCCCGCAGCGTACCTTCGAGATCTCGTATTCCCGGTATTCTATTAAATAGAATCGTATACCAATTGCTGGGAGCTCGAGTCTGATTTTCCATACAAATTCTGCATATAATTATGGAATATTACAGTAATAATGAAGTGTGAATTATAACATTAAAGATAAAAAAATACTAGTTCTAAAATAATTCCTTCTGTTTGTTGGATGTTTCTGCTGGTTACTATCATATATGTGTTCGGAATTGGTTGGTAGTCCAAATCAGCGGTACGGGGCGGAGGTGTGGTCGGGTTTGCTTCACTGGCTGGTCTCTGATGTAAACCTAATGTTGTGAAAAATCGTCGTGGTGATTGGGAGTGGTGGTCGTCTTTTGATGCTTTTCCTTACAAAAGCATCGTGATAATCGGGGGCGGCGGTCGGTGGTGGTGAAGAAATGTGTAACTTCGTTACAGAACATAAAATTTAGCTGTCAGACTAAAAAATATTGATCTAGATCAAAAAATATTGATGTAACGTGACCAATAAAAATCGACATTAGTAATTCAGATTAAACAGCCTTTTTTCTGCTCTCCCATACAAACCTACCTCAAATTTTGGGAAAAGTACAATAACTTTTTTTTTGGTAATTTTTCCTCAACCAAATTTTCTCCAGATATGCATAAGATGAATCTTGACATCTGTGCTAAATTTGATTAAAATCCGTTGAATAGTTCAGATTTTTGTCCGCTCTTCCATACAAACCGAACCCTCAAATTTTAGGAAAATGCCAATAACTTTTTTTCTGGTAATATTTCCTTGACCAATTTCTTACCAAATATGCATAAGTTGAATCTTGACACCTGTTACAAATTGTATTAAAATCCGTCTAATAGTTCAGATTTTACAGAATTTTTCCCGCTCTCCCACACAAACCGAACCACTGTGCGTCGCTACAATAGGAACTCAAGGACAAATTGCCGACACAGATTAAGTTAAATTGGGCCAACCATATGAGGACGTTGCCTCATGTCAGTTTGCTTGATTTTAATGCGTGGTTGTGCCAGCTCGCAGAGAAAATCAGCTGTGTGGCGCTCATAACACCATTTGTTCCAGAGCTAAAACAGAACATCATAAGATGACAAGCCGACGCGTCAATACTTATGCAGAAGACTATCAGAAATGTTCACAGTCAGCCAAACGATTATGCCTGATTTGCAACCAATCTTGTAAGGACGTCTAAAATTGTAGCCGGTTCCAGAATATCACCATCAATGAGAAGTGGGACGCTAGGAGGAAACATAAACTCTACCGAACGTGCCTTTTACCGCGTTTGAGGTCCCGATTCAGTGCACATTCCGACACCATAAACTGCTCCACAGCAGTAATAACTATGCTAAGGCATCAGCGTCAAGGTCGAAGCGAAGTGTCAACCCCAACATCAACAAAGGACAGCCAATTGAAATTGAGCAAGATTAATTCAGCTGCACTGCACATGGACCAGCTCATGTGGCTCAAGCAATCAAATACAGAATTGTGCCAGTCATTCTGTACAACAACGGGAACTAAGTCCACACCTTCGCGTTTTTGGACGACGACGGCTCATTACTTACGATGATAGAGGAGTCCCTCGCATATGAACTTAAATTAAAAGGGACTCAAAGGCCATTACATCTAAGATGAACCGGAAACTCCGGCCGATACGAAGATGATTCGAAGGTGGTATCGGTTATGATTTCAGGAACACACAATCCCGAGAAAAAATATTCAGTTCCAGTGGTCAAGACAGGTAAATGTTTGGGTCTGGCAAAACAGTCCTTGAACGTAACAGGACTGACATCACAATATCCATACCTAAAAGGGTATCCGATACAATCGTACGAACAAGCAGTGCCTCGGCTGCTCATTGGACTAAACAACCTAAGCTTAGCAATTCCACTTAAAGTTATTGAAGGAGAAGCTGGGTATCCGGTGGCAACTTAAACCCGCCTAGGTTGGGTTGCATATGGGCCGTCAGCGCCAGAAAACCGTTGTTCAGATGAGGCATCTTTTATTCACAACTTTAATGGCTGTCAGGAATGCGAATGCAATATGGAAAACCATAAGAAGATAGACGAGTTGATGAGAGATTACTTCTCACTGGACAGTCTTGGAGTTGTAAGACCAGATGACTTGATTAAATCAGACAATAAAGAACTTGCAATTTGAATCCTTGAAACGCAAGCGACTAGGAAGGGCCATCGATTCAAGACTGGGTTTTTATGGAAATATGATGATGTCCAACTGCCAAATAGTCATCCCATGGCTCTTCGCAGATACGAGTGTCTTCGCAAGAAATAAAGCAAAAATCCCAAATTGGCTTTGACTTTCAAAACCCAACTTGAAGAATACTTACTGAAGGGATACATTCGTAAGCTGACCAAAGAAGAGTGAGAGCTAAAGTTCCTTCACACATGGTATCTTCCAATATTTGCAGTTACAAATCCAGATAAGCCGAACAAAACTAGAATAGTTTGGGATGCCGCCGCAAAGGTACACGGAGTGTCTCTGAATTCAGCATTACTGAAAGGTCCTGATCAGGTTGCTTCGCTGATACCTGTGTTGAACCGATTTCAAGAAAGGAGCATAGCAATATGCGCTGATATTCCCGAGATGCTTCACCAAGTTGGTGTGAAAGATGAAGACCAACAAGCCCAGCGATTCCTTTGGAGCCAGAACCTCGATGCTAATCCGATTGTGTTTGTAATGCAGGTGTTGACGTTTGGAGCCACTAGCTCTCCAAGTGCTGCCCAATACGTGAAGAACAGAAACGCACAAGAGGATGCAGCAAAATATCCGAGAGCGGTGAAATTAATTGGAGCCACTAGCTCTCCAAGTGCTGCCCAATACGTGAAGAACAGAAACGCACAAGAGGTTGCAGCAAAATATCCGAGAGCGGTGGAATTAATTCTGAAAAGTCATTACGCCAACGACCTGCTGGATAGCACAGACAGCGAAGAAGAGGCTATCAATCTATCTCAGGAAGTAAAAAATACTCTCAGCTATCTCGGGTTTGAAATTCGACATTGGATCTCCCACTCATCTAAAGTCATCGAAGCACTAGGAGAAAAGAAACCGACGGAGAAACGTGAAATAGGCACCAATCAAGAGACCACAACAGAAAAGCTCTTGGTTATGTGGTGGTGCACTGCAACCGAAAGTTTTACGTTTTTACTTTTACCAAAGGCATCTGTGGCCGAACTGTTACTTGGACACGATCGACCAGCCAAACGCCAAGTGCTGCGTGTACTTATGAAATTGTTTGATCCCCTCGGATTGATTGCACACTTCAGGATCTACATAAAAATTCTGATGCAGGAAATTTGGAGATCTAAAATCGACTGGGACGACCAAATGAGCGATGTACTCAATGGAAGATGGTGCATATGGGTGAAGCATTTACGGAACATCAGGCAAATCAAAATCCCCAGATGTTATGTGAACGTTTTTAAATTTGGAGAGCAGGAAAGTTCAAAGCTGCACGTTTTCGTCGACGCGAGGATAAATGCCTTTGCTGCCATAGCCTACGTAAGAGTGTCCAAGGGCGAACATGTTGAATGCAGGTTTATATCAGGGGAAAACCCGAGTCACACCTCTTAGTTCGGTATAACGATGAGTGAGTTCGATAGTTTGAGACGTGTTTAAAGACTGCTCTTCAAATTTTAAGACCAAAGTGGTGAAGAAGGCAGCCGCGATTGTTTATTTGTTTTTTAAAACATAATTAAACGGAAGCGGTTTCCGAATTGTATAAATATTTCATGAATATTTTGTTTTATTAAAGAAATAATTGTGAAAAAATAATACGAACATTGAGTTAAAAATCGCGAAGCTTAAATCTTGTGCCGTTGCCAATACAAGCGTGTGTTGTGTTGGTGATCATGGAGTGCCTTGTATGTACGAAAGCAAGTAGACAAACAGAGACGGTGTTGTGTCAAGGTGCTTGTCGGAGTGCATTTCATCCTAAATGTATTGGACTTGCGGGATATGATGCAGCGGCAATAACAAAAACAAAATATTTAATAAATATGAGCGATACTTGTCGAGAGAAATTTATATCAGTGCAAACCTCAATTGGAGTTGATATGAAAGAAATAAAAGATAATTTAAATGATCTTGGAGTCAAAATTAAAAAGTTAGTAGAAAAAAGTGATAACAGTGTTGTGCCAAACGAAAAAACAGTAATTTCTGAAATCAAAAAAGCTATTGGTAGTAGTTTGAGTGAGAAAAATACATATGCAAATGCATCGGTTATGATAGAACCAAAAAATAATCAAAGTGCAGATTTAACTAAAAGTGAAATCAAATCAAAAGTAAATCCGTCAAATTGTGGTGTCCAGGTTTCTGTAATAAAAAAACTAAGCAGTGGAGCTGTAATAGTGGCGTGTAATAATGAGCAGTCAGTGGAAAAGCTTAAAGACAACATAGAAGTGAATCTGGGAAGTGAATATAATGTGAATGTGTTAGAGCACAGAAAGCCTAGAATAAAAATTCTCAATTTGTCTGAGCAGATGTCAAACAGTGATGTTATAAAGTGTCTTAAAGAACAAAATGATAATTTAAAGTGTTCACAGATGGAAGTAAAAATTCAGTGGAAGAATAAATTTAAATTTAGAGGGCAGGATTCTTACACTGCAGTTATAGAATTGGATGTTGAAAGCTACAACAAAGTTATGCAAATGGGAAGAGTTAGTGTTGGATGGGATCAATGTGCAGTTAAAGATGGTCTGTATGTAAGAAGATGTTATAAGTGCTTAGGGTTCAACCACACTAGTGAAAAGTGCACGAGCGAAAACAAGGTGTGTTATAAATGTGCAGGTTCACATATTGGATCGGAATGTCGGACAGAAGTATTGAAATGTGTTAACTGTGTTAAAGTTAACAATGATCTCAAATTAAATTTTAACGTAAATCACCATGCATTTGACAATGATTGTGAGGTATATAAAAGAAAAATAAGTGTAGAAAGAAAAAAACAGTGGTAGCAATTAGATAAATTTAAAAAAAAGAAAACCCTTATCTATTATTTAAATGTCCAAAGTCTGATAGCAAATAAGAATGAAGTGGAATTATTAATCAATCAGTGTGCCCCTGAAATTCTAGTGCTTTCTGAAACTCGAATTACAGAAGAGATAGAAGACTGTGAAACAAAAATTAACTCTTACACGCACATCACCTGTAAATCCATTTCAAGACACACCGGAGGAGTGAGTATGTACACTAAAAATGGCATAGAATACTCAATAAAAAATGTAAGTAAACTTGATTATGTTGCATGGTTCTTAAAAGTAAAAGTAAATATACAAAACGAAAATTGGTCCTTTGGGGTAGTTTACAGGTCACCAAGTTCAACCGTTAATGAATTTTTAGAATCATATCTTAATTGGTACTCGCAGTGTTTTGAGAGAGATAAAAACTGTATTATCATCGGAGACTTCAATATAGACTTCTTGGTTGAAAATAATATTAAAGCAAAAATGGAAGACACTTTTACAGACCAAGGCCTATGCCAGTTAGTCAAAGAACCAACGAGAATAACAGAAACTTCAAAAACTCTAATCGACTATGTTTTATCCGAGAAAATACGAGTAGTATGTAATAGAATAGATGTGAAAATTGACCGTGATAACAAAATTTCGGACCATGAAACAATCAAAATTGAAATAAACAACAAAGCTTTAAAACCCAGTGAACTTAAGTGCAGAATATTCAAATATTCAAAAGAAACATTCGACAGAGTTCTAGAACAAGTCGGATTTTCCAACTTGTTTTTCATCAATGATAGCGAAGAACTATTTAGAAGCTTTGATATTAAAATGAAGTTCTGTATTGATGCATTGACAGTTGAAAAATCTATAAGAATAGAAGGGGATTCCAAATGGTTTACAGCTGAACTTCATAATTTAAAAACGGAAAAAATAGAGCGTACAGAATTGCAACATTGAGTAATACTGAAGACAGTTGGACGGGATACAAACATTTATGCAAAACGTATAAGGATGAAATAAAAAATCCCAAAAACAGTTACATTTCGGGACAAATTGAAAGCAGAGCGGGTGACCAAAAAGGAATTTGGAAAATGTTAAAATCACTTGTATTAAAAGATGATGTTTAAAAAGTATATCCGATTATAAAATTCGGAAATGATAAAATCAGAGACCAAGTTGAAATTGCTAATAAGTTTAATAAATACTTTGTAGATAGTGTCTGTGATATAAACCAAACTATTCCTTTTGTGCAATATGAACCTCCTGTGATAAGCATAGCTACTAGATTTAAGTTTAAATTCTGTGATGAACGAACAATCTGTGATGTAATAAAAGAGTGCAATAACAAAAAAGACATATATGGGATAAATAAAGACATAATTTATAACTCAATTGAAATTTTAGGACCAGTGCTCATGAAAATAATAAATGCTTCACTTTATCAAGGATTTTTTCCAAATGGTTGGAAGGAATCTACAGTTATACCAGTAGAAAAAGTAAAAGGCACTATTAACGGTGAAAACTTTCGCCCAATCAACATGTTACCGAGTTTTGAAAAAGTGTTAGAACGCATAGTTAGTGAACAGCTTACTGAATACATTGAAAACCATAACATATTATTAGAGGCACAATCAGGTTTTCGAAGTAACCATTCATGTGAAACAACAATTAACTATCTTGTATACGATTGGAGAAAAAGCATAGATGACGGCAAAGGAATCATAGCAGTGTTCCTCGACTTTAAACGGGCTTTCGAAACTATAGATCGACAAATACTAATAACAAAATTGAAATTGTACGGAATCATAGACACGGAGTTAAAATGGTTTCATTCTTACTTGAGTGGAAGAAGTCAGAGAACTAAATTTGGAGACACGATATCAGAATCTGTTGGAGTCGAATTGGGTGTCCCGCAGGGAGCTGTATTGGGTGTTGTCTTGTTCCTGTTGTATATAAATGATATACAAAATGTTTTAGAATACTGTAAACTTGTATTATTTGCTGATGACACGCTAATATACATTTCGGGGAATGATACTAAAGCTATGTGTATAAAAATAAATAAAGACCTAGAAAATATAAATATGTGGCTAAAAGCAAACAAACTGAGTCTTAATATTAACAAAACAAAATGCATGAAACTAAAAATACGTGATCCTATTTCAGTACTTATTGATGGCTGCCAAATTGAATGCGTTGAAAACATTAAGTACTTAGGAGTGATAATAGACTCTGAACTTAACTTCAAAGACCATGCAAAATTCATCTGTGCTAAAATATCAAAAAAAAATGGGTTTTCTTAAAAGAATAAGACCTGTTTTAAATATGGGAAACGCGATTTTGTTGTACAATGTCATAGTACTTACACATTTTTTGTATTGTTCGACAATCTTGTTTGGATGCCAAGGCCAAATAAAACAACGTATGCAACTACTACAAAACAAAGCAATGAGATCCATTCTTAAGTGTAACCGATATACGCCAATACGACAAATGCTGGGAGCATTACAATGGATGAATGTTGAGCAGAATATAACCTACAATGCGATGTTATTTATTTTCAAAATGAAAAACGGAATGCTGCCGTCATATCTAGAAGACAATATTACCAGAATTTACGAAGTACAACCGTACTACTTAAGAAACAATCAGGACATCAGACCAGGCCGCTGCAACAGAACCAGTACCCTAAATTCATTGATGTATGCAGGACTAAATTACTTCAACAACCTCCCACATGATTTAAAAAGTGAAACAAGATTATTACCTTTTAAACGCAAACTAAAAGATCTTTTAAACACTAATTTCTTACTTTAAAAAAATTCAATAGAATCTAATAAATATAAAAATACAAGTTAAATGCACATTTATGTAAATTAAAATTTGTTAAATTTGTAAGAAAGTCAAAAACATGTAAAATATGAAATGAAAAATTGTAAAAAAAAATTTGTTAAAAGTTCAACGAACTAATAAACATCATTATTATAAATTCGTCGTCTCGAGCTTGAGGCAGCTAGACTAGGAGTGCGGTTGGCAAACAGCATTAAAGAGAGGCATACAATCAAGTTCGATGAAGAGTTCTACTGGTCCGATTCCAAAACAGTTCTCTCTTGTATACAATCGGACCACCAAAACTATCGTTTCAATCGTGGTTTTCAGAGTCCGTGAAATCCTTAAATATACAAAGGAGGAGAGATGGAGACATGTTCCGACAAAGTTGAATCCCGCCGATGATGCTACGGAATGGCAAAGACTACCAGAGTTCGATTCATGCAGCCGCTGGTTCGTCGGTCCCTCATTTTTTATGAAACCTGGAAATGAATGAATGAGATCAAACCATCGGTTTTGTTTCACCGGGAAGAATATAATACGGCTCTCGTCGAACCGAAAAATTGTTCAAACTGGAAGAAGCTCGTCAGGACACAAGTTTACGCCTATTGCTTCATCTGGAACACGTTTGCTAAGCGTAAGGGCGTCAGTAAAAGGAGCGATAACTACATCACCAAGGAGGAGTACAAGCTCAGCGTGACGTTTACTGGAATGAGATACTTACCTTGAAGAAAAACCTACAGCTACCTATCGACCAAAAAAAGACCTTGCACAAATCCAGCTCTATCAGGAAGCTATCGCCATACATCGATGACAGCGGAGTCTTGAGAGTACGGGGACGGATTGACTCAGCTGTGGGTATGACAACACATATGAAGCTACCGATCTTGTTGCCCAAAGGTCACCACATTGGTAATAAGATCATATCATGAACAATATCATCATCAGAACTATGAAACTGTCGCCAACGAACTCTTCCAAAGGTTTGAGATTCCCCACATTCGAGTAGCAGTTAAGACTGAGAAAAGGAACTGTCAAATGTGCAAAGTTAGAAAGGCGATGCCAAGTCCACTCGAGATGGGCGACCTTCCTCCAGCGAGGCTCTCGACGTTCACCCGGCCGTTTACATTCGTTGACATAGACTATTTTGGTCCAATGTATGTGGCAATCGGAAGACGCACTGAAAAACGTTGGGGAGTGTTGATTACATGCATGAAAACCCGCGCCATCCACATTGAGGTTGCTAATAGGTTGACATCAGATTCGTGCATTCTAGCTATTTAACGTTTCACTGGACGACGTGGGTTTCCGAATGAGAGCTGATGTGATAATGGAACAAATTTTCATAGTGCAGAGAAAGAGCTCAAGAGAGAGTTGTCAAATCAAAAACTCAACTCTTTGGCTAACACGTTTTCCAGCCCTGTCACCAAATGGGTATATAATCCACCATCCTCACCACACATGGGTTTCAGATGGGAACAACTAGTCTGTTCCGTAAAAAAGACGCTCTATCAAATCTTGCCGACCCTAAACCCTACGGACGAGCTGCTTTACAGCATGCTTGTGGAGGTGGAATCAACAGTCAACTCCAGACCACAAACATATGTGCCTATTGAGAGTGAAACGACGAAGTGTTGACTCCGAACCATTTCATCTTGGGCACCACAAATGGTGAAAAACCTGAAGGGATCGAATGCGATGAGGGCATCTTGCTTAGAAAGAATTGGCTGAAGTCTCAACAATTTGCTAATTCATTTTGGAAGCGTTGGATAAGTGAATACTTACCACAATTAAATCGTCGAAGCAAATGGAACCAGCCCGTCAAGCCAATCGAAGTTGGAGATCTTGTGATATTTGTGGATGACAAGAGTAGTTGATACGACAATGGTCAAGTCAGAAGAGCTAAAATACAAGCCGCAATTGCTAATAAGTTTAATAAATACTTTGTAGATAGTGTCTGTGATATAAACCAAACTATTCCTTTTGTGCAATATGAACCTCCTGTGATAAGCATAGCTACTAGATTTAAGTTTAAATTCTGTGATGAACGAACAATCTGTGATGTAATAAAAGAGTGCAATAACAAAAAAGACATATATGGGATAAATAAAGACATAATTTATAACTCAATTGAAATTTTAGGACCAGTGCTCATGAAAATAATAAATGCTTCACTTTATCAAGGATTTTTTCCAAATGGTTGGAAGGAATCTACAGTTATACCAGTAGAAAAAGTAAAAGGCACTATTAACGGTGAAAACTTTCGCCCAATCAACATGTTACCGAGTTTTGAAAAAGTGTTAGAACGCATAGTTAGTGAACAGCTTACTGAATACATTGAAAACCATAACATATTATTAGAGGCACAATCAGGTTTTCGAAGTAACCATTCATGTGAAACAACAATTAACTATCTTGTATACGATTGGAGAAAAAGCATAGATGACGGCAAAGGAATCATAGCAGTGTTCCTCGACTTTAAACGGGCTTTCGAAACTATAGATCGACAAATACTAATAACAAAATTGAAATTGTACGGAATCATAGACACGGAGTTAAAATGGTTTCATTCTTACTTGAGTGGAAGAAGTCAGAGAACTAAATTTGGAGACACGATATCAGAATCTGTTGGAGTCGAATTGGGTGTCCCGCAGGGAGCTGTATTGGGTGTTGTCTTGTTCCTGTTGTATATAAATGATATACAAAATGTTTTAGAATACTGTAAACTTGTATTATTTGCTGATGACACGCTAATATACATTTCGGGGAATGATACTAAAGCTATGTGTATAAAAATAAATAAAGACCTAGAAAATATAAATATGTGGCTAAAAGCAAACAAACTGAGTCTTAATATTAACAAAACAAAATGCATGAAACTAAAAATACGTGATCCTATTTCAGTACTTATTGATGGCTGCCAAATTGAATGCGTTGAAAACATTAAGTACTTAGGAGTGATAATAGACTCTGAACTTAACTTCAAAGACCATGCAAAATTCATCTGTGCTAAAATATCAAAAAAAATGGGTTTTCTTAAAAGAATAAGACCTGTTTTAAATATGGGAAACGCGATTTTGTTGTACAATGTCATAGTACTTACACATTTTTTGTATTGTTCGACAATCTTGTTTGGATGCCAAGGCCAAATAAAACAACGTATGCAACTACTACAAAACAAAGCAATGAGATCCATTCTTAAGTGTAACCGATATACGCCAATACGACAAATGCTGGGAGCATTACAATGGATGAATGTTGAGCAGAATATAACCTACAATGCGATGTTATTTATTTTCAAAATGAAAAACGGAATGCTGCCGTCATATCTAGAAGACAATATTACCAGAATTTACGAAGTACAACCGTACTACTTAAGAAACAATCAGGACATCAGACCAGGCCGCTGCAACAGAACCAGTACCCTAAATTCATTGATGTATGCAGGACTAAATTACTTCAACAACCTCCCACATGATTTAAAAAGTGAAACAAGATTATTACCTTTTAAACGCAAACTAAAAGATCTTTTAAACACTAATTTCTTACTTTAAAAAAATTCAATAGAATCTAATAAATATAAAAATACAAGTTAAATGCACATTTATGTAAATTAAAATTTGTTAAATTTGTAAGAAAGTCAAAAACATGTAAAATATGAAATGAAAAATTGTAAAAAAAAATTTGTTAAAAGTTCAACGAACTAATAAACATCATTATTATAAATTCGTCGTCTCGAGCTTGAGGCAGCTAGACTAGGAGTGCGGTTGGCAAACAGCATTAAAGAGAGGCATACAATCAAGTTCGATGAAGAGTTCTACTGGTCCGATTCCAAAACAGTTCTCTCTTGTATACAATCGGACCACCAAAACTATCGTTTCAATCGTGGTTTTCAGAGTCCGTGAAATCCTTAAATATACAAAGGAGGAGAGATGGAGACATGTTCCGACAAAGTTGAATCCCGCCGATGATGCTACGGAATGGCAAAGACTACCAGAGTTCGATTCATGCAGCCGCTGGTTCGTCGGTCCCTCATTTTTTATGAAACCTGGAAATGAATGAATGAGATCAAACCATCGGTTTTGTTTCACCGGGAAGAATATAATACGGCTCTCGTCGAACCGAAAAATTGTTCAAACTGGAAGAAGCTCGTCAGGACACAAGTTTACGCCTATTGCTTCATCTGGAACACGTTTGCTAAGCGTAAGGGCGTCAGTAAAAGGAGCGATAACTACATCACCAAGGAGGAGTACAAGCTCAGCGTGACGTTTACTGGAATGAGATACTTACCTTGAAGAAAAACCTACAGCTACCTATCGACCAAAAAAAGACCTTGCACAAATCCAGCTCTATCAGGAAGCTATCGCCATACATCGATGACAGCGGAGTCTTGAGAGTACGGGGACGGATTGACTCAGCTGTGGGTATGACAACACATATGAAGCTACCGATCTTGTTGCCCAAAGGTCACCACATTGGTAATAAGATCATATCATGAACAATATCATCATCAGAACTATGAAACTGTCGCCAACGAACTCTTCCAAAGGTTTGAGATTCCCCACATTCGAGTAGCAGTTAAGACTGAGAAAAGGAACTGTCAAATGTGCAAAGTTAGAAAGGCGATGCCAAGTCCACTCGAGATGGGCGACCTTCCTCCAGCGAGGCTCTCGACGTTCACCCGGCCGTTTACATTCGTTGACATAGACTATTTTGGTCCAATGTATGTGGCAATCGGAAGACGCACTGAAAAACGTTGGGGAGTGTTGATTACATGCATGAAAACCCGCGCCATCCACATTGAGGTTGCTAATAGGTTGACATCAGATTCGTGCATTCTAGCTATTTAACGTTTCACTGGACGACGTGGGTTTCCGAATGAGAGCTGATGTGATAATGGAACAAATTTTCATAGTGCAGAGAAAGAGCTCAAGAGAGAGTTGTCAAATCAAAAACTCAACTCTTTGGCTAACACGTTTTCCAGCCCTGTCACCAAATGGGTATATAATCCACCATCCTCACCACACATGGGTTTCAGATGGGAACAACTAGTCTGTTCCGTAAAAAAGACGCTCTATCAAATCTTGCCGACCCTAAACCCTACGGACGAGCTGCTTTACAGCATGCTTGTGGAGGTGGAATCAACAGTCAACTCCAGACCACAAACATATGTGCCTATTGAGAGTGAAACGACGAAGTGTTGACTCCGAACCATTTCATCTTGGGCACCACAAATGGTGAAAAACCTGAAGGGATCGAATGCGATGAGGGCATCTTGCTTAGAAAGAATTGGCTGAAGTCTCAACAATTTGCTAATTCATTTTGGAAGCGTTGGATAAGTGAATACTTACCACAATTAAATCGTCGAAGCAAATGGAACCAGCCCGTCAAGCCAATCGAAGTTGGAGATCTTGTGATATTTGTGGATGACAAGAGTAGTTGATACGACAATGGTCAAGTCAGAAGAGCTAAAATACAAGCCGCAATTGCTAATAAGTTTAATAAATACTTTGTAGATAGTGTCTGTGATATAAACCAAACTATTCCTTTTGTGCAATATGAACCTCCTGTGATAAGCATAGCTACTAGATTTAAGTTTAAATTCTGTGATGAACGAACAATCTGTGATGTAATAAAAGAGTGCAATAACAAAAAAGACATATATGGGATAAATAAAGACATAATTTATAACTCAATTGAAATTTTAGGACCAGTGCTCATGAAAATAATAAATGCTTCACTTTATCAAGGATTTTTTCCAAATGGTTGGAAGGAATCTACAGTTATACCAGTAGAAAAAGTAAAAGGCACTATTAACGGTGAAAACTTTCGCCCAATCAACATGTTACCGAGTTTTGAAAAAGTGTTAGAACGCATAGTTAGTGAACAGCTTACTGAATACATTGAAAACCATAACATATTATTAGAGGCACAATCAGGTTTTCGAAGTAACCATTCATGTGAAACAACAATTAACTATCTTGTATACGATTGGAGAAAAAGCATAGATGACGGCAAAGGAATCATAGCAGTGTTCCTCGACTTTAAACGGGCTTTCGAAACTATAGATCGACAAATACTAATAACAAAATTGAAATTGTACGGAATCATAGACACGGAGTTAAAATGGTTTCATTCTTACTTGAGTGGAAGAAGTCAGAGAACTAAATTTGGAGACACGATATCAGAATCTGTTGGAGTCGAATTGGGTGTCCCGCAGGGAGCTGTATTGGGTGTTGTCTTGTTCCTGTTGTATATAAATGATATACAAAATGTTTTAGAATACTGTAAACTTGTATTATTTGCTGATGACACGCTAATATACATTTCGGGGAATGATACTAAAGCTATGTGTATAAAAATAAATAAAGACCTAGAAAATATAAATATGTGGCTAAAAGCAAACAAACTGAGTCTTAATATTAACAAAACAAAATGCATGAAACTAAAAATACGTGATCCTATTTCAGTACTTATTGATGGCTGCCAAATTGAATGCGTTGAAAACATTAAGTACTTAGGAGTGATAATAGACTCTGAACTTAACTTCAAAGACCATGCAAAATTCATCTGTGCTAAAATATCAAAAAAAATGGGTTTTCTTAAAAGAATAAGACCTGTTTTAAATATGGGAAACGCGATTTTGTTGTACAATGTCATAGTACTTACACATTTTTTGTATTGTTCGACAATCTTGTTTGGATGCCAAGGCCAAATAAAACAACGTATGCAACTACTACAAAACAAAGCAATGAGATCCATTCTTAAGTGTAACCGATATACGCCAATACGACAAATGCTGGGAGCATTACAATGGATGAATGTTGAGCAGAATATAACCTACAATGCGATGTTATTTATTTTCAAAATGAAAAACGGAATGCTGCCGTCATATCTAGAAGACAAAATTACCAGAGTTTACGAAGTACAACCGTACTACTTAAGAAACAATCAGGACATCAGACCAGGCCGCTGCAACAGAACCAGTACCCTAAATTCATTGATGTATGCAGGACTAAATTACTTCAACAACCTCCCACATGATTTAAAAAGTGAAACAAGATTATTAAGTCTCTCGTCGAACCGAAAAATTGTTCAAACTGGAAGAAGCTCGTCAGGACACAAGTTTACGCCTATTGCTTCATCTGGAACACGTTTGCTAAGCGTAAGGGCGTCAGTAAAAGGAGCGATAACTACATCACCAAGGAGGAGTACAAGCTCAGCGTGACGTTTACTGGAATGAGATACTTACCTTGAAGAAAAACCTACAGCTACCTATCGACCAAAAAAAGACCTTGCACAAATCCAGCTCTATCAGGAAGCTATCGCCATACATCGATGACAGCGGAGTCTTGAGAGTACGGGGACGGATTGACTCAGCTGTGGGTATGACAACACATATGAAGCTACCGATCTTGTTGCCCAAAGGTCACCACATTGGTAATAAGATCATATCATGAACAATATCATCATCAGAACTATGAAACTGTCGCCAACGAACTCTTCCAAAGGTTTGAGATTCCCCACATTCGAGTAGCAGTTAAGACTGAGAAAAGGAACTGTCAAATGTGCAAAGTTAGAAAGGCGATGCCAAGTCCACTCGAGATGGGCGACCTTCCTCCAGCGAGGCTCTCGACGTTCACCCGGCCGTTTACATTCGTTGACATAGACTATTTTGGTCCAATGTATGTGGCAATCGGAAGACGCACTGAAAAACGTTGGGGAGTGTTGATTACATGCATGAAAACCCGCGCCATCCACATTGAGGTTGCTAATAGGTTGACATCAGATTCGTGCATTCTAGCTATTAAACGTTTCACTGGACGACGTGGGTTTCCGAATGAGAGCTGATGTGATAATGGAACAAATTTTCATAGTGCAGAGAAAGAGCTCAAGAGAGAGTTGTCAAATCAAAAACTCAACTCTTTGGCTAACACGTTTTCCAGCCCTGTCACCAAATGGGTATATAATCCACCATCCTCACCACACATGGGTTTCAGATGGGAACAACTAGTCTGTTCCGTAAAAAAGACGCTCTATCAAATCTTGCCGACCCTAAACCCTACGGACGAGCTGCTTTACAGCATGCTTGTGGAGGTGGAATCAACAGTCAACTCCAGACCACAAACATATGTGCCTATTGAGAGTGAAACGACGAAGTGTTGACTCCGAACCATTTCATCTTGGGCACCACAAATGGTGAAAAACCTGAAGGGATCGAATGCGATGAGGGCATCTTGCTTAGAAAGAATTGGCTGAAGTCTCAACAATTTGCTAATTCATTTTGGAAGCGTTGGATAAGTGAATACTTACCACAATTAAATCGTCGAAGCAAATGGAACCAGCCCGTCAAGCCAATCGAAGTTGGAGATCTTGTGATATTTGTGGATGACAAGAGTAGTTGATACGACAATGGTCAAGTCAGAAGAGCTAAAATACAAGCCGCAATTGCTAATAAGTTTAATAAATACTTTGTAGATAGTGTCTGTGATATAAACCAAACTATTCCTTTTGTGCAATATGAACCTCCTGTGATAAGCATAGCTACTAGATTTAAGTTTAAATTCTGTGATGAACGAACAATCTGTGATGTAATAAAAGAGTGCAATAACAAAAAAGACATATATGGGATAAATAAAGACATAATTTATAACTCAATTGAAATTTTAGGACCAGTGCTCATGAAAATAATAAATGCTTCACTTTATCAAGGATTTTTTCCAAATGGTTGGAAGGAATCTACAGTTATACCAGTAGAAAAAGTAAAAGGCACTATTAACGGTGAAAACTTTCGCCCAATCAACATGTTACCGAGTTTTGAAAAAGTGTTAGAACGCATAGTTAGTGAACAGCTTACTGAATACATTGAAAACCATAACATATTATTAGAGGCACAATCAGGTTTTCGAAGTAACCATTCATGTGAAACAACAATTAACTATCTTGTATACGATTGGAGAAAAAGCATAGATGACGGCAAAGGAATCATAGCAGTGTTCCTCGACTTTAAACGGGCTTTCGAAACTATAGATCGACAAATACTAATAACAAAATTGAAATTGTACGGAATCATAGACACGGAGTTAAAATGGTTTCATTCTTACTTGAGTGGAAGAAGTCAGAGAACTAAATTTGGAGACACGATATCAGAATCTGTTGGAGTCGAATTGGGTGTCCCGCAGGGAGCTGTATTGGGTGTTGTCTTGTTCCTGTTGTATATAAATGATATACAAAATGTTTTAGAATACTGTAAACTTGTATTATTTGCTGATGACACGCTAATATACATTTCGGGGAATGATACTAAAGCTATGTGTATAAAAATAAATAAAGACCTAGAAAATATAAATATGTGGCTAAAAGCAAACAAACTGAGTCTTAATATTAACAAAACAAAATGCATGAAACTAAAAATACGTGATCCTATTTCAGTACTTATTGATGGCTGCCAAATTGAATGCGTTGAAAACATTAAGTACTTAGGAGTGATAATAGACTCTGAACTTAACTTCAAAGACCATGCAAAATTCATCTGTGCTAAAATATCAAAAAAAATGGGTTTTCTTAAAAGAATAAGACCTGTTTTAAATATGGGAAACGCGATTTTGTTGTACAATGTCATAGTACTTACACATTTTTTGTATTGTTCGACAATCTTGTTTGGATGCCAAGGCCAAATAAAACAACGTATGCAACTACTACAAAACAAAGCAATGAGATCCATTCTTAAGTGTAACCGATATACGCCAATACGACAAATGCTGGGAGCATTACAATGGATGAATGTTGAGCAGAATATAACCTACAATGCGATGTTATTTATTTTCAAAATGAAAAACGGAATGCTGCCGTCATATCTAGAAGACAATATTACCAGAATTTACGAAGTACAACCGTACTACTTAAGAAACAATCAGGACATCAGACCAGGCCGCTGCAACAGAACCAGTACCCTAAATTCATTGATGTATGCAGGACTAAATTACTTCAACAACCTCCCACATGATTTAAAAAGTGAAACAAGATTATTACCTTTTAAACGCAAACTAAAAGATCTTTTAAACACTAATTTCTTACTTTAAAAAAATTCAATAGAATCTAATAAATATAAAAATACAAGTTAAATGCACATTTATGTAAATTAAAATTTGTTAAATTTGTAAGAAAGTCAAAAACATGTAAAATATGAAATGAAAAATTGTAAAAAAAAATTTGTTAAAAGTTCAACGAACTAATAAACATCATTATTATAAATTCGTCGTCTCGAGCTTGAGGCAGCTAGACTAGGAGTGCGGTTGGCAAACAGCATTAAAGAGAGGCATACAATCAAGTTCGATGAAGAGTTCTACTGGTCCGATTCCAAAACAGTTCTCTCTTGTATACAATCGGACCACCAAAACTATCGTTTCAATCGTGGTTTTCAGAGTCCGTGAAATCCTTAAATATACAAAGGAGGAGAGATGGAGACATGTTCCGACAAAGTTGAATCCCGCCGATGATGCTACGGAATGGCAAAGACTACCAGAGTTCGATTCATGCAGCCGCTGGTTCGTCGGTCCCTCATTTTTTATGAAACCTGGAAATGAATGAATGAGATCAAACCATCGGTTTTGTTTCACCGGGAAGAATATAATACGGCTCTCGTCGAACCGAAAAATTGTTCAAACTGGAAGAAGCTCGTCAGGACACAAGTTTACGCCTATTGCTTCATCTGGAACACGTTTGCTAAGCGTAAGGGCGTCAGTAAAAGGAGCGATAACTACATCACCAAGGAGGAGTACAAGCTCAGCGTGACGTTTACTGGAATGAGATACTTACCTTGAAGAAAAACCTACAGCTACCTATCGACCAAAAAAAGACCTTGCACAAATCCAGCTCTATCAGGAAGCTATCGCCATACATCGATGACAGCGGAGTCTTGAGAGTACGGGGACGGATTGACTCAGCTGTGGGTATGACAACACATATGAAGCTACCGATCTTGTTGCCCAAAGGTCACCACATTGGTAATAAGATCATATCATGAACAATATCATCATCAGAACTATGAAACTGTCGCCAACGAACTCTTCCAAAGGTTTGAGATTCCCCACATTCGAGTAGCAGTTAAGACTGAGAAAAGGAACTGTCAAATGTGCAAAGTTAGAAAGGCGATGCCAAGTCCACTCGAGATGGGCGACCTTCCTCCAGCGAGGCTCTCGACGTTCACCCGGCCGTTTACATTCGTTGACATAGACTATTTTGGTCCAATGTATGTGGCAATCGGAAGACGCACTGAAAAACGTTGGGGAGTGTTGATTACATGCATGAAAACCCGCGCCATCCACATTGAGGTTGCTAATAGGTTGACATCAGATTCGTGCATTCTAGCTATTAAACGTTTCACTGGACGACGTGGGTTTCCGAATGAGAGCTGATGTGATAATGGAACAAATTTTCATAGTGCAGAGAAAGAGCTCAAGAGAGAGTTGTCAAATCAAAAACTCAACTCTTTGGCTAACACGTTTTCCAGCCCTGTCACCAAATGGGTATATAATCCACCATCCTCACCACACATGGGTTTCAGATGGGAACAACTAGTCTGTTCCGTAAAAAAGACGCTCTATCAAATCTTGCCGACCCTAAACCCTACGGACGAGCTGCTTTACAGCATGCTTGTGGAGGTGGAATCAACAGTCAACTCCAGACCACAAACATATGTGCCTATTGAGAGTGAAACGACGAAGTGTTGACTCCGAACCATTTCATCTTGGGCACCACAAATGGTGAAAAACCTGAAGGGATCGAATGCGATGAGGGCATCTTGCTTAGAAAGAATTGGCTGAAGTCTCAACAATTTGCTTATTCATTTTGGAAGCGTTGGATAAGTGAATACTTACCACAATTAAATCGTCGAAGCAAATGGAACCAGCCCGTCAAGCCAATCGAAGTTGGAGATCTTGTGATATTTGTGGATGACAAGAGTAGTTGATACGACAATGGTCAAGTCGGAAGAGCTAAAATACAAGCCGCAATCGGATTCTTTGAGGCCCGGAAGGGTAAGTCGACCCAAGGAGCTTAGGACGTCATACCCGAGGGGATAAATTTGTCAACGCCGACAGACAACGAGAACAAGTCGAAAGAAATGATCTGACAGCTGTTTCGAAATTTGAAGTTCGAAATGTAGTCACCAACTTTCAACGTAAAAAACATTCTAAAACAATTTCACACCAAAAAATTCAAACAAAACCGACGCGACGCTAGACAGCAGCAGCAACAGACAAATCAAGAAACAGAAAAGATAAAAGTAAAAGTTATGACATAAGATATTCTCCAAAACTAAAAGTAAGAAAGAAAGAACAAAATGTTAAAATGAAATGTTAATTGGTTAATTTTTGTACCTATTTCAGGAAATTTGTAATTTACTTAATCTAATTCATGAAATAAACATAAAGCTAAACTAAATTGGTGAAATTTTTATTGTAACCTATAAAATTGACTTTCAATAAATAATAAATTGTTTGGTAAATAGATTTTATTGACAAATTTTGATAACAACAAGAACTTTGTTGCTTCAAGCAAATAAATAATAAATTGTTTGGTAAATAGATTTTATTGACAAATTTCGATAACAACAAGAACCTTGTTGCTTGAAGCAACAATCTGCCTTGCGGGTATGTGTGGGAGCGAAAATACGACTAAATTCTTCGTCTTCTAGGCAACCGTCGGGAACTTCTTCCAACTTCCAAAATCGCTGTAGGACATCTTCTATGCTTGGTTTTTTTCAAGTACATTAGCACTGAAAGTCCTTATCTGTGAGGTTTCTGCCATCGTCCTTGTTGCTGCTGGCTACCCAGCCAAATCGAGTGCGCTAAGCATGTGGATCTTTTGGGCCCCCATACTCACAACATCGCCTTGAACGATAAGACCCCAGACATCTGCACCAATGAGCAAGTCAATTGCGCCAGGTGCTCCAAAATTTGTGTCTGCAAGCTGCAAGCCAGTCAGGTGATGCCATTGGTTGACGTCTACATGCATCCTTGAAGTTATTGAAGTAACTGACGAGATAACCAGAGCGCTGATTTTGAGAGAGAAGTCATCCTCGATTGCTTGAAGCGTTAGTTAAACGTTGCCATTCGTTCTGGCTTGAGCCAGTGATCCAACACCTTCAATAGTTACATCCAATTTCTTTTTACAAAGATTCAAAGAGTTTGCGAAACGTTTAGTATCTAAACTCACCTGTGAACTTGAGTCGCAGAGGATTCGAGCAAGCCTCTGTTCTGAACTATCACCACGCACATTAGCTTCTGCTAACGCAAGCAGAACTACATGGTCACCGCGGGTGATGCAATTGATTGACGGATCAGCTAGTCACAACTGCTCCTGCCACATCAATTAATTGGAGCTGGAAAGACGTCCACTGGCCCCCGACACGCCACTTGACTGCGAGAATGTTGCTGAAGAAGTCTGACCTGGTAGCTGGTGACACAATGTTGTGTGTTGCTTACGACCACAATTTCGACACAAACCAGATGGACACTGAGTGCAAGAATGCCCTTGCTTCAGACAGTTGAAGCACATGTTTGATTGCTTTAAGGTTTCAAAACGCTGTTCCAGTTTCAAAGTGACATCGAGAAATTTGTTGAATACCTTGGCATTGTATACAGTTTTCGTCATCTATGGTGGCTATATACGACTTCATCTCGTCAACAGCATTCCTTTCAACCTAGAATTCCTGATTTGGTCTGTAGTGAGACTATGAACTCGTTTTTCCAAGAACAGAAGGTCCACTATTGTTGGTATTTTATCCGAATCTCCAGTCATATTCCACTCCTTTTTTGAAGTAGTAGGAAGCTTTTCAACTACGATTTGCATTGACAAATCGTCCCATGAGTCTACAAGAAGCTTTATGACCGGCAAAGCTCAAAATGTGTCCTGCACCGTATCAACGATGGAAAGCAAAGACTTTACAGACTCATCTGGTGCTGGTTTCATATTTAAAAACCGAGATACGTGGATTTCAGCTAGCAGCTTTTTCTTATCGTATCAGGTACTCAATCATTTCCATAATTCCGCGTTTCCACCTGAATACACATGGCTCCAATCAAAGCACCTTGACGTAATCCACCGCTTGTCTTAATTTGGCGAGCTTATAAGCTTCAGGCAACTGGGCATCAGGAGTAGAGTTTTGGAAATATATTTGAAGGCTAGCCAGTTGTGAAGTGAGTCATCGAATGTCGAAAAAACCACTGGATCCAGTTTAATGTCAAATCCATTGCTTGAATTTTCACTAGGCTTGCTGGAACTTTTGCGTAGCTGTCGATTGAGAATGAAACATGTTGCATTGTAGTTTTTCTCAACTTTCTCTGACAATTCGTAATGACTTTCTAGCTCTTCACCCTTTGCATTACTAACTAAAACATCATGGTTCACTACGAAGCGCTTAAAATGTTCTCCAATTGACTTGAGATCTTGTTCTAGTTGCGTAGAATCCCATAGATCCAAATTGGAGGTACTAATAGGCTCAAAGTATTTCTTGATAGCATTTATTGCAGATGTCCTCAATTTCTATTCAGCCATCATCTTTAAATGTCTTGAGCCAAAGCGCTGCCAGACGATTTCTTCTAAATAAAAGCACCTCGGAAAAACTCTTTATTCCACGAAAAGAAAAAGGGCCTTACTTGAATGTCTTGAGAAAAAGCGCTGCCGGACAATTCCTTGAAATTCCTTTAGCTGTTATAAGAATATCACGATTTAAATGCCTACATCTAGTCATTCCTCACAGTAGGCACCAAAATATGTATAGGATGGTTCTCGAAAAAAAAGAAAGAAAAAGAATTAGAAGTCTTAATTTAATTTATTTATTTATAGGAGAACTCAACCATATAACGCAGACAAATTGAATATTAATATGAAATCAAAGAAAACAATTAACTGGACTAAGCAATTAAGAATCAAACTAAAATAATTTTCCAACAGGTATTAAAGTTAAAGTGAATCTTAAACACACGAGCTTCATTTTGGTACCAATAAAGGCCCAGTTCTGTTTGCTAAATCGTCCTAAAATCAGTAATCAATATTTTCACGGATGAATTTCAATGATAGCTGTAACTGACCCCTAACAAGTTATATTTAAGTGATCAATAAAATTTCGCATCATCTTTTTCCATCTTTTTTTTCCATCTTTTTTTTCAAAATCTCAGTAAATTTTGTATTTACTTTTTTCAAGGTTTCTGGTTTGAAAACATATTTTTTTAAAACGGTCCACTAAAATAACTTAGTGCAAAATCACAATTAAAGAAAAGTTTTATGGCTTTACAAAAAGGTATAAAATGGCATTGTGGGAGTCACCGTTATTTTTAAATAATTTTTGTCCAATGCAAGTAATTTTCTCATAAAATTGCCCCTTCCACCTAAACGGGGGAAAAAGACACCCCCTCCTACAAAATTTTTTTCTTGTTTCGACTAATTCTACACGCTCTAGCTTTTTGGAGCACCTAGGGTGAATGACCATTTTTATGAAGAAACATATTGTTTAAATTTTGAACAATATAAAAAACCAAAAATTATAAAAATCGGAGCTGTTTTTGTGGACATCCGGGTTTTTTCCTGTAACGACTAAGGGATGGGACTTTTTCAAAAAATATCTGAAGTAGATTCGAAAAAAAATTGCAGTAGTAGATTCAACTGTTTTAGCAGTAGATTTTTATATTTTCAATATACAGGCTGATGGGCATAAGGTGCATCAAAAAGATAGAGCCAGTAGGTTGTGTTAGGACAAGAAAAAAATATACCGGAGTGGGGGGGGGGGGGTTGCTCTATTCCACTCTGTTTAGTCAGGATGGGCATTAATATTAAAAAATAACGGTAACTTTTACAATGCCATGCTATACTTTGTTGCAAAATTATTTCTTTTAAAAAAATATCCCGAATTGTAAATTAATTTATGTTGAAGAAATTATTAAGACGAAACAATTAAACCGCCTAACTTTGGATTATTACGAATCCAATATAAATTGATTAAAAAGAAGAAAAACGATTGTAAACAATTGTGCAACCGGCACCGCGCAAAGAAATTTTGTTTATGAAGGAATGTCAAAACAAACAAGAGAGAGAACTGATAAAAAAAGAAATATTGCAACAACAACTGCAATGGTATATGCAATTTCACCGGCTAGTCAGCAAGGGGGATTCTTCGAATAAAAAAAACAATAACACCAATGCGATCGTGTATGATGGAAATTTATAATTGGTAGGGCAGGTAGGTATATTTTATTGTTAGAATAAAAAAAAATTATCGAATGAAAAGAATGTTCGATAGAAGGTGGAGTGGAACGTAAAGTATATTTACGTTACAGGGTGGGCGCCAGGAAACTTTTGTGGTAGTTTGCCTTACCAATATAAATCTGAAAAATGTCTTTAATTGTAAAGAATTGAACTACAGAATTATTATTTCCAATGGGAAGTTGAATTATTTTATTGATTGGTAGTTATTGGTGTGGGAAACCTTGGCAGAAGGCCTGGACGAAAACCCAGAGTCTTTTCAACAAAAAGAAAAGCAAGAACAATAGTTTTTCGAGGTTAGCAGAAGGCTAATTCTCGAAAATAAAAAAAAAATAGGAGCAAATAAAAAAAAAGCAAACAATGGTTTGTGCCAAATGGACACAAAGAAAGATCACAATGGTAATGGAAAGTTATAAGGTCAGAAACAAAGGTCACGGGTCCCACAATCTTGGGAGAAAAACGAACATTCAACGAAGGTCTACTTTACGAGTATATAAATTTGTTTGCCCCACATAGGGTCACAAACAAAACGAATTAAAAAAAAACAAATCAAACAATTAACAAGCTAAAATTTCTGGACACTACCAGACACAGAAATACTTAGCTTTTCTCAAAATTAATCTCCAACAACGATATTCTTCTCAAACGCTTCCAAGAGTTTCCTTAACGATTCTTCTTCTACAACTCCAAATATTTCTTCTCAATTTCGATACCACAAATAGTTTTTCACTTCTCTTTTTTCTAAATTTCAAAAATTTCTTCCTTTTTCTATCAAATCCAAAATTGAATTGTCATCCAAAATGGAGGCTTGGCTTGTCCACTTTGCCCCGGCCATATAGCCATCCTCTTCGGATCTTTTGCGTGGTGGTGTTCTTGTCTCAGTCATGCAGCAGCATCTCGCCCATATATGCAGAGACGTGCGACTGAGAGCGGTGATACAACCATTGCACGCGATCCTATGCGTTGAGGATGCGATCTTCGTAGGCTCAGTGGACGTGTTCAGCCGTATAATATCAATTATATTTTATTTCAAAAGGCAAGTGAAAAACTAGTACACAATGCGCAAAGTCCCCAGCCCAAACCGGCTCAAACTAATTACTTTGAGAAGAATATTTTTTTTGGAGAGAATCCTAACCATTTTCCAACTAAAATGGTGGGAATTATAAACAAGAATAATCTAAATTCCATAGACCTTCGCGCATGTAATATTTAAAGAGAAAAACACATCATTGCTATCTTTCTTTGATATCAGACACTTTACGGTGGGCACTCGGCCATTCTACATTTACGGTGGTGTGACCATAATTCACACTTTGTTGTGTTGTTGTGGGCTCGTTGGAAAGCTTGTCAATTGTTAGCTTCCTCGCTTTCTTTACTATGCGTGCGAGTCTCCAGCCCGTCCGCTGGCTCAACACGATAGACTGATGCGTGTGAGTCTCCAGCTCATCCGCTGGCTCAGCACGATTAAATTAGAATACGTTGCGGGCAAGTTTCCAGCTCGTCCGCTGGCTCAACTCGATGGAAAATAACCTGCTTTGTTATCCTCTCTGAGTCACTCTCAAAACTCCCAGAGGACAACGTACTCAAAATGTGGGTCAGAAAAGGAATGGTTGGGATGGAGAAACAAATATCGAGAGTTTAACCGTGCTAAAAGCGCACGATTTGAGTAGGTTTTAAGAACCAAAAGAATGATTTTTGTTGCGGTAAATCTTACCGTAACAAATTCCACCCTTACCTACCAAAGAAGAAAATTGGCTTTCAGATAAGAAAGCGAAGTAAAAAGGTTAAAAAGAGGGGTAAACAACACAACCAAATGGAATACACTACAGCACAACACATCTACATCTCAATCGCTCTGGGCAAGAGTTAATGCACATCACAGAGCTGTGAAGCTCTCAGTAACTCTTAGCGCAGCTAGTCCTTGCTACGCGACTAAGTATCGGAATTTTCCGAGGAATCGTTGTAGTACGGCTTCAGATCTTTGACGTTCCAGGTTCCTCGAAAGGTACCTTTTTCGTCCTTGAGCTCGTACGTCCATGGAGACACGCGTTTCTTAATAAGAAACGGACCTAAAAATTTAGGCGCTAATTTTGCCGTGTAGTAGTTTGCTGCATCAGACAAACTGAAATTACGTCGCCAAACCAATTCGTTTGGAAGATACTGTACATCCCTTCGTCTAAGGTTGTACCTTTTCGCCGCCATCTTGGATGCTGACTCTAACTTTTTCCCTATCTCTTCCCTAAGCAACCTAAACCTTCCTCTTGTGTCATCCGTACTATCACTCCTAACATCCGGAATGGTGGTTAAGGGTTTTCCAAAAGTCACCATTCCTCGACCAAAATTCGCGTAGTAAGGCGACACGCCTAAAATTTCGTGATGTGACGTGCGTATACAACACGCAACCTTTGCTAACTGTGCATCCCAAGACCTATGGTTTTCCGAAACGTACGCCCCAAGAGTATTCTTGATAATTTGATTAATCCGTTCTGACGGATTAGCCTGAGGATGGTAATTCGCCGTAAACCTAATTGTGGAACCATAGCTATCACATAAAGACTTCAGTTCTCTACTCTTGAACTGTGGACCGTTATCACAAATAACACATTTTGGAACACCAAACAACAAGAAGACATTGTCTTCCAACTCCTTACAAACAGACTTCGCCGTTGCAGATCTCAACGGGAACAACAATGGAAATTTGGTAAAGTAATCGACGACCGTTAGTATGTATACAAAACCCCTACTCGATTTCGGAAGTGGACCTACCAAATCAATACAAATCATCTCCCACGGATCGGTTACCTTTCCTCTCCGTCATCAACCCAGTTGGTTTTTCATTTATTGGTTTCACACATTGGCATATCTTGCAGTTCCTAACGTACCTAGTTATATCTGACCTCATTTTTGGCCAGTAAAATTTTTCTCCTATCCTACAAAAAGTTTTCTTAACACCCATATGTCCTGCTAACGGATGGTCGTGATTTTCTTCTAAAATCTTTTTCCTATCATTCTTTGCTACTACTAACTTCCACTCACTATTATTATCATGAACTACTACATGATTTGCCTTAACAAACTTAAACAATTTTCCCTGTTCTACTCTTCGGGCTGGAAAAGACAATGGTTTCTTTTCCACCTCTCCTATCATCTTTTCTATCCAAGGATCTTTTGTAGGCTCTGAAATCCCAGATAAAACTGGTACGCTACTGGAGAGCATATTCGGCACTACATGATCCTTCCCTTTGCGGTGAACAATGTTGAAATCGAACTGCTGCATACGTACGGCTGCGCGCCTCAAGATCCGCGGACAAAATATCCGGGTCAAAATATCCGCGACAAAATATCCGCGGACAAAATATCCTCGGACAAAATATCCGCGTCAAAATATCCGCGACGCATAATATTACGGTGTATAAGCAATGACCTATGTAATGGGGGGCATGCTGCCCCCCTGCAACCCCCCTGCTTGGGCACACTGTAGGACTTGGGGTAGGTGCGAGGTAGGGTGTATGCGGATATTTTGACGTGGATATTATGTCCGAGGATATTTTGTCCGCGGATATTTTGTCGCGGATATTTTGACCCGGATATTTTGTCCGCGGATATTGAGGCGTGTCATCATACGTACAGCCCATCGAGCCAGCTGACCTGCTGGGTCTTTCAACTTGCTCAACCATATCAGAGAGTAGTGATCGGTAATAACCGTGAATTTCACCCTCTCTTAATATGGCCGTAACTTTTTTATCGCCCACAGAACAGCCAAGCACTCTTTTTCTGTATTCGAATAGTTACGCTCGCAACGATTAAGTGATCTGCTCAAATAGCAAATCACTTTTTCACCTTCGTCAAAATTTTGACTAAGAACCGCACCAATCCCAAAGTCCGAAGCATCCGTCTGAACGACAAATGGCTTCGTGAAATCCGGGCACGTTAGAATGGGTGCCGCTACCAAACATTCTTTAGCTTTTCTAAAGC
Source organism: Platycheirus albimanus (assembly GCA_916050605.2). NCBI lineage: Eukaryota > Metazoa > Arthropoda > Insecta > Diptera > Syrphidae > Platycheirus > Platycheirus albimanus. Next base: position 102,234,868 of record OU696696.1, on the reverse strand, counting down.
TCTCCTCACATTTCCTACTCCAATCAAATTTTCTATTCTTCTTCGTCAATTCAGACAACGGTTTCACCAAACTAGCAAAGTTTGGAATGAATCTCCTATACCAGGATACCGTGCCGATGAAGCTCCTAACTTCCTTCACATTTTTAGGTGATGGAATTCCTAACATACTCTCTATCTTTTCTGGGTCCATGTGGAGACCGTTTCTGTCAACAACATAGCCCAAAAATTTTAGAGAAGGCCTAACAAAATGACATTTTTCCCTACCTACTTTTAAACCTGCCTTTATTAATCTATCAAAACCTCATTCAAAATTTCCATATGCTTCTCGAAAGTGTCTGTCACGATGATGATGTCATCGAGATAAACGAAGACATATGGTTCTAACTCAGGTCCAAGGACCGTATCTCTAAAACGTTGCCAAGTTGCGGGTGCATTATGCAAACCGAACGGCATCCTCAAAAAATGAAATAGTCCCCGACCTGGAACTGTAAATGCAGTATACTTCTGCGAATCCTTCTCACCTGGAATCTGCCAATAAGCAGATTTAATGTCCAGTGAGCTTAAAAACCTTGCGTTATTTAACTTATCTAAGATGACCGTAATGTAAGGGAGGGGGTACGCGTCCCTATCTGTTACCTCATTCAACTTCCTATAATCTATACGTGCCATCTTTCTTCTTAATCATGACAATGGGTGAAGCCCATGGACTGTCAGATTTTTCAATGACTCCGTCTCGGAGCATCTCTTATAATTCCCTATCTATAAACGAGGTCCTAACACTGATCCTTGTGGGACACCTGTGTTGACAAGATATGGGCTAGATGTTCCAAGTTCAATTTCGACACATAGTAAACGGTTTCTTAAATAGTTGAACATAAGTTTAAGGGCAGCGCGAGAAAACTGGAACTTGTTTTTGAGTTTCCACAAAAGTATGGAGTGATCGATACAATCAAAGGCTTTTGAAAAATCAAGCATCACTATCACTGTTATCTCATCACGATCCATTGCACACCTTAGGTCAGAGGTTACTTTTAAAACAGCTGATTCACAGCTATGCTTTTTTCGAAACCCTGATTGCCATTTAGATAATCTATTGAACCCATCTAAATCTTCTTGCAACTGCTGGGCCAATATTTTTTCGAATGTCTTGGACAGAAATGATAAAAGACTGATGGGCCTAAATTCCGAAGGACTTTTTGGATTTGATTTCTTTGGGATTGGGACGACTTTGGCATTTTTCCATTTTTCAGGGAATTGACAGCTGTATATACAGTAATTAAAGATATGTACCAGGTAAGGAAGAAGAGCCGGAAGAATTAATTTTACAAATTTCGAAGACATTTCATCCAGTCCAATTGCATTAGATTTGACCGAGTTAACTGCCAACTCTACATCCAAGTCGTTAATACACCTAAATTCAAAGCAGCCATCAGAGGGGAATTCGCCAAATTCGAAAGAAACTGCCTCAGAAGAGTTAGGTACAAGAACAGAACCCATTGCAGATGGGCTGAAGCAGCATTTAGACTTTTCATTATCGATAACACCCGCGTTTTTCAAATTTTTCCAAAGGGCTCAGCTTTTGTCCTAATTTTGTGCGACACCATCTGTGTGCACCCTTACCCCTCTGGCATGTATTTAAAAAGTTTTCCTAAACAACTATCTAACTCTTTTTGTTGTGTCTCTGTCAAATCTGTTAAATGTTCCGCCACGGACATCGAAGCCAAAGAGCTTTGGTTCGAAAACGTCCATTCCCTCGATTTTAGATCCGGGACCACACCCGATAGAGCCCAAAAATCTGATCCTAAAATCAACCTATGAGGAAGGCGGGGAATAACGAGACACTCTACTAATACAATTTTCTCTTTAACCCTAATTGGAAGTGAAATACCTCCCTCTACTCCTATACCTGCACCATCCGCTAAAGTTACTTTTCCTATGCTTGTTTTGCCTAACTCTAAACCTAAATCTTTCAAAATTTCCCACCCGTCCCTACAAATAATTGTGCGTGAAGCACCTGAATCTAAAAGACCTAACATTCTGATACCAAAAATTTCAACGCCTAAATATGGCCGTTGATCTCTACCACTCTGCTCTAGTGTGAAACCCAAATGAATTACCGACTGGTTACCAGTAGGCAACCTGAAAGAATTTAACGACGCTCGTCCTACTGACCCGAGAGTGCGTCTCGCATTTCCCGACTGATTATTCGAAACCATGTTTCTCGACAGGTGATTATTTTGACCGAAGTTCCTAAAACAATTAGGGCAGTTACTTCGAGTAACTCCCTGCCTACCACAACCATAACAACGCCTAGGAGCGGAACACCTATTTGCAAAATGGCCTGATCCATTGCAATTAAAACATCTCATAGTTGGTCTCCCATCACCAACTTGAGAGTTTTGAATGGGTGGGCTCGATACTTGAGCCTGAAAACGAACCTGACGACTAGTTTCGTTGTTCTCAGAAACAACCGAAACTGTAGAAGCATCAATACCTACGTATGCTAGATCCGGTTCTAGCAACGTCCTGTTCCTAACACTGGGAGGTGAAACATAAGATTTTACATTAGCCCTAACTGCCTCTAAATTACGCCCTAACAAAACTAAATCAGAAACACAACTAGGATTCGCCAAACCAAGTTGGGTCTGATAAAACGGTGTCAAATTCTTTTGGATAATTGACAGCTTCCTCCGTTCCGAAATTGGTTCAGAAAGCCTGCCAAACAAATTCTGCATCGTCGCCACATAGACCCCGATGGACTCATCCTTGCCTTGTGTGCGACGCCTAATCTCATCTAGTAATGAATCGTCGTAATTCGGTGGTAAGAACTCCAGCTTCAACTCTCTGATAAGTTCTTGCCACGAGTTAACTGAAACCCTAATCGCCCTATACCAAATAAGAGGTTTCCCAGTAAACAAATCTACTGCTGCCCTAAAAACTTGACCTTCTGTCACCCCTCTAGCTAGACGAATCTCCTCTACTCTCTCAAGAAATGAGTTTACTGAGGCACCACAACGCTCACCAGTGAACTTCACCTCCCACTTCGACAAATTTTCAAATTTTTCAGTAGTAACTACAACCCTTTCTACTTTTTCTCTATCTCTATCTCTCCTATCATTTTCTATGTTGTTGTTCTGAGCTGGTTTATTCGTTGTTTTGTTGCCTGGGCCGTCCGCCGGCTTCTTCTTTGAGGATTCGGTTGAATCTTCCTCTTCATCATCTTCATCTATATCTTCCTCTGATTCCTGACTTTCTTCTAACTCTGCCAATGCCAAAACAAGTTTGCTTTTCAACTTGTTCCTAGCTTTGACATCATCTTCTCCTATTGGCTGGGATCTACCTACTCTACCTAATCCCCACTCAACTTTTGTTAAAACTTTCAAATACTCTTTACATTTTCTAGATTTAGGTGGATTCAACAACAACTGACCTATATCAACTAATTTCTGTTCTAATGCTTTTTGATCCTGTTCAAATGTGAACGGATACAAAGCAGGAACCCACGACTTCCTCTTTTCTAATAAACTAGAAGACCTAAGAGATTTCCTCATCTCATCTACCGTCCCTACGTCTAAACCCCTACACTCCATTTCGTAAGCAAGCTCGTCTTGCGCTAATCTATTAATATCCATTTTGAAATAAATTTACGGAACAAAAATTTCGAAAGAAAGAACTAAAAATCACAAAAAAAAATTAAAAAAAGAAACTGGATTACCTATTCCCAAAAAAAAAAAAAACTCTTATCAAAAAAAAAATAAAACGGAATGAATCAAAAAAAAAAAAATCAAACGACAAACGAATAATTAAAAAAAAAAACAAGAAATTAAACCCAAAAAAAAATTCAAAATTAAAACCAATTTAACAATAATAATAAATATAAAATAAACCGCAATAAAAACTTAATAAAAAAAATAGTGACTACTAAAAAAAACTACTACACACAAAAAATACTATTTCACTACTAAATTTAAAATCGTGCCGGCCCTGGCTATGATTGAAATAAAATCTTTCAAGGCCAACAACAAACAAGAAAAAAAAAATTGCAATGAGAAAAAAAAAATTAATGTCTATACTAGGTAGGTATGTAATATAAATGCAAAATATACTTGCTGCTTATGGTGATGGATGTTTGGAAGGGTGGGTGTTGCTGCTGATGGGTTATTAAAGATCTCCCGAAAAAACTATTGACTCAAATTTACCTGTAAAAGAAAATCACTGAGTTAAAAAAAAAGGACTTTTTATTTATTTAATTACAACAGAACGAAAACAGAACAATACTCAATCACACACGAGTACTAATTTTTTCCAAAAAGAAAGCCCGCTGCCCCACGTTGGGCGCCACTTTGTTGCAAAATTATTTCTTTTAAAAAAATATCCCGAATTGTAAATTAATTTGTGTTGAAGGAATTATTAAGACGAAACAATTGAACCGCGTAACTTTGGATTATTACGAATCCAATATACGTATAAATTGATTAAAAAGAAGAAAAACGATTGTAAACAATTGTGCAACCGGCACCGCGCAAAGAAATTTCGTTTATGAAGGAATGTCAAAACAAACAAGAGAGAGAACTGATAAAAAAGAAATATTGCAACAACAACTGCAATGGTATATGCAATTTCACCGGCTATTCAGCAAGGGGGATTCGTCGAATACAAAAAACAATAACACCAATGCGATCGTGTATGATGGAAAATTATAATTGGTAGGGCAGGTAGGTATATTTTATTGTTAGAATAAAAAAAAATTATCGAATGAAAAGAATGTTCGATAGAAGGTGGAGTGGAACGTAAAGTATATTTACGTTACAGGGTGGGCGCCAGGAAACTTTTGTGGTAGTTTTCCTTACCAATATAAATCTGATAAATGTCTTTAATTGTTAAGAATTGAACTACAGAATTATTATTCCCAATGGGAAGTTGAATTATTTTATTGATTGGTAGTTATTGGTGTGGGAAACCTTGGCAGAAGGCCTGGACGAAAACCCAGAGTCTTTTCAACAAAAAGAAAAGCAAGAACAATAGTTTTTCGAGGTTAGCAGAAGGCTAATTCTCGAAAATAAAAAAAAAAAAATAGGAGCAAATAAAAAAAAAGCAAACAATGGTTTGTGCCAAATGGACACAAAGAAAGATCACAATGGTAATGGAAAGTTATAAGGTCAGAAACAAAGGTCACGGGTCCCACAATCTTGGGAGAAAAACGAACATTCAACGAAGGTCTACTTTACGAGTATATAAATTTGTTTGCCCCACATAGGGTCCCAAACAAAACGAATTAAAAAAAAAAACAAATCAAACAATTAACAAGCTAAAATTTCTGGACACTACCAGACACAGAAATACTTAGCTTTTCTCAAAATTAATCTCCAACAACGATATTCTTCTCAAACGCTTCCAAGAGTTTCCTTAACGATTCTTCTTCTACAACTCCAAATATTTCTTCTCAATTTCGATACCACAAATAGTTTTTCACTTCTCTTTTTTCTAAATTTCAAAAATTTCTTCCTTTTTCTATCAAATCCAAAATTGAATTGTCATCCAAAATGGAGGCTTGGCTTGTCCACTTCGCCCCGACCATATAGCCATCCTCTTCGGATCTTTTGCGTGGTGGTGTTCTTGTCTCAGTCATGCAGCAGCATCTCGCCCATATATGCAGAGACGTGCGACTGAGAGCGGTGATACAACCATTGCACGCGATCCTATGCGTTGAGGATGCGATCCTCGTAGGCTCAGTGGACGTGTTCAGCCGTATAATATCAATTATATTTTATTTCAAAAGGCAAGTGAAAAACTAGTACACAATGCGCAAAGTCCCCAGCCCAAACCGGCCCAAACTAATTACTTTGAGAAGAATATTTTTGTTGGAGAGAATCCTAACCATTTTCCAACTAAAATGGTGGGAATTATAAACAAGAATAATCTAAATTCCATAGACCTTCGCGCATGTAATATTTAAAGAGAAAAACACACCATTGCTATCTTTCTTTGATATCAGACACTTTACGGTGGGCACTCGGCCATTCTACATTTACGGTGGTGTGACCATAATTCACACTTTGTTGTGTTGTTGTGGGCTCGTTGGAAAGCTTGTCAATTGTTAGCTTCCTCGCTTTCTTTACTATGCGTGCGAGTCTCCAGCCCGTCCGCTGGCTCAACACGATAGACTGATGCGTGTGAGTCTCCAGCTCATCCGCTGGCTCAGCACGATTAAATTAGAATACGTTGCGGGCAAGTCTCCAGCTCGTCCGCTGGCTCAACCCGATGGAAAATAACCTGCTTTGTTATCCTCTCTGAGTCACTCTCAAAACTCCTAGAGGACAACGGACTCAAAATGTGGATCAGAAAAGGAATGGTTGGGATGGAGCGGAAACAAATATCGAGAGTTTAACCGTGCTAAAAGCGCACGATTTGACAAGGTTTTAAGAACCAAAAGAATGATTTTTGTTGCGGTAAATCTTACCGTAACAACTTTTCTGTAAAGCCAAAAATTTTAAAATAAATTTATTTTATATAACCTTTTTTCAAAAATTAATTTTCAAATAAAAAAAAAATTTAAAATAGATTTTCAAAAATTTTTTTTTCAAATGCTTACGTACTTAAGTACTATTGTTGCTGTCAAAATTTAATGTTCTTATTAGTTTAAAGTCCAGCTCGGAAAATCGCATGGCTCTGAAAGTTTTTGTTGCCAAAAACTATTAAAAAATAACGAATTTCTTAATTAAATGGGCCATAAGTGGACAACGACATTACCAAAACGGTTCACACTTCCAAGGGAATATATCCTTCATAACACCTACAGATGGCAGATACGTTTTAAATATTACAGTTTTCTTAACTGTATCTCTCAAACATCGAACTTTTTTGTTTAAGTCATTTTTTTTTTAATTCTTACTAAATTTTTAAAAAATTGATTACGTAAATAATTCTATAAATGTTTCAAAAATAACACAAAAATAAAAACAAAAACTTCTTATACAAAGAGTTTGAACTTCTTTTTTTACTTGCGATTATAGGTACTATAAGGCAAGTTATGCATTCGTAAAAAAAAAAAAAAAATTCTAACAATCAAACATGACATTACGATGATAGAGAAGTCGAAAAAAGTGGGTCCGACAATTCTGTCTGTCTGTCTGTCTGTCTGTCTGTCTGTCTGTCTGTCTGTCTGTCCGTGTGTCTGTCTGTCTGTATAGTTACCTACAGCCTAAACGGCTGGACCGATTTGCTTCAAACTTGGTACATAGTACTATTATGACGTCCTACAGAGGGGTTTTTGGAATTAGCATCCTAGCTCCAAAACTAACGGTACCTGCCATACGATTTTTTGTGACAAATTAAATTTTCTCAAAAACGGCTCCTACGATTTTGATAAAACTTTCTGAATGATGTTTTCTGTGCAAACTTTATGTTTTGGTTGGAATAGATTTTTCAGGAAAAGTCTTATAACGGTACCTCCCATAGGACCGGTTTTTTGAAATCCGATTTTCTCGTAAGCCACTTGGCGGATTTCGATGAAATTTTTAATGTAGAAGCCCTTTTATAAACGAAATAATATAAATTCTTAATTTTTCCAAAAAAAATTTTTTTGAGTTTTTAAAAAAAGTTTCAAAATTTTTTTTTAACTTTTGTTTTTTCCAAAAACGGTTTAATCTATATTTTTTTAATTTTATTTATCTGATAAAAACTACAAAGTGCTAGAAGTAAGCATACTCAAAAAAAAATTGGAATATATTTTCGAAAAGTTTTTCAAAAAAAACTGTTTTTTGAAAAAACTGGTCCAACGATTTTGAAAACAAAATTCGTCAAAATTCAAAAACGTAAAAGAAACCTGATGGCTTACTTCATTTTTTTCCAAAAAACGTTTAAGGTATTGATTTTAAAGTGATTTATAAAATTTCATATGATTTTTTCAACGCTTTTTTCCCAAAATCTCAAGCACCCAAAACCATTTTAACACATTAGAGCAAGTTCGTACGACCCAGTCGTGCACTTTATTAATACAACAAAGAGTATTTGTTATTGCTCGAACACATTGTTATTTCTGTTATAGGAATCGAGCTTCCTGTTTTTTGAATTTTAACAATATGCATTTTTGATAAATTGTGCCTTTCAAGATCTCATTTATTGTTTTCTTGAGTTTTGATACCTACAAAACTTGCCAAAATTATTTCCATTAACATTTTGGTGGGTTAGGTATTGACAATATAAAAAAAAATTGTGAATATTTCGTTTTAAGTTATTAGAAATCAAGTTTTTTGTACTTACTTTTTAAACGTCAATATCTTAAAAAAATCGGCAGTGATTCCTAATTTTTTAACATCATTTTAAAGATTATTTATTTACCTTTAACTTGATATATAATTTAGTGCCCTTTACTAAATACAAACTTAGTTTTGAATTAACTTACACTAAAAAGCATATTTACATGTACTATGTGCTATGCACTTTTTCGTTTAGCGTTATTTTTTATAATTTCCTAACCAAAATTAGCAAAACATGTATTATTTATTACTTACTTTAAGCCCGATAAACAACATTTATATTAAAACATGCATCATGCTACTTTGAAAATATAGTCTACTAGCTGACCCACCCGGCTTCGCTCGGTTAGACAAATCTTAGTTTCATACGGATTAAATGAATTACAATTCAAAAAATGTAATTGCAGTATTTAAAAACTGACAGGAAACACATTTTTAACTTAAAACATACATAAGTGTTGTTAAGAAATATTTAATTTTAAATACAATGATATCGATATTTAGAATCAAAAAGTTTTTTACTTTCGATTTTAGGTACTATAAGGCAAGTTATGCATTCGTCTTGAAAAAAAAAGTTAAAAATTCTGTCCGTCTGTATGTCTGTCTGTCTGAATGTATGTATAGACACCTACAGCCCAAACGGGTGGGCTGAATTGCTTCAAACTTGGTATATAGATTTTTGTAGGTATTGTACAGAGGGGGAAATTGAAATTTTTTTTAGCTCAAAAAATAACGGTACCTGCCATATAACCGTTACGTTAAAGCTTATTGCTCTCAAAAACGGCTCTAACGATTTCGATTTAAAAAAATCAGTGTTGCTTTTTAGGTACGACCAATTATATGGGTGAAAAAAAAGTTTTAAAAAATGTCTAAGAACGGTACTTTCCATAGGACCGTTTTTTTTGTTTTCGACTATCTCGAAAATAACTCAACCGATTCTTTCGAAATTTCACACATATATAGTTGTAGGTAGCTCAATTTGTACTGCATACCAATATTTTTGAAAAATATTTTGTTTGTATTTTTAAAAGCATCTAAAAAAAAAAATTTTTAATTAATAATTTGAAAACTGCTTATTAATTTTTTTCTAAAAATTATAAATAAATGTATTTGCTGAATACCTATGAAATGGCGTGTTTGAATTTTTTTTTGAAATTTTTTTTCAAAAAAAACTTTTTTTTAAAAAACCGCTCCACAGATTTTTATAAATTTACTCTCATAAATTCAAATTTATCCACGAAATAAAATGGTGTACTTTTTTCCAGCTCAAATTAGTTTAAGTATTTATTTAAGAATTTTGAAAATTTTATTTTATCAAAATCTCAAGCCCCTAGACAACTGTTACACATTAGAGCATTAGACCCAGTCGTGCATTTTATTTGTTGATGCGCCCGGCGGAACTGGAAAAATGTTCTTGATTTAATTAATATTAGCAGAAATACGTGCTCAAAGTGGAATTGCGTTAGCTCTCGCATCTACAATAATTGCTGCAACACTGTTGGAAGGTGAAAGAACAGCACACTGATCACTGAAGCTTTCGTTAAACCTGCGAATCAAAGAAAATTGTTTGCAGCATTTCAAAGCAATCAGTCATGGCAAAAGTGGTGATATAGCAAGCGGATTTCCGAAATCACTTCCCGTGATTCTGAAACCAACAGCGGCGTATGAATAAATCTCATGTTTCAAGGCATCGTTTTTTTCGGTATGTGCAAACCATTCCATTGAGTGTGAATATGCAAGTGTTCTTTGGATTTGCCTGGCATGCCGCCTCATCATTTGAGTTTTAAAGTTGGATCTGTCATCTTAATGCTACGAAACCTTTATGCCTCGAAACTGTGCAATGGAACCCAACTGATTGTGAAGAAGCTGATGAACAATGTGGTAGTGGCAAGGATTTTTAAAGGACCGTTCAAAGGAGAAGAATGCCAAATTCCGCGAATTTCCTTTTCTTCAACTGATTTGCCGTCAGCTATTATAATGTGGCGTGTTTCCTAGTTGGGAAACCATCCTCACTCTTCATTTACGCTCCGGAGCAGAAAACAAATTGTTGTGTATCATACAGCCTTAAACTCAATTCAATCATTTTTCTTATATAATTTATTAATTAATTTAACAATTTTTTAAATGAACCATTTGCATTACTCAAGAGCTTTTTGATAAACAATTTTTTTTATTTTCGCATTTAATGCATAAATAAACAATAAAGACGGTTTACCCACTCGCCAACGTCCAACATAAAGTTGTCCGTGATAAAAAAATTGAAAAAAATGTTTGCCTAAATTCCCCTGCTACCAATATCAATGCACCACCAAATAAACGTTGTTGGTTTCCTCGTTAATCTTTAAACGTTCGATTAAGGGCTTCCAATAATTTCTTGTGAACCATCGTGCACTCATTCCAAATGATTATTTTACATTGGTGTAAAACCTTTGCCATTCCAGATGGTTTTGAAATACTACATGTTTGAAATTCATTTACTTGCATGTTCAATGGCAATTTTAATGCAGAGTGAGCTGTTCGACCACCGTCTAACAAAGTTTGCGCAATACCAGACGACGACGCAAGCGCTTATGCTATTTTATTTTCAGATCGAATCGTAGCTAAGATCCAAATTCTGGTTTGAATAAATATTTCGCATTCGATGTAATATTTCTTCAGTCATTTCATCCCGATGATTTGTCCAAAATCGCAGATTACTAACTTTTCCCAATTTTATTAAAATTAAATTGACACATTGAAAATAAAAATAATTTTCTATAATTACGGGAAAAAAACTTTATGTGTCGACAAAAATGCTAGATCAAAAAGAACCACTACCGCTTTACAGAATTTTGGGTACCAAACTTCACAGAAACCTTTGCAGGCATTCTCAGAAAATGCTACCAAAAGATTTGTTAGTATTTTGACAGAATGCAATAAAACTGCAGTTGTGGAAAATTATTTTACCGAAGTTTGGCCGGAAACCTTCGTCGACATACTCAGAAAACCCTACAAAAAATTTTGTTATTAATATGACGAAATATTTAATTTTAAATACAATGATATCGATATTTATAATCAAAAAGTTTTTGATTTGCGATTTTAGGTACTATAAGGCAAATTATGCATTCGTCTTGAAAAAAAAAGTTAAAAATTCTGTCCGTCTGTATGTCTGTCTGTCTGTCTGTATGTATAGACACCTACAGCCCAAACGGGTGGGCTGAATTGCTTCAAACTTGGTATGTAGATTTTTTTTAGGTATTGTACAGAGGGGAAATTGAATTTTTTTTTAGCTCAAAAAATAACGGTACCTGCCATATAACCGTTACGTTAAAGCTTATTCTTCTCAAAAACGGCTCTAACGATTTCCATTTACAAAAAATCAGTGTTGCTTTTTAGGTACGGCCAATTATATGGCTGAAAAAAAAGTTTTAAAAAATGTCTAAGAACGGTACTTTCCATAGGACCGTTTTTTTTGTTTTCGACTATATCGAAAACGACTCAACCGATTCTTTCGAAATTTCACACACATATAGTTGTAGGTAGCTCAATTTGTACTGCATACCAATATTTTTGAAAAATATTTTTTTGTATTTTTAAAAACATCTAAAAAAAAAAATTTAAATCAATATTTTGAAAACTGCTTATTAATTTTTTTTTCTAAAAATTATAAATAAATGTAATTGCTGAATACCTATGAAATGGCCACAGATTTTTATAAATTTACTTTCATAAATTCAAATTTATCCAAGAAATAAAATGGTCTACTTTTTTTCAGCTCAAATTAGTTTAAGTATTTATTTAAGAATTTTGAAAATTTTATTTTTTTCAAAATCTCAAGCCCCTAGACTGTCACACATTAGAGCATTAGACCCAGTCGTGCATTTTATTTGTTGATGCGCCCGGCGGAACTGGAAAAATGTTCTTGACTTAATTAATATTAGCAGCAATACGTGCTCAAAGTGGAATTGCGTTAGCTCTCGCATCTACAGGAATTGCTGCAACACTGTTGGAAGGTGAAAGAACAGCATGCTCAATATGCTACGGAAGCTTTCGTTAAACCTGCGAATCAAAGAAAATCCTGTTTGCAGCATTTCAAAGCAATCAGTCATGGCAAAAGTGGTGATATAGCAAGCGGATTTCCGAAATCACTTCCCGTGATTCTGAAACCAACAGCGGCGTATGAATAAATCTCATGTCTCAAGGCGTCGTTTTTTTTTTGGTATGTGCAAACCATTCCATTGAGTGTGAATATGCAAGTATTCTTTGGATTTGCCTGGCATGCCGCTTCATCATTTGAGTTTTAAAGTTGGATCTGTCATCTTAATGCTACGAAACCTTTATGCCCCGAAACTGTGCAATGGAACCCAACTGATTGTGAAGAAGCTGATGAATAATGTGGTAGTGGCAAGGATTTTGAAAGGACCGTTCAAGGGAGAAGAATGCCAAATTCCGCGAATTTCCTTTTCTTCAACTGATTTGCCGTCAGCTATTATAATGTGGCGTGTTTCCTAGTTGGGAAACCATCCTCACTCTTCATTTACGCTCCGGAGCAGAAATCAAATTGTTGTGTATCATGCAGCCTTAAACTCAATTCAATCATTTTGCTTATATAATTTATTAATTAATTTAACAATTTTTTAAATGAACCATTTGCATTACTCAAGAGCTTTTTGATAAACAATTTTTTTTTATTTTCGCATTTAATGCATAAATAAACAATAAAGCCGGCTTACCCACTCGCCAACGTCCAACATAAAGTTGTCTGTGATAAAAAATTGGAAAAATGTTTGCCTAAATTCCCCTGCTAACAATATCAATACACCACCAAATAAACGTTGGTTTCCTCGTTAATCTTTTAACGTTCGATTAAGGGCTTCCAATAATTTCTTGTGAACCGTCGTGCACTCATCCCAAATGATTATTTTACATTGCTGTAAAACCTTTGCCATTCCAGATGTTTTTGAAATATTACATGTTTGAAATTCATTTACTTGCATGTTCAATGGCAATTTTAATGCAGAGTGAGCTGTTCGACCACCGTCTAACAAAGTTTGCGCAATCCCAGACGACGCAAGCGCTAATGCTATTTTATTTTCAGATCGAATCGTAGCTAAAATCCAAGTTCTGGTTTGAATACATATTTCCCATTCGATGTAATATTTCCTCAGTCATTTCATCCCGATGATTTGTCCAAAATCGCAGATTACAAACTTATTCCAATTTTATTAAAATTAAATTGACACATTGAAAATAAAAATAAATTTCTATAATTACGGGAAATATGCATTATGTGTCGACAAAAATGCTAGATCAAAAAGAACCATGCTACCGCTTTACAGAATTTTGACCAAACTTCACAGAAACCTTTGCAGGCATCCTCAGAAGATGCTACCAAAAGATTTGTTAGTATTTTGACAGAATGCAATAAAACTGCAGTTAGATCAACTTATTTTACCGAAGTTTGGCCGGAAACCTTTGTCGACATACTCAGAAGACCCTACAAAAAATGTTGTTATTAATATGACAGAATGCACTAAAAATGCATTTTGCGATTTGCCCTTTACCGAAATTTGACCAAATTTCACAAAAAGACCTTCCTCAATAAGATAGCTACCTTTATAAAAAAATATGGAAAAATTCGGCCCAGCCATTCTCGAGTTTATCGAGCCCGAACATAAGGCAACTTATTTTTATATATTAGATGTAAAAAACTTACCGTTTTCTTTTTATTTTCATAAGAAGTTTATAAAAGACACACAATTATGTAGATGTAATAACTTATAGTCTTTATTTTTTCAATATTGATATGTACAAAAAGGTTTAAAACTAAATGATTTTTATTAATATGAGACATAACTTTAACTTATATTAAATGCGAAATGGAGTTATTGCATTGAAATAATAGATTTTTTAAATTAATTTTGGTTTAATTACATATGTACATCATAAAGTACCAATAAAATTATGATTCTGTGCCAATCCAATCGGCGTACTTCCTTCACAGTCCAGGTAATTATGAACTCCAGAAGAACAGATTCTCTATTTTTATACTTTTTTTAAGCGACATATTTTATAAAATTATTATTTAACTAGCGGTACCCGGCGCGCGTTGCTACGCCCAAAAAACACTTATGTGTATTTAATGTGAAACTAAATTTATTTATATGTATATTTTATCTCAATGCTAGCGGATAAGCAATATTTTTGGTCGTTTCGGTTGGTGTATAAATATACAAATTTGTTGGCATACACACAAAGTGCAGTTAATGTGATTGTTAAACTGAACATGATAACATCGATAAATTGTGGCTTGAATATTTTGCTGCATTTGACAAAAATTTGGAAACATAAAATCATTTGTTGTGCGATTCAATTCCTTTTCCTATGTGCAAAAGTTAATTGGAAAATGTTTGGGTGGACGATTCTTGCACCAAATGGACACGCACGTTCCATTAATATGATGCTTTTATTCAACGAAAGGAAAACATTTTTATAAAAAAGTTGAAAAAAAAACTTTGCCAACAGCCCGCATTTTTCTGTCTTCCACCCGGGCATTCCCCTAAAAATTTATGAAAAAATCCAAAAAAGAATTTAAAAAAAACTGAACCAAAATTGTTAAAAGCATGCATTTTTTTTCCTTCCACCCGATCGGCACGAAACCTTCACATGAACCATCCCTGGACTAAACTATATTTACCCCAAAAATTTCATAAAGATCCATTGGGTGGTTTAGGAGTCCATACGCAACATACATATATACACACATCCATTTTTATTTATATGTACATATATAGCCTTTACCCGCGGCTTCGCTTGCGTTTCAGCTGATCAAGAAGTAGACTGTACCTTGAGGAGTATAGTCTATCGTAATCTAGCTTCTTCTTCTTTTATAGCTTTATAATTTAATACATACATTTAACCGTGATAAAAAGAAACCTATAAGATATACCAGATTATAATCTAGCTCTGTGCTAAATTTTATTCAGATGAGTTCAGCCATTCTGGTGTGATTTCAAAAATTAAAACAAATCTATCCCACGGGAACCATACATTGTACCGGGATAAAGAGTAGCCAATATGCTATTCCAGACTATAATCTAAATCTGTGCTAAATTTCATACAGATGAGTTCAGCCATTCTGGTGTAATTTCAAAAATTAAAATAAATCTATCCCACGGGGAACCATACATTTTACAGGGATAAAAAGTAGCCAATATGCTATTCCAGACTATAATCTTTCTCTGTGCTTAATTTCATTCAGATGAGTTCAGCCATTCTTGTGTAATTTCAAAAACTAAAACTAATCTATCCCACGGGAACCATACATTTTACCGGGATAAAAAGTAGCCAATATGCTATTCCAGACTATAATCTATCTCTGTGCTTAATTTCATTCAGATGAGTTCAGCCAGTCTTGTGTAATTTCAAAAACTAAAACTAATCTATCCCACGGGAACCATACATTTTACCGGGATAAAAAGTAGCCAATATGCTATTCCAGACTATAATCTATCTCTGTGCTAAATTTCATTCAGATGAGTTCAGCCATTCTGGTGTGATTTCAAAAATTAAAACAAATCTATCCCACGGGAACCATACATTTTACCGGGATAAAAAGTAGCCCATATGCTATTCCAGACTATAATCTATCTCTGTGCTTAATTTCATTCAGATGAGTTCAGCCAGTCTTGTGTAATTTCAAAAACTAAAACTAATCTATCCCACGGGAACCATACATTTTACCGGGATAAAAAGTAGATAATATGCTATTCCAGACTATAATCTATCTCTGTGCTAAATTTCATTCAGATCCGTTCAGCCATTCTGGTGTGATTTCAAAAATTAAAACAAATCTATCCCCAAATTCTCTGTGCTAAATTTCATTCAGATCCGTTCAGCCATTCTGGTGTGATTTCAAAAATTAAAACAAATCTATCCCACGGGAGCCATACATTTTACCGGGATAAAAAGTAGCCAATATGCTATTCCAGACTATATTCTATCTCTGTGCTAAATTTCATTCAGATCCGTTCAGCCAGTCTGGTGTGATTTCAAAAATTAAAACAAATCTATCCCACGGGAACCATACATTTTTCCGGGATAAAAAGTAGCCAATATGCTATTCCAAACTATAATCTATCTCTGTGCTAAATTTCATTCAGATGAGTTCAGCCATTCTGGTGTAATTTCAATATTTAAAATAAATCTATCCCACGGGAACCATACATTTTACAGGGATTAAAAGTAGCCAATATGCTATTCCAGACTATAATCTATCTCTGTGCTTAATTTCATTCAGATGAGTTCAGCCATTCTTGTGTAATTTCAAAAACTAAAACTAATCTATCCCACGGGAACCATACATTTTACCGGGATAAAAAGTAGCCATTATGCTATTCCAGACTATAATCTATCTCTGTGCTAAATTTCATTCAGATGAGTTCAGCCATTCTGGTGTGATTTCAAAAATTAAAACAAATCTATCCCACGTTAACCATACATTTTACCGGGATAAAAAGTAGCCAATATGCTATTCCAGACTATAATCTATCTCTGTGCTAAATTTCATTCAGATGAGTTCAGCCATTCTGGTGTAATTTCAAAAATTAAAATAAATCTATCCCACGGGAACCATACATTTTACAGGGATAAAAAGTAGCCAATATGCTATTCCAGACTATAATCTATCTCTGTGCTTAATTTCATTCAGATGAGTTCAGCCATTCTTGTGTAATTTCAAAAACTAAAACTAATCTATCCCACGGGAACCATACATTTTACCGGGATAAAAAGTAGCCAATATGCTATTCCAGACTATAATCTATCTCTGTGCTAAATTTCATTCAGATGAGTTCAGCCATTCTGGTGTGATTTCAAAAATTAAAACAAATCTATCCCACGGGAACCATACATTTTACAGGGATAGAAAGTAGCCAATATGCTATTCCAGACTATAATCTATCTCTGTGCTAAATTTCATTCAGATGAGTTCAGCCATTCTGGTGTGATTTCAAAAATTAATACAAATCTATCCCACGGGAACCATACATTTTACCGGGATAAAAAGTAGCCAATATGCTATTCCAGACTATAATCTATCTCTGTGCTAAATTTCATTCAGATGAGTTCAGCCATTCTGGTGTGATTTCAAAAATTAAAATAAATCTATCCCACGGGAACCATACATTTTACCGGGATAAAAAGTAGCCAATTTGCTATTCCAGACTATAATCTATCTCTGTGCTAAATTTCATTCAGATCCATTTATCCATTCTGGTGTAATTTCAAAAATTAAAACAAATCTATCCCACGGAAACCATACATTTTACCGGGATAAAAAATAGCCTATCTGCTATTCCAGACTATAAGCTATCTCTGTGCCAAATTTTATCCAGATCCGTTAAGCCGATCTGGCGTGAGTTAGCAACAAATATCCAAACATCCAAACATCCAAACATCCAAACATCGTAACTTTCACATTTATAATATTAGTAGTAATTTCAAAAACTAAAACTAATCTATCCCACGGGAACCATACATTTTACCGGGATAAAAAGTAGCCAATATGCTATTCCAGACTATAATCTAAATCTGTGCTAAATTTCATACAGATGAGTTCAGCCATTCTGGTGTAATTTCAAAAATTAAAATAAATCTATCCCACGGGGAACCATACATTTTACAGGGATAAAAAGTAGCCAATATGCTATTCCAGACTATAATCTATCTCTGTGCTTAATTTCATTCAGATGAGTTCAGCCATTCTTGTGTAATTTCAAAAACTAAAACTAATCTATCCCACGGGAGCCATACATTTTACCGGGATAAAAAGTAGCCAATATGCTATTCCAGACTATAATCTATCTCTGTGCTAAATTTCATTCAGATCCGTTCAGCCATTCTGGTGTGATTTCAAAAATTAAAACAAATCTATCCCCAAATTCTCTGTGCTAAATTTCATTCAGATCCGTTCAGCCATTCTGGTGTGATTTCAAAAATTAAAACAAATCTATCCAACGGGAGCCATACATTTTACCGGGATAAAAAGTAGCCAATATGCTATTCCAGACTATAATCTATCTCTGTGCTAAATTTCATTCAGATGAGTTCAGCCATTCTGGTGTAATTTCAATATTTAAAATAAATCTATCCCACGGGAACCATACATTTTACAGGGATAAAAAGTAGCCAATATGCTATTCCAGACTATAATCTATCTCTGTGCTTAATTTCATTCAGATGAGTTCAGCCATTCTTGTGTAATTTCAAAAACGAAAACTAATCTATCCCACGGGAACCATACATTTTACCGGGATAAAAAGTAGCCAATATGCTATTCCAGACTATAATCTATCTCTGTGCCAAATTTCATTCAGATGAGTTCAGCCATTCTGGTGTGATTTCAAAAATTAAAACAAATCTATCCCACGGGAACCATACATTTTACCGGGATTAAAAGTAGCCAATATGCTATTCCAGACTATAATCTATCTCTGTGCTAAATTTCATTCAGATGAGTTCAGCCATTCTGGTGTAATTTCAAAAATTAAAATAAATCTATCCCACGGGAGCCATACATTTTACAAAGATAAAAAGTAGCCAATATGCTATTCCAGACTATAATCTATCTCTGTGCTTAATTTCATTCAGATGAGTTCAGCCATTCTTGTGTAATTTCAAAAACTAAAACTAATCTATCACACGGGAACCATACATTTTACCGGGATAAAAAGTAGCCAATATGCTATTCCAGACTATAATCTATCTCTGTGCTAAATTTCATTCAGATGAGTTCAGCCATTCTGGTGTGATTTCAAAAATTAAAACAAATCTATCCCACGGGAACCACACATTTTACAGGGATAGAAAGTAGCCAATATGCTATTCCAGACTATAATCTATCTCTGTGCTAAATTTCATTCAGATGAGTTCAGCCATTCTGGTGTGATTTCAAAAATTAATACAAATCTATCACACGGGAACCATACATTTTACCGGGATAAAAAGTAGCCAATATGCTATTCCAGACTATAATCTATCTCTGTGCTAAATTTCATTCAGATGAGTTCAGCCATTCTGGTGTAATTTCAATATTTAAAATAAATCTATCCCACGGGAACCATACATTTTACAGGGATAAAAAGTAGCCAATATGCTATTCCAGACTATAATCTATCTCTGTGCTTAATTTCATTCAGATGAGTTCAGCCATTCTTGTGTAATTTCAAAAACTAAAACTAATCTATCCCACGGGAACCATACATTTTACCGGGATAAAAAGTAGCCATTATGCTATTCCAGACTATAATCTATCCGTGTGCTAAATTTCATTCAGATGAGTTCAGCCATTCTGGTGTGATTTCAAAAATTAAAACAAATCTATCCCACGTTAACCATACATTTTACCGGGATAAAAAGTAGCCAATATGCTATTCCAGACTATAATCTATCTCTGTGCTAAATTTCATTCAGATGAGTTCAGCCATTCTGGTGTAATTTCAAAAATTAAAATAAATCTATCCCACGGGAACCATACATTTTACAGGGATAAAAAGTAGCCAATATGCTATTCCAGACTATAATCTATCTCTGTGCTTAATTTCATTCAGATGAGTTCAGCCATTCTTGTGTAATTTCAAAAACTAAAACTAATCTATCCCACGGGAACCATACATTTTACCGGGATAAAAAGTAGCCAATATGCTATTCCAGACTATAATTTATCTCTGTGCTAAATTTCATTCAGATGAGTTCAGCCATTCTGGTGTGATTTCAAAAATTAAAACAAATCTATCCCACGGGAACCATACATTTTACAGGGATAGAAAGTAGCCAATATGCTATTCCAGACTATAATCTATCTCTGTGCTAAATTTCATTCAGATGAGTTCAGCCATTCTGGTGTGATTTCAAAAATTAATACAAATCTATCCCACGGGAACCATACATTTTACCGGGATAAAAAGTAGCCAATATGCTATTCCAGACTATAATCTATCTCTGTGCTAAATTTCATTCAGATCCGTTCAGCCATTCTGGTGTGATTTCAAAAATTAAAACAAATCTATCCCACGGGAACCATACATTTTACCGGGATAGAAAGTAGCCAATATGCTATTCCAGACTATAATCTATCTCTGTGCTAAATTTCATTCAGATGAGTTCAGCCATTCTGGTGTGATTTCAAAAATTAAAACAAATCTATCCCACGGGAACCATACATTTTACCGGGATAAAAAGTAGCCAATTTGCTATTCCAGACTATAATCTATCTCTGTGCTAAATTTCATTCATATCCATTTATCCATTCTGGTGTAATTTCAAAAATTAAAACAAATCTATCCCACGGAAACCATACATTTTACCGGGATAAAAAATAGCCTATCTGCTATTCCAGACTATAAGCTATCTCTGTGCCAAATTTTATCCAGATCCGTTAAGCCGATCTGGCGTGAGTTAGCAACAAATATCCAAACATCCAAACATCGTAACTTTCACATTTATAATATTAGTAGTAATTTCAAAAACTAAAACTAATCTATCCCACGGGAACCATACATTTTACCGGGATAAAAAGTAGCCAATATGCTATTCCAGACTATAATCTAAATCTGTGCTAAATTTCATACAGATGAGTTCAGCCATTCTGGTGTAATTTCAAAAATTAAAATAAATCTATCCCACGGGGAACCATACATTTTACAGGGATAAAAAGTAGCCAATATGCTATTCCAGACTATAATCTATCTCTGTGCTTAATTTCATTCAGATGAGTTCAGCCATTCTTGTGTAATTTCAAAAACTAAAACTAATCTATCCCACGGGAGCCATACATTTTACCGGGATAAAAAGTAGCCAATATGCTATTCCAGACTATAATCTATCTCTGTGCTAAATTTCATTCAGATCCGTTCAGCCATTCTGGTGTGATTTCAAAAATTAAAACAAATCTATCCCCAAATTCTCTGTGCTAAATTTCATTCAGATCCGTTCAGCCATTCTGGTGTGATTTCAAAAATTAAAACAAATCTATCCCACGGGAGCCATACATTTTACCGGGATAAAAAGTAGCCAATATGCTATTCCAGACTATAATCTATCTCTGTGCTAAATTTCATTCAGATGAGTTCAGCCATTCTGGTGTAATTTCAATATTTAAAATAAATCTATCCCACGGGAACCATACATTTTACAGGGATAAAAAGTAGCCAATATGCTATTCCAGACTATAATCTATCTCTGTGCTTAATTTCATTCAGATGAGTTCAGCCATTCTTGTGTAATTTCAAAAACGAAAACTAATCTATCCCACGGGAACCATACATTTTACCGGGATAAAAAGTAGCCAATATGCTATTCCAGACTATAATCTATCTCTGTGCCAAATTTCATTCAGATGAGTTCAGCCATTCTGGTGTGATTTCAAAAATTAAAACAAATCTATCCCACGGGAACCATACATTTTACCGGGATAAAAAGTAGCCAATATGCTGTTCCAGACTATAATCTATCTCTGTGCTAAATTTCATTCAGATGAGTTCAGCCATTCTGGTGTAATTTCAAAAATTAAAATAAATCTATCCCACGGGAGCCATACATTTTACAAAGATAAAAAGTAGCCAATATGCTATTATCCAGACTATAATCTATCTCTGTGCTTAATTTCATTCAGATGAGTTCAGCCATTCTTGTGTAATTTCAAAAACTAAAACTAATCTATCCCACGGGAACCATACATTTTACCGGGATAAAAAGTAGCCAATATGCTATTCCAGACTATAATCTATCTCTGTGCTAAATTTCATTCAGATGAGTTCAGCCATTCTGGTGTGATTTCAAAAATTAAAACAAATCTATCCCACGGGAACCACACATTTTACAGGGATAGAAAGTAGCCAATATGCTATTCCAGACTATAATCTATCTCTGTGCTAAATTTCATTCAGATGAGTTCAGCCATTCTGGTGTGATTTCAAAAATTAATACAAATCTATCACACGGGAACCATACATTTTACCGGGATAAAAAGTAGCCAATATGCTATTCCAGACTATAATCTATATCTGTGCTAAATTTCATTCAGATCCGTTCAGCCATTCTGGTGTGATTTCAAAAATTAAAACAAATCTATCCCACGGGAACCATACATTTTACCGGGATAGAAAGTTGCCAATATGCTATTCCAGACTATAATCTATCGCTGTGCTAAATTTCATTCAGATGAGTTCAGCCATTCTGGTGTGATTTCAAAAATTAAAACAAATCTATCCCACGGGAACCATACATTTTACCGGGATAAAAAGTAGCCAATTTGCTATTCCAGACTATAATCTATCTCTGTGCTAAATTTCATTCAGATCCATTTATCCATTCTGGTGTAATTTCAAAAATTAAAACAAATCTATCCCACGGGAACCATACATTTTACCGGGATAAAAATAGCCTATCTGTTATTTCAGACTATAAGCTATCTCTGTGCCAAATTTTATCCAGATCCGTTAAGCCGTTCTGGCGTGAGTTAGCAACAAATATCCAAACATCCAAACATCCAAACATCCAAACATCCAAACATCGTAACTTTCACATTTATAATATTAGTAAGATGATTTCTTGATTATAAACAATTTCTCAAGTTATTTAGTACTACGAACTATAACATACATAATAACCTACGTCCTACATTAATTATAATATTGTATTATTTCAGATTTATTCTCCTTCAACTTCATTGTCTATTAAAATAGTATTTAAAAATAAAGCTGGAGCTATGTTCATGTTCATATTTTGTTGGTGACGAGCAAATCCTAAGTACCACAAAATACTCATGACATGAGCGCAGCAACCAACAGTTCTCATTCCTACAAGACAATTGCAATAGTACGCTTCTATTGCGTTGCAACTATTGGCTACATCAGATTCATAACTGACAAGGATGTATGTAAAATATATTTTCCCACTGATGTGTCGAGATTTAATGCGACCTCTAAGTAAATAATTGTTTCCAACCAGGCTTTGATGTGTAGAATTGATTCTTATTACGTTTTCACAAACTTCTATTATATAACTTCCATTGCTTTTAAGATGTTCCCCACAATAAGAGCGAGCTTGCTTGATTTAATAATTTCCCAATGATATTTTACGAAGCTCTGTCAAATCAAGCAAAGGAAAGTTATTTAAGCTTGGAATGTGTCCGTTAATTCTACGAAACACTGCCCTAGTTCTATTTAAGTTATTTTCCTTAACAAAATCGCCTAAATGGTTAGGAGTATTTAATCTACTCAAAGCCAACTCCAGTAAAACGCTGGCATCTGTGTTGTCTTCTAACAGAGGATGGAACTTATTAAGGATTGCAGCTGCAATTTTAAAATCATCCATTAAGTGACGAGTAGCAAACATAAGTTCCATCACATATGATTATGGCTGGTTGGTCATTTTCATATAACTGTGTGTTGCCAAAAAGTACATTTGGAATCATATTGTTTCGACTAGCTACGTTCTGAATAGAAATATGTTCCAGACCCAAGTCAAAGGGCACAAAATAATTTAACAAACTGCTCCTAGCTGTAGACAAGTATCGTTCTAGTGTTGCGCGAGGGACGTTTAAAAGGGATGAAAGGTGAAAGCCTACAATAGAAGAGAGGCTTTATCAAATCATATTTACATTTACAAAAATAAAAAGAAAACGGTAAGTTTTTTACATGGACTATATTTTCGAAGTAGCATGATGCATGTTTTCTTAAATAACATCACCTAGATTGTCATAAATATAAATGTTGTTTATCATGTTTTGCTAATTTTGGTTAAGAAATTATAAATAAAATGCACGACTGGGTCGCACGAACTTGCTCTTATAATAAGCAATTGCGTAGTGGGTGCATATATGGATTTAAGAAAAAAAAAAAAAAAAAATTTTAATAATTTCGAAAATTCTTTTATTTTTTAAATTAGTTTAAGAGTTTTCTCGGAAAAACTAAGTATGCAATAAAATTTCAAAGCTATACGTCAATCTAGGAAAAAAAAATATTGAAAATCGTTGGACCAGTTTTTTTTTTAAAAGGTTATTTTTGAAAAACTTTTTCAAAAAATATTTTGAAATTTATTTGAGTATGCAAGTATATGGAAATCTGTAGTTTACATTTGAAATTTTTTTTTTTAAAAAATCAATGTACCCGTTTCCAACATATTTCGAAAACCAAAAATTTTTTTGAAAAAATTATAAAAAATAAAAAAAAAAGTTTTTCGAAAATTTTGAAATGCCATATTAATAAAATTATGAATGACTTCCTGTGGCCAAAATTTTATTGAAATCGAATGTATAGTTTACGAGAAAATTTGATTTGAAAATACTGGTTCTATGAGAGGTACCGTTATTAGACAAATTTTGAAAAAAAAATTTCAAACCAAAAGATAGATTTTCTTGCAAAAATAGCATTCTGAAAGTTTTATCAAAATCGTTAGAGCCGTTTTTGAGAAAATCAATTTTTGTCTTCAAGATTGTATGGCAGGTGCCGTTATTTTTGGACCTAGAGCAAAAATAAATAAAATGCACGACTGGGTCGCACGAACTTGCTCGAATGTGTGACAGTGGTTTAGGGGCTTGAGATTTTGATAAAAATAAAATTTTCAAAATTCTTCAATAAATACTTAAACTAATTTGAGCTGAAAAAAAAGTAAGCCATTTTATTTCTTGGATAAATTTGAATTTATGAGAATAAATTTATAAAAATCTGTGGAGCAGTTTTTGAGAAAAAAAGTTTTTTTTGAAAAACTTTTTGAAAAATTTTTTTTAAAAAAATTCAAAAACGCCAGTTTATAGGTATTCAGCAAATACATTTATTTAAAATTTTTAGAAAAAAATTTAATAAGCAGTTTTCAAAATATTAATTTTTTAAATTTTTTTTTAAAAAATGCTTTTAAAAATACAAAAAAATATTTTTCAAAAAAATTGGTATGCAATACAAATTGAGCTACCTACAGCTAAATGTGTGTGAAATTTCGAAAGAATCGGTTTAGTCGTTTTCGAGATAGTCGAAAGCAAAAAAAACGGTCCTATGGAAAGTACCGTTCTTAGCCATTTTTTAAAACTTTTTTTTCAAGCATATGATTGGCCGTACCTAAAAAGCAACACTGATTTTTTTAAATCAAAATCGTTAGAGCCGTTTTTGAGAAAAATAAGCTTTAACGTAACGGTTGTATGGCAAGTACCGTTATTTTTTGAGCTAAAAAAAAAATTTCAATTTCCCCTCTGTACAATACCTAAAAAAGTCTTTATACCAAGTTTGAAGCAATTCGGCTCACCCGTTTGGGCTGTAGGTGTCTATACATACAGACAGACAGACAGACAGACAGACAGACAGACAGACATACAGACGGACAGAATTTTTAGACCACCTTTTTTCGTCTTCGCTATCATCGTAATGTCATGTTTGATTGTTATCTCAAAACTTTTTTTTTCGACGAATGCATAACTTGCCTTATAGTACCTATAATCGCAAGTAAAAATTTGTTCCGAGGGACGGCCAAATAAATCCTAAATACCGAATTTGAAGCAAATCGGCCCACCCGTTCAGCCTCCAGAGGCGCGAACAGACATACAGACAGACAGACAGACAGACAGACAGACAGACGGACGGAATTTCCAGACCCACTTTTTTCGACTTCTCCATCATCGTAATGTCATGTGTGATTGTCATCTCAAATTTTTTTTTCTGCACGAATCCATAACTTGCCTTATAGTACCTATAGTCCGGTCAAAATAGACAAAATAAAATGCACGACTGGGTCGCACGAACTTGCTCTAATGTGTGACAGTGGTGTAGGAGCTTGAGATTTTGATAAAAATACATTTTTCAAAATTCTGAAATAAATATACTTAAACTAATTTGAGCTGAAAAAAAAGTACACCATTTTATTTCTTGGATAAATTTAAATTTATGAGAATAAATTTATAAAAATCTGTGGAGCGGTTTTTGAGAAAAAAAGTTTTTTTTGAAAAACTTTTTGAAAAAAAATTTAAAAAAAAATTCAAGAACGCCAGTTTATAGGCATTCAGCAAATACATTTATTTAAAAATTTTAGAAAAAAATTTAATAAGCAGTTTTCAAAATATTAATTTTTTAAATTATTTTTTAAAAAATGCTTTTAAAAATACAAAAAAATATTTTTCAAAAATATTGGTACGCAATACAAATTGAGCTACCTACAGCTATATGTGTGTGAAATTTCGAAGGAATCGGTTGAGTCGTTTTGGAGTTAGTCGAAAGCAAAAAAAACAGTCCTATGGAAAGTACCGTTCTTAGCCATTTTTTAAAACTTTTTTTTCAGCCATATGATTGGTCGTACCCAAAAAGCAACACTGATTTTTTTAAATAGAAATCGTTAGAGCCGTTTTTGAGAAAAATAAGCTTTAACGTAACGGTTGTATGGCAGGTACCGTTATTTTTTGAGCTAAAAAAAAAATTTCAATTTCCCCTCTGTACAATACCTAAAAAAGTCCATATACCAAGTTTGAAGCAATTCGGCCTATCCGTTTGGGCTGTAGGTCTCTATACATACAGACAGACAGACATACAGACGGACAGAATTTTTAGACCACCTTTTTTCGTCTTCGCTATCATCGTAATGTCATGTTTGATTGTTATCTCAAAACTTTTTTTTCCGACGAATGCATAACTTGCCTTATAGTACCTATAATCGCAAGTAAAAATAGTGCTAGGTTTGCAAAAATTCGCATAAAGCTGAAAATTGGTACAGACGTTGGGAACACCATTTCAAATAAACTAAGCAACATCCCCATCGATCCGACTGGTGCGTTAGAAGTTATTCAAGGTCAAAAGGTCAAATAAACGGTTTTTACAATTTTTCTTGTAAACGGTAGGTTTTATCATACAAATACATGAGACAATGTTGTAGACCATGAAATTATCTACAAAACTTGTTACTATTATTTTTTTGTTAGAATAACCATTTCGGAGATATCGTGATTTTAAAACTTGAAGGAGTCACGTTCTATATGATATGCACATATATGCCACATGCATACATTTAGTCCAGTCGACAGGTTGGAAAAAGTGGGTGAAAGGTGGAAAAAGGACGGAAGCTAATGAAACTATCAGATATTGTTGAAGGATAGTTAATAAATATTTTACGAAGTTTTGGACCTCGAGGGCCCTATGGAAAAAGAGAAGGGGGAGGTTGAAGGGGTAACTGCAAAATTTTCGACCTTGCAACGGTTTTTCCTCAGTAACTTATTTTCCTTACGTTCTATAGCAAAAGCATTTCCATTTTATAGTAGAACGTCAAATTTCCTACAATTTTGTTGGTACCAAAGTTGTTGTATGTCAATTCTTTACCGAGATTTAGCTCTTTGAAAAACAGGTAATTTTTCAGAATTTGCTAAAAAAAATTCCAAAAAATTCAGCTTATTTATTCTAATAGACGAAAACTAGTGCGAGGTTTTTGTATGATGATATTTTCAAACGACATTTTTTGGAAACTATTAAACAGCACAAATCGTAGTAAGAAAATCTCGTCATACAAAAACCTCGCACTAGTTTTCGTCTATTAGAAGAAATAAGCTGAATTTTTTGGAATTTTTTTTAGCAAATTCTGAAAAATTACCTGTTTTTCAAAGAGCTAAATCTCGGTAAAGAATTGACATACAACAACTTTGGTACCAACAGAATTGTAGCAAATTTGACGTTCTACTATAAAATGGAAATGCTTTTGCTATAGAACGTAAGGAAAATAAGTTACTGAGGAAAAACCGTTGCAAGGTCGAAAATTTTGCAGTTACCCCTTCAACCTCCCCCTTCTCTTTTTCCATAGGGCCCTCGAGGTCCAAAACTTCGTAAAATATTTATTAACTATCCTTCAACAATATCTGATAGTTTCATTAGCTTCCGTCCTTTTTCCACCTTTCACCCACTTTTTCCAACCTGTCGACTGGACTAAATGTATGCATGTGGCATAATGTGCATATCATATAGAACGTGACTCCTTCAAGTTTTAAAATCACGATATCTCCGAAATGGTTATTCTAACAAAAAAAATGATATTTACAAGTTTTGTAGATAATTTCATGGTCTACAACATTGGCTCATGTATTTGTATGATAAAACCTACCGTTTACAAGAAAAATTGTAAAAACCGTTTATTTGACCTTTTGACCTTGAATAACTTCTAACGCACCAGTCGGATCGATGGGGATGTTGCTTAGTTTATTTGAAATGGTGTTCCCAACGTCTGTACCAATTTTCAGCTTTATGCGAATTTTTGCAAACCGAAATGTCTATTTTGACCGGACTACTATAATCGCAAGTAAAAATAACGCTAAACGAAAAAGTGCATAGCACATAGTACATGTAAATATGCTTTTAAGTGTAAGTTAATTCAAAACTAAGTTTGTATTGTTGCGGTAAATTTTACCACAACAAGTTTTGCCAACCCATTTCCCCCTTAATAACTTTTTGTCCCACATTCCCTTCCTGTTGCGGCTCCAAAATACTCTAAAGAGTGCAGTAGAAACCTGGTCCATCAGCCAGAGGACTGCTCTTTAAGTATTTTGGAAAAGTAACCAATCTAGGTTCCATCAGAGTTGTTGGACAGGACCTTATTTTACGAAAGGCGGAAGAGCCACTAAATCTTCGAGTTGTCGACAGAAGGTCGAAAGAGCAGAAAGGCATGAAGATGACTCATGTCCAACGATGTGTGAACTATATTCACACCAACATAAATGTAGTATGGCCGAGTGCCCACCATAAAGTGTCGGACATCAAAGAAAAATCACAATGATGTGTTTTTCCCTTTTTAATATTTTCTGCGCGAAGGTCTACAAAATTAAGATTTGTCTTAGTTATAAATTCTACCATTTTAGTTGGAAAATGGTAAAGTTTCTTTCCAACAAGAATATTCTTTTCAAAATAATTAATTTGGGCCGGTTTGGGCTGGGGACTTTGCGCGTTTTGTCGTAGTTTTCCACTTGTCTTTTTGAAATAAAATATAATTGACATTATACGGCTGAACACGTCCACTGAGCCTACGAGGATCGCATCCTCAACGCATAGGATCGCGTGCAATGGTGGTATCACCGCTCTCAGTCGCACGTCTCTGCATAGATGGGCGAGATGCTGCTGCATGACTGAGACAAGAACACCACCACGTAAAAGATCCGAAGAGGATGGCTATATGGTCGGGGCGAAGTGGACAAGCCAGGCCTCCATTTTGGATGAAAATTCAATTTTGGATTTTGAAGAGAAGAAAGCGATAATTTTTGGGAAAAAGAAGAATTTTAAAAAGAGAAGTGAAAAATTACCGAGAACGTTTCGTTTAGTTTAAAAATAATCAGAAAAGGATTCCTTTTGTGCCAGAAAGAAGAATCGAGTGGATTTGGAAGAGTATTCTTGTTGGGACTTAAGGATTTTACCAAGCTAAGTATTTTTGTGTCTGGTTGGGACCAGAAATTTTAGCTTGTCTATTGTTTTTATAGTTTGTTTAAATTCGTTTTGTTTGTGACCCTGTGTGGGGCAAATAAATTGGTGTTTGAGTAGGCCTTCGCTGATCGAGCGTCTTCTCCCAAGATTGTGGGACTCGTGACCCCTTTTGTTTTTAACTTGCATTACCATTGTGATCTTCCTTTGTGTCACCGTGACACAAAACAGTGTTTGCTTTTCTTTATCTGCTTAAACCTATTCCTAATTTCGAGAATAAGCCTTCTGCTTACCTCGAAATACTATTGTTCAATTTTTCTTTTAGTTGAAAAGACTCTGGGTTTTCGTCCAGGCCTTCTGCCAAGGTTTCCCAGACCACTAAATTCTAATCAATAAAAGATTCAAATTTCCCATTGGGAATAATAATTCTTGTGTTCATATTGTTAATATTGAAGACCTATTTCAGATTAGTATTGGTAAGGCAAACTACCATAAAAGTTTCCTGGCGCCCACTTAAATCGAGTACACCCTGTACTCTATATACACATAATCTCAATTCATCGTTTCTTTTTATTAATCGAGCGCGATTAATAAACATAATTGTTCTTATCGAACCCACTCCCAGCTGAGCTAACGGGAGACAGCACTGCAGTTGCTGTCTGGCTAGGGATTATTTTTTTGTGTATCTCTTTTTTTTTTTATCAAACACACCGGCGTTTGACGTTTCGCGTTTTCATTAAAATTCTCAAGTCGTGTTGCACATCGCTTCTGTGCATTATTTTTTTTGTTATGCTTAATTTAAATAATTGAATCGGTATTCGGTTTTGGTTATTGGATTCAGATAATCCAAGTAGTTTTAATTAGTTTAAATTAATTCGCGATCGGTGTGTTTTCGGTTTTGTTTAGTAAAAAATATTCCTAGCAGTATTTAATAAAGGGCACTAAATTATATATCAAATTAAATGTAAATAAATAATCTTTAAAATGGTGTTAAAAAATTAGGAATCACTATCGATTTTTCTAAGATATTGACGTTTAAAAAGAAGTACAAAAAACTTGATTTCTAATAACTTAAAACAAAATATTGGAGAAAAGGTAGACAAAATACCTTTCATTTGATACCAGATTTATTTCCTTACGTATCTTACATCGGAAAATATAAGCAGTTTTGACGCTAAAATAAGTGAAATTCTGCTTCTGAATTAGTCAGTTTCAAGCTCAAATATCTCAAAAACCCCACGAACGATTTTAGAAATATTTGACCAACATAATTTCCTTAATATCACCTTTCATTTGATACAAGATTCATTAGTGGACGCACTGGGCCCAGGTTCCCTAAGAAAATGGGCCATCTCCTTTACATATAAAATATTTTGTTTTCCTAAGAACACAGGCCTCACAAGCCGGTCATGAAAGGGAAACTAGATTGTGATGAAAACCGCAGAAAATGCCTCGGATGAAAGAACCAAAAATGTTGACGACCCCCCCGCAAACGAAAAACGGACAACGATTTACGCATATGCACATGGAATGTGCGTACGCTAAACAGGCCGCGTAAAGCCGAACAGCTAGCCGAGACCCTTGCCAGTCTCAACGCTGATATAACAGCCCTGCAGGAGATGCGATGGGATGGACCGGACCTGAGAATTACGGAGGATTGTAATTTCTATTATGGGAAATGCCACCTTGATGGGAGATCGCGCTTGTTTGGGTGCGGATTCGCTGTTAGAGGAAGACTTAGGCAAAAGGTCTTGAGCTTTCGCGAAGTCAGCGAGAGAGTGACAACGATCCGCATTAAGGCCAAATTCCACCACATAAGCCTAATTAGCGCCCATGCCCCTACAGAAGAGAAAGACGACGCTACCAAAGAATGTTTCTACGAGCTCCTCGCCAAAACATATGAGCAGTGCCCAAAACATGACATTAAAATTCTTTTGGGAGACTTCAATGCCAAAATTGGGAGAGAGGACATCTTTGGTATGACGATCGGAAAACACAGCCTGCACGACACCACCTCCGACAACGGACTCAGGCTCATCGATTTTGCAGCGGGAAAAAACATGGTGCTGAGCAGCACGCGATTCCCACGTCCCGACATCCACAAGGGCACATGGCGATCCCCAGATGGTCGAACCTGCAACCAAATCGACCATGTTGTGATTGATGGAAGACACTCCTCCAGCATTATGAATGTCCGTACTTTCCGAGGAGCAAACATCGATTCGGACCACTACCTAGTCGGTGCAAAACTTAGGGTACGGATCTCCATGGAAGTTCTTAGGCGAACACCGACTACACCTAGGAAATTCAATGTTGGACGTCTTCAATCGGAAGAGACCGCCGCTGCCTATGCCGACCGCGTATCCCTTGAGCTTGCGAGAAATCCTTCGACTGATGACATGAACCCGGAAGACCAATGGCAGCTATGTCAACAAGCCATAAGAAGTGCTGCGTCAGAGGTATTGGGCTTCTCACATCCACCCCCCAGAAACCCCTGGTTCGACTCCGAATGTGCTCAGGCAAACAAAGCCAAAACGGAGGCATACAAGTCGTGGCTCCAGAGAGATACTAGAGCATCCAGAAATCTCTATGTTGAGCGAAGGAAAGTTGAGAAACGTCTATTCAGGAGAAAGAAAAAAGAACACCAGCAACGCGAAGTCGAAGAGATGCAGAGATGTTTTTGCAGAAAAGAGGTACGAAACTTCTATAAAAAGGTGAAACAGTCTACATCCGGTTTCACAAGCCGCCCTGGGCCCTGCAAAGATCAGGATGGAAATACCATAGTAGAAACGCAGGCGATGTTAGCCATCTGGAGAGACTACTTTAACCGGTTGCTAAATGGCGATGACAGCCAAGATCCCGCCCAAGATCAACTTGTTCCAGTTAATCTAGATGACGACCACGAACTACACCCGCCCGACCAAAATGAAATCAAAGTAGCCATCACCAGACTAAAGATGAATAAGGCAGCTGGATGTGATGGCCTTCAAGCGGAGCTTTTTAAACACGCTGGAGATGACCTGGTCAGGAGCATACACCAACTCATCTGCAAAATATGGTCGGAGGAAAGTATGCCCGATGAGTGGAATCTCAGTACCATCTGCCCGATTCACAAAAAAGGAGACCGCCTCCTCTGCGCCAACTATAGAGGCATAAGCCTTTTAAACATCGCCTATAAGATCCTGTCCAGCGTTTTATGTGAACGTCTCAAGCCGTTTGCTGACGACCTGATAGGTCCTTACCAATGCGGCTTCAGACCTGGAAAATCTACCACCGACCAAATATTCACATTATGCCAGATCCTGGAGAAAACCCAAGAGTATAACATCGACACCCACCACCTGTTCGTCGATTTTAAAGCCGCCTACGACAGTGTTAATAGAGTCGAACTGTATCGTGCCATGTCTAACTTTAGAATCCCTGCTAAACTGATACGCCTTATCAGGATGACGTTGGAGAATGCTCGCTGTTCCGTCCAAGTTGGTAGAGACTCTACTGAAACCTTCGAAACCACCAGAGGGCTAAGACAAGGTGACGCACTGTCATGCAGCTGTTTTAATATTGTGCTTGAAAATGTAATACGGAGCACCCATGCCAGTACATCAGGCAACATTTTCAATAGATCGACACAATTACTTGGGTTTGCTGACGACATAGACGTGATAGGAAGAACAAAGCGAGCAGTAACCGGTGCTTTCACTACTATGGAGTCAGCAGCAAGCAGAATGGGGCTGGAAATAAACGAGGACAAGACGAAGTATATGCTTTCATCAACAAAAGTCCAATCCCACCACCGACGTGGTCAGAACGTAACCATTGATAGGTATAACTTCGAGGTAGTCAGTGAATTTGTCTACCTGGGCACTGCTGTAAACACAGGCAACAACATCAGCAAACGCAGACTAACTCTTGCTAATCGCTGTTTCTTTGGGCTGAGTAAGCAATTGAGGAGTAAAGCCCTATCGAGAAGAACCAAGGTGACACTGTATAAAACACTCATCATCCCGGTCCTGCTATATGGTGCAGAAGCATGGACCCTATCCCAATCGGATGAAAATTCACTTGGAGTCTTCGAGAGAAAAGTTCTGCGTACGATCTATGGTCCTGTCTGCGTAAATCGCGAAAACAACGTTTGGAGAAGAAGATATAACAATGAACTGTACGAGCTGTACAGCGACATAAGCCTAGCCAGAAAAATTCGAATCCAAAGACTAAGATGGCTGGGCCATGTAGAGCGAATGGACATCGACGCTCCAGCTCGTAAAGTCTTCAACGCCAAACCCGAGGGAGTCAGAAGCCAAGGTAGACCTCATCTTCGATGGAGTGACCAGGTAGAGGGAGACATCCGTCAACTTGGAGTACGAAATTGGAGACAGCAGGCTAGAGATCGAGCCGGCTGGAGGGGCATTCTCAGCAAGGCCTTGGAGTACCACGCTCCAGTGGCGCCAACATAAGTAAGTAAGTAAGTAAGAACAAAAGTGCAGTATATTTTATTAAAAGGCAGTAGATTCATTTTTCATAAAAAGTGCAGTAGATCTACTGCAATTGCAGTAAAGTCACAACCCTCACCTCTTCATTGACTCCACCAAGAGTATAGACGATTACTTTCATTCTTGCAGAAAGTTGGCGGCTAACCATACGTTGACAATGGTCATTTGGTTATCGTACTTTGCATTAGTAATTTTCTGCTTTTCATCTACAATATTTTAAGAGTCGTTATCAAAATATGCAAGGAAACTAGTAAATATATATTCCTTAAGCTAGCATTGTAAATGGCCATTGCAAGGACACTCTGATGTCATCGAAAATTCGTCCTTGTGCTGTCAGTGCATGGTCATTGTTCATGTTCACCGTGTCATTGCTTGCTAAAATGACGAATGAACCAAGTCTCTCCTTGTTGTCCCAAAATACAATTTCCAGCAAATTGGTCATTGTTGCTTTTGCAATTCTATGTTTTTGCAAGGACGAGCATAACAATTACTATTACACGACAGAAACACTTTGACAGTTGGATTTGAATGAAATTGCTCTGAAAAAGGTAATTTTTTGCCGTGCCCATCACACGACAATTATAAATTGGTCATTGTTAAAAGTACATTTGACGTTTCATTAGGGACGTTCCCATACTGTGATTTTCAAGTAATCAGTGGCTCCACAGTACGATGGCGTACATGGCGGTGTTAAACTTCTCGTCTCAAATCTCATTTACCATCAATACATTTTTTTATTGGAAAATTATCTCAAGTGAAACAAGATTTATTATGAAACTACTACCAGAAACTACAAAAATACATAGCTAAAACAATAAAGTAGCGAAATAATGCAGGAAAACATAGCCTTATAGGGTTTTCACACTGGACCAAAAACTCAAAAAGTTTACGAAACCTAGTTGGAGCATTCATACTGAACAAAAACTAGGTTTTGTTTGAAGTTTCATAAATATGTGAGTGTTTAAAGGTACTTTTTAGAAAAAATCCCTTGACATTTAGTGAAAATCAAACCGCAATAAG
The DNA here is from genome assembly GCA_916050605.2 of Platycheirus albimanus. Lineage (NCBI taxonomy): Eukaryota > Metazoa > Arthropoda > Insecta > Diptera > Syrphidae > Platycheirus > Platycheirus albimanus. Next base: position 102,199,690 of record OU696696.1, on the reverse strand, counting down.
AAATACACCTCGCTTTTTCTTTCTTTTGTTTGTAAAAATCCCACACTCTGAGAACACTACACTGTTTTATCGACGAGTTGATGTTGCCAAAAGATCAGTTTGTTTTCACATTATACATACTTGCGATTGCAATTAGATTTTGAGGAGTTTTATCAAAAACTACTAGTTTATGAAAGAGAAAAATGTATGGAAACCTTGTGGTTTGGTGTAGGTTTTGGGGTTTTAGACAAAAACCGAGTTATTGATCCAGTGTGAAAAGCCTATAAAACGTTTAAAACCGATTACAATATCTTTCATTCATTAATTTCAATAATTTGCTCGATACACCAGACCTTACTCTCCGAATCTTCTATATAGCGGACCTACGCATACATTATATTCACTAGCGTCAGTAATCGTATAACACCGGCCAAGGCCAATGTTTTGCCTCGATAGAGACCCAATGTGGTGACTATTAAATAAAATATACCATATGATTTGAAACTTCACAGCGGGGAAGCTATGAAGACGAAAATGTAGGTACAAAAAGGTACCTAAGTTATAAGAAAACTGCTGGGCAGTTTTGCAGGAACGAGCAGCACTTCTGAGGCAGTTGCTTGCTGGTATCCAAGATACCACTTCAATGGTCTCTGTGAGTTGTATCTTGTATGTTAGCTGTAAGTTTAAGAATTCTGGTTCGTTTCTAGATGTCTCCATTGGACAAGAAAAATTTTCTCAGTTTCTGTTCTCCAGTAAAAAAGAAAACTTGGTGTTTTTATGGTGGGAACCTTTCTGTCATGACAGATCTTTTGCAAACATATTTTTTTTGCTGCTGAATAGTAAATAACCTGTTGAATATTGTTCGGTGAACATGACTTAAGAAAACTAGAGAAGCTAGAACACTGTGAAATATAAAAAAAAGTTTCGTGTCAATTCTGTTCTTTTGCTGAAGAATAAAGATAATCTTTTTAATTTTCCATTAGGTACCTTTTTCTAACCAAATATCAAATTTTTTTGTGTTTCTGTCTACGGAGATGGCTAGACATAGGGCCAAATGTCTAGTTCTGTTGTGAAAGATTTTCCGCCAGTAAGGAGGTGGTTCTACTGCTGGCACCGTAACATAAGGAAGTAATGACATAACGATTGTGATATTTAAAAAGTATGCACGTATGTGAGATTCTGGTTTTGATTCCGACCTCAGATCCTTAATCAATTTTCTGTTCTTTTCAGAACACGAACTGTCATCTGGTACCAAAAATGAACCTTTACAGAATCATTCGGAATGCTTCCGGACGATCCTGGACGACCAAAGAAAATCGCTATAAATGCAATTCGTAGGTATATCATTGATGTTTGTTTAAACAGTTCATAAAAGGTATGTGTTACAATAATTAAGAAATACATAAGAGTTCAAATGTACAAATGAAATCAATTCATGAATAGGAAAGACGATCGTGAAATTCCTGAGACTGAATACCTGAGCTTCAATAAAATCTCAAGAGTAACTAATGAAAATGATGTTTTGCTACCAATTTTAAACTAACAAAATAGTTCTAAAGTTTTGTCATAACTCATAATTGTCTACCGAAGTTGTCATATTGACTAACGAAGTTGTATTGACGAACGCCGTTGACATATTGGCTACCGCGATAGTCAATAAGATGACCGCGGTAGTCAATATGAAAAGGCCGTAGTATTGACTACCGCGATAGTCATGGGATGACCGCGGTAGTCAATATGACAACCACGGTAGTCAATATGACGACCGTCGTTTGCAAGAGAAATGTAGATTGTGATTTACACCTTTTGTTTGGAAATTTAGGCGGCATAATTTTGTACTTGCGATTATAGGTAGGTACTACATATAAGGCAAGATATGCATTCGTCGAAAAAAAGAGTTTTGAGATAACAATCAAACATGACATCATTACGATGCTTTTTTTGCTTTCGACTATACCGAAAACGACTCAACTGATTCTTTCGAAATTTCACACATTATATAGGTGTAGGTAGCTTAATTTGTATTGCATACCAATATTTAAAAAAATATTTTTTTGTATTTTTAAAAGCATATAAAAAAATTTAAAAATTAATATTTTGAAAACTGCTTATTAATTTTTTTTCTAAAAATTTAAATAAATGTATTTGCTGAATACCTATGAACTGGAGTTTTGAATTTCTTTTTGAAAATTGTTTTCTCAAAACCCACTCCACAGATTTTTATAAATGTATGTATGTATTCTTATAAATTAAAATTTATCCAAGAAATAAAAAGGTGTACTTTCTTTTCAGCTCAAATTAGTTTAAGTATTTATTTAAGAATTTTTAAAAATTTATTTTTATCAAAATCTTAAGCCCCTAGACCACTGTCTTACATTAAAGCAAGTTCGTGCGACCCAGTCGTGCACTTTATAACTATAGAATTGATGCCTTAAAATAGTTTGTATTGTCATTTGATTTCTCTAGCCTTATTCTTCCTTAATTACTTTGATATTTTGTGCGTGTTTCAAAATGCACTAATCACACTGTTCAAAACTATTAATAAATTTAATATTTGGAATTTAATGACTAAAAAAATATAAAATATTCAGAGGACGCCATAATTTTATACCTTAGAATATTCTTTTATTAATAAATTTATTTAGCTCGTACTTCTTCCAGCTGATAATTTTGCGTGTTTCAAAATGCACTATTGACACTCGTTAAAACTATTAAATTTTCTAGATATTTGGATTTTAATTTCTTTGAAAAATATTTAACTTTAGCAGAGGATAAAAATTCCCAAATTGTCCTATTATGATGATAGGATGACCGTCGTAGTCTATATGACAACCGCGGTAGTATTGACTACCGAAGTTGTATTATGTCCGTGAAGTTAGCATAACAAATGTCAGCATCTCAACTTTTTTTTGGAGTTCTTGTCGCATGCACATGAGTTCTAAAGTTCCTGATAGTTTTCCGAAATAGTTCTGCATGAAAAAAATTTATTTAAAAAAGTGAGATGCCAACTTCACGCCAGCATATCATTTTTCGAAAAATCATATATAAATATTTTTTTCGGGTGTAAGAAACCCTGTCTAGGAGTTCCTCATACCTTAAGAAAAATAGTTTTTTGAAAATCAGACAGAAAAAAAATTAAAACAAAAAATTAAATTTCCATACAAAAAAAATTACATGTATGCCCACAAAGCTAGGTAACCCAAATTGTGATGGTAAATTTTATTTTTTTTTTGATTTAAACGGCTTGGCTGAATATGTTTCCAACACAATCCTGATTTTTTTACTTCTAACACTATTCTAACGGAAGTTACGAATTTTTTTTCTATTTGTAAGGTGCTTTTTGACGACTTTTTGGTAAATGACCTTGAGATGCTGGCTTTTTTCAGAAGTGCCAACTCATTTATCCATTTCAACACATAGATATAATGTGTTTACAAAATAATCCGTGAAGTTCCCGTTTCTAACGCTTTTCTAACAAAAAATATGTTTTTTTTATAATTTTTAGACCGCTTTTTCTCGACTTTTGGTAAATGACCTTGGGATGCTGGCTTTTTTTAATAGTTCCAGCTCATTTATCGATTTCAACATATAGATATCATGTGCTTACAAAATAATCCGCGAAGTTCCCGTTTCTAACGCTTTTCAAACAAAAAATATGATTTTTTTTATAATTTTTAGGCCGCTTTTTCACGACTTTTGGTAAATGACCTTGGGATGCTGGCTTTTTTTAAGAGTTCCAGCTCATTTATTGATTTCAACATATAGATATAATGTGTTTACAAAATAATCCTTGAAGTTCCTGTTTCTAACGCTTTTGTAACAAAAAATATGATTTTTTTTATAATTTTAAGACCGCTTTTTCACGACTTTTGGTAAATGACCTTGGGATGCTGGCTTTTTTTAGGAGTTCCAGCTCATTTATCGATTTCAACATATAGATATAATGTGTTTACAAAATAATCCGTGAAGTTCCCGTTCTAACGCTTTTCTAACAAAAAATATGATATTTTTTATAATTTTTAGACCGCTTTTTCACGACTTTTGGTTAATGACCTTGGGATGCTGGCTTTTTTAGGAGTTCCAGCTCATATATCGATTTCAACATATAGATATTATGTGTTTACAAAATAATCCGTGACGTTTCCGTTTCTAACGCTTTTCTAAGAAAAAATATGACTTTTTTTATAATTTTTAGACCGCTTTTTCACGACTTTTGGTAAATGACCTTGGGATGCTGGCTTTTTTTAGGAGTTTCAGCTCATTTATCGATTTCAACATATAGATATAATGTGTTTACGAAATAATCCGTGAAGTTCCCGTTTCTAACGCTTTTCTAACAAAAAAATATGATTTTTTTTATAATTTTTAGGGCGCTTTTTCACGACTTTTGGTAAATGACCTTGGGATGCTGGCTTTTTTTAGGAGTTCCAGCTCATTTATCGATTTCATCATATAGGTATAATGTGTTTACAAAATAATCCGTGAAGTTCCCGTTTCTAAAAAAAAAAAAAAAAAAATTAGATGCATACTATTATTTTTTTTATTTTATATTTTTAGTTAAACATATCTTTTGGTTTATATTATTATTAGTATTACATTATTGTTATTATTGAAGGATTTTGAAGATCTCTTCTTCGGCTTTAAGGTCTCAATAGTTATTTAATGAAACAAGTTCATTAGTTTTCCCAACGTTTCGACTGAGATTTCAGTCTTCTTCAGGTTCGCTTTTTTATTAAACATGACAATGAAACAAAAAACAGAGATGAACATAATTACAATTTGACAAAAGTTGTAATAAAACTTACAATCATTGCAAGATTTGATGGGATTAAATTACATTATTTTTTAACATAAAACATTGAAAATGAAAATTTAACAATGAAAGAAAAACTTAACAGCAAACATGTGTAAGCTCTATATGAGCACTTCTTTGTTAGAAGTTTCGTCTGTAACTATTTTAAAAAATTATTTTTACCGGACAGAATATTACATTTTATTTATGAAGAGACTAAAGAACAGTACACTGATGATATGTTCTGTGTATCTTGTTTACGGTTCATATTATTTTTGTTGTTAAGGATGTGCAACGTTTCCAGAGTATATCGTTTTGATGTATTCTTCTCAGTTTGGAGGGTTTTTGTGTTTTTGAAATCTGGAATATGGTTTTTTTCAGTACTATGACAAGCAAGAGCAGTTTTTGGGAGCTTTTTGATTTTAAATCGGACTTGTGGTTAGAAATTCGTTGTTTTAGTAGTTGTTTCGTTGTGCCAATATACCAGAGATCACAGCTTTCTTCTTCGCTGCCAAAACAGTTGACCTTGTAGACTACATCTGTCCGTCGGTCTTTTTCAACAGTCTTTTTCAAAAAAAAAAAAAAAAAAAAAAAAAAAAAAAATCATGCTAGTAGACAAACGCATACAAGAAAATACAACTTGGGATGAATTTAAACAGTTCACTTCAAATCAAAAACAAATTTACAAAAACTTCACTGCAAAAAAACAACGATCTAATGAAGAAAAGATTAAGAAACTAAAAGCATCACTCTGGAATTGTTTTAACATCAAAATGCACGAAAAGTGGTTTGTAAGCAAAAGTTCCATTGAATTTCCATTTGAAATTAAATGGCTCCTGTCAATGGGCAAAAAATTCGCTCTACCAATAGAGAAAGATAACTTTCCTCTTTTTCAACTGATCGCGGATGGCGAGAAAGTGATAAGAAATGTGGAGGATGAACAAGAACAAGAATCAATGAGAGCAAAGTTTGGTAATATGCTTCCCTCTTTTCAAAAAAACAATAATAACGACCCATTACCTAAATATATCTCGAAGGTGAGAAAAGAAACAACAGCTTTTTTGAAAAGAAACAAGCATATTATTATAGTTGCAGCTCATAAAGGCAATGTCACGGTGGCTATGAATAAAAGCGAATACGAAGATAAAATGTTTCAACTATTGTCAGACCGTTCTGTGTACATGGGAGTAAGAAGTAATCCAATTTCTTCTCTCCAAAACAAAAACAATGAATTCACACCAACAAATTCATAAACGACAAAGAGAAAGCAAGAATGACTACGTACACCGCGCAGATCCCCTCCATCTACGGACCGCCGAAAATTCATAAACCCGATATACCACTGAGACCTATAACATCATCGATGAATGTTCCTTGCTACGAGTTATCAAAATACATAGGTAGAATTTTGCAGTGCGTTACTCGGAACTCAACCTACACGGTAAAAAATTCCTTTGAATTTATTAAAAAAGCAAAAAGTGTAATATTGGATCAACAAGACGTTTTAGATTCGTTTGATGCAGTATCACTTTTCACGAACATTCCTACTCAGGTCGTCGTCAAAATTGTAAAAAAGAAGTGGAATACCATAAGTGAAAACACGAACTTGAGCTTAACCAAATTTCTCGAACTTTTGGATTTCTGTTTAAAAGAAAACAACTTTCTTCAGTATAAAAATAATTTATACAAACAAATCTATGGAGTTCCAATGGGTAATCCACTTTTTTTTTTTTTATAATGCACTCGCACTCAAAGGGTTATTAATACCTTTATAGTGAATTAACATGTGCGAGCGAGGAAAGAGAAGGAATAGAAAGATAGGAAAGAAAGGTGGTACAGTGGTTTGAGATTTTAGGTGATAATTATCTCATGGAAATTCCACGGGTGGCATCCAGTTGAAACTTGGGAAATAAATAAAAATTGCTGCCCCAGGCTGGGTTTGAACTCCAAGCTCTCAGGTTGAGCAACCAAGCACTACATCCACTGTACCATTACCACCCACAATTGCAGATCTTGTTTTCGACTTTACGTCAATAAACCCACCTAAGTTGATAGTAAAGTATGTCGATGATATTTTCGCGGTAATTGATCACCGTGAAGTTGACAATGTGCTGTTGAGTCTTAACAATTTTAACGAGAAGATCCAATTCACGGTGGAAAAAGAAAAAAACAATGCAATTGCATTTTTAGACGTTAAAATTCGCCGTAAAAATAACCGACTCACATTTGATTGGTACCAAAAAGAAACAGCTTCTGGAAGAATTATCAACCAACCAAAAGACATTATAACTAACACGGCTGTCAACCTAATCAACAAAGTTTTCATGATAAGTGACGAGAAATTCCACCTCGCAAACAAAATAAAGGTCACAAACATTCTTGTTGATAATGGATTCCCGTGGAAAATTATCCGAGATTTACTTCAAAGACAAGAAAACTCCACGCAATCAGACAAGTTAGAAAAGAAAGCCGGTTTCTTCAAGAGTATGGTTTATGTACCAAAACTAACAGATAGCTTCAAGAAAACAGTAGCCAACAAGGCTAAAGACGTCAATCTGGCATACAAGTCGAACAAAACACTCCACTCGTTGTTCACAAAACTAACAACGACTGTTGAAAAAGACCGACGGACAGATGTAGTCTACAAGGTCAACTGTTTGGGCAACGAAGAAGAAAGCTGTGATCTCTGCTATATTGGCACAACGAAACAACTACTAAAACAACGAATTTCTAACCACAAGTCTGATTTAAAATCAAAAAGCTCCCAAAAAACTGCTCTTGCTTGTCATAGTATTGAAAAAAACCATATTCCAGATTTCAAAAACACAAAAATCCTCCAAACGGAGAAGAATACATCGAAACGATATACTCTGGAAACGTTGCACATCCTTAACAACTAAAATAATATGAACCTTAAACAAGATACACAGAACATATCATCAGTGTACTGTTCTTTAGTCTCTTCATAAATAAAATGTAATATTCTGTCCGGTAAAAATATTTTTTTAAAATAGTTACAGACAAAACTTCTAACAAAGAAGTGCTCATATAGAGCTTACACATTTTTGCTGTTAAGTTTTTCTTTCATTTTTAAATTTCCATTTTCAATGTTTTATGTTAAAAAATAATGTAATTTAATCCCATCAAATCCTGCAATGATTGTAAGTTTTATTACAACTTTTGTCAAATTGTAATTATGTTCATCTCTGTTTTTTGTTTCATTGTCATGTTTAATAAAAAAGCGCCCCTGAAGAAGACTGAAATCTCAGTCGAAACGTTGGGAAAACTAATGAACTTGTTTCATTAAATAACTATTGAGACTTTAAAGTTGAAGAAGAGATCTTCAAAATCCTTCAATAATAAAACAACATTGGTCAAAAAATCAAACATTAAACATTATTGTTATTGCTTAAATTTTGTTTGCTTTATCTACCTTCTTTTTATTTAACTATGAACTTAGAAATAGTTTTTCCGATTTAAAATGTATTATCTTTAAGTACTATAAAAGACTTCGTCTTACTTGTACGCCATAATAAATTAAATTGAAATTGAAATTAAATTGACTTCAGTGTTCTAATTTCTGGGTCTCGTATGTCAGTACACTGCCCATACAAGAGTTTGAGTAGTGTAAGTAGTTTTTTTGTGTTTGTGGAACGCGTCGATTGTTGCGGTCTTGTATCTATCAGTTGTGTCTTGTTCTTTGTATCTTGGGATTGTCCTGTCCATCGTTAGTTTTACTGTCACATCCATCTGACTAAGGTATCTGTCGATCTTGAAATTCGACAGATTCCTGTCATTTGGAGGGGAAATGTCGTTCGAACGTAGTTGTCTTGATAAGGCGTTGGAGAAGCGTGGCCAATGCGTCTTACTTAAATTTTAAGAGTGCGCAGTCACATACTCCACTAACTCCACAAGCTCGTTCGAAAGCTGTATTACGGCGGCGAGTCCGCAGTGATCACTGTCATACTCAATCGTCCGTAAACAGTTTCTTGTGTGACCCACAGTGTCAGAATAAGATCCAGAAAACTGTTACTTCTTGAAAACGATGGTCTATTTGTAGCAAATAGATCGACTTTACACTCAACATTGTATCGACCCATCCAATTGAATAGATGGTATCCTCTAGGATTTTGTATTTTGTTTCCCCAATATTCATGTCGGCATTCAGATCTCCAGCCATTAGAAAGTAGTTTTCATTCGAGCGTAATCTTAAGAATTAGAAAAGTTTGTTGATCTCTGCAATAAAATTAACGGGCTAAGGTGCTTCGGGTGCGTACGCCAAATCACGTACATTCTCTTCTTCTGTTGGAGAGGAATGCAGATGATGCAGACTTCTAGCAATCCGAATCTGAACACTTTATTATTGTATATTACTCTATGACTAATGCCTTTATGTATGAATATTGTGACCCCCACCTCCTCGAGTGGAGTTGGGACGATCTCTTCTTACGACATTGTTATTAATGTGTGTCAGTTTGTGTTTCTGCTTAAGCTTTGTTTCACTAGCCAGGAACACATCAGGACTATGATCTTGCAGCAAATGAAAAAGGTTTGCTCTTCGTTCGGTCCTAATCAGCAAAGGAGATGGCCCATTTTTGGGCCCAGTGCGTCCACTAATGAATCTAGTATCAAATGAAAGGTGATATTAAGGAAATTATGTGGGTGAAATATTTTTAAAATCGTTCGTGGGGTTTTTGAGATATTTGAGCTTGAAGTTGACTAATTCAGAAGCAGAATTTCACTTATTTTTCCGACAAAACTGCTTATATTTTCCGATGTAAGATACATAGAGAAATAAATCTGGTATCAAATGAAAGGTATTTTGTTAACCTTTTCATCGTATTAAAAATTATTTTTGTACATATCCTATATTCTCCAATATTTTGTTTTAAGTTCTTAGAAATCAAGTTTTTTGTTCTTACTTTTTAAACGTCAATATCTTAAAAAGATCGGCAGTGATTCCTAATTTTTTAACATCATTATAAAGATTATTTATTTACCTTTAATTTGATATATAATTTAGTGCCCTTTATTAAATACAAACTTAGTTTTGAACTAACTTACACTAAAAAGCATATTTACATGCACTATAAGCTATGCACTTTTTTGTTTATCGTTATTTTTTATAATTTCTTAACCAAAAATAGCAAAACATGTATTATTTATTACTTACTTTAAGCCCGATAAACAACATTTATATTGATGACAATCTAGGTGATGTTATTTAAGAAAACATGCATCATGCTACTTCGAAAATATAGTCCATGTAAAAAACTTACCGTTTTCTTTTTATTTTTGTAAATGTAAATATGATTCGATTAAGCCTCTCTTCTTTTGTTTAAGATAATAAACATGATCTGATAATGCCTCTCGTACAATATAACGTGACACTTTGGTATTGAGAGTTCCCACGCGCCTTTTAATTGCAGGTGTAAGCTCCGCTAAATTAAATAGTTTATTGTGTTCCCATATTGAAGAAAAAATTAAACAGCTTAAACTAAAAAGCATTATTTATTACGTATTAAGTTACGATGCATTGTATGTAAATATATAAAGTGCGTAAAAAAAAGTGAAAATGAATAGTGGTCAATGTGTTAATTGTAGAATACATTTACAACAAAATATTTTGCAAGTTCGTAGGATTGAAATGCTTTCAAATCCGCGTCGATCAATTTTAGTTAATTGGATATCTCCAGAACAAGTAAGTCGTTGTTTTTTTTTATAAAAAGTGAAAAGATCAGTTTTTTAGCATACTAAGAATAAATTATAGATAGTATATCAATGTTTTTAATTTACAAAAACCGTATTTTTTCTATACTTATAGTAGCTGCTAATTTTTTTTTTTTAAAGCAAAATAAAAACAAATCCAAACACATACTCAGTATTTCTTTTTTTTATGTTTTGCTAATAAAATGAGAAAATTAATAAATAATAAAATTAATAAAAAAATTAATAAAATTAATAAAAATAAAAATTGAGTACGAAAAAAATAGGAAAACGTGTAGTAGATCTGCAAATTCCTTATATCCTTTCCTGTTTTATTTGTATTAATTATTATTTAAGATATCTGATTCCGACTTCATATGTTTTAATTGCTTTCGGATTTTGGAAAGAATCACTTTAACAAGTAATCCAATACGAGAATATGGTCACATTAGAATTTGCTTGTGCTGTGGACTTTCGTTAAGATCTCGTAGATCACGAAACGTACCACAAGAATGCATGGAAAGAACTTTTTTATTGCAATGGATTCCAAACAATCAGGTAAATGTATAACATTTGTTAAAACTAAAATCCTTATGCTTATTATAAATTATATATTAGCACCTTAATTTAACAAAAGTCTGTTCTCCCTGTTGGCTGCGTGCTAATAGGGCTGCAAACAGAAGTCGGGTGCATGATGCTAATCGACAAGATGATTTGCTTCCTGTTGCAAGGGAAAATATCGTTCAAGAACCTGAACCGAATGCATTGCCAGCACAGCCAAAAGTAAATTCAGCTGTTTACAAAAGAGTTGCATCAACAGAAAGACGATGCGTGTTTGCCGATTGCCAAAGGAGTGAACGGTTTCGATTTCCACAGGAAATAAGAGAAAGGTTATTAATTGACCACAAATTATATCTGCCGGAAAGTACCAGAATATGTAACTTCCATCTTACATCGGGTGATTGGATAAATCTCGTAGAAGGTAATGCTTTAAGTGACTTTACTGGAGAGCAAATGGATGAAATGATGTCAACACTTACTGACATTGCCTTAAAGCCAGTTGATTTTAATAACATAGGTAGTATGAATCCTTTTTTATGCCATTATTGGATAGGTAGGAGCTCAGAGCAGTTTACAGAACTGCACAGCTTTGTTCCCGCATTGAAAAGAATTGAACTATTTACTTTTTTATCAAAATTAAGATCCGGTGATAGCGATCGTAGGCTTTCATCCCTTTTAAACGTCCCTCGCGCAACACTAGAACGATACTTGTCTACAGCTAGGAGCAGTTTGTTCAATTATTTTGTGCCCTTTAACTTAGGTCTGGAACATATGTCTATTCAGAACGTAGCTAGTCGAAACAATATGATTCCAAATGGACTTTTTGGCAACACACAGTTAAATGAAAATGACCAACCAGCCATTATCATATGTGACGGAACTTATGTTTACCTCCAAAAAAGTTCAAATTATAGTTTCCAAAAAGCAACATATAGTCTGCATAAGTTTCAGAATTTAGTCAAACCCTTTATGATGACATGCTGTGACGGCTATATAATAGACGTATACGGACCTTATGCAGCAATTGATTCTGATGCAACAATTATTAAAAATCTTTTTAGAGATGAATATGGGAACATGAGGCGTTTTGTTAGAGAAAATGATGTTTTTATCCTAGACAGAGGTTTCAGGGATGCTATTTTAAGCCTAGAATCTTATGGGTACAAAGCTCACATGCCTGAAACTGTTCTGGAAGGGAATAATCAGCTGACAACAGCTCAAGCTAACAAGACAAGATGTGTTACAATGGTAAGATGGGTTGTGGAAGTTGTCAATGGACGCTTTAAAAGAGATTTTAAAGTATTCCGCCAAAACTTTTTTAATTTAGCTACTCCTCACTTAATGGATGATTTTAAAATTGCAGCTGCAATCCTTAATAAGTTCCATCCTCTGTTAGAAGACAATACAGATGCCAGCGTTTTACTGGAGTTGGCTTTGAGTAGATTAAATACTCCCAACCATTTAGGCGATTTTGTTAAGGAAAATAACTTAAATAGAACTAGGGCAGTGTTTCGTAGAATTAACGGACACATTCCAAGCTTAAATAACTTTCCTTTGCTTGATTTGACAGAGCTTCGTAAAATATCATTGGGAAATTATCAAATCAAACAAGCTCGCTCTTATTGTGGGGAACATCTTAAAAGCAATGGAAGTTATATAATAGAAGTTTGTGAAAATGTATTAAGAATTAATTCTACACATCAAAGCCTGGTTGGAAACAATTATTTACTTAGAGGTCGCATTAAATCTCGACACATCAGTGGGAAAATATATTTTACATACATCCTTGTCAGTAATGAATCTGATGTAGCCAATAGTTGCAACGCAATAGAAGCGTACTATTGCAATTGTCTTGTAGGAATGAGAACTGTTGGTTGCTGCGCTCATGTTATGAGTATTTTGTGGTACTTAGGATTTGCTCGTCACCAACAAAATATGAACATAGCTCCAGCTTTATTTTTAAATTCTATTTTAATAGACAATGAAGTTGAAGGAGAATAAATCTGAAATAATACTTAATATTATAATTAATGTAGGACGTAGGTTATTATGTATGTAATCAAACCAAAATGAATTATAAAAATCTATTATTTCAATGCAATAACTCCATTTCGCATTTAATATAAGTTAAAAGTTATGTCTCATTTTAATAAAAATCATTTAGTTTTAAACCTTTTTGTACATATAAATATTGAAAAAATAAAGACTATAAGTTATTACATCTACATAATTATGTGTCTTTTATAAACTTCTTCTGAAAATAAAAAGAAAACGGTAAGTTATTTACATGGACTATATTTTCGAAGTAGCATGATGCATGTTTTCTTAAATAACATCACCTAGATTGTCATCAATATAAATGTTGTTTATCGGGCTTAAAGTAAGTAATAAATAATACATGTTTTGCTATTTTTGGTTAAGAAATTATAAAAAATAACGATAAACAAAAAAGTGCATAGCTTATAGTGCATGTAAATATGCTTTTTAGTGTAAGTTAGTTCAAAACTAAGTTTGTATTTAATAAAGGGCACTAAATTATATATCAAATTAAAGGTAAATAAATAATCTTTATAATGATGTTAAAAAATTAGGAATCACTGCCGATCTTTTTAAGATATTGACGTTTAAAAAGTAAGAACAAAAAACTTGATTTCTAAGAACTTAAAACAAAATATTGGAGAATATAGGATATGTACAAAAATAATTTTTAATACGATGAAAAGGTTAACAAAATACCTTTCATTTGATACCAGATTTATTTCTCTATGTATCTTACATCGGAAAATATAAGCAGTTTTGTCGGAAAAATAAGTGAAATTCTGCTTCTGAATTAGTCAACTTCAAGCTCAAATATCTCAAAAACCCCACGAACGATTTTAAAAATATTTCACCCATATAATGTCCTTAATATCACCTTTCATTTGATACTAGATTCATTAGTGGACGCACTGGGCCCAGGTTCCCTAGGAAAATGGGCCATCTCCTTTACATTCATCGCTAGGATCTTGAAGGGCCTCTCAAATAGCGCGCCCTTAACCAGTAAGCGTGTAGCCCGGCAAAAAGGTGAAGAGGTAATCTAACCTAGCTGCCTGCTCCCAGATCTATTTCTGGACATCAGTTATCATAACCTGAATTGACAGTAACATTGTAATAAGATCTTCCTGCACCGCAGGCATGGGGGCTTGTGGGGCTACCTTTGGCTTAGGTGTTGCCGTGTTTAACCTTCCGGACATCATATTGGCGTAGGAAATCTGGGGATCAACGGGCTTTGTGGGAGGCGCATCTCTGGGCGTTTCTCCTTTATTCCCTTCTTCAAAGCTTTCTTATTGTTTTTGATCTGCTAGTACTTCGGACATCTCCGGTAGTTTGCAGGGTGTCCGTAGCCTAAGAAAAGTGCACATTTTAACTGGGCCCTATCAGTGACTCCTGTTACATGTGCAGCAGATTACTTATCTATATATTGGCTAAGCACATTTACTGCATATGTCATATCTGGTCGAGTTCCAACCGCATGGTAAATGAGACTTCCAATGGCTTCTCGAAATGGAAAGATTGATTTGTTGTCTTCCTTTCCAGTTTCAAACTTGATGTTCGGGTCAGCAAGTGTAATTACTGGTGATGAAGACTGCACACTGAAATCTCTCAAAACTCGTTCGCAGTATTGCTTCTGGTTAATGATCAGTTTTGATTCCGTAGAGACGATATGAAGTCCGAGAAAATATGCAGCTTCAAACTCTTTGACTTTTTATTCAATCTTCAGATGTTCCATCACACTATCTTATATGTGTTTGCTCGATGAGAATACAAGACCGTCATCAACGTACAGTGCAAGAATCAAGACGTCTGTACCATTCATCAATTATATACATGGGTATACGCCTGCCATTCTTGAAGATCAAACCTTTCCAGAGTTTCTCAAAATTTTGTGTTCAACACAAGGAGAGCCTGTTTAAGCCCATACAAACTCTTCTTCAACTTCCAGATTTTATTGTGATGTTCTTTATCTGGTGGTGGTGTCACATAAATTTGGTCTTGCAATTCACCATACAAGAAAGCAGTTTGTTTATCAAATTGACACATGTGAAGTTGTTTGTGGACTGCGATTGAGAACAAAACTCGTATAGAATCAAATCCTACCACTGGCGCGAATGTTTCTTCGTAGTCTATTCCAAGTTTCTGAGAGCATACTTATACAACAATCCTTGCCTTGTACCGTTTTGGCAACTCATCATCATCTAAATTTCGTTTGAATATCCATTAACATTGTATTGGCTTCATGCAGGTTTGACGTTCAAGTACTTCATATGTGTCAGATTCTCGAAGTGAGTCATAGCCCTTAACCATTGAGATTTGTCGTTACCTGATATAGCCTCATCATAGGTTGGACTTCCTTCGGCAGCAGCTTTAGCGCACATAATGGCTGTGACTCTATTCCTGAATGGGAAACGTTCATCTGCAGTGCAATCAATCTCTTCAGTTTTGGTGACAACATCTCCAGGAGTAACTTCTTGAGGATCATCCATCAGCAACGTAAACTGTGTATCACACTGATTTGCTTGGTCCTGGTTAGGTTGGATCTGTGGTTGGCTTTATACTGATTCGATTTCATTACTTGATTCAAAAATGCTACTGAATGGCAGAACGGAGAGCTTTGATGATTCATTTGAATTTATATCCGCAGATTCAAAAAATGATTCTTCTTCGTTAAATCGGACATCTCGAACAATTACAATTTTTGATCCATCATACATTCTGTAGCCTTTGGTTTCATCATTGTAGCCCACAAAACCAGCTTGCTTACTCTTTGCATCTAATCCTTTACGATGTTCTTTTGAAATATGATAGAACGCACTGTACCCAAAAGTTTAAAGAGTCTTGTAGCTAGGAGATACATTCTTCCATATCTCAAAAGGCGATTTCCAATTATTTGATCGAACGAGGCAAATATTTTTAACATATACCGCTGAATTTACAGCTTCTGCCTAAAGCAACTGTGGGGCACCACAATCATAAAGCGTCGATAGAGCAGCCTCATTTACAGTACGGTTTTGTCTTTCTATAAAGCCGTTCTGTTCTGGAGTATATAGAGTTGAAGTTTCATGATGAACGCAATGCTTTGCCAAAACTTCCTTAAACGACATGCACACAAACTCTGTACCATTTTCCGTTCTAACCGCTTTCACACTTATGGAGTGCTTTAATCAGGAACTCGTCAAACTTGGATGCTGTATCAGATTTTTCTTGCAAGAAAAATACATGTGTGTAATTTGAAAAATCATTTTTAATGAGCAAAAAATACTTTGAACCCCCAATGATGGAATTTGCATGGGTCTACAGAGATCAGCATGGACAAGATCGCCTGGTTCCTTCTTTTTTGATTAAGCATCTTTCACGAAACTCTTTCGATGCGATTTGCCAAATATCCCTTACAGAAAAGTTGTTCAGTTTCAGACATTGAGAGTTTTTTGTCTTTATCCGATGGCTTGATTGTGTCTACGTTCAGATGTCCAAGGCGCTTGTGCCATCTTTCAATGTTGGGACTGATGGAAACATTTGCAAAATATGGCTGAACAATACTAAAGCAGAGCTTATACACTATACAGCCGAGAAGTTTCACAACGTTATCCAACTAGAAGAGTCTGTCCATTTCTTTTAACTTCTGTACGACCATTCTTGAAACTCGCCGTAGCACCATGCATGTCAGCTGAACTGACGCTGAACAAGTTGAATCCAATACTGGGAGTAAAAAGTACATCTACAAAGGTGTAAAATTGCACTTTACCAGAAAAATCTGTCCGCTCTTCTTGCAAAAACCACAGGTTGAATTCTACTTTTTATCTGTTATTGACATCTTTCTCTTGTTGTGATGAATCAGTGCCTGGTCCATAGAAGTGTTATCTAGTTTTTCCATTAGAAGCATTTCTTCTTTCATCAAACGTTGCGTCAGATTTTGGAGTGTTTGTTCCGCTTGTACCACGTAATCCCAAGCAGATCTTAAATGTTTGAATTGTGAGGGGAGACTGCGAATGATCTTTGTTATTATTGCTGATTCTGCTACCGGAGCACCCAGTTCTTCAAGCTGTTTAGCCATTTGTTCTATCGCGGATATATGACTAGCCATGTTGTCGTCTTCCGACTTTCTGTATTCATAGAACTTCTGTTGCAATGTACTGAGTGAGACTCCAGATCTCTGCTCATAAATGGATGACAGCTTAGTCCACATCTTGGCTGCAAGTATCACTTGTCACCAAAAACTTCAATTGATTAAAGTACATCGATGAAGTGATTATAAGTTCTGCCTTCTTGTCTTTCAGATCCCAAGCAGAAAGTTCCTTTTCCTTGTCCATCGTTGGCTTTTTAGTATCATCGAGAACACTTTTCAAATCAAATGCTCGTAGATAAACTTATGAAACTTCCAAAGCGAGTAATCTCTTACATTAAATTTCTGCAAAATTATACTTTTGCCCATCGTGGTTAAATTAATCCTTTTAGCAAATGTTAAGAACAATATTCGTGCTAATAACGTGTTGAATAATAAAAAAAGTTTAATAACAAAAGTAATTTAATTGGGTTAAAGAAAATGTCCGCGAAAATGCGTCCGTTGAACAGAACAATTTGAATCGAAAAGCAAAGCAAAGATGTAAAGAATATTTGAGAGAAAAATCGAATTCGAAAATGAATGTATCCAAATAGGGTTGGTAACGTTTGCCCCAAAACATAAGCCCCAAACGAAAATCCCCAAACGCAAAATCCACAAAGTAAAATCCCCATCCCCCAAATCCCCAAAGAGAAAATCTACAAGCCGAAAATCCCCAAACCAAAATCCCCAAAACAAATATGTTCAAGCAGTACATCATGCGATCAAATCGCGCGCGCGATTTGATCGCATGATGTACTGCTTGAACATATTTGTTTTAGTGATATTTGTTTTAGTTCATATTGCAGGAAATGTAATCCAAAGAGTGAATATAAAATTCTTTTTAGTGCTTGTAATGTTTATTAAAATAAAAATACATTTTCAAAATTAGTAAGTAAATAAATATTCATAAAGTCTTAAATAAAACGAAAAGAAAACTTAATCATTATCACTTATTAGTTAGATTCACAATAAAAATAATTTCATGAGATTTTTCTGAAAACTAAATGCACATAATTTAGATGTACATGGACACTGGGGATTTGGGGATTTCTTGGGGATTTTGACAAAAAAGATTGTTTAGGTGTGGATTTCATCCATGTGCATTATGAATGTGGGGATATTAGCTAGTTGGATTATAACTTTTGGGGATTTTAAGCCATGGGGATTTTTTTTTTTGGGGATTCTGTAGTACACCCATCCAAATATTGTATGTTGGATGAGTGCGTTTCGCTGGGTGTGCATTACTAGATGCGTTCCAACAATGCTAAGCGAAAAATATCTCACTTTATTCAACAAGAAACAATAAGTTATATGCAGCAATTCCTTCAGATCTGGATCGGAGTAAGGAACTCTTAATAGAAAATAATTTGCTGATACATTACGATTAAAAAAAATTATTATACTAAAATGTTCACTGATTAATTTTTCAATTGAAAATTTAGAATGAAACAACAACAACTTGTGTGTGCTACCACCAAGTTCATAGGCTGGAGTTATAGCTATTTCACGGGGACCAACCCGATCATCAGACTCCTTTAGTGGTGCTTAACCGCTTTATGTTCAATTTAATTTTTGAAGAACTTTTGCCCGAGCTGGACTTGAACAAGCTCGGGCAAAAGTTCTTCAAAAATTAAATTGAACATAAAGCGGTTAAGCACCACTAAAGGAGTCTGATGATCGGGTTGGTCCCCGTGAAATAGCTATAACTCCAGCCTATGAACTTGGTGGTAGCACACACAAGTTGTTGTTGTTTCATTCTAAATTTTCAATTGTAAATTCGGCAAGCAGCTGCCTTAAACTGTGCGTATAAAATTTCATACAAAAACCTCCTTAATTTTTCATAAATGTCAGACGAAGATATTGAGGCTTATATGCTACAAGACGCAAGCGAAGATTGAATAAATATGAAAACAAAAAACAAATTTTTATATGGCCTTTTTTCAGTGGCGATGAATGGGAGCTTAGGTTCCCCAAAAAAAATATCGATTAAAAGAACAACAAATTCACTTGAATAGATCCTTTGTTCGACTTGACTTTGTATTAAAGTAACATTTTCACTGTACAAAATCTTTTTAGAATTTTAAATCATGTTTACACAGAATCATTATTCTACTTCCATATTTGTTCTATGCAGCTCATGATGTCAATGACATGGACCAGGAAGAGATGTGTGACAATGCAATGAGCAGCGATGACATCGATGACAGAACAAGTGAGTCCGATTCCAAAAAAGGATTAAGTAGTCGTAATTCACGGAGCAGCTCTAGTGACGGAAAATGTCCTGGAGGAAGTGGTGGCGGTGGGGGTTCGAAACCTCGGCGGGCAAGAACTGCATTTACCTACGAGCAACTCGTATCGCTTGAAAATAAATTTAAAACTACCCGCTATTTATCAGTTTGTGAGCGATTAAACTTGGCATTGAGTTTAAGTTTAACAGAAACACAGGTAAAAGTCAATATCCCTTACCGAACTTATGACTAAACGACTGAATTTATTCCATTCGCAGGTTAAAATTTGGTTTCAAAATAGACGCACTAAATGGAAAAAGCAAAATCCCGGCATGGATGTTAACAGTCCGACTATTCCACCACCAAATGGTGGGTCCTTTGGCCCTGGCGCCTTTGCCAGCAGTTTGCTGTATCCACACGCCGTACCCTACCCGCCCTATGGACCATATTATCATCCGCTCGGCACAAACCATTTGAACCATTCACACTCATAAGAATGAAAGATTGGTGTTCTTGTAATACATTCTTAGAAAAGCGAGTAATTTAAAACCCTCCCTAACAGTAAATTGTGATGACGTTTTTGTTTCGTATCAATAAAACCCAGGAAAAATAAAAACAAAGTGTTGCAAACGTGGGACGAAGTTATCTTTGGAGTAAATTTTGGTGTGGAAAATTGGTACTGTTGTTTTTGTCAAGCCTGGTATTCTCATCAATTCAAATCTCCCGAGCTCTTTAAGGTGGCTCAAAGCTCACCTTAAATGTTTTTTTTTAATATAACGTTACAAGATCTTTATTGAAAAAATTTCAAAGCTGCTTACATTTCCTATATAAACTATTAAGCAAATTTTTTAAGTTAGAGCTCAATAAAAAGTTTGATTCTAGAAGTGTAATTTAATCCGTATTTAATTTACTAAAACAGTTTAAAATAAGAACAGTGTTGTTTGGTTCGTAAACGATGTTGTCTTTACTCAGTTGTCATTTACTGTTGGCAACTGCTACACTTTTGTTTAAGATCAGATAGTGTACAGCTTTCAAAAAATTTTTTTTAAAAATTTTAAGTAATAAAGTGCTATTTTTCTTATCAAAATTCAATGCTTTTATTAATTTCAAGTCGAAAACTGAGAACTAAAAATAACGAAAACCACAGTGTACATCCACTATATGAACGATTTAAGAAAACAAAAATTAAAAGAAAACATTATCAAGTGCTTATCTAGTTTTTAATTTTTGACTAGATATTATTAAGAGCATTGAATTCTGATAACAAAAATTAGTATTTAAATACGTAATTTTCAACAAAATCGGTTTGAAAGTTTATTTTATATTTTTTTTTTTCAAGGTTTTGAGTTTGAAAGGTAATTTTTCAAAATCCGTTCACTAAAATTACGTTACTTTAAAACGCAATAAATTAAAAGATTGTTGGTCTTACAAAATGGTACATGGCATGGCATCGTAAGAGTCAACGTTATTTTTAAATAATTTTGTTTCAATGTAAGTAATTTTGTCCTCTATCTGAATGCCGAACTTGACGAGTTGTAGAGGCTTAAGTAGGGTCACAGATTCTTGGGACGCAGTCGCACTAGAAGAGTCACGAAAACCAAAGGGTATTCTCACCTCACCCCCCTCCACTCCTTTCTTCACCCTCTTATCCAATATCAACTAATCCTTTTCTAATCCACCTCCCCTCCCCTTCCCCCCCCCTAATCCAGGGTGTCATGTGACCCGTGCCCATTGGATGGTTTGCAGCCAGGGGGTATACCGGCTGTATTCTTACGGAACCTCTTTGAAACAGGCAACATCGAAGAGTAAGAGCCTTATCTGCTACAGGGGACCACATTTCCCCATTACTCGTGGGACAAAAAATGAACAAAAATACAATTTACAAAAACCAAAAAAAAAAAAACAAATAAAGAACGTAAGACCGGTTCTCCTTCAAAACCTGGCGACAGTATGGCACCTAAGCTGTCTGTTGTTGATTCTCCTGCAACATTGTCCAGTGGAGGGTTTGTGGCTACTCATGGCCCCTCTACTAGCGATGTCTGCAGCGAGAGAAGAGTAGACAACACTATTTCTAGTTGTGGCGACAAGACTAAGGAGATACCTGGTCCTATCACAACTCCTACAGCCACAGAGGTCATTCCTCTTCCTAAAGGCAAAAGTTTTGAAAGCAGAAGAGCTACTAAGGATATACCTGGTATGCCTTCTGCTTCCAGTACCTCGGGGGGCAACCCTCTCCCTAAGAAAGGTTAACGTAGCCAAGCTCCCTCAAAGGCCTTACACAAAATTAGGCGCAATGCTGAGCAGTCTCTTGAGCTCATCGGAGCTATTCCAGAGTGCGAAAGAACTGTACAGCAAAAAAGTAAATATTATTGGGCCATGAAAGTATTGACCAGTGACGAAAAGGCCGATAAGGACTTTACCTCTAAAAGGCAAAGGTCAATGGAAGAGGCTACACCGGTTCCCAAAAGGCCAAAGGGGAATGCAAACAACCATCCCTTTCCTTCCGGCCCCTTTACTCAAAAATCCTTCAGCGACGCTCTAAAAGTTAAAATAATTATCGCTGTCATAGACAAAAGCGATCCAGATGGCACGATCTCATCCGAAAGGTGGCAGCTAGTTAAAATGAAGCTCCTATCACCAGTGATGGGGGCTGGTATCAAGGACATGTCAACTTTATTGTCTGTGACGACCAGAGATCGTGCTATCTGTATATGCTTGCAATCGGTAACCTTGGAGAAGTCTGGCCAGGCGCGAAGCTTGAGGTCGTTGCAAATGAGGATATACCGAGCAGACCCAGGACTCGTACCTGGATTACAGCAGAACCCTCCTCCTGGGATGATATCATTCAGATTATATGTGCGCTAATTGTGATCAATAAGGAGTCTCTTACTCATTTGGCAAAGACCCAAGGTGTGATGAGGTATGGATTCGAAACCATTACCTTAAAAGTCTACAAGAAAGACGAGATAGAGGCAGGAATTATTCCACCACATCCTTCGCTCCCTGAAAATGAGGTGCATATGTCGGAGGCATCGGCGGATTCTCCATACGAGGCTGTAAACATCACCTTTCCTTTCATGGATGAAGAGGCTGACGAGGTCTCTGACTCATCATCCTCTACCTATAAAACGTCGATCCCTCTCATCTTTGACGAACAGTTGATAGTGGAGTCGGACGACTCCTCAAAAGGCTCTCTAAATGAAGGTGAACTTCTGGGCTCATCTTCAGATAACAAGGACCTAAATAAAACAGTGGTGGAGGTTCCTCTAAATGATTGTAGCAACAATGCTGCAGTTAGTACAGATTAATTTCCAACTCTCCAAAAAGCTCCGGCCTCACTCCTCCTTCGGCTGACCAACACTGGGGAGGATATAGTCCTGATCCAAGAACCATGGATACATAACAACCAGGTTCGTGGACTAAGGACTCCAGGATACACACTGTATGCATCAGACAAAGTTAACTTTAGGTCATGCATTATGGTAAAAGTAGCATTAAAGTATTTTTACTTCCTAATTTCAGACATCAAGATACCAGTGCCGTAAGATTAGGGACGGCTAAAAAGTATTACTGGCTCGCATCGGCATATCTTGCCCACGACCAACCTATTCCTGTGATAACCTGGATAGATTGATCAGAGAAGCTGAATCTGCACACACTACCCTCATCATTGGAAGTGATGTCAATGCCCATCACACGGTCTGGGTTAGTTCCGATATTAACAACAGAGATGAGTCACTTTTTGATTTTATCTTAAGTACTAACCTTATAGACGGAGAGCTGGCTACATAAAAAAAGTGATTATCACATACACGATTAATTCCTTTGGTAAAATGATTGTGCGGGATAGGTGAGCATAAATGTTTGAGTCTGGCAGCGCTGTCGAGAGGCGTTTGGCGGGGTGGATGTTCAAAGTTGGTATTTTTTAGTGAAAAATTTATAATAAGATACACGGATAAAAATTAGGAAAATGGCTTCTAATAACTCTAAAAAAAAGTGAAAAATGGTTGGCAGACAATTTGTGGGGGCTTTTAGCGTGGCAGACAGCTTTAAAAATACTTACTTACTTAAACTTTTAAAATAGTGCGTTCAAACCTGCGCGACAGAATAATCTCATTTTTCTTGCTTATGGCTCATGCGATTTTTATGAAATTTTAGACATAAAAGCTTCTAAATAGTTCTGATAATACGACATATACTTTTTTCAAAAAGTTAGTTTTTGGAATTTTGAAAACAAATAATTTTTTTTTTCTTTGAAAATTCAATATCTCAAAAACGGGTCGTTGAATTTAACTGAAAATTTTAATAAAGACAAGCAAAAATATGTTCTCATCGCTGATACTTTTTTTCAATTTGGAATTGCATATACATATCAAAAATATTTTTTTTTATTTTAAGCTAACAATTTCCAATTTTTTTTTTGTAATCACACCTGGGGAAATCAAACGACAACTATATATGTATTTTTGACATGTTAATAAGTAAGCTTTAATATGATTTTCAAAAATTTAAGACACTACTCAGCTTCGGTATCATATTGTTGATCATCGCTGCTGCCGTCACAAACCAAGTCTTCTGCCTCTGAATCGTTATAAACATTATCGTCTAAAACAAAAACAAACAGTTCAATTTCATATTTTATATTACAAACTAAACTGTATAATATAACTTAAAAAATTTACATTCAATTTCCTCTTCATCAATGACGTCTTTAGCTGTGTGCTTGGCAACTGCGGCCCATCAAACCACTTGAATAAATACTTCCCATCGACTACTAACCAGCCGCAATCATCTGGTTTGGAAGAAGTCAATACTTTTTTGTGGGCATTTTTCCACAAAGTAGCAATATATTTTGTCCTCAACAAATGTTGCGTGAGTTCTCGTTTACAAGTTGGTAAAGACGAAGCATCAAAAATGTTAAGTTTTTTCCTTGGAATGGTTCATTTAAGTTATGACCTTTATATGTTTTCAAAAACAGTGCAAATTGAGCACCGTTTACAGAATCTAAAGATTTTAAACCAAACATACTACAGATACATTTCTCAAGTACGGGAAAAACTATATCTGAATTGCAATTTTCATTGCTGAATTCAGCAAATGCCTTTTGACAATGCTCATTGTTTTTTAATATTTGTAAAGGTCGGGTCTTTCCTTTGCAAAAAAAGCAGGGTCAAAATCGCAACCAGTTAAAGCATGAAATGCTGCTAGTGATTTGCAAAATAAATCACCAAGTTTTCCATATAATACAGAGACGTCGATAATACGTTACTTGTTATAAACTCCTGTTTAGATCCAAATTTTGTTAACACTTTGACAGTTTATCATGTTAGCCAACAAAATAACAAAAGCTTATTTATTAACATGTCAAAAATATACATATAGTTGTCGTTTAATTTCCCCAGGTGTGTTTACAAAAAACTTTGAAATTGTTAGCTTAAAATAAAAAAAAATATTTTTGATATGTATGTATATGCAATTCCAAATTGAAAAAAGTATCAGCGGTAAGAACATATTTTTGTCTGTCTCTATTAAAATTTTCAGTCAAATTCACCGACCCGTTTTTGAGATATTGAATTTTCAAAGAAAAAAAATTATTTGTTTTAAAAATTCCAAAAACTAACTTTTTGAAAAAAAAATGTATGTCGTATTATCAGAACTATTTAAAGCTTTTATGTCTAAAATTTCTTAAAAATCGGATAAGCCATAAGCGAGAAAAATGAGATTATTCGGTCACGCAGGTTTGAACGCACTATTTTTAAAGCTGTCTGCCACGGTGATAGCCCCCACTATTTTGTCTGCCATTTCACATTTTGAGTTCCTAAATACCTAAATATATCATACTGCGAGTCAATTTGCATGTATCTTATAATACATTTTTCCATAATTTTACGCTACTTTGAAGCCGTCTGCCAGCCCATTAGCCCCCCGCAAATTGTCTGCCAACCATTTTTCACTTTTCTTTAGGGTTAGTAGAAGCCATTTTCGTAATTTTTATCCGTGTATATTATAATAACTTGTTCAC
Source organism: Platycheirus albimanus (assembly GCA_916050605.2). NCBI lineage: Eukaryota > Metazoa > Arthropoda > Insecta > Diptera > Syrphidae > Platycheirus > Platycheirus albimanus. The sequence goes on along the minus strand of OU696696.1, from coordinate 102,174,263 downwards.
TAAAAAATGCCAACTTTTAACCCCCACTCCCGCCAAACGCCTCCCGACAGCGCTGCCAGACTCGAACATTTATGCTCACCTATCCCGCACAATCATTTTACTTATCGTGTATCTGATAATCATTTTTTTTATGTAGCCAGCTCTAAGACTATTATTGTAAGTAATATAGGCAACGAACCTACATTTATTACTAAAACCAGACGAGAAATACTTGACATTACTCTCGTCTCCGATTTCATTTATCCAATTATCAAAGATTGGAGGGTGTCACCTGACCATTCGTTCTCTGACCACCGTTATATCCAATTAAAATTAGATGATGATCCCTCCGGCCAGATAGCCTTTAGAAACTATAGGAAAACTAACTGGCTAAAGTACAGATAGACACTTAATAATCTCATAGACCGCGATATCTTATTAACCCCCTGTAATACACTAGAGCTTGACAAGAAGGTTAATGACCTCACATTAGCCCTTAACAATGCTGTGGCAGCCTCTTGTCCTCTTATTAAACCAAGGGGTAAGAAGAAGCCACACTGGTGGAATACAGAATTAAAACCGCTTAGGAAAAACAGTCGAACATTGTTCAACAAAGCCAAAAGCTCAAGAAACGAAATAAACTGGGAATCTAAGAAGAATTCCCTTCAGATATACAAAAAAGAACTTAGGAAAGCAAAAAGAATGTCTTGGAGAAATTTTTGTGGTAAAATGGAAGAATTCTCTGAAGCTTCTAGGCTTAGAAAAGTTCTCTCAACAAATCCAATAGTACCTTATGAAAAAACCAGATGGCTCTTGGACAACATCTAGCGAGTAATCGCTCAATCTTCTACTAGATACCCATTTTCCTGGTAGTTCCTCTAACATAAGGAATATTTACTCCATTAGGTCAAATATTCGAAATATCCCAGAAGGTCTGATCAATAGGGACAAACTGCTTTGGGCAATGAACAGCTTCAAACCATTCAAGTCCGCAGGACCAGACGGCATAATACCTGCTGAACTTCAGAAGTCTTCAAATATTATTCTGCCAGTGCTAGCTGTTTTGAACTGGTCCACATTCCCCGGTCATATAGCGAAGTTAAAGTGGTGTTTATACCAAAGGCAGGTAAAAGCTCCCAAACCAAACCTAAGGATCTATGACCCATAAGCCTATCATCATTCCTTCTGAAAACCTTGGAACGTCTAATTGATATACATTTACGCAATGATATTGACTCTAGACTTCTGTTGACGTCTCAACATGCTTACTGTAAGAGAAAATCGGTAGAAACTGCGCTGCATTCACTTGTCCGCACTATCGAATACTCCCTTCACCAAAAGGAATACACAATGGTGGCTTTCCTGGATATAGAAGGAGCTTTTAACAATGACACATCGACACATCTGAAATCGCAAATGCACTCTCAGGTCTTAAGGTAGATGTCTCACTTGGCGCATTGATAGATAAAATGCTGTTAAGCAGGGTGATCAACTCAAAACTGGGTGTAACATCTGCAAGACCATCTGTTAGTAGAGGCACGCCACAAGGTGGTGTCCTATCCCCACTCCTTTGAAATTTAGCGGTAAATAATCTGCTAACAATGATGGAAGAGGAGGGATTCAAGGTGATAGCCTATGCGGATGACATTGCTATTGCTGTTTCAGGTAAGCATCTCAACACTTTGTGTGAACTCGTCCAATTCGCACTTAATAAACTAACCAACTGGGCAAGCCGATGTGGATTAGGTGTTAACCCCCACAAAACTGAACTTGTCCTCTTAACAAGGAAATACAAAATTCCACACGTTGACCCTCCCTCTTTTAATGGTATAAGTCTTAAGTTCTCTGACGAAGCAAAATACTTCGGTCTTATTTTGGACAGGAAATTAAGCTGGAAACCCAATATACAAGAAAGAGTAAGGAAAGCTACGGTAGCTCTTTTCTCTTGCAAAAAATCCATCGGCAATAAATGGGTCCTAGAACCCCGGGTAGTTAATTGGCTTTATATATCGGTGATAAGACTGATTCTTACTTACGGGGTAGTCGTTTGCTGGCCAGCCTTAGACACAGCGATTAATAGTGATAAGCTCAGTAAAGTCCAACGCACCGCTTGTTTGTGTATAAGTGGTGCGCTGCACACTACTCCCTCTGCAGCCCTAGATATACTATTTAATCTGATACCCCTAGACATTTTCAGCAAACAGACCGCTCTTTGCTCAGCCATTCGCCTGAAGGCGATCTATCAATGGAAAAATGATAACTTTGGCCATGCAAACATACTGAACTAATTTAGTATCCCCCAAAGTAACATAGACTACTCCAAACCCCAACTGCATTTTGATAAAAACTTACAAGGAAGCATACCCTCTTCTTGAAAGACGATCAAATTCAGTTTTTCACCGATAGGTCAAGAAAATGATGGGGTGGGGGGAGGTGTTTACTCTAACAGACTAAATCTTAGTCTCTCATTCCGTCTACCCAACCATTGTAGCATGTTCCAGGCGGAATTAATGGCAATTAAGGAAGTTTTATCCTGGCTTAAAGAAAACGTGATATCTTCCAAGGATATCATCATTTTCTCCGACAGTCAGGAGACGCTGAAATCACTGGATTCCATCTCCTTTTACTCTAAAACAGTTCTCTACTGTCGATCATCTCTTAGAGAGATGGCGGAACAGTTTAACATTCACCTTTGCTGGGTGCCAGGGCACATAGATATTCCAGGGAACTGTTAAGCCGACGAGCTTGCCAAACAAGGAACAGCACTATCCATCTTAACTGAACACAGTTATTTAGGTATTCCCATCGCTAGATGTAATATTTCGCTAAAGCAAGACGCAACTGATAGATCAAACATTAGGTGGACTAGTGGCAACACATGTCTAGCGACAAAACGGATTTGGCCAAAGCTGGATCCAAATCGCTCTAAGACTTTGATCTCTCAGAGCAGACGGCACATTAGCTCCATTATAGGAGTCATTACGGGACACTGTCTCATAGGTAGACACGCCGCGAGACTTAGCGTATACTCAAACGACTTTTGCAGTAGCTGTATTGATGAAGAAGAGGAAGAGACAATTGTCCATCTCCTTTGCACATGCCCTGCACTGGCCCATAATAGGAAACTCCATCTAGGTGCTTACTTCCTTAACGATAATAGTGATCTGATCGCCTTAGATAATAATACTCTTTTACGCTTATTAAGAAGCACAAACTGGTTCTGAGTAAATGGGGCGAAACACCCCAAACTCGTAGTATCACAACGGTCCTCCTTTGGACTAAGTGTGTCGGCTTTTCCCAGCCGACAGCCACTTTAACCTAACCTAACCTAAGTAATTTTGTTCTAAAATTGCCCTACCGCCAAAACGGAGGGAAAAAGACCCCGCTCCCCTAAATTTTTTTCTTATCTCAATCCAACCTACACGCTCTGGGTTTTTGGCACGCCTTATAGGTGTATTACCTTGTATAAAATTCGGTTCTTGAAATGCTAGCAAGCAAATTATCTTTTGAAACAGTTAATGTTTCGGAAGAAAGTTGTCTGATGGTTTTTCTTTAAAATTAAGGCAAAAACAAGTTTATTTATAGTCTAATGAACACAATTACTTTTTACTCTGGCCATACATGTAATCTGTCGTCGAAATAATGAGAACTTTCACAGGTTACACAAGAGCAACGATCTTAATTGCTCAAAGCACAATTCAATACGAATTCAATTCGATTTACCTGGAATTATTAGTTGTAAGTCGTTAAGATATAACGAAGGGGCTTACCACCATAGGTACATGTAGAAAAAAAAATCTAGAGCAAAAAAATCTAGAAAGGAGAAATAAAACAAAAATTAAAATTTAAAAAGTCGAGAAAGGGAAAATCTAGAAAAAAAATCATGAATCAAAAATTCTAGAATGGACAAAATCTAGAATTAGTATAAATTCAAGATTAAGAATTTTTCTAAAGTAGAATGAAATAGTGTAGGCCAATATTAGCCATGTGCCTAAAATGCTTACAGATATGGCAGGTACATATACGTCAGTTAAGTGAGACATTGCCTCTTAGCACAATGCACGCCGCCAAATTTAAAACGCAAATGAACGATATCATTACTAATAAAGGGTATTACAAAAATTTGCCGTCTTGGGACGACCGGCAGATGTAAAACATTCAAGTTAACATTAAAATTCATGGTTTTTAAAATCATAAAAAAAAATATGTAAAGTGAAAGAATTTTTAATAATTTAGAGTTTCGTTAATAAAATCAATATATTTGTCTTATTAATTTATTGGAATAAAAATTATTACAGATTATATTCATTTGTAAATAGGACAAATATTTTCCACAATCCACAAATCGAATCCTCCCACCACCGTCATACAACCAGCTCACCTACAACTATCAACCGACCATCCACCATTTTTGACAAATTTTGCCTCACCATCCCTCCACACCAAATCCCCAATACCAGAAACCACCCAATCTACCTGCAACCACCAACCAACCACCTTACATTTCTCTTGATTCCCCTCCCCACAAACCAAGAACACCCCACCTAAACCATCACAATACACTCAGCCTATCTACAACCACCATCCAAACATTCACCATTTTTCACAATATTTTTCCTCACCCCACCCCCACACCAAATGCTAACAACAAGGAACCACCCACCCCACCTAACACCAACCAGACACCATTCTTGTCAATATCCTCCCCCTTCCAACTGTCAACTCTCAACCAATTACCCACCATGTGTGGGTACACCCTCCTCTAAAACCACCCTCACCAACACAACTTTCAACCAGCAACTAACCACCTGCCATTTTTGACAATTTTTTCCTCAACCTCACCACCTACACCAAACCCCCCACCAGTAACCAACCACCCAACCTACAACCAACCACCCACAATTGACAATTTTTTTTCTGATTGGTGAAAAGAATGGAAAATGTAATTCCCCCAAACCACCTCCCCACGTCCCCACCAACTCTCAACTCCCACCCCAACTTTCAAACAACCACCCACCATTTTTGACAACTTTTACCTCACCCCCTACCAAATCCCTCACGAGTAACCACCCAACCCACCTAGAAAGACCATCCAAACACCCACCATTTTTGTCAATTTTTTCCTCCCACCACCAGTACCCACCTACCCAACCTACAACCAACCTCCCACCATTTTTATAATTTTTTTTCACCAAACTCCCCACATACCACCTACAACCGCCCACCAGTTGCCACCACCCCACCTACAACCAACCATAAAACATTTTAGTCAATTTTCCCTCCAACCAACTACCCACCATTTTTGATAATTAATTAATAAATAAAACAGAAGGAAAGAAAACGAATGCACTGAAACACTTCGCGACTTGAAAATTTCAATCAAACGCGAAACGTCACACGACGTCAAATACCGTGCTGTCTCCCGTTAGCTCTGCTGGGAGTGGGTTCGATCACAGACAAAAGAAATATACAGATGTAGAATATGGGCTACGTCCAGTTTAGTTCACTTCTTTAGTGTAGATGGCACCAGTTACACTATTTTTCGTTGGTGGTATGATCACACAAGTTAAATAAGATCTTCAAACTTAATTTTTCTAACGTAGCCACCAGCCGCAGGCCGCAGGAAAGTTAGCATATAACTCATACTCAACCATGTCCGAGAAATTGACATCCTTCGAAAAAATTAAACATACTATTATCATACAATACCTCCATACCAAAAAACCAGTTCCTAGTCCTAGCAATACCAACCACGGTCCACGGCACGGTGTAGGGTGGAGTGGTGGAACTGGAACCACGATCAAGGAAACACAACTCAGTTTTATGAGGGGATAGTTTTAGGTATAATTGTAACTTGCTTTAAAAAATAATAAAAAAAAAACAGTAAAAGTAGTTTTATATTCATTTTAAATATTCATTAAATTTTCAAGACGTTTATTTTGTGTTTTCCTCTTACGTCCCGATGTTTTTGTGTTTTTGTTCGTCCAAATAAAATTTTTCCTAAGCAAAACTAGAATCATAAATGAAAGCTGTGTTTACCACAAATTGGATCCTTAAACCACTCAGGACTAAAGCGCTCTGTTTTGTAATGCTTAAAGATATTATTTTGGATTTTATATTAATGATTACTGGACTTTATGTATATGTTTTCAAAAACATTATTTGAAGCTTTCAAAAAATATGTCGGAGGGGGGAAATAGTTTACCAAAGTCTGATTCTGAATTTAAGTATGCCTTGTGGTGGATAAGAAATTCAGAATCGTCTGTTATAGTTGTAGCCGTTTTTAGTAATGTTTGATTACAATTTCGACATGGCTTTTTCATCAATTTAAATAGCTTGTAACAACAGTATCCTGCAAAGTTTCAAATTGACATGCTCTTGACAGTTGTTGAGACAGATGGCCGCTCATCTGAATCAAAACAACCGATCATTTCACAGTCAGGACTTAATTATGCTTCTTTTTCGGCTGTATTGACATCCAAAATAGGCTTTTCAAATTTTGTATTTACAACTGTAGACCAATCAACATCAAGAATAATTTCATCTGAATCTTTTTCGCAGTTGGAGAATTTCGATGTAAATAGTAGATTCAAAGAAATGATCTTGGCTATAATTGATTGAAACTCAAAAACATTTGGATTTGTTTGCGTTTCGGGCACGAACATGTGAAAAGAAATTTTCCAGTGGATCCTGGTTCATTTTATTCAAAAAAAATAAGAAAGAAAAGGATAATCGGCAAATAGATCATCGGCCAAAGAAAGGAAAGATGTTATAATTAAAGCCATTCCCTTAGCTTAAAGCAATGAACGGTTGTGTTTTTAGTAAATTGTAATGACGCTAATAAATCTTTCATTTCATTTAAGAATTCCATATTAATTGTGTTTTTAACTTACAGTGGGTGTTCATTTAAAATATTTAACATTTTATCAATTTGTTTGAAAAAAATTGACGTGGCTTTGGCCTTACCCTCAACGTTCTTAGAAAAAAATGAAACTTCCAGCATTGCTAAAATGCTGATGATACGCTGTGTGAAAATACTTGAGTAGCCAAGCTAACTTGGGTGATTTTCGGACAAGCTCTTATAAGATTTTGAGAGTCAATAGCATATAGTTCTCTCAAAACGTCCCAGCTAACAACATCTCCATTAGGAAGGCAAAAGTCTGAAGATATTAGATTTGTTCTGATAGATTTAACTAGATGAGGTACATCGAAACAAAGGTATATCTTTTTCCTTCATAAACAAACCAATTGTTATCGATGTTTTTGTTTATTCCTTCTTTATTTCCAAGTTGAAAAAATAGGCTTCGGTTTGTTGATCCTTGGTCGCATGTGAGCGCTCGTACAAATATTCCCAACCTTGCACAAACATGTAAGCATTTGAAAATTTGTTGTTTTAGTTCTTACACGGGACAAGATGTCGCACTAACAACATAGTTCAGAATATATTTGAAATTGGAGCAGAGTCCCCTTATCATGAAAACACAAATAGTTTTTCCTCTGATTGGTTCTCTTTTCCCATCACCATAGTCAACAAACCCGTCAATTCTGTCCTTAAACTTATTATATGTTTGATTTTCCTCGATCGATATTTCATCAAAAATAAGTACTACTGTCGGGTATTTTTCTTCCGAACGTCAATCAAGTACAGGGGAATTGCAGGTGTTTCTGTAATGTCCAGAGAAAAAGCCACTGTCTCAACCAATAAGATAACACGACACAGAGATTGAGTTTAGGTATTATTTATTACAATGATAAATTACAAAAGAAGGGTTCCACGAACGAGTATACAAATAGTATTATTTATTACAATGATAAATTACAAAAGAAGGGTTCCACGAACGAGTATACAAATAGCACGCGACCACGTCTGCTGAATGTCGAAGAAAGACTGAATGCTTCTCCATCTGAAGCCACGACCAAGTCCCAGGCAGCGTCGTGTCCATTCCAAGAATTGCGCCACGGCTGTGAAGTGCTGTCTCAGCATCGTCCCACGATTAGAAGTCCCATAGATGGAACGAATCCAATAGCTGGTACCAGGCCCTAGCCTTAGACATCCATCGGAACACCAGAAATATCGTACCAACTCCAGCGATAGCCATTAAAATCCATTGAGGGCTCATTTTCACTCTCTGTTGGCTGATAAGGTGGTCGCCTTCGATGCAGTATTTATCCATCATAAATACAGACAATCGAACAATCCATTGGCGACGCGAGGTATCAAATATCCGTTCCGTACTCCAGGCCATTGCATGAGTGGGCGACGAGACAGTTCAGTCATACCCATTGTATCCCAATATACTTTGTAACAGCCAGTGTGTATCTCTTATCTGGCTGCTAGCTAATATCCATGCCTGGCTATCGCTACCGTAGAAAAGTATCTGGTGGAGTGTGTCATTGAAACGTTGATAATTTAATTCTATGGCGCATAATGGGAGCATATGCTGCGCATATAATTTGGTGTGACGATTGTGGTGGCGGGAGGCAAGAAGAAGATCCAAACCAAATAGCAACTGTATGCATGGTGCTAATAAATGGTATGGAATGTGATGTGTAATTCATCGCCGTTGCCGTACCCAATGTGCGACGTCAGCGACGGGCGTTGGGTCTTCTTGCCGTTGAATTCCAAGGTCCCATTTCTAGGTCAATGGGATATTGACCGAACATCCTGCCCGGTTGAACCCTTGGGTTCAAAGAAATGTTGTGGTGAAAACTGGGGTAGAATTACGACTTCGAAAAGCTATGCTTTAAACTGGCGTAGAAGTACAACTTCGAAAAGCGATGCTTTAAACTGGGGTAGAAGTACGACTTCGAAAAGCGATGCTTTAAACTGGGGTAGAAGAACGACTTCGAAAAGCGATGCTTTATTAAATTGCGTTTTTTGGCACAGCATAATAGACGGGCAGAAGAGATCTGCTGCCTCATAATTTGATTAGTGTTGTAAAATGTTGGTATGGAAGATTAAAATCGGTTAAGTGTCCACTAGTCGCCACAACTTCTGTACCGGTCGCCGACACTCCCCTTGGGGAGTGCGAATCGTTGCATTGCGGGCCAGTCCATCACTGCCCGGGTGAACAGCAATCACCCGTCCAAGTCGCCAATGAGTTGGAGGGAGGTTTTCGTGACGAATGACGACGATGTCGCCCATTTGTAGATCGGCCTCGCGCTTTTCCCACTTGCTGCGTGCCTGGAGTGTCACCAGGTACTCATCACTCCATCGTTTCCAGAAATCTTGATGCACCTTCCTCAACCACTGGTACTGCTTGAGTCGGTTCAGTGGTACGTCGCCAACTTCGGGCTCAGGGACCGCAATAAGAGGACTACCAATTAAAAAGTCCCCTGGCGTCAGGGCTAGCTTGTACTCAGGATAATCATGTAGTGGAACCAGAGGACGTGAATTGAGGCACGCCTCGATACGTGCTGCAAAGGTATGGAGTTGATGGTACCACAAGGATTGGGACCCCACCAGTCGAATCAAATGGTGTTTAGCGGATTTGACTGCAGCTTCCCATAAGCCACCTTGATGGGGAGCTCCAAGTGTGATAAAGTGCCATGTTGTTCCTCCATTTGCCATTGCCTGCTGATTATAGTGGCACGTAAAGGCCGCCAAGTCTTCCTTCAAGTGCCGGTTGGCACCAACAAAGGCCGTCCCGTTATCGCTGTATAAGTCTGGGCAGGGTCCACGCCTGCTTGTGAATCGCGTAAAAGCATCTAGAAAGGCCTGCGAGGAGAGGTCCTCAATAACCTCCAACTGCACAGCCTTTGTGGCCATGCATACGAAGACTGCTAGGTAAGCCTTCATGGTAGTGCGGGATTGCTTCGTTCCCACCCGTAAGATGAACGGACCACAATAGTCCACTCCAGAAGCCAGGAAGGGGCGGGCGGCCTTTACCCTGTGTTTAGGTAAAGGAGCCATCTGTTGACGTATCAGTGTCCCACGTTGGCGTCGACAGGTGACGCATTTGTGCAGCACAGTCCATATTACTTGACGACCATGTAGAATCCAGTACTTTTGCCGAAGGGTCTGGAGCATGAGCTGCACTCCACCATGCAATGTGACCCTGTGTGTGTGAGTTATCAGTAACCAAACCAAACTTCCAGTTTTCGGTAAGACGATCGGGAAGCGTTGCTCATGCGGTAGCGTAGAGTGTGTTAGTCGGCCTCCGACTCGTAAGATGCCCTTGGTATCCAAATAGGGATTCAGTGACAGCAATGGACTATTGCTTGACAGTGGGCTACGGTTCCGCAACTGCTGAACTTCCTGGGGGAACGTAGCTTCTTGTTCCAAGAGGATTAGCCGTTCCAAGGCGTGGTCGATCTCATCAGCTCCAACCACTGGCTTTCTGAGGAGGTGGCGGTGCCCTTTCCACCATCTTAACATATAGTCGACTGTACGCAGAAGTCGTCCCAAGGTGCTGAAGCGCTCCGTCAATGGAATAAAGAGGCCGTCGCGTCGACGAGTCATCAAGATGCGAGTAGTGGACACCACGCCCGTGAAGACGGACGTCTTGAGTTCTTCAGCTACTTTCACCAGATCGTCTGCTTGAAGCTGCCCGGCTGGGCGGATCGGCAAGGGTCCAGTAGTCAGCCAAGTAGGACCTTGCCACCATAGGGAGTGTCGAAGTAGATCGGCAGCGCCGAGACCTCGGCTAGCACAATCAGCTGGATTATGAGCGGAGCGGACATGAAACCACCGCTCGGGGGAAGTCAACTCCTGGATGTGGCGTACTCGATTTGCTGCATAAAGTTTTAAGTTGGAAGGCTCCTTCCGTATCCAACACAAGACAATGCTGGAGTCTGACCAGAGATAGTACGGCGCCTTCTGTAGTCCAAGAGTCTGGCGTATGTTCTCAAAGGTAGCCGCCAAGAGGTGGGCGGCACAGAGCTCCAGTCGGGGAATGGTAGCGCCTTTGAGGGGGGCTACCTTGGTCCGGGCTGTCAGCAACGAGACTTGGACCCTTTCGTCAGGATATGTTGTCTTCAGATAGATGACAGCTGCATACGCACGCGAACTGGCATCGCAGAAGCCATGGATTGTAGTGGTTTGGTTGCTCTGCATTCCGAGCCATCGAGGAATGCGGACGTGGTTGAGGGACGAGAGCCCGTCCCGGAAGGAAGACCATGTAGCTTCTAAGTCTGGAGAGAGCGCGGCATCCCACGTAATGCCTGCTGTCCAAAGAGTTTGGATGAACATCTTGCCGATGATGACCACAGGAGCGAGTAGACCAGTTGGGTCGAATAACTGAGCAACCTCGCTCAGTACACGTCGTTTCGTGGGAGTGTGTCCTGGTGATGCTATTTCCACAGCAAAGAAGAGCTCATCTGTGGTCGGATCCAAACGTAGTCCAAGAACAATTGCCGTTGGGCACTCGATGACGAGCTCTGTGGAAAAAGAAGGAGAAACATCATTAGACAAAAAAGATATTACCTCTGCGCAGTTTGAGTTCCATTTGCGCAGCTGGAAGTGCCCAGCCTTGAGCACCCGATTGATGTCGAGAGCCAAGTTAGTCGCTTCGGTGGAGCTGTTACAGCTGGTAAGTAAGTCGTCTACATAAAAAGCGTTGTCGATCGTCTCTTTGGCCACCCTTGCGCGGGTGGGGTCCCAAATGACCGTATGGTTGTCTTGTGCGCACTGCACCATCGATCGCACAGAAGTTTATGGGCTGGATGCCATACCGTAGGTTACGGTGGTCAGTCGGAAGACCACCAGTTCATCTGAGGGAGATTCTCGCCAGAGAATCCGTTGAAAGTTCCGATGTTCTGGGGCTACCAAAACTTGCCGGAACATCTTCTCCACATCTGCTGTCACCGCAACCAGATAGCACCGGAATCGCAAGATCACGTTAACCAGTGAGTCTTGGATTGTTGGACCGACCAACTGAGTGTCATTGAGTGAGACACCCGTTGTCGTCTTCGCCGAAGCGTTGAACACCACACGGAATTTGCCAGTGACCGCGTGGTGCGGGATGTAATAGCATCTGAGGTGGTCGCCATGTTGAATAACCCGTTCCATATGTAAAAGCTCTTCATTATCCCGCATGAAGGTGATGTACTTCTCACGAATTTAAGGGTTGCTCTGAAGCCGGCGTTATAGGCTGTAGAACTGCCGGAGAGCGGAACGGTAGGAGTCCCCCAGCCTGGGGGCGTCTTGTCGGAAGGGTATCTGCACCATGTATCGCCCTTCTCGCGTGCGAGTGTACGTTGCCAGGTAGTGCCGGCTACACTCGTCTTCTCTGGTTTCGTCTATGGGAACTTCTTCCAGCTTCCAAAAGTTCTTGACCAGCTCTTCCAGGTTGTGTTCTACGGGCTGGTCAGTAGTAATCTGGCTATGCAGGGATTGCAATTTGTGTCCAGCCCGTTCCAAGGCGGCTGGACCGAAGACTACCCAGCCCAAGCGAGTTCGCTGAGCATGAGGTTCATCAGGTCGTCCATGAATGACCTCTCCTTGAACAAGTAGACCCCAGACATCTGCGCCCAAGAGGATGTCGATGCTGCCCGGGGTACCAAGATGCTTATCTGCTAGAGGTAGACCGGATAAGTGTGTCCACCTGGACACGTCCACATGATCTGTAGGAAGCATTGATGTAATGGTCTGTATGACCAAAACCTTGACGGTGATCGTGAATGGAGATCGGGTGGACCGAAGTGACAGCGTCACTTCGCCTTGAGCCATTGAGTGCTTGGAAGCGCCTATGCCATGTACGGCGACTTCCATGCGGGTTCTACAAAGATGGAGCTTGGTTGCCAAATCATTAGTGATAAAACTTACCTGCGACCCAGGATCGCAGAGAGCTCGAACCAGCTGTGGGTCCGAGGATGCTCCGACTGCGTAGACTAAGGCGGTGGCTAGCAGTACGGTAGCGCTGGTATGGCCTCAGCCTCAAAGGCATCTGGAGGTCCATGTTTCCTGTCCTGATAGAAGGCCCAGTTCGATGGTCCTGCTGTTTCTGCTTATCTCCGGAAGGCCTCCTCTGAGGTTGTGGAGGAGGTCCTTGGCTGCGGCAGAATAGCGTATGGTGTCGCCGTCCACAATGGCGACACAAAACTGATGACGGGCACTGAGGAGCGCTATGCCCTGGCTTCAGGTAATTGAAGCAGGCATCCTTAGTTCGGGCCAGGTTAAGGCGCTCGTAGTAGTCCATGGATCCAAACTTCTTGCATTGGGTAATGCGATGTGCACTTTGACAGAACAGGCACTTGCTGTCATCTGCTGCTACCACATGAGCGCGAGCAATCGGTTGCGTACGGTGAGGACCATGTCCGGTTGTCTCCTTGCGATGAGTAATGTAAGGCACCTTGATCTGTGACTCCAAACAGTGGGCTCTCTACGTCAAATACTGCAGCAAACTAGTCAGCGTTGGAATCGCCTTCGATGGGCTGAACATTCGCCATCCTTGTTCGGTAGCCCTTGGGAGCCTCGATACGATGATGGGTACTATCACCGCGTCCCACGAGGCCACGGGTAATTTCATTACCCGCAGTGGTCGCACTGATTCCTGTACGGCATCCACGATCCGTAGCAACGCCTTGGAGGTCTCGTCTGCCTCTGGCCGAAGATTCAAGAGCCGAGAGACCTGCGTCTCGGCTAATTGTCGGGGGTTATCCAACCGCTCCTTCAACTCCTTCCACAACTCCTCGTATCCACCATCGTAGCAGGTTCCTACCATCCCGACGTGGACTGGCAGGACTGCACTCCTTAGCTTCTGGAGTTTATAATAGTCCGGTAAATCGGCATTGTTATGTACCAGGTATTCGAAGATCTCCTTAAAGGCGATCCAGTTTTGCAACCTCCCATCGAAACTAGGGATTTGCACTGGATCCAACTTCAGATCCACGCGTGACGCCAACACGTTTTGCAATGGTGGTTGGTTTGCCCCAGGCGCAATTGGAGTGCTCTGGCCCTGAGGTCTGATCGGCGCTGCTCCCTCCGGCACCAAAATGTCGCGTATTTATCTTCCGAACGTCAATCAAGTACAGGGGAATCGCAGGTGTTTCTGTAATGTCCAGAGAAAAAGCCACTGTCTCAACCAATAAGATAACACGACACAGAGATTGAGTTTAGGTATTATTTATTACAATGATAAATTACAAAAGAAGGGTTCCACGAACGAGTATACAAATAGTATTATTTATTACAATGATAAATTACAAAAGAAGGGTTCCACGAACGAGTATACAAATAGCACGCGACCACGTCTGCTGAATGTCGAAGAAAGACTGAATGCTGCTCCATCTGAAGCCACGACCAAGTCCCAGGCAGCGTCGTGTCCATTCCAAGAATTGCGCCACGGCTGTGAAGTGCTGTCTCAGCATCGTCCCACGATTAGAAGTCCCATAGATGGAACGAATCCAATAGCTGGTACCATGCCCAGGCCTTAGACATCCATCGGAACACCAGAAATATCGTACCAAATCCAGCGATAGCCATTAAAATCCGTTGAGGGCTCATTTTCACTCTCCGTTGACTGATAAGGTGGTCGCCTTCGATGCAGTATTTATCCATCATAAATACAGACAATCGAACAATCCATTGGCGACGCGAGGTATCAAATATCCGTTCCGTACTCCAGGCCATTGCATGAGTGGGCGACGAGACAGTTCAGTCATACCCATTGTATCCCAATATACTTTGTAACAGCCAGTGTGTATCTCTTATCTGGCTGCTAGCTAATATCCATGCCTGGCTATCGCTACCGTAGAAAAGTATCTGGTGGAGTGTGTCATTGAAACGTTGATAATTTAATTCTATGGCGCAGAATGGGAGCATATGCTGCGCATATAATTTGGTGTGACGATTGTGGTGGCGGGAGGCAAGAAGAAGATCCAAACCAAATAGCAACTGTATGCATGGTGCTAATAAATGGTATGGAATGTGATGTGTAATTTATCGCCGTTGCCGTACCCAATGTGCGACGTCAGCGACGGGCGTTGGGTCTTCTTGCCGTTGAATTCCAAGGTCCCATTTCTAGGTCAATGGGATATTGACCGAACAACTACATTTTTACTCACTTCAAGTAATTCATCTACTTTGCCCTTTATTTTTTATAAAACCTCTTCATTTAAGCCTGGTGAAAGATGTTTTATATCCATCCACTTATATAAAGAAGTAGGATGAGGCAGGTGGAATTCAAGAGTTTCCCTCATAAAGTTATAAAGAGCAGCATTCCTAAAAAATATATTTTGAGAAAGCCATTTTTCGTCTTTAGAATAGGTTTTGTTCTTGGTCATTAGCATTTTTGCAAAAGTTCTTGCATTTTTGTTTACCACATGCAATTAATCAATTAACATTGATACCGTTTACGTGGCTGTTTCCCCATCTTTCTTTTTTGATAAGCTTCCTACTTTCAATATATTAACTTTGCGCCGCAAAGCAATATGTTTTAAATTGCTTTGTTTTCGTATGTCTTTTATCATTTTTTCTAAATTCTATATTTTAAGTTTTAATTTTAAAATTTAATTTTTTAGCCCTGGCAGTCTTGATCATTTTTTTGTGGGAAATATTCAGTACTGACATTTTTCTGAAAATGTTCGTCTGATATTGATTTAAACTCCTGTAAGGTTAAATCTACATCAGAACTTTGTGTATAAGTTGAAGGTTTCAAATAGGTTGCGATATTTGAACCGAACGAATTTGATATATTTCCAAGGTATAAACTGGGAACAGACCCTTTTCTAAGATTCTTTTTTAATATCAAACTTGTTTGAAAGTGTTTTTCACATAAATAAAGATTTTTATGAAGGACGTCTTCTTTTACATTACAGGCATCATGCCACTTTCTAAAAAGAACTTGGTTCTTCTCCCGAGCTGGAAATTTGAAATTTTTTTTTGACAGATTCTCCTGCCTCTTAGCTCCACAAGAGGAAATACAACATTTTACACGGTATCCGTACCTGTGCTTTTTCGTATCAGTTGAAAACATTTTAAATTTTAAAAATAAATTTTGCAGAAAAACTATATTTCGTCGTTAAAAATCTCAGTACCTCTTACTTTATTTATATAAATGTATTTACAAAAACTAACTGCACAAACCTTCAAAACAAATAGCTAGGTACTTTGTATCTGTTGTAGGTTGGACAGGTGGAATGTAACAGCACAAAATGTAGAGGGAACGTTTATGCCTGAATCACAAACGCACTTTGGCTTCGGCTTCGCCTGACGTTTACGAGTTCAGACATAGGAATTCAATGTATGCTATCACAAAAAAGCTTCGACCTCACGTTTCGTTTGGCAACCGTAATGAGAAAAACCTAATGTTACGTAATGTGACTCCAAACGGAAGCTCTAGTTCAAATGTACTGAACATTTGCTTTATCTGACAGCTCAACAGCTGTACAAAAAGTCAACAAACAAAATTAATTTTTTTTGAAAGTCATTCTAGTGAAGTCATGAATAAGCAATATTTAATAATAGTTGTTTTGTGTTATTCGATGAAGACAATGATAAAGATTATTTAATAATATAATAGTCCGGTCAAAATAGACAAAAAAATAGTGCTAGGTTTGCGAAAATTCGCATAAAGCTGAAAATTGGTACAGGCGTTGGGAACACCACTTCAAATAAATTAAGCAACACCCCCATCGATCCGACTGGTGCGTTAGAAGTTATTCAAAGTCAAAAGGTCAAATAAACGATTTTTACAATTTTTCTGGTAAACGGTATGTTTTATCATAAAAATACGTGACACAAAGTTGTAGACCATAAAATTATCTACAAAACTTGTAAGAATCATTTTTTTGTAAGAATAACCATTTCGGAGATATCGTGATTTTAAAACTTGAAGGGGGGAGAGTACGATAACTGAGACGCCAAGATTTAATAACGGTTTTCTGAAGGGGCGTCAAATGCAAGTATTTTTTACTATGGGAGGGGGGTCTACCTCGCCCCGTTTAGGAGGTAGGGGCGATTTTCGAAAAAAATGTCTTGAATGGAAAAATAAATATTAAAAAACAACGGCAATACTTAAAATACATTACTATAACGGTTTTAAAAGCCAGAAGTCTGTTCTTTAATCCTACATTTAAATTAAATTACTCGTTACAATAGTTTTCAAAATATACGCATTCAAATTCGAAATTTTGATAAAAAAACGTAAAAAAATATCTTTAAACCAATTTTGTTCAAAATTGTGAAATGGAAAATAAATTTTTTTTTTCTGTGATCGATGCTTCAATAAATATTTAATCGAACGCAAAAAACCAAAAGCTTTTATGTCTTCTAGTTCTTGTGAATATTGAAAATTACTGAAACTACTTTTTTATGAAATTTTAGATTCTTGGCATTTATTGTGATTTCATTAGAGGATTAATGTTGATGAAAGGTTTATCTTTGAAAGTAAAGTACAGCAATTCAGTTAGCGTTACCCAGAATGCATGACGAGGAGTTAGAATTGCGTTGCTTATTCATATTCATATTCATATTCATATTTATTTACTTTCAATCAGTTTACATTAATATCATATAAGATAATTACAATATAGAGATGAGAATAATATTGATTCTTAGCAACTATAAATGATTAATAAAAGGGAGAGATAATTTTTAATTTAAGTGTATATTTGTTTTGAGAAAATTTAACAAAAACTCATAGGCAGTTTTACTATAACTAAACTAGACTAGAACTACTTAAAACTAGATAACAAACATAAAAATAAAAAAAAAAAAAATACCGATTAAGCAGCAATATTTTTCAATATTATGTTTTCTTTGCATGAACAATTATACATAAATCTTTCGTATATGTTTAAACAGTTTCCTTTTATTGTAGGTATATTAGCAATCTCATGTAAGCCGACAGTTGAAAAATGCCAAGGAAGGTTAAGAATTGTCTTTAATATCTTGTTTTGACAAATTTGAATTTTTTTGTAGTGACACTCAGCACAATTATACCAACATGGAGCCGCATATAACATAGCAGGTAGGAAGACAACTTTATAAATAAGTAACTTATTTTCGATGCTAAGATGGGAGTTTCTGTTTAAAAGTGGAAATAGGATTTTCATTAGAAATTTTCCTTTTTTAACACTTTCGGAAATTTGTGTTGAGTATGTTAAGCTTTTGTCTAAGCAAACACCCAGATATTTGATATTTTGTTCCCATTGGATTGGGGCATTGCACAATTGTAGATTTGTTTGGGGCAAGTTTGTTCGCTTACGTTTCTTTGTAAAGAAACAAGCTTGTGACTTTGAAGGATTTATTTTTATTTTCCACGAATAGAAATAGGTTTGAATTGAAGTAAGAGCGTTTTGAAGATTGAACATAATTTGTTGGCAGCTATCGGAGACACTGTAAATACATGTGTCATCAGCAAAGAAAGATCTCTTGCAGTGATTAAGGACAGGGAAATCAGAAACATAGATATTGTAGAGAAGGGGGGAGAGGGTTGATCCTTGTGGGACACCCGCTTTAATTGAATGCAACGAAGATTTTTCTTGGGCAATTTGTACAAAAAACTTTCTTTCATCTAAAAAACTTTTAATAATTCTTATAATATACTCTGGGAAATCGTTAATTAAAAGTTTATGGACGAGACCATTATGCCAGACACTGTCGAAAGCTTTTTCAATATCAAAGGATACCATTCCAATCGATTTTTTGTGTGTTAGTGCTTTTTTTAAATCTTTGGTAAGCCTCATTACCTGATGAGTTGAAGAATGTTCTTTCCTAAAACCAAATTGTTCTGGTGGAAGAATGTCTTTAATTTCCACGATTTCTGTCAATTTAAGACAGATTATTTTTTCAAATAGCTTTCCTAAGCAGCTAAGTAAGCTTATGGGACGGTATGAAGTTAACTCCGTGAGTGGTTTGTTAGGCTTTGGAATGGGAACAATTTTTGCAATTTTCCATCTTTTAGGAAAATAGCCCAGCAAGAGACAGTTAGAGAAAATAACACTGAGAAAAATAAGGCATTGTTTTGGAAGACTTTTAATCATTTTGTTACTGATCTTATCGTAACCTGGAGCTTTTTTTGGTTTAAGATCTGTTTTAATAACATTTTTAATGAATTTCGCTGAGATTGATGGGACATTTTGGGAATCAACAGAAAACTGTTCAATTTTCATTAAACTGTTTTGGACTTGTTCATTGGTGATTCTGTCATTAAAGCTCTGAGTGATAGAGTGACCATTTTCAAAAATTTGAGCCAGTTCAGTGGCCTTTTCCAGACCAGTGATTAATTTGTTGCCGTTTTTATTTAAATGTGGTATTTTCGAGTTTTTCCTTTTGAGGATTTTTGAAAGTTTCCAAGTAAGTTTATCATGTTTCTTTATCTGACCTAAAGTTTTGTCCCAATGTTTGTTTCTGATAACTTGGAGTTTTTTGAGAACTAATTCATTAAGAAGTTTCAGTTGAAATTTCAGATAATTTGTTCTCTGCCTTAGGTATCTGCGTCGCACAGTGTTTCTAAATGTGATTGTTTTTTTGAGATCTTCAGTTAACACAGGGTCGTAAAAACTATTAGATTGAGGATAGAGAGGAACTGAAAGTTCAACTGAATCTTCTAAATTGAGTTCAAATTTCTGAATATTTTCATCAATAGCTTCTATGGTGTTCATAGAAGTTTGAGAAATCGATTCATATTTACTTTTCAAACACGATTTAAATTTTTTCCAGTCTGCCTTACTGAAATTGTATCTATGTTCTGAAAAGGATAACTTTGCATTATGCTTCACCTCAAAAATAACTGGAAGGTGATCGGATGCAAGATCGTTTTCTACTGAAGGGCATGATAATAAGTTTTGACAGTTAGTCAAAATAATGTCAAGGGTTGAAGGGAGGCCTCTACCATTTGCCGGAATGTACGTTGGCTCACTTGAATATGAGATGTCGAAATTTTCAAAATGTTTTAAGTCAAATAAAGTTTTTCCCCATTTATTATCTCTAGGGCAGCCCCATGAGGAGTGTCTACTATTTAAGTCACCACAGATGACAAAGTTATTATTATGCCTTATAAGTTTCACAATATCTGATTTAAACATTGAAATTCTATCTTTTCTTACTTTTCCTCCGGGAAAATATGCAACAATGAACTTGACATGCCCTATATCTTGCAATTCAACTTCCATAGAAATTGTTTCGATTAAAACCGTTTTTTCTATTTTAAGTAATCTGTGCTTTATATTTTTCTTCACTAAAATACAGACTCCCCCACCTTTGCTTGTTACTCTATCTAACCTATAACAAAGAAAATCCTTAAAATAAATATTAATATTTTCTTTAAGCCATGTCTCAGTAAGGAGTGCTATTTCAATGTTGTGTTTTAAAAGGAAATTAATAAACTCAATTTGTTTTTTCTTCAAACTCTTGGCATTCCACAAGCAGATCTTAAGTTTACTTGCCATTTTTATTTGTATAAAGATATTTGATGCTTAAATCAGCAATTACGTTAAATTGATCTTCTTTAGTTTTACATAAGGAGAGTTTGGATAACATCTCGTTCTTTAATGAAATTAATTCTTCAAAGGTAAATAAATCATTGTTTACATTTTTTTTGTCTAGGGGAACATTTGGAGTTGGAACATTAACAAATTGATGAGTGGGTGACTTTCTGTTTTCTGGTGGAGTGGGATAAGAGTGAGCAGGAGGGTTACATTGGATGGGTACATGTGGTGGACGTTGTTTAATAAGAGGGAAATCGGCAGTGCGGTACATAAAGCTGTTCCGTTCTCTTGGCTTTGAGTTATGGCTGGCGTTGGATCGTCCCCTGGTTTTGTTTCGTTCTCGCAAAAGGTTCTGGATTTCAATATATTCAAGTCTTTTTTTACAGTTTGCATCGGTTGCTGAGTGGCTCTCACCACAATTTACACATTTGAGAGTTTTTTCTTTATTTGGACAAAAAGAAGCGTTATGTTCTTCTGCGCAAAGAGAACATGCAGTCTTGACATGGCAAAAACTGGATCCATGGCCAAACATCAAACACTTGTGGCATTGGGGGACAAAGTGTGGACTTTTTTTATAATAATCCCAATAAACAGTTATATTAAAAACTCTTTTGCAATTTTTTCTGAGTTCGTTAAGCTTTTTACTTTTATTTTTTAAATAAATGAGGTAGTTGCACTGATCTTTAAATTTAGGGGTTTTAACATTCATAGTGTGAACTTTAAGCACTTCAAGTTTCAGATTTTCTACAAGTTCATCTCTGAGATCTTCTTCTTTTATTTTGTGCAAACCGTAGAGGACAACTTTAAATGGTTTATTTTCTTTAGTGTTATGCGTAAAGAAAGGAATTTTTAAATCAACAAGCGATTTAGTCACTTTTTGGATATCATTGACGTTATAAAAATTTACACGACAACCGAGGGAAGTGTTTTTACATTGAAAATTGTTGATACTTTGATCCTTTATATATTTAGCTACGAATTCACTATTTTTACTAAGTAGATGGATAGGGGGGAATTCAATTTGATTTGAATTAGTTTTCAATTTCTGGATTGGTTCATCGTCCATGTCAGAAAGATCTGATAATATTTCAAACCGGTTAGATGAGGATGAGTTGGCTTCCATTTTGGAAAGTTTTGGTTTGGCAAGGGCCGGGTTTTCATCCGCAGATGAGCCTCTTGCTCTTTTTAAGTCCGAAGGAATTTTAACAGTTTATTTATTTCAAAGAGGAAAGAGCACTAATCGTAATACGTCTACTAACGCTGACGTCTCGGATAGAACTGGAATTGCGTTGCATTCCACTTTCTAGTCAGTCAGTTTGTGAGTAAGGAGTCAGTTGAAAAAATCAAGTCAATTTACAACTCACATGATGTATTTAAAGGGTATGTCAGTCTCGTCAATGAAGTCATCGTCTAGGTTTTCACTTTGGATGGTCGAAGTCTTTAAATTGCAGACCAACACTTTCTCTCCCATAGACAAGACCTGACTATACTATTTTGTATGTCCAATGTCCGCGGAGCGGGCCACCCAGGTACAGTTGATAAAAAATACAATTGACATAGGCGCCTGCCTGACAGCCAGACCTACCCTAAGCGGAGCAGCGAAGTTGCGTGAGCGGGTGTGCCCCCGAAAAGGGAGTTAAAATCCCTACATCCCCCGAAGCGGGCCACCCAGGTGCTGTTGATTAAAAATACAATTGACACAGGCGCCTGCTAGGCAAAGAAGTTGCGTGAGTGGATGTGCCCCCCAGAAAAGGGGTGACACGCCTCAATATCCGCGGACAAAATAACCGCATACACTCGACCTCGCACATACCCCAAGTCCTATAGTGTGCCCAGGCAGGGGGGTTGCAGGGGGGCAGCATGCCCCCCCTTACATAGGTCATTGTTTATACACCGTAATATTATGCGTCGCGGATATTTTGACGCGGATATTTTGTCCGCGGACATTTTGTCGCGGATATTTTGACCCGGATATTTTGTCCGCGGATATTGAGGCGTGCAGCCCGAAAAGGGAGTTAAAATCCCTAGATCCACACAGGTACTGTTGATTAATCCTTAAAGTTAGATTACCGTAAATACCAAAAATAAAAATCTCATAAAAAAGTAGTTCAAGTAATTTTCAATTTTCACAAGAACTAGAAGACATAAAAGCTTTTGGTTTTTTGCGTTCGATTAAATATTTATTGAAGCATCGATCACAGAAAAAAAAATTATTTTCCAATTCACAATTTTGAACAAAATTGGTTTAAAGATATTTTTTTACGTTTTTTTATCAAAATTTCGAGTTTGAATGCGAATATTTTGAAAACTATTGTAACGAGTAATTTAATTTAAATGCAGGATTAAAGAACATACTTCTGGCTTTTAAAACCGTTATAGTAATGTATTTTAGGTATTGCCGTTGTTTTTTAATATTTATTTTTCCATTCAAGACATTTTTTTCGAAAATCGCCCCTACCTCCTAAACGGGGCGAGGTAGACCCCCCCTCCCATAGAAAAAAATACTTGCATTTTACGCTCCTACATAAAACCGTTATTAAATCTTGGCTCGGTTATCGTACTCGTGCCCTTGAAGGAGTCACGTTGTTCATGATATGCACATAATGTATGTATATGCCAAATGCATAAATTTAGTCCAGTGTTGGTACCAAAATTGTTGTACGTTTATTCTTTACCGAGATATAGCTCTTCGAAAAACAGGTAATTTTTTAGAATTTGCTAAAAAAATTCCAAAAAAATTCAGCTTATTTCTTCTATTAGACGAAAACTAGTGCGAGGTTTTAGTATTATGAGATTTTCATACGACATTTTTGAGAAACTATTAAACAGCAAAAATCGTAGTAGGAAAATCTCGTAATACAAAAACCTCGCACTAGTTTCCCAACGTCTGTACATACCAATTTTCAGCTTAATGCTAATTTCTGCAAACCGAAATGTCTATTTTGACCGGACTAAAAATATTGAAACTTAAAAAGTATTTTATTTATTTCTGAGCACAAATTGCATTCCCAATAATCACAATGCGACGATAATGCATATTGCAATTAATGAATTGTCATTTTAGAAAAGTCTTAAAGACATACAAAGAAAATTTAAAGCGGGTGCATCGTAACGTAGACGAATCCGAAGCCAAAGCGTGTTTGTGATTCAGGCACTAGATACACAGACTTTAATACACATAAGTTCAAGGTTAACTGTGTTAGGAATACAAACCAAGACGGAAACGAGATTGGAATGAAGTGCCAACAAAACACCACGTCCAGGTGAAGAGCTTCCAGGAGTTTAAGCAAAGTGAGAGTAGTAATGAAAACAAACAAGGGAAGCATTGAAAGTTCAAAAGAAAGTGAGTTTAGCTCACTGAATTGTTTTATTATAAGTATTATTATAGTAAATAATTTTTATTAAAGTATATTTGTGAATGAGTGGTACGTTGCGACTTTATTGAAATTACAAAGCATTGATACTCCTGCGAGTTGGATACTCAACGGTATTTTAATGGTTGCCTGGTTTAACAGATATAGGCCAGTAAAAATAGACGATTTTTTTGGTCAAACTCGCACTAAATTTCCGATCCAATTTTTTATTTTAATAAGGTTAAAGATCACTTACTGAGTATAAAAACACAAAATGCTAACAAATCCAGGTATAGCATAGAAAAAACGTTTTTGGTCAATATCTCGGAAACTATGAAATTTAGAGCAAAAGTTATTCAGACCAATATTAAAGAAAATAAAATTTCGCATCTTTTGTTCTCAGCAAACAAATGCTTGCGTCTATTGAGGGGTGCTACGGCAGACGCAATGTTCCAAAGTTATACCAAAGAGTAAAACATTCGTCCAATGGTTACAAAACCCGAGCGGAAGCCTGTAGAAACGGGGGGGGGGGGGGAATGTCGTAGTAGACACGCAGTCGGTACTGAGAATTTTTAAAGGACACTTCTGCAGACTGTTGAACGGCGAAGACAATCAATCGCTGTCAGGCAGAATGATCCATTCGATTTGGATGATGATGAAGAAAATCTCCGTCCACCCGACCAAGAAGAAGTTCGGGTAGCAATATCTAAACTAAAGTTCAACAAGGCTCCTGGAGCAGATGGCCTTACGGCTGAACTCTTCAAAGCAGCGGGAGATGACTTGGTGAGGAGCATACACCAACTCATCTGTACAATCTGGTCGGATGAAGGAATGCCTCACGAATGGCACCTCAGTATTATGTTCCCTATCCACAAGAAAGGAATCTACTATAAAATCTTGTCGGCCATTCTGTGTGAACGTCTGAACCCTTTCGCACGTAAAATGATTGGCCCCTATCTGTGCTGTGTTTCAGGCCCGGTAAGTCAACCGTCGACCAAATTTTCACACTTCGAAAGATTTAAGAAAAGACCCAAGAATTCCAGGTCGATACTCACCACCTTTTTATCGATTTTAAAATTGCATATGACAGCGTGAACAGGAACGAGCTATACAGAGCCATGTCACTACTTGGCATCCCTGCTAAGCTCGTTCGATTATGCAGGATGACTGGAGAATTCGCGCTGCTCCGTCAAGGTTGGTGAGAACACCACCGACTCATTTAATGTCGAGAAAGGCTTACGACATAAACCTCTTCAACATCATTCTTAAGGCAATCGTTCGCAACTCGCATGTCAACAGCAGTTACAATTTTTTTAAATCCGTTTAATTTCTTGGCTATGCTGATGATAGTGACATTTTTGGAGAAAGCGAGCTGTCAGTGGAGCATTCGCAAGTATTGAAGTGGAGGTGGCGAAAATGGGTGTGGCTATAAATGAAGATAAAACAAAGTATATGCTATCCTCGGGTACAGAACATCATCACCGTAGACAGGCTAAGGTGCTTTGAGAGAAAGAGTTTTCGGGTGATATTCGGTCCTGTGTGTATCCATGGAGTATGTAGGAGAAGACTCAAGGATGAACTGTAAGGGCTATACAGCGACACTGACTTGGTAAAGAAGCTCAAAATACAGCGCCTTAGATGGCTGGGCCACATTGAACGTATGGATGAAAACCTTCCAGCCCGACGAGTCTTCAATTCCAACCCGGAGGGCCGACGCAGTTCTGGAAGACCCCTCTAAAGCGACGCGATCAAGTGGAGAACTACCTCAACCAACTTGGTGTAAGCAACTGGAGGCCACTGGCTACGGGACTGGCTTAGCCGGCGAGGATTTTTGGGTGAGGCCTTGGTCCACAATGGACTGTCTGCGCCACTTTAAGTAAGTAAGTAAGTAAGCTTTATATATCAAGGAAACGCGAAATAAATATTGCCAGCTCATCTTACAGCGAGATTTACGAAAGAGTTAATAAAAGTTTCCCCAATAAGAACTGCGAATTTAATTTAATTTAATTTTGGTGCGGGCAAACACCCCCATTTATTCGGCTTAAAACAAGCTACAAATGAACTTAATCTAACTTAAAACAAGGTTACTTATAGCTATGGGCGGGAGTTTAGGTGGTTAAGGAGAACAATTTTCAGATTCGAAGTACTTAAGTTGAAATCGAAACTATCAATAACTATAATGAGTTGAAGACGATCATTATAGGGAGGAAGTATGAGAGGGTTTTGCCAAGGTAAACCACGGAGGGCTAAACGGAGGAACCTTTTTTATAATGCTTTCAATTCTTGAGATATGGACACCTTGAAATGGAGACCAACTTGAGAAGCATATTCAAGTAATGGTCTAACGAAGGTTATGTATAAGGAGCGGGTGACATAAGGATTAGTTAATTCTTTAGAATATCGTTTAACAAATCCAAGAGCTGAGTTGGATTTATGGATTAATTCACCTATGTGAGAGAGGAAGTTAAGCTCTCGATTGCACAACACACCAAGATCCCTGATTGAATTTACGATAGGTATAGATTGGTTGGAAAGGTAATAGTTACGGGGAGGCAGTACTGAGCCCTTATGAGAAAAGGTTATGGACTGGCATTTGCCTACATTCAACTCCATACAGTTTTTTTGACACCAAATTGAGAAATTATCTAGATCAAATTGTAATTGGGTTGAATGATTTGCTGAAGATATCGTTTTGAAAAGCTTAGAATCGTCAGCATACAATGATATGTTAGAATGCTTTATGACAATTTCAATATCATTTATGGCAAGGATGAAAAGAAGAGGGCCTAAGTGACTACCTTGTGGGACACTCGAAGTGGCAATAAATGGGTTAGAAAGTGAATTCCTGAAACGCACTCTGTAGGAGCGTTGGCTAAGGTAAGAGGACAACCATTTTAAGGAGATAGGTTCAAAACCACGGGCTGTTAATTTAAAGAGTATGAGGTGATGAGAAATTTTATCAAAGGGCTTACTGAAATCAGTGGTAATTCCATTCCTGATTCAAGTGCAGAGAGAGAAAAAACACAAATTCAATAAGATTGGTGGTCGTGGATTTATACTTGAGAAATATATGTTGTCTGGGGGATATTAGAAACCTGCAGCAGAAGCTGATAACTTCATAAATGAGACATTCGAAAATTTTTGGAATATAAGAAAGTTTTGCAATGGGACGGCAATTTTTAACAGCATTCTTAGCGCCTTTTTTGTGAATCGGTGTTACAAATGATGTTTTTCATATAAAGGCCTAGAGAAAGAGACATTGTTGGAAAGTAAGTTACATGAAGTAAGTTACTCGTTTAGTTACGCGTAACTAATATGAATAAGTTACGCCCAATATTTGGCGTAACTAATGTAACTAATGTAACTAAATGAAACTAACTGTAACTAAATAAAACTAACTCTAACTTAATAGTACAAAATAAAAAAAATCACATTTCATCCTGAATCCCAATCGACTATTGATAAAATTCTTTTATTAGCAAGGGCAACGGCAACCTGGCAAAGAATACATATTGAAATTACTATGTTCCTGATGAAAAGGAAATCTAATAAAATATTATATTCTTGGAGCATACAATAGATTTTTACTTACATTTAAAGTTTTCCCTTCTTTCTTGAGATTCCTGGACATTTCTTTGTTTATTGTGATTTATTTTTGTATGGTTAATTCAGATTTGATCTCAGATTTGGTCTCAAATTTCAGATTTGGCTCGCCCAAAGGAAATCAAACGAGATCTATTTTGCTTTATTATTTTTAATTTTTTTTTTTTTTTCAGAAATATAGTAATTTAAAAATGTTTTCCTTGCCAGGAATGCGAAGGCAATCAATCTTAATCATGCAGCTTTGCCATAAAGCAGTATAGTCAATCGTCATTCGAACGGGTTTGTGGACGGAACTTCTTAATTTCAATTTAACATAAAATGTGAGTTTTTGTATTTTAAAAATTCTATTAGTTATAGTTAGTTACATTTAGTTACAATTAGTTACATTTAGTTACATTAGTTACATAAGTTACATTAGTTACGTGTAACTAATTAAAATTTCACAGTTACGCGTAACTATCCAACACTGGACAGCGATAAATTAAAGATTTGAGAAAGTGGAAGGGAGAGTGATTCAGAACATCTTCTTAGAAGAATTGCTGGAACGTTATCAGGCCCAACAGAAAATTCTTCACTCAGCTGACTTAATTTATTTTCAATAAGAGTTTCATCAATAGTAAGAGGAAAAAAAGGCCCAGTGGAAAAGTTTTGAAGGCACCTGAAATAAGTCTCGTCAGGTTGAAAAGACTCATCAGTGAAGGATTGTTTGAAAAATTTGGCAAACAAGTCAGATATCTGTGGGGGTCATTTGATTTTTCATTTTCCAGGTAGAGGGAGGGAGGAAAACCATCAGACTTTGTCTTATAGTTGACGAACTGGAAAAATGACTTGGGATCATTTATTACGTTGGATTGACTTTCATTTAAATAGCGTACATAAAGGATATTGAAAAGTTCATTGAATTGGAGACAAATTCCAAGATAAATGGAATAATCCGAGACGGATCGAGAACGCAGAAAACTTTCCCATACCATATTTCTCCTGTTTCTTAAAGAACGCAACTTTCGATTATACCAAGGCGGAGACGATGGTGATGTTCTACGCATTAAGGTTGGTACATTGAGAGAAATAGATTTATTCAATTCTCTATAGAATGTATTAGTTGCATCATTGATAGAATTATTTGTGAAATTGAAGGACACATTACTAAAGTACTCATTTATTTGTCTAAAATTGGCTTTGTGAAAGTCAAAAGAAGAAGCAGAATTATCGGAGTTTATGATGGGACACTCTTTAAAAAGAGAAAAAAACATAAGCAAGAGCTACAGTACGTTTGCAACGAACTGTTGGATACCCTATTCCCCATATTTTTGTATGTGCATGCGTCTGCCTCCCGCAAACAGCCGATGTTTCAGAAAAAAATTCTTCTTTAGCAGACAGAAAAAAATTCAATAACATTAATTTTATGCGGTGTGATGTTCAATTAGTGCTGGCGCAATAAAAAAAGGAGTGCGCCACGCCCAAAGTTAAAACGTTTTATTGCCAAGGCAATTGTTATGAGCTCAGTGACATTCAATTTTATTCTTGCAGATCGATTTGAACAAAAAAAGACAAAACTTAAATTTTTAAAAATTAGATTTGGAATGGAAATAGCGATTATGTGTGTTTTTTTTAACAATTCTTATACCACACTCTGCTACGTAACCATGGAATATAAATCTAAGTGTTCATCTGTTTACTTCAAAACTGCGACCGATAGTTAAAAAACGTTAAAAAAATTAATGCATTATACGACTTTTGACGGAAACGCCCCTTAAAAGTGGGCGTGTCTAAAAAATTTTAAGCACTAACTGCGCTTTGATCAGTATTTAGGCATATGTGTAAGACTACAGCTGAATCGAGTAGTTTTTAAACAATCTTACCTGAACAAAGGTATTTTACCAAAATCACGCCTTTAAAAGTGGGCGTATTGAAAAAATTTACAAAAGAAAATGTAGAGATATATTTTTCAAATAACGAACGGAAGGAAAAAGGTTTAAATTAAACATTGGAAATGCCTTAAATTCTTAAGGCTGCGTTTTTCGTTCTTTCATGAAAAGTAGGCGTAAGCCACGCCCAAAATTCAAAAATTTCTTTTCATACACAAACCTTTTAGTTTCTATTAAGAGACGCAAAATTTTGGCTTGTGGATTCATTATAAATACCGTTTATTTACAAAAACAATTTTTGTATAGTTTCTAATGAAAAGTGGGCGTCAGCCACGCCCAAAATCAATTTTTTTGATTTCATACACAAGATGTTTATGTGCCAGTAAGACCCACAAAATTTAATGTTTTTCGCTTTAATATAACAATTGTTATTTTATAAAAACAATATTAATGTTTTTGTATGACAAATAGGCGTAAGCCACGCCCAAACTGAAATATTTTTGTTTGATTGGAAGAAAGTTTACCTAAAGCTTACGTGTGCAAAATTTTAGCGTTATGCTTTTATCGTAACTGTACAAAAAACATAATTTAATTTTATTAAATTGAGGTTGTTCAACAAAAATGGCGGTTGTGGGCGTGTTTGTGGGCGGATTTTACCGGTTCAAGAACTTAGCCTTACTCTTGAACCAAAGATTATATATACCAAATTTCAGCTTTCTAGCTCAAAAATTGCGACCTCTAGAGAGTATACATACGGACGGACGGACGGACGGACGGACGGACGGACGGACGGACGGACGGACGGACGGACGGACGGACATGGCTAAATCGACTAAGCTTTTGATTCTGAGTCAGAATATATATACTTTTCTATACCTAACGGTATTATTTCTCTATGTTACAAACTCCACACCAAATACAATATACCCATTCTATGGAATAGGGTATAAAAAGAGGGGGATGATAACTGTCAATCATTGAAAGGGGAATATACCAAAGAGACATACTAGAATTGTCTGGGTCTGTTGAGAAGATTAAATCGAGTTGTCTAGTTGATATGATTCAATGGGCTGTCCAGGTAAAATGTAGCAACACATTACAAAGATAGTTTTTTGGGGAAGTTTAATCCTTATTGATATATCTATCTATATATATAAAAATGGATGTATGTTTGTTTGTTTGTTTGTTTGTTTGTAAATATGTTATGGACTCTGAAACCGCATACCCAATTGAGCTCAAACTTTCAGAAAATCTTTGGTATTATTTCGAGAATGTTCCTGCAGGGTTTTGTCCACATCGACCATCCAGTTTGGCCATAAGACGAAGAAAAACACGCCGGGTCCTTGAAAAGCTTCTATATTAGAAATGTTTAATTTAAAAAATCGTTTTTTTTTTTTTAATGATTGTAATTTACGGATGGCTTGAGGGCTAAATATTTCTTGCAAGACCTAGCTGTTTAAAGGGTGAAATATAGTAAAAAAAAAAATAGTAGGTATCCTATTGATTTTTTTTTTAATTTCCCATAGAAAAATCTATTAAAATGCTTTTTTTAAAGCTATCTACTGAAGTCTCTTATTTTGAAACAATGCAAGGTTAAGAAAATTGCATTTAATTAGTTCATAATAACAACAATATCTTATCAAAATTGAATGGAAACTACAATTCTTAATGCAGTTGAAATGAACTTGCAGTAAAAGAAAAGGAAAATAGTTCGAAGAAAAAGTTTTATACACCATACATATTTTAATATGCAACTGCAAATTCAATTTTATTTACCTTGTTTTGATTCAAGTTGCATTTTAAAATACTTCAAAAACAGTAAAGATGCAAAAATACCAAATATTGGAAAAGGCAAAGCAGCAACAAAGTCTTTAGGGAAGCGGAGGGGGATGGCAGCAGTAAAAGATGAACGGCTAAACTGATTGAGTTCCTACAATCATTAATCATATATTAAATATGCTTAGTTTGTTTGTGTGAGTGTTATCAAATTAGTCAGTCAGTACATTATGTATACCTACCTACAACCTACATTTTTCAATGATTTTAAAAAAATAAACCAAAACCAAAAAGTTTAACTTAACGATAATCATAAATTTAAATTGGTAGGTAGCGAAGAAAACGCTTAACTTTTGCCTGTTGGAACATTCAAGTAACGATGTTGTGCAAAAGGGTTTCGTTGATGTCCTGACCAACTACAAAAATAACGATTGGCTTGTTAAACATGCACCAAAAAAACGATGACGTCAACAAAATAAACTATCAAATTCAAATTGAAATTTTCGGCAAACAAATGAAATACAAATCAATTGATACATTTTTGGAGTAGGAACAAACTGCCAACTACCCAATCGAATTCTTGAACTCATTGGAGCCATCTAGAATGCCACCAAATGAATAAGTTCTCAAAATAGGTTCACTTTTGATGTAAATGCACAACGTGCAACCGCAGAAGCTGTGCAGCGGAACCAGACTTGCCGTAAAAATAAACTCTTATCAAATTTAATCGAGGCCAAAATTATTACCGGCAAGAGCAAGGGCGAAGTTGTCCTGATTCCGCAAATACCAATTCTTTCGACAGATTTGCCGTTTACCTATAAACGACTGCAATTTCCCTTACGCCTAGCCTTCGCAATCACCATCAATAAAGCGCAGGGATAGTCGTTAGCTATTGCTGGCCCTAATTTAGAAAATGCATGCTTTTCGCACGGCCAGTTGTATGCCGGATGCGCCAGAGTTGGAACACCTTAAAATGTATACACTTATACATCTAACAAAAAAACTAAAAACATTGTATATCCGCTTTCACTACGTTAGTAATAAAATAATTTTAGCATTAAAAATCAAATAAAACAATGCAAAATATAATACGACTTCTGTTTTTTAAGTTATTAAATTATAACCATTCAATAATAATGATTCACATTTTCAGTAAATAAAAGTAAACTTATGAACGGATGAACTAAAAGGAAAATTTACAATTGGCAATTGCCAATTTTTCAACTTAAAAACAACGAAAAAAGAGTAAAGTACACTCGGGCGTATGCGTACTTTTCTGACTTTATTTAATTTAAAAAAAAAAATACCATCCATGTTCTCATAGTTTAGACAAACTGATTGGACGGTATAAATGTAATAAATGAAGAAGTCAAACATATCACGCTATCTGCTCGGAAGGGCAGGACAACGTCTGCCGGGACAGCTAGTAATCAATATTAGATGAGGAAGAAACTGATTGAAGAGATGAATCTAGGGTATTTTTAACGGAAATTAGCACACCCCGACAAGGGAAAACATTGGGCTCTTTGTTAAGGTCATCGCGAAAAACATTAAAGGAAGGTGGGAACAACTCTTGGCTGTTGAAGCTTATAGTTAAGTTGGTCTCGGTTAGAACATAGATGTCGAAGAGAAGAGCGTGAGATTGCTGTAAGACCTTAATGGTTTCCGAGCGAAGGCCTCTAACATTTTGATAATAAAAAGTTAGAGGAAGTTTAAAAGGTAAATTAGGGACGAAACAATTTGTTGAGGTCCGCCCTGGTCCTTTCAAGATGAGATATTCTGTTGGAGTTGACAAATGAAGCAAATGTAGAGAGGTCATTATCCACATCGAACGAGGTGAGATTTAGTTTCTCATGAAAGCGGACAAAGATTTTTTGTAGTTCAGTATGATCAGCGGGAAGTCCTTCTTGATTAATAGAAACTATTAAATTAGTCCTGGTCACACCATTAACGCAGACATTATCTTTGTCGTGAAGATAAGCAAGGTAGAGTCAAACATTGGAATAGATTCGTTGCTTACGGAGGCGGGAGAGAACATAACGTCCATCATCATTTTGATCGCCGAGATGTTTAGTAAGAGTTATTCTATGAAGATTTTAAACAAGCACTTAAACATCCTTAAACTGGAGAATTCAACTTCACACGATTCAAATAAAAGACACCAAAGACTTCACTCAACGTTATGATATTTTATTCATAAATAATACGTCTTTTATAGTGTACTTAAAAAAAGCTTACTCTACGAATAATAATAACAAAAATAAAATATAATAAAACTAAGTCACATAACTAGAACACTTTGGTAATCAAATTCGTAGGTGCACCGTCATCAACGTTCACGTACTGCTGGTTGACGGTTGACCTACTGACTACCTATGACATAATACGAATGTGTTAATAATTATGTTATTGGAACTTTACATTCTCCCCCGCGTTGAACGATGGTTCAACTATCTAAGTAACTGTTACAACGAAATCTGACTCCTGTTTTGGTTGTCGAGGCTTAGGCCTTGGTTTCAAGGAGATGATGGACGATCCGTTTGATTTTCGGTTGCAGGTAAGATAGATGATTATTGCGATTATCAACAGCAAAGCTAGATATCCAATTGTGGCGTTATGATAAGTGTGAACTTGGAGCTTATGGGGTAATTCGAGAATTTCTTGATCAGCGATTATTTTGTGTAGGTCAGTGAGGTTTTTAAGTTGAATCTTGTATTGAGTGCTATTGAACGGCTGAAGCACTGACGCATGACGCATTGCTGTTGATATATCAGAGATGTTGCCAAAGCAGGTGTAGGATGTCTGTAGTCTTGTGGAAAATTTGTTATGCCCTTCGATAGTTATGTGGTCTTGTTTCAATATACACCCTGCTTGCAGTGTTAATATTCCGAAACCCTCTAAATCCATTTGTAGATTTCTTCTGCCGCAAATTGCTGTGAGTCAAGACGGAGTTTTTGTAAAATATAGCTATTGATTATTGTGGTGCATTTGAATTCACGTCGAATTTGCTTCTGATTTCTTTAAGGAGCATGTATTTCTTGTTTCGTTGTTTAACAGACCCAATTCACAAGAGCAAACTTCTGCTCCCTTGCTGTATCTAGCATGTAAATTAAAGCATAAGAAGCGTTCTGAATTAAAGTTGATGCAAGATTTCATATCAGATGATTGCATTGAAAGGTATTGGTCGCGATGGGTGTTTACAGCCAGCATTGGTGCACACAGATCAATGGTTAGTACGATGTTGCTGTATACATGATGTCGTTCAATGATAATCCTGAGGATGTTTTTGATGATGCGTCAAAAACGACTCGAAGTTTGGTTGTGCTACTGTCTTCTTTTAGAACACAATGTTGAGGTATGAAGTAATTAGGCGCTTGTAGGTTATTAATATCAAGTTTGGTCATATGGCCTAAATCTTCGTATTCTTCCATAAATTGAATGTATTGTTCTTTTACTTCTTTGTTCTTTGCTAATCTTCGTGCTAGAAACCTGTTGACTGCTATGTCCTAGGATTTTCCTAGTCCGGATGTATCTCCATGAAATGGTAGTTTGACAATAAATCGTCCTTCACTGCTTTTTTGTGTGTTTTGTGCAAAATGGGCCTCGCACATCTCTTCGTCTCTTGATAAGTTGCTGCCTTGTGTTTTTACTTCTTCAAGGCTCTATAATCGTTAAATCATTTGATGGAGGTCGTTGTCCTCATAAGTAGAGATGCCACAAGTTGCTGTATTTGAATTCGCATCTGATACCTTTCCTGCTATCACCCATCCAAGAACTGTATTTTGCAATGTGGGTAGATCATCTGCTAAACGTGTCTGCCCAATAGAAAGTAGTTGATGATAGAATTCTGCACCAATAAGAATATCAATTTTCTCTGGTCGATTGAAAAATGGGTCTGCTAATGGTACATTCTTTGGAATTGCCCATGGTGAAGTGTTGAAATGTTGAGATGGTTGTGGAGATATGATGTGTGGTAGAACAAAAGCTTCTAATTGGGTATTAAAGCCACTTGTTTTTGACTGCAATTTGACGTTTACTCGATGATGAGATTCACGCTTTCCATTACCAATGCCTTGAATGTTGATGGATTTATGTTTGGAGTGAAGACCTAGTTTCTTTACGAGGCGTTCTGTTATAAGATTTACTTGTGAACCGGAATCTAATACTGCTCTGCATTCGATCCTTTGTCTATTGTTTGTTATCAGCTCTACTACGGCTGTAATATGTATTGATGCTTTCCTGGATTTTTGGATGCTGATAATGTTAAATTAAATTTGTTTGAGACCTTTCATTAATGTCCCCTTCTTTGTTCGTTGCATGTTTGTTTGTGAAGGATCCCTTGTTATGGCTCTCGCGATGTAATAGTGTGTTGTGTTTATGGTTGCATTTAAAACATCCTCTTGAAATGCAAGTTTTGACACCATGACCAATCTTCAGGCAATTCAAGCAAATTTAAAGTTTTTGAACTATTTGAATTCGTTCTGAAGCTGGAATTGCTTACAGGCAAATATAGGGTGTGTTCCAGAATGACATATTTTGCACGTTCCCTTTCGGTCTGATATAACTGATCCACAAGCTCGAGGAGTTGAATCCTTCTTTTTCTGTCCAACTGACTCAAGTGATTGGAATTGGTTTTCCAAGAATAACACAAATTCTTTAATTGATTGCAGTTCCTTTGGTTTTGTGAGGGATTGCTCATAAAGAATTCTTATACTTTGATCAAGCTTGTTCACAAATAAGTGTAATAAAAGAGGGTCCCAGGATGCCGTGTCTACACCAATGTTGCAAAGAGCCATCAAACATTCTTGTGTAGTGTCGTGTAGATTTTTGATAGCCGCTGCTGAAGGTTGTGGTTGTGTATGATGAGGTTGCCCAATTATCTTTTGCAAAAGTGAGGACGTAAGAACCCTGATATTATTATATCTATCTTGAAGACTGGTCCATGCTGTTGTGTAATTTTCTTCGGTCAAAGATAAGTGACGAATCAAATTCTCACCTTCTCCACTTAGATGTGTTTTTAGATACCACATCTTCTGTATGTTTGGAATCGATTGATTGTCCACCATTTGTGAAAATAGATCAAAAAATTGTCGCCATTTCATGTAGTCCCTATCGAACTTGGAAATGGTAACTTTTGGTAAATGTAGAGAATTGTTTTTGGCGATACCCACACCAACATTGTTACTGCCTTGCGACTGGATTCTCTTGCATAAAGTTATGAGTGTTTGTTGAACCCTTTGTTCCATATCAATAAAGTTTTTATGGTTATAGCCTTCTGATATGGGGTCGTCACTAAGTTCCCATATGGTGTAGTTGACAGCTTCAATTTGCTGCCACAATTGCTCAATAGATCGGAACTTGACTTCGTGGTTCTGAGATGACTCCGTATTATTTGTGGGTAACCCATCCAGCAACCTTTCAAGAGAGCACATGATTGCTCTCTGCCTTCGAATAGCATTCGTCATTTTCGATATTTCTGCTTCTTCGATGCTCCATGATGATGTTTTGGGTAGATCTGCTTGATCCGTTTTACCTTGTTTATCAAAAGCCAATATTGCTTCCTCAAAACATTGAATATACTGTTTAACTAATGCGGCAATTTCTTTAAAGTAATTTTTGGTGAAGTATTCATGGTTTTCCTCTTTTTGTAGTAGTCCATTGATTTTCTGGTCACCTTGTTCAAACGTCTTCCACTGCTCTTGAAGCCGCTTAAGCCTTTCATCAAAATATACCCTTGAGGTCTTTCGATCGGAGGAATCCTTTTTGAAGTTGGAGATGATCCGTTGAATTTCTTGCCCACTTGCTACTTGGGCCACAATGCAATCTTGGAATAATAAAGTCATCGTTGTAGATATCAGCCAAAGATGAGTTACTAAATGTTGATGAAGATTCGTTGTCAATTGCAGATATGTATATCTACCAAAGATCAGTAAGTTGATGAAGATGAAGATATGTCAATTAGTTGTTCGAGTGATCAGTTGAATCACGTCGGGGTCACCAAAATGTTAGACTCGTTTGTCTAAATAGTTCGAGTAACAAGCACATGAACTTGTTATTCTATGAAGATTTTAAACAAGCACTTAAACTTGCTTAAACTGGAGAATTCAACTTCACACGATTCAAATAAAAGACACCAAAGACTTCACTCAACGTAATGATTTTTTATTCATAAATAATATGTCTTTATAGTGTACTTAAAAATAGCTTACTCTACGAATAATAATAACAAAAATGAAATATAACAAAACTAAGTCACATCACATAACTAGAACACTTTGGTAATCAAATTCGTAGGTGCACCGTCATTAACGTTCGCGTACTGCTGGTTGACGGTTGACCTACTGACTACCTATGACATAATACGAATGTGTTAATAATTATGTTATTGGAACTTAACAGTAAGCTTAGCAGTAGGGGGGGGGGAAAGCGGATCAATGAAAGACGCTGACCTTGGGGATGGTTGATAATCAAGAGGGGTGGGAATATGGGGATGAGTTCCAGGATAAGATTTGGGTTGAGATAAGGGAGAAGTAGAGGAAGAAAGATTGAGAGTATGAGAATGAATAGGAGGAGCAGAGCAAGCGGCAGTCAAATGATAATGTGGATGAGTTGCAGGATAAGATTTTAATTGAGATAAGTGAGGAGTAGAGGAAGAAGGATTGAGAGTATGAGAGTGAACAAAATTTGGATACAATGTTTTAGGTGGAGCAGAGCAAGTGGCAGTCAAGTGATTTCATGAGACTTGTGATTCAGGAATGTTAAATAATACTCTTTTAGTGTAAGGGTGACTGCAGTTAGTTCTTAGTTGCGTAGATAGTTTCGTTGTAGAGGAAGAGCGATTTCGTGACTGAGTTTTTTTGAAACGAGAAAAGTTGGAGAAGTTAGGGAATAGGTTGGTCTTAAAACTCCAATTGTTTTGGGATTTATGTTTAACATAATCAACCCATTTCTTAAAAATGAGGAAATCTTATTTGAGAGGGGATCCATCGGGGTTGGTTAGGAACCAAGCAAATTTTGTGGGGATAGTTAACTTAATTTTGAATGGGTATTTAGTTTTAATAGTTTCGGAATGAAGGATGAGAATGTTGAGTTTAGAAAATAAATTATGTAAATATTTTTTATTTGCAGCATTAGAAGAACCACTGACAAAAAGGGTTGTTTGATTTTGGTTATTCTTAGACAATTTGTGAATCCTATCATTCCAATCCGTTAATGTCCATGTAGTTCCAAGACGCTCAAATGTTGGTTCTTTGGTGGGCGGCGAATTTCGGAAGCCGCTTT
This sequence comes from Platycheirus albimanus, assembly GCA_916050605.2. Lineage (NCBI taxonomy): Eukaryota > Metazoa > Arthropoda > Insecta > Diptera > Syrphidae > Platycheirus > Platycheirus albimanus. The sequence continues at coordinate 102,136,030 of OU696696.1, read as the reverse complement.
GAGATGCTAGAGGTGTTGAATCAATGTTAATTGGTAGATTTTCAATGGCACTAAGCTGCATTAATTCGTCAAGAAGAGAAACATTATTATTTGTTATACGCGCGGAGGGGTTATCCGGTACAGAGTTATTGGCACATAACACCTTGACAACGTCAGTAAGTTCTTCAACACTTTCCCTGACCGTTGTAAGTTCCACTGCGAAATCGGAATTGTTGATATGCAAAAAAATAATAACTTGCGTATTGAGTGCAGCGAAAAAACAAAATACAAGAAAAAACCCGAGAGCTGTATCATCCAAACCATACGTCATATTTGTGTTTAATTTGAGGGAAATTTTTGTCTACAGTGTGCAGGGTGATGTATTAACTGTAATTAAATGCAAATTTTAGACTATTGGTTTACCAACTTAATTAAGTAAAATCTGGTTTAAATATTTAATAGTAACAATCTTTTACCTAATATAGCCTTTATATTTTCTTAAAACAAAATAATATACATATATATAATCCAAATTATGGAGATTACTACGAGGGACTTAATATCACATTCAAATGAGAACTGAGGACATTTTTTAAAACGAACTAACACCACATGACTTAAGTTCTCTTAAGAAAGTAATTTAACGCCATAAATTGGAAGGTAATTAAACTCACTATGGCGTTAAATCGTATGACCCTAACTCAAGGCACCGTCAAGTTCATCAGAGGATTCAAGAAAAAAGTGGCTGGTCTTATTTCCATTACTTAAGAAAAAAGGTGAGGATTCCTCATTGATTTTTTTTAATTTCTTACTGCGTAAGTATTTTCCTCATACAGTTATCTTTTTCCATTCTCTTTATACATAAGACAACGAACAGCCATCGGGTGGCTATCTGCCATTTGATTTGCTCATGTTTCCATAGCAAAGGAACAGCGAAGTTCTCTCCCTCCCTTATATCCATAGCATTTTCATCGTCGGAAGAACGCAGCACAGTTTTGTTTCCTAAGCCGATGGAGTCAATAATTGAAATATATTCTTTAAGAGCCTTCGTTTTTCTGACAATCGCATACACTGAAATTAAGTTTTTCCTGTTGACGGTCCGACTTAGATAAGCGCTTACAAAAACCATTAACAGTACACCCCAATCTTGTCTTCGAAGCACCAGGTTTATCATCGAAAGCTTTTCCACTGGTCTAGGCCTAACAGAATTTGTGGTTTTGCATTTAGTTACGATGCTACAGGGATTCCTTTTAAATGCGGATATTGTATCGAAAGCTCTGCTGTATTCATACAGCAGATTATGTGTCGCTTAACTGCATCGCATTTTTCTTTCAAGCTAGGGTTCGAAAATCGTTCAACGAATGTTCAACGAAGTGGCAGCTCAGTTTGCAGATAGGGCACTTACTTTTACTTGGCGAATGTAAAGCTGGACCGACGTGAAAATCAACCGAAGATCGTGGTGTGTGTCTCTTACTTCTCGTCGAAGAGTTCATGCTGGTTACTTGAGATGCCGAGCTAAGAATTTCGGCTAGCTACTCGCTAAAAAATGGAGTTGGAAATAACAACGCCCTTAAGAAAGCTTCCCCACTCTAATTGAATTTGTGGCAGTAAATTTTCCACGAACTCTCGAACTAGTGATGGGCTTAGGGTTTGTCAGGTGGTCCTGCATACCAGTTGCTGACATAATAGCATAAGCATTTTCAACTTGCCAATGAAAATTGTATTATAGATTGTAGCTGGTCCATTCTGGGAGGGGGTTTTTATCGAATTCCATCAATCAGGTTATCAATGGTGTGAAGACTCTTTAAGACAACAGGGACTTGATGGGGGAAAATAGTGCTATTCCCAATGTCTTGAAGGTCTTTTAACTAATAAGTCGTCGCAGATTGTCGCTGTTGGAAGAACCCCATGAGATCGTCGTATTATTGAACCAGCTTATGAAACGTGGCCATTCTACAATCCGTCCATTGCTCCTTTGACATGATTTGTCTGGCTGCCATTTGCTATCTGTTTGGAAAGTGAGTTGCTATTAATTCACTAACATTGAACATGCTTTCTGTTGGTCCTTTGCCATGAAGTGGATTGTGGTTCGATGTATTGACATATGGTTATGGGGTCGGGCTTCATTGGGTTCATTTGCTCCTAGGTTTTTGTTTATATTAAGATTGCAAATTAATTTTGGTTGTTTTGACGCAGTTCAATTTATAGTTGTTGCAGTTTCGTTCTAAGCTTGAATGTCGTCAACTTCACTGTTGGAACTTGATTGAAGCTCAGCCAGCAACGAAATTTGTTTTCGTCCAAAAATTCCATGTCGAGTTTTCTTGCAACTGCCGCTCCTCCTCAAGTTGTTGAAGAAGTAAGGTCCGGTTCTTTGGTTTGCTTCGATGTTGGTGTCAAGGATTTATTGTGTTGAGAACAAGGCCGGCTTAAGGGAGGTGTTGGATTGTCGGATTCAGTAGGATAACCGCTTTTGTGTTTTTGGAGGCTTGGACCTGTTTCGTGAGGGTTAACTTTTTCGGTTTTTTGGAGGGTTCTACTGAGGCATTTGAATTTACTCCATCAACTGATGATGAGTAGGTTTCATTTTGTCAGTTTTCAACAGAAAGTGTATGTCATTTTACACAAGTTCAAGGATGGTTCTGAATCTCTTGATCGACGCCGACACAGGTAAAATGATACCAGTTGTCGCAGCCGTCGCATTGGACCATATTTTCGTTGTCCTTATTTTTCATGCTTTGCAATTAAAAAACATATCGTAGAAAGAAAAGTACTTACTTGGTTCTATACTATATGTTCTGGTAGGAAGAGGTGGAGAAAATTATAAGGGCTTTGACTTACCATACGCTACTTTAGCTTTTTCTTGAATTGCTATCTCGTCATGGGTTGAAGGTGAAGGTGGTATAATCGTCACTTCAATATTGGGCCAATTTTTAAGAAGAAGGTTGGGAATTGGGATTTTTTGAGCTACGATGAAATGATGATGAATGTGATGAAAAGATAATGACTACGATGAAAAGATGGTGACTGCTATGAGAAGATGGTGACTGCGATGAGATGCTTTCAACGATAAGTATAGGTGAATGACTGCAATGAGAAGATGATGAGAGCTTACACAAAGATAATGCCTTAATGACTTCACCAATTTTGTATTGTATTTAATCTTATAAATTAAAAGACATTACTTTAATTTGTATGCATTTCGGCATTTTAGTGCCATCTTCAGCAAATTTTTATTTTTTGACTAAAACTATTTACATGACTTGCACTTTCTTATACGTTTATAATTTTTTACGGTAAAACATTTGACATTAAAATTACACGATACTAAGTATGTTGAAAAGAGATGACTTAATCGGAGCTTCCATCGTATTCATCATTATGTTTTTGTTTTTATGCATGTAGATGCTTTCATAAGCGTCCAAGAATCATCAGATACATGTTTAATAAGTTTCAGGGTCTCTTTTGATACATTGTGGTCATTCTCCAACATTATGTTAAGCTACAGCTGATTTGTAAGGTCGATTGAACTTCACATTTGTTAGGTGTTCTCCGAATCTAGTTTCTATATTTCTTTTTGGTTGTCCATAATATTTTTGTTCGCAATCATTGTTTATTAAGTTTTCTCGAAGAATGTTGTGATAGAATAATAACAAAAAGCTTAAGGAAAAGAAAAAAGTTAGATAAAAAGTTTTGAAATTTATTAAACATAATGATAACAAGAAAATAGGCTATGTAAAGCAGATCTCAGCTGTTGATAAAGAAAAGAAAAACTTTGTACGTAATATTTCGTCACAAACATTTGATGAAGATGGACTTAATCTTTTACAAAAAGGACTGAACTTTTCAACATCCCCAAAAACGTTGCCAGTTGAAAAGATAGTTGCTGACATAGAGACGGGAATTAAATTTTTAACTGAAACAACAAAGGCCAACATAAGGAAGGCTACAAAACCAATTATCCAAAGTGCTTTACAAATCGCCAAGAAAACTAAAAAGAAACACTCAACGGATGAAAAAACAATTAAAAAACTCTGACAAAAAGGTGTAGTATATATGAAATCAGACAAAGGAAGAGACTTAGAAATAATGGACAAATCACAATATGAAGAAAAAATTAGTGAAATAACGTCGGCACCAAACTTCAAAGAACTAAAGAAAACCCCACTTCCTGGTATGATTAAAGGAACAACTACATTACTGAAGGAGATTCTAAGAGTGTTTGGACCTAAAGATAAATGGAGTCCGTCAGTACCCAAATTATACGGTTTACCAAAAACACACAAACCAACACTTAAAATGCGACCAATCATCTCTAATATAAATGCACCCACGGAAAAAATTGCAAAATGGTTGGTATCCGAGTTCCAAAAATATAAGCAAATGGAAAGTAAAAAAGTAAGCAATACTTCGGAGTTTGTAGAAAAAGTTAAAAATATTTAATTAAAAGATAGTGAAGTATAAGTATCCTTAGATGTGGTGGCATTATTCCAAAGTATTCCAATTAAGGAAACTTTAGTTTTGTTAAAAAAAGTGGCTAAATGAACGTGAAGACAATGAAGAAAAGAAGAAGGTGTACTATGACGCCGCCAGTTTATACATGGAATATAATTGTTGCCAATTCTTAAACAAATTCTATACAATAACTGAAGGTACAACAATGGGCAACTCCTTATCTTTTTTTTTGGCAAATTGAAAACACCATCGAAGAAGAAGGACGTTTACCAACAGTATGGATCAGATATGTGGATGATATTTTCTCATGCATGGATCCAAATAGAGTGCCTGATTTCGTCGAACTTTTGAATTCAAAAAGTCCCACATTTAAGTTCACTTTTGAGTTGGAAAAAGAGATAAAGTTATCGTTTTTGGATCTCTTGGTAAGCAGGAATACAGAAAACCAATTGGAATTTTCGATTTATAGAAAACCTACCAACATTGCACGGTATATTCCAAATGATTCTTTTGTCCTATTCAATATAAAAAAGCTGCTTTTAAAAGTATGGTTTACCGGTTATGTTCAGTTGTCATTTAAGCTAAGAATTACATGGTATAATAAAATTACATTAAATATGTTGCGGAACTTAATGTATATGACAGTAATATGGTCACGAGAATGGTAGAAAAACAATCAAAAACATTAAGAAGACGTAATTTAACCACATCTAAGGAAACCGAAGAAAAGAAACGATTAAAAATTCACTTTGCACCTACTATAACAGACAAATTAAAAAAGGTTTTCAAACAACATAATATTGAATTGATTTTTTCTTCAAAAGAGAACAGACAACCTGAAAAAATCAGGGATTTATGAAATAACAGCAATGATTGCGAACAAAAATATTAAGGACAAACAAAAAGAAATATAGAAACTAGATTCGGAGAACACCTAACAAATGTGAAGTTCAAACGACCTTACAAATCAGCTGTAGCCTTACATATGTTGGAGAATGACCACAATGTATAAAAAGAGAATCTGAAACTTATTAAACATGTACCTATCTGATGAAAAATTCTTGGACGCTTATGAAAGCATCTACATGCATAAAAACAAAAACATAATGATGAATACGATCATTGAGTTTATATACATAGAGGAATCACGAAACATTACGTTACTACGTCACTAGGTGGCACCAGGTACACCAAATCAAGATTTTATATTTTTGTAGATCTTTTATATTTTTTTGTGGAACCCATTGACTTGTGAAAAAAGCAAAATAAAAAATGAATGTGATTTCGAGGGGTTGGTATTTTTTTTATTACTTTTGCAAATTGTAGGTACCTAGATACTCGTTCATATTTGTTGTTTATTTATTTTGCGTAGATTGCGATTCAATGGTGCTTAAGTCACTATAAGAGCATAAGCTTAAGGGTAGAAATTGAACTTGAACTTTATACAAATTCGGAAGGATTTAATTTTTTTTAACATATGTATAATAACATAAGTAGGTATCCTAGATTCATATTTTCGGGTGAATTAAGCATATAGACAGATAAGGTACATACAATAGTAGGTAGGTACCAGAGATTAAAATGAGTATGTTCGAATAAGTTCGAACACTGCGATTTTTTCTATTTGATCGCTCATACCCGATCGTTTTGCTTCCATGCTCATAAGTCATTTTGGTCATGAATAAAAAGAATCACAAAGACAAACGAACTGATCGAACTCATGAGTATCTTCTGACTTTCATACCCAAGAACAAAATTATTCGCAAACAGTTGTAACCAGTTTCGGGTACTCGAAAAAAGACCTACTGATCGTTTTGATCGTTCTGATCGTGAACAAAGCGAGTACTCACAAGCAATGCGTGAACAAAGGAAACTGCTGGCGCTACCGGATTTATTATCTATATCCGTTGTATTTTAAGGGTAATGTTTTGTATTCGCAGAAAATAGAGCAGAAGAAAAAGGGTTTCTTATTTTGGAAAGATTTATGAATAGGTAGGTGGCTAGGTAGGCAAATGATGTAATTATAAAACAAAAGACGGTCAACATTCGCGGTTGGTGTATGTATTTAAGTGAAGTCAATTTTTTCTTTTATTGAAGGCGCAGGTTAAAATTCCCCGAAACAGGTACTCTTTTCTTTGTTAGTAATTTTAGTAGGTCAGTGGTTTTAATTACTTATTTAATTTACTGTTTTTTTTTTCAAGTTAATAAAAATAAAAATCATTGTGACTAATAACATTATTTACTGCACTTTTTCCTAATAAAAATGCCTTATTTGCATACGCAAACTAAGTATATTGAATCATGAAGCAAAATCAACCAACACCGATCTGCCCCTAATGGTAAAAGTATCTTAAATACAAAAACCAACCCCAATAACACAAGAAACAGAATCCTTAAAATACCAACCCCGAATACACATTTTACACAGCGAGTAGTCGAACGATCGCGATCGATCGCACTGATCGTGAACATTTTGATCATGAGCACATTGATCGTGAACATTTTGATCATGAGCACTTTATTCGTTTTGTTCAAACTCGTTCATACTCGGTTGGAAGGTATACTCGATCTTATTCGTTTGAAATGTGTTGTTATTCACGGGTCATCATACTCATGAACAAAAATACTTGTAAACATAGTTTGATAGGTTGACTCTGTTTGTTCAAACTCGCTTTTTTCGAGCAAGTATTCGTTGATCGTGAACAGTACTCGACTCGTTTTAATCTCTGGTAGGTACCTATATCTGATTATATACAGGGTGATTCACGAGCGTTGTTCCAATAAGTTAGAGCGTGTAGGTTGGGTTGAGACAAGAAAAAAATCGTATAGGAGGGGGGGGTCTATTCCCCTCCGTTTAGCCGGGAGGGGCAATTTTCTAAAAACATGACTTAAATTTGAAAAAAAAATTATTAAAAAATAACGGTAGCTCTTACAATGCCATGCTATACCTTTTTGTAAAGCCAAAAACTTGTTTTTTTATTGTAATTTTAAATGAAGTTTTTTTATTGAACCGTTTTCAAAATATTAATTTTCAAACTCAAAATTTGGAAAAAAAAATTTGAAAAAATAATTTTAAAACTAATTTTTTTCAAAACTTTACGTAATTAGGTATTATTTTTGTTCACAGAATTCAATACTTCACTGAATTTTAAATTTAACACTGAAAATCGTTTGGTTTTATGACTTTTTGTTGCCAAGATATTGAAAAATAACCGAACCTACTTCTTCACAAAAACAAGAAAATCTAGCCATACTGGATGGCACAAGGTATCATTTAGCCATTTTTTTCGTGTTTTTGTGAAGAAGTAGGTTCGGTTACTTTTGAATAGCTTGGCAACGAAAAGTCATAGAGCCATACGGTTTTCAATAGTGGATTTAAAATTAAAAGGAGCATTGAATTTGTAGTACAAAAATAATGCTTAATAACGTAAAATTTTGAAAAAATTTTGTTTTAAAATTATTTTTTTTCATAATTTTGAGTTTGAAAATTAATATTTTGAAAAAGGTTCAATAAAATAACCTCATTTAAAATTACAATAAAAAAACAAGTCTTTGGCTTTAGAAAAAGGTATAGCATGGCATTGTAAGAGCTACCGTTATTTTTTAATAATTTTTTTTTCAAATTTAAGTCATGTTTTTAGAAAATTGCCCCTCCCGTCTAAACGGAGGGGAATAGACCCCCCCTCCCATACGATTTTTTTCCTGTCTCAACCCAACCTACACGCTCTAGCTTTTTGGCACAACGCTCGTGAATCACCCTCTTCATTTGCATGGTACAAGCTAAACACTCGGTTTGGACCAATTTCAACGAAAGTTTCAAATATTTTATTACAAAAATCCTCATTTCAAAGCAATTTTTTTTTTCATTGCAAAGTTTCTCAAAATAGTTTTACTCTATTTTGAACAATTTTTATAAAATTAATTACGATCAATATACATAATGTACGATGTACCTAATTGCAAAGTGAAATTAGTTTTCACTTTCTGCATTTTTGTTTATCCATTTCTTGACCGAGATTGTATATTTTTATGGAATACCCATACCTATTCCTTACGGTATCTTCTTTTAGTTGAGATAGCAAAAACGTAAATGCATACACAGACTCATACATATTTGTATAAAAAAATTTCGAAGCAAAGTGAAGGACAAGCATGGTGCAGACTGAAGGGACATGGACAGACTCGCCTCACGTGACTGTGAGCTCACAGGTCGCAGTAGTACGTTCGTTTAATGGATTTGTGTAACAATTGTCAACAATGTTTTACTTTTGACGTTCGTAAATTCCAAAATTGTGACAAAGTGTAACATCCGCGTCGTTCGTTTATGCACAATAAAGTTACATTCTGTAACAATATCCAACTCATCTCCAAGACATGAGTTGAGAATGTTGATCTGTCAAAAGCGAGAAAAAAAAGAAAAAAAAAAAGAAATTTTACATTTGACAAGAAGTGTGATCCACAAAAGATACTGAGAACGAGGACGACAACCAGGACGATGGGAGTTCGGATTCACAAAATTCAACCTCATCTCAAGTTGTAAGTAAATAATAATAACAATTATTTTCCAGCTTTATTTTCATATCATTGCTACGAACTTTCAGGTAATTCCTCCTCCCAAACCACCAACTCCAGTTGCAACCCCTCAATCGTCTCAGACGATGACGAGACCGAAAGCGAAGAGGAAAACGTTGCCGAAGCTAACTTGCCAAAAGACACTAATGATAAGAAAACAACTCCAGCCAATGAAGTGAAAAAAATGGATACTGATACCGAAGAGTTCAGCGTTGGAAAATCTCCAAAAAAAGGAATCCAAAGACGATAAATACGCTCACTATGGTTTCTCATTGCCTCCGGAGCCTAAAGGCAAACCAACCGTAGAATTGGTTGATAAGATACAACATCTGTACTATAAGATGGAAACAAGTAACATGGACATGAATCGGATAATCCAAGAGCGGAAAGACTTTCGAAATCCTAGCATTTATGAGAAACTCATTTCGTTCTGCGACATCAATGAATTCGGAACGAACTATCCGCCAGAAATGTATGATCCCTTGCAATGGGGTCAGGAGAGTTTCTACGAGGAACTGGCCAAAGCGCAGAAAGTTGAAATGACGAAGAGGCAGAAGGAGAAGAAGGGTAGTGGTAAGATTGAACAAGCCACAGCAGCAGCTATTATCATTGGACAGCTTGCTTTGATTGTTACATCAATACCTCGACCTGTTCTGTGATAAGACAGAAATAGAGCTCCTAAGCGGAATTGGAGATTACGTTTAACTGTGTCGCCCTCTAGTGCGAGTGCCCCAACACTTCCTTTCTTTCAACTAAATACAATACAAACTGAAGATAGCAGCTGCGCCTAGTACCCACTGATTGCAACAGTAATAACTTCCTATTCGTAGTACTAGTTTGTATAGATGAATCACCATAGTGGCCGTCAGCAAGTAGAGTCATGTCTGGAGCCAATAACAATTGAAATTGTCAAAGGAATTAAGTCGGGCAGCGCCAAACTTCAAATAGCAATAGCAACATTCTATCTTAACGCTACCATATCACAGAAGCAATCTACAGCCAATGGCGATATGTGCCGCCTCATAACGGAGGGAATCATCGAGCTGCTCACCTGGTCTAATGACTTGGAAGCCTGCTATAGATCGATTCAAGAATAGTGTTAAATTAAATAAAAGATGACTTCGTTTGTGTTCTTTAACTCACTACAAAGTATTGTTTTTTCTTTTTTTATTTCTTACGGATTTACATTACATACAATTAAGATATCAAAAATAAAGAGGATTCATAAAAGAAAAAAATTGTAAATCTAGATAACAGAAGATAGCGTCCCCTCGACTAAGCTCTCATCGTCTTCGATCTTTGGCGCCAGGTAGTAGCGGATGTGTCCCAAATCGGGAATACGATATTCAACTACAAGGGGAACATCTGCTGACATCGACAGCTACACTTGGTTTGACAAAGGATTCGCCTTTGTGAATGCGTTCAGGTAGCGGCAAGCAAATGTAAGCGTTACTGGTTCCTGCATTTCAATTGTGACGGCATCTTCTTCCTTGTCAACATTTGATGTTGGTGCCAACTTGACGTTAGCCGATCCAACATCGCCTGAAGCTGAGAATTTGACACCTTCTTTGGTGCAGCAGATGACCACAGATTCACCGAATTGCGCCAAATCTCTGCAAATGCGAGCAAATTCCATTGAAGGCATTCGCACCACACAACTGTATTCAGTTTCTGGAATTCCTAACTGCTCCTGATCTAGATTCATCATATTCATCTCATGGTCGGAAACTTTTTCTTGATTCTGTGATTCGCACATAAAAGTCACTGTGTCGGCGTTGTCCTAAGCCTTAACCGTTACGTTGTCCTCATTGTTTCCACATTAAAGGATTTTAGCCATGCTGCCGAGATTCATTCCCATTGAGATGTTTCGGTCACAGCGATATTTGTCAAAACCATCTGAGCGATGACTAAGAGACACTAAGGAGACGTGGGAGTTGTCCATCGCTTGCAGCTGAAATGGTGGAAAACATTTTATTAAAAACACAATTAAAGGCAGTCATGAACTTACGTGAATTCCAGAATCAGTGCATTCGAAAGTTCCTTCATTAAGGAGATCCTTGATGGCATCAAGGACTTTCTTCAGTGTGATAGCAGAAAGGAGGCGTGCTTCGAATATTTGTGTTGCATAAATTACAAAATCTAAACTTGAGGACAGATATAAATAAAGGCACTTTATCTTTTTGAACATTTTGTTAATTAAAGTAAAATGTGGTTTATTAGCTAATAATTGTTTGAGATCAAGACAACTTTCTTGTTGAAAACTATTTCACAAAATTAATAAATGAAAACATCTCGAAAAACGTGAGCTCCATGTGATTTTGGTCGAACTCAAGTGAGATGTGAGATGTTTTGCTTTTTTTATTATTAAATTTCATTTGACAGAACAACAGAAGTCGTTCTTAAATGAAATTGTTACAATCGTAACAATCTCTAACATGACACTTCAACACTTATTTTTGACATAACAACAATGTGGAGAAAACGAACGCACCACAGGTATACCAAATTTTTTTAAATGTGTGTGTGAGTTTTGTGCCAATCCTTTAAAGGCTTTCTGGATATAGAAACCAGACAAAAATATCAGCACAAATAACAGGGAAAAAAAAAACAAGAATTCACACAAAAACAAATGTACCTATCAATTTCAACTATAGCCCATTATTGTTGTTTTGTTTGTATTGGTAAGATACACACATGTTGATCGTTAAGGGAGGATGCAGGATAGCAGTCCACATCTGCTTGCCGATAATATATCCACGTTCCACATGGAATCCAAAAATGGTTCGTGCTTATGCTAAATCATAACGCCACCTAAGTGACGAAGTAACGCACTATTCTGTTTTCAACGAGGTGGCTCTTCTATGTATATAAACTCAATGATACGATGGAAGCTCCGATTAAGTCATCTCTTTTCAACATACTTAGTATCGTGTAATTTTAATGTCAAATGTCTTAACGTAAAAAATTATAAACATATGTATATCTTAGTATTATCTGTTCATCTCGTTCTTTCTAAAAAGTCAAAACAAATGTAATCACAAGAAAGTGCAAGTCATGTAAATAGTTTTAGTCAAAAAATACAAATTTGCTGAATATGGCATTAAAATGCCGAAATGCATACAAATTAAAGTAATGTCTTTTAATTTATAAGATATAAATTAAATTAAAAAATTGAAGGTATTTTAAAGCTTTTAATCCTGCAATAAGCTCTTTTTTTCTATTACACGGTTTTGTACGGTTTTGCGTTTTAAATAAGTAATAAGCCGCTTCGGAAATTATTAACCCAACAGTTGGTACTGTCTGTGCGCGATCCATCAGTCGTGTAGTGCCTGGTTCGAATCTTAACCGCGCCCAAAATGTATTCTCTTTTTTTTTTTCTCTGTCTTTTTTTTTAAATTTCTATAACATCTGATTTCGAATCTGTTCTTTAATTTCCGGTTGCACTTTTGAATTTTGGTACGAATATATATTTTTATTTTTATTTTTCTGTTGTAATGTAAAGTTCAGATTTTACTCTTAGAAACAAATTTGTACAGTACAGTACAGTATCAAACCCTCAAATTTTAAAAAAATGTCAATAAATTTTTTCTAGTAATTTTTTTTTTCAATTATGTATAACACCAGCTTTGACATCTATGCGCAGTTTAATTGAAATCCGTTTAGTAATTCAGATTTAACAGACTTTTTTCATACAAACCAACCTAAAATTTTGGGAAAAGGTAAATAACTTTTTTTCTGGTAATTTTCCCGCAATCAAAAAATCATAAAATGAATCTTGACATCTGTGCCAAATTTGATTAAAATCCGTTAAATAGTTCAGATTTATGTCCGCTCTTCCATACAAACCGAAATCTCAAATTTTAGGAAAATGTCAATAACTTTTTTTCTGGCAATTTTTCCTTGACCAATTTTTCACCAAATATGCGTAAGATGAATCTTGACATCTGTGCCAAATTTTATCAAAATCCGTTAAATAGTTCAGATTTTTTTCCACTCTCCCATACAAACCGAACCACTCCACTTTGCGACGTACCGACTAGTCTGACATCTGACTACGAACTGTGTCGTACTTGTATGGTTCGTCGTTGGGAGGAACTCCGGACTAAGGGGCCAGTTATAGCGATACGGAAAACCAAACCGAAAAAATTTTCAAATGGAAAATTTTGCATGTTCTGATTCGATTTTTAAGACAAATGCTACACTGATCGATGGCAATCAATGCAGAGAATTGTTTTTGTTCATAATAATTTTAATTGAACATATACTTTTTGTTAAAAATGTAATTTCTTATTTTTCTTTTTTACGGACAACAGAAAAATGAATAAATACATTTTTAACAAAAAGTACAAGTTCAATTAAAATTTTTATTTGCAAAATAAATTCTCTGAGTTGGTTGCCATCGATCAGTGTAGCATTTGTGTTTTAAATCTGATTATATTATACCAAATTTTATATTTGAAAATTTTTTCGGTTTGGTTTTCCGTATCGCTATAACTGGCACCTAAAGGCCCAACCATAATACGCGAAAGAAAAAGTAAGGAAGGGTCAAAACCAAAAAGTTTCTTTCCGATTTGTAGTACATCAGTTGCCATATTAGCCTTTAGAAATAAAAAGAAAGAAAGAAGACCCCTTTAGAAATAAAATGCACGACTGGGTCGCACGTACTTGCTCTTATGATAAGCAATTGCGTAGTGGCTGCATATATGGATATTAAAAAAAAATTAAATAATTTCGAAAATTCTTTTATTTTTTAAATTAGTTTAAGAGTTTTCTCGGAAAAACTAAGTATGCAATAAAATTTCAAAGCTATACGGCAATCTAGGAAAAAAAAATATTGAAAATCGTTGGACCAGTTTTTCTTTTAAAAGGTTATTTTTGAAAAACTTTTTCAAAAAATATTTTGAAATTTATTTGAGTATGCAAATATATGGAAATCTGTAGTTTACATGTGAAAAATAATTTAAAAAAAAAATCAATGTACCCGTTTCCAACATATTTCGAAAACCAAAATTTTTTTGAAAAAATTATAAAAAATCAAAAAAAAAAGTTTTTGAAAATTTTGAAATGCCATATTAATAAAATTATGAATGACTTCCTGTGGCCAATTTTATTGAAATCGAATGTATCGTTTACGAGAAAATTTGATTTGAATATATTGGTTCTATGAGAGGTACCGTTATTAGACAAATTTTGAAAAAAAATTTTGAACCAAAAGATAGATTTTCTTGCAAAAATAGCATTCTGAAAGTTTTATCAAAATCGTTAGAGCCGTTTTTGAGAAAACCAATTTTTGTCTTCAAGATTGTATGGCAGGTGCCGTTATTTTTGGACCTACAACAAAAATAAATAAAATGCACGACTGGGTCGCACGAACTTGCTCTTATGATAAGCAATTTATTGCTTAGTGGCTGCATATATGGATTTAAAAAAAAATTTAAATAATTTCGAAAATTCTTTTATTTTTTACATTAGTTTAAGAGTTTTCTCGGAAAAACAAAGTATGCAATAAAATTTCGAAGCTATACGTAAATCTAGGAAAAAAAATATTGAAAATCGTTCGACCAGTTTTTTTTTAAAAAGGTTATTTTTCAAAAACTTTTCCAAAAAATATTTTGAAATTTATTTGGGTATGCAAATATATGGCAATCTGTAGTTTACATTTGAAAAAATAATTTAAAAAAAAATCAATATACCCGTTTATAACATATTTCGAAAACCAAAAAAATTTTTGAAAAAATTATAAAAAATCAAAAAAAAAAGTTTTTGAAAAATTTGAAATGCCATATTAATAAAATTATAAATGACTTCCTGTGGCCAAAATTTTATTGAAATCGAATGTATAGTTTACGAGAAAATTTGATTTGAAAATACTGGTTCTATGAGAGGTACCGTTATAAGACAAATTTTGAAAAATATTTTCCAACCAAAAGATAGATTGTTTTACAAAAATAGCATCCTGAAAGTTTTATCAAAATCGTTAGAACCGTTTTTGAGAAAATCAATTTTTTTCTTCACGATTGTATGGCAGGTGCCGTTATTTTTGGGCCTAGAGCAAAAATAAAAAATACGTTCTGAGGGACGGCCAAATCAATCCTAGATACCAAATTTGAAGCAAATCGGCCCATCCGTTCAGGCTCTAGAAGCGCGAACAGACAGACAGACAGACAGACAGACAGACAGACAGACGGACGGAATTCCCAGACCCACTTTTTTCGACTTCTCCATCATCGTAATGTCATGTGTGATTGTTATCTCGAAATTTTTTTTCTGCACGAATCCATAACTTGCCTTATAGTACCTATAATCGCAAGTAAAAATACGTTCCGAGAGACGGCCAAATTAATCCTAAATACCAAATTTGAAGCAAATCGGCCCACCCGTTCTGCCTCCAGCGACGCGAACAGACAGACAGACAGACAGACAGACAGACAGACAGACAGACAGACAGACAGACGGACGGAATTCCCAGACCCACTTTTTTCGACTTCTCCATCATCGTAATGTCATGTGTGATTGTTATCTCAAATTTTTTTTTCTGCACGAATCCATAACTTGCCTTATAGTACCTATAATCGCAAGTAAAAAAGGAATGTCAGATTTTCGTACGTAATGTACGACTCAAAGCGTACATTACGCACAGAAAGGCAAGTGAACTAAACTTGCCGAAACTTATCAAAAGTTATTTCGGGTTGGGTATACAAATCACAACATGTATTTCTACTGTTTCGTAAGGCAACGTAAGAACTCATTCTTCAATAATTATTATGGTTAGCCCTTTAACTCTTGATAAAAGTCGTCTTCTTGTATTTAAAAAGAAAATATATAGGAAGAAATAAGAAAATACTGGTTGTTTCCAAATATAACAATTTCTTTTATTTTTCCAGACTGGTTTTCTCAATTTTATCTCACATTTTTAATTCTTACTTAACATTTATTCTGGTAATAACAAAATGTGAATTACATGATACTGAGTTAAAGTGTATATAAGTTGAGAATGTATTTGAGTGACATGACACATGAGTAATTGTATTTAATGAATGTATATTTAAGTATAATACAACAGATTTTGTTGTTTGTTTCTTTGTTTTTATACCCTATTCCATAGAATGGGTATATTGTATTTGGTGTGGAGTTTGTAACATAGAGAAATAATACCGTTAGGTCCGTCCGTCCGTCCGTCCGTCCGTATGTATACTCTCTAGAGGTCGCAATTTTTGAGCTAGAAAGCTGAAATTTGGTATATATAATCTCTGGTTCAAGAGTAAGGCTAAGTTCTTGAACCGGTAAAATCTTCCCACAAACACGCCCACAATCGCCATTTTTGTTGAATAACCTCAATTTGGTAAAATTAAATTATGTTTTTGTACAGTTAATATAAAAGCATAACGCCAAAAATTTTGCACGCGCAAGCTTCAGGTAAACCTTCTTCCAATTAAATAAAAAAAATTCAGTTTGGGCGTGGCTGACGCCCATTTTTTATACAAAACCATCAATATTGTTTTTGTAAAATAACAATTGTTATATTAATGCGAAAAACATTAAATTTTGTGGGTATTACTTGTACTTAAACATCTTGTGTATGAAATCAAAAAATTTGATTTTGGGCGTGGCTGACGCCCACTTTTCACTAAAAACATAAAAAATTGTTTTTGCAAATAAACGGTATTTATAATGAATCCGCAAGCATCTTGCGTCTCTTAGTAGAAACTAAAAAGTTTGTGTATGAAAAAATATATTTGAATTTTGGGAGTGGCTTACGCCCACTTTGAATACAAAAATATCAATATTGTTTTTATAAAATAACAATTGTTATATTAATGCGAAAAACATTAAATTTTGTGGATATTACTTGCAAATAAACATCTTGTGTATGAAATCAAAAAAATTTATTTTGGGCGTGGCTGACGCCCACTTTTCACTAGAAACTATTAAAAAATTGTTTTTGTAAATAAACGATATTTATAATGATTCCGCAAGCCAAAATGTTGCGTCTCTTAATAAAACTTAAAAGTTTGTGTATGAAAAGAAATTTTTGGATTTTGGGTGTGGCTTACGCCCACTTTTCATGAAAGAACGAAAAACGTGGTCTCAAATATTTAAGGTACTTCCAATATTCAATTTAAACCTTTTTCCTTCCGTTCGTTATTTGAGAAATATATCTCTACATTTTCTTGTGTAAATTTGTTCAATACGCCTACTTTTGAAGGCGTGATTTTGATAAAATGCCGTTCTTCAAGTAAGATCGTTTAAAAACTACTCGATTCAGCTGTAGTTTTGCACATATGTTAAAAATACTGACTAATGGTCGAAGCTTAGTTAGTGCCTTAAATTTTTCTTAAAATTTTTTAGGACACGCCCACTTTTAAGGGGCGTTTCCGTCAAAAGTCGTAATATGCATTAATTTTTTAATGTTTTTTAACTATCGGTCGCAGTTTTGAAGTAAGAAGATGAACACTTTGGTTTGTATACCTTGTTTACGTAGCAGAGTGTAGTTCAAGAATTGTTAAAAACACACATAATCGCTATTTCCTATCAAAATCGAATTTCTAAAAATTTAAGTTTTTGTCTTGTTTTGTTCAAATCGATCTGCAAGCTTAAAATTGAATGATGAGCTCATATAGTGATTACTCTGGCAATAAAATGTCTCAGCTGTAGGCTTGACAAACGCCTTTTTTTATTATGACAGCAGTAATTATACATCGGCCAAGCAAAATTTATTTTATTGAATTTTTCCCTGCCTGCTAAAGAAGAATTTTGTTTCCGATATTATTATTATTATTATTATTATTAAATTCTTTATTAATCAACTTAAATATATAATTACAATGAAAGTTTAACAAAAAGAAAAAAAAGCATGGCTCTGCTTTGCCGTCTGCCGATTGATTGATACAAAAGACATAACAATAATACAGATAAATAAATATTAAATCTGAGTAATAAGAACAAAAAATTAAAATAAATGATGGATTACATTTAAAAATTATAATATAATTTTGATGACTACATTAATTCCAAAAAACTTATAGGCATGGGTACTATACTGCGACAATATCTTCCAACCAAATTTACCATTTAAAACATAAGCAAGAGCTACAGTACGTTTGCAACGAACTGTTGGATACCCTATTCCCCATATTTTTGTATGTGCATGCGTCTGCCTCCCGCAAACAGCCGATGTTTCAGAAACAAAATTCTTCTTTAGCAGACAGAAAAAAATTCAATAACATTAATTTTATGCGGTGTGATGTTCAATTAGTGCTGGCGCAATAAAAAAAGGAGTGCGCCACGCCCAAAGTTAAAACGTTTTATTGCCAAGGCAATTGTTATGAGCTCAGTGACATTCAATTTTATTCTTGCAGATCGATTTGAACAAAAAAAGACAAAACTTAAATTTTTAAAAATTAGATTTGGAATGGAAATAGCGATTATGTGTGTTTTTTTTAACAATTCTTATACCACACTCTGCTACGTAACCATGGAATATAAATCTAAGTGTTCATCTGTTTACTTCAAAACTGCGACCGATAGTTAAAAAACGTTAAAAAAATTAATGCATTATACGACTTTTGACGGAAACGCCCCTTAAAAGTGGGCGTGTCTAAAAAATTTTAAGCACTAACTGCGCTTTGATCAGTATTTAGGCATATGTGTAAGACTACAGCTGAATCGAGTAGTTTTTAAACAATCTTACCTGAACAAAGGTATTTTACCAAAATCACGCCTTTAAAAGTGGGCGTATTGAAAAAAATTACAAAAGAAAATGTAGAGATATATTTTTCAAATAACGAACGGAAGGAAAAAGGTTTAAATTAAACATTGGAAATGCCTTAAATTCTTAAGGCTGCGTTTTTCGTTCTTTCATGAAAAGTAGGCGTAAGCCACGCCCAAAATTCAAAAATTTCTTTTCATACACAAACCTTTTAGTTTCTATTAAGAGACGCAAAATTTTGGCTTGTGGATTCATTATAAATACCGTTTATTTACAAAAACAATTTTTGTATAGTTTCTAATGAAAAGTGGGCGTCAGCCACGCCCAAAATCAATTTTTTTGATTTCATACACAAGATGTTTATGTGCCAGTAAGACCCACAAAATTTAATGTTTTTCGCTTTAATATAACAATTGTTATTTTATAAAAACAATATTAATGTTTTTGTATGACAAATAGGCGTAAGCCACGCCCAAACTGAAATATTTTTGTTTGATTGGAAGAAAGTTTACCTAAAGCTTACGTGTGCAAAATTTTAGCGTTATGCTTTTATCGTAACTGTACAAAAAACATAATTTAATTTTATTAAATTGAGGTTGTTCAACAAAAATGGCGGTTGTGGGCGTGTTTGTGGGCGGATTTTACCGGTTCAAGAACTTAGCCTTACTCTTGAACCAAAGATTATATATACCAAATTTCAGCTTTCTAGCTCAAAAATTGCGACCTCTAGAGAGTATACATACGGACGGACGGACGGACGGACGGACGGACGGACGGACGGACGGACGGACGGACGGACGGGAGGACGGACATGGCTAAATCGACTAAGCTTTTGATTCTGAGTCAGAATATATATACTTTTCTATACCTAACGGTATTATTTCTCTATGTTACAAACTCCACACCAAATACAATATACCCATTCTATGGAATAGGGTATACAAATCTATTGTTTGCTGAAGTGTGAGAAAGCTCTTGGAGAAATATAGTCTTCTAATTTCGAGTAAGATGGGACATTCTGCGAGGAAGTGGAAAATGCCTTCCGGTAGGTACATTGAGATTGCAAAGATTACAAGTCACTGTTAGGTCCTGTCTGTGTGGCATACAATTAAGGTAAAGAGTTTCAGTCCTTAGTTTATATATGGTGCTGATTTCATAGCTTGTTAAGATGTAACTGAAATAACTATTATTTGAACCTAGACAATGATTTAACGTTCTATACAGACTCCTAGAATCAGACAATCGCGCTCTGCTTAGACAACTTTCATAAAAACGTTGATCTATCTGTGCTATGCAGTCGTAAAACTTGTTTTGCCAATCGTTTATATTTTCTAGAGTTAAGTTAAGTACCACATCATGTTCAGAAGCCAGATCCAACCAGTCTTTGAATGGTGACAAATTCCATCTAAAAGCGTACATAAGTAGCTGATTTTGGAGATTTGTGCTTGGGCGCTTCATTATTACTTGCGATTATAGGTACAAGGCAAGTTATGGATTCGTGCAGAAAAAAAAATTGAGATTACAATCACACATGACATTACGATGATGGAGAAGTCGAAAAAAGTGGGTCTGGAAATTCCGTCCGTCTGTCTGTCTGTCTGTCTGTCTGTTCGCGCATCTGGAGGCTGAACGGATGGGCCGATTTGCTTCAAATTTGGTATCTAGGATTTATTTGGCCGTCCCTCGGAACGTATTTTTTATTTTTGCTCTAGGCCCAAAAATAACGGCACCTGCCATACAATCGTGAAGAAAAAAATTGATTTTCTCAAAAACGGCTCTAACGATTTTGACAAAACTTTCAGAATGCTATTTTTGCAAGACAATCTATCTTTTGGTTTGAAATTTTTTTTCAAAATTTGTCTAATAACGGTACCTCTCATAGAACCAGTATTTTCAAATCAAATTTTCTCGTAAACTATACATTCGATTTCAATAAAATTTTTGCCACAGGAAGTCATTCATAATTTTATTAATATGGCGTTTCAAAATTTTCAAAAACTTTTTTTTTTTGATTTTTTATAATTTTTTCAAAAAAATGTTTGGTTTTCGAAATATGTTGGAAACGGGTACATTGATTTTTTTTAAAATTATTTTTAAAATGTAAACTACACATTGCCATATATTTGCATACTCAAACAAATTTCAAAATATTTTTTGAAAAAGTTTTTCAAAAATAACCTTTTAAAAAAAAAACTGGTCCAACGATTTTCAATATTTTTTTTTCCTAGATTGACGTATAGCTTTGAAATTTTATTGCATACTTAGTTTTTTCGAGAAAACTCTTAAACTAATTTAAAAAATAAAAGAATTTTCGAAATTATTTAATTTTTTTTTAATATCCATATATGCAGCCACTACGCAATTGCTTATCATAAGAGCAAGTTCGTGCGACCCAGTCGTGCATTTTATTTTAATAATGTCCGCATTTGCCTTGAGGTTCTTGCAGTAAATTTGAGGAATTCCGGCTTCAACATGAATAGCATAGGTGGGGACTGAAGTTGGAAGTTTAAATATGCGTTTCAAGAAAAAATATTGCAAGCGCTCAAATTCTTCCACTTTTTTATAGCCAAAAACTTGATTTGCATAGCAAAGGCAGGAGTTGATTGTTGCATTAAAGACTTTAAATTTAGATGCGGTGTCCACATTTTTATTACAATAGAATTTAGGCCACATAAGATTTATTGCAGTTTTTGCCTTACTGACTTTTTCTTCTACGTGTAGTCGTAAATTTAGATTGTACGATAACAAGAAACCTAAATATTTAAATTCTTTCACTACCTCTATAGGTTGGCCTGCCAGTTTCCAATTTTCTCTCGGAAGTCTTCTACTTGCCGAGTTTGATTTTTGATTTCGAGGTGTTAATGTTAAGGTCCCAAGTGTCACAATAATTCTTAAGCTTATTAATTTGAAGCTGTAGTGTAAGAGGATTATCCGTTAAGATCACTAAGACATCTGCATATAGGAGTGTTTTTATGGATAGGTACATCTCCTACTACAACACCACCAGGTAGATTTTCAGATACATCGTCAATGAAAAGGGCGAAAAAAATAGGACTGAGGATGCAACCTTGTGGAACTCCAGTCTCATTATTACTTGCGATTATAGGTACTATAAGGCAAGTTATGGATTCGTGCAGAAAAAAAAATTTGAGATTACAATCACACATGACATTACGATGATGGAGAAGTCGAAAAAAGTGGGTCTGGAAATTCCGTCCGTCTGTCTGTCTGTCTGTCTGTCTGTCTGTCTGTTCGCGCATCTGGAGGCTGAACGGATGGGCCGATTTGCTTCAAATTTGGTATCTAGGATTTATTTGGCCGTCCCTCGGAACGTATTTTTTATTTTTGCTCTAGGCCCAAAAATAACGGCACCTGCCATACAATCGTGAAGAAAAAAATTGATTTTCTCAAAAACGGCTCTAACGATTTTGACAAAACTTTCAGAATGCTATTTTTGCAAGACAATCTATCTTTTGGTTTGAAATTTTTTTTCAAAATTTGTCTAATAACGGTACCTCTCATAGAACCAGTATTTTCAAATCAAATTTTCTCGTAAACTATCCATTCGATTTCAATAAAATTTTTGCCACAGGAAGTCATTCATAATTTTATTAATATGGCGTTTCAAAATTTTCAAAAACTTTTTTTTTTTGATTTTTTATAATTTTTTCAAAAAAATTTTTGGTTTTCGAAATATGTTGGAAACGGGTACATTGATTTTTTTTTAAATTATTTTTAAAATGTAAACTACACATTGCCATATATTTGCATACTCAAACAAATTTCAAAATATTTTTTGAAAAAGTTTTTCAAAAATAACCTTTTAAAAAAAAAAACTGGTCCAACGATTTTCAATATTTTTTTTTCCTAGATTGACGTATAGCTTTGAAATTTTATTGCATACTTAGTTTTTCCGAGAAAACTCTTAAACTAATTTAAAAAATAAAAGAATTTTCGAAATTATTTAATTTTTTTTTAATATCCATATATGCAGCCACTACGCAATTGCTTATCATAAGAGCAAGTTCGTGCGACCCAGTCGTGCATTTTATTTTAATAATGAAGTCCGCATTTGCCTTGAGGTTCTTGCAGTAAATTTGAGGAATTCCGGCTTCAACATGAATAGCATAGGTGGGGACTGAAGTTGGAAGTTTAAATATGCGTTTCAAGAAAAAATATTGCAAGCGCTCAAATTCTTCCACTTTTTTATAGCCAAAAACTTGATTTGCATAGCAAAGGCAGGAGTTGATTGTTGCATTAAAGACTTTAAATTTAGATGCGGTGTCCACATTTTTATTACAATAGAATTTAGGCCACATAAGATTTATTGCAGTTTTTGCCTTACTGACTTTTTCTTCTACGTGTAGTCGTAAATTTAGATTGTACGATAACAAGAAACCTAAATATTTAAATTCTTTCACTACCTCTATAGGTTGGCCTGCCAGTTTCCAATTTTCTCTCGGAAGTCTTCTACTTGCCGAGTTTGATTTTTGATTTCGAGGTGTTAATGTTAAGGTCCGAAGTGTCACAATAATTCTTAAGCTTATTAATTTGAAGCTGTAGTGTAAGAGGATTATCCGTTAAGATCACTAAGACATCTGCATATAGGAGTGTTTTTATGGATAGGTACATCTCCTACTACAACACCACCAGGTAGATTTTCAGATACATCGTCAATGAAAAGGGCGAAAAAAATAGGACTGAGGATGCAACCTTGTGGAACTCCAGTCTCAGTATCGAAAAAGTCTGACATTTCGCTACCGTTCCAAACTGACGCCGAAGTGTTCATAACTAATTTTTTGTAGATGTTAAGAAACTTTGTTGAGACGCCTATCGAACTTAACTTGTAAATAAGTGAGTTTCTATTGACAGTGTCAAAAGCAGCTTTAAAATCTACAAAAAAAGCATACAACTTTTTTTTTCTTGTGATAAATTTTCGAGCTATGGTCTCCAGCGCAAAAATTTGGTCAAATGTTGACATTCCAGCACGAAAACCCCCTTGAAAAATACTGAGCCGATTATTATGTTCTACCCAACTAGATAGGCGATTATATAAAATTTGAGCAAATATTTTTCGTAAGCTAGAGAGAATTGATATACCCCTGTAGTTTTCAATCAAAGATATATCTCCCTTTTTAAAAATCGGAAAAATCAGCGATTTTAAGAAAAGACTTGGAACGTCCTCGTACAAAAACACATTATTGAGGAACACCAAGAGTAGATCATGAAAGTTTGCAGTGCTGTTTTTAAAGAACTCTACTGGTATCCCATCAAGTCCACATGCCTTGTTGTTTTTCATATTATTAAGCGCGTTAACCAGCTCATTTAATCCAATCGGTGCATCAAGTTCTTCATCCACAACATTTGGAAGTGAGTATTTGAAAAGTGGTGGAGTTATTTCTCTATTAAGAAGTCCGCCAAAATATGTAGCAAATGATTCTATATTAACTGCTAAGGGATTCGTCGATTTGTAATGGCCTAGATTTCGAACTTTGTGCCAAAAGGCCTTTGAATCTTTGCAGTTGAATAACTCTTTTGAAGTAGTTGTTCAGAAGTCAGTTAATCCTGTGGACTGTAAAATACTAAATTTATGTATATCACCTTTTTGGGTTAATATTTGCTCAATTCCAAATCCAATTCCTTTTTATTTAACAATAATATATTTATTTGTTAATTTCCTTGGTTTTTCAAGCACGACTAGTTTCCTTTTTAATACAAACAATAAAAATAATAATCGAAAAACAAAATCACTAGCAACAGAAAATAAACAATCCTTAGCAACAGGAAAAATTAAATTTAATTTAAAATAAAATTAAAAAACGGAGTAGTAACTATATTATAGTGTTTTGTTTGGTTCAGTTGAAGTTGCCGGCGTAAACACATTCCCCCGTGAATGCTTTGCCTTACCTTCAACCGGGAGCCAGCACAACTTTTGGACTGGACGCTCTAGAATCACGAAAGGCACCTTTTTTCCGATGGCTTAATTTTCCAGTCCGTAGAAGCAACTCGCAAACGGACATTGCGCACCAGGCCATCGACTCCTGTGAACGTTTCAATCACCCGTGCAGTTTTCCAAAATGTATAGGTGGTATGTTATCGTCGCAAACGATAACCATATCACCTACGGGCGTAAGGTATGACATATCTTCTGGGTCATCGGACAGCGCTGATAGTGGTCGAGAGTTCATAACGGCACTAGTCTGTGCTAAGACCGTCTCAAATTGACTGCTTGTTAGTTTGTGAGGTCCAATCACTCGATGTAGATGATGCATCATGGATTTAACGGCCGCCTCCCAGATTCCTCCCCGATGCGGTGCTACAGGCGTTATAAACCGCCATTCAGTACAATAACGTTGTAATAACTTTGCCATATCCATCTCCTTCCAGCTGTGCAACATTCTCTTTAGCTCAATTGCAGCGCAATCAAAGTTTTTGCCATTGTCGCTCCAAGGTCGTGCACAAGAGCCACGAATGCTGCTGAATCGCAAGAAAGCTTGAATGAAGTCTGCTGTTGATAGACTCTCCACAAGCTCCAAATGTACCGCTTTGGTAACCATGTACACAAACACTGCCACATACTTTTTTTTCGATTATGTTGCATCGCCCTCCTCGCGCTTTTAGCAAATATCGCCCAGCATAATCTACACCCGAGTGGCTGAACGGTCTGCATGGAGTCACTCGATCAGCGGGTAACTCACTCATCATTTGGTTATTGTAAGGGTGTACCGAGGTCATTACACCCAAGATTCACCATTAGTTGCTAATGCTTAGAGTCCACTGTTGGCATTCGCTTGGCAATAGCTTGCTGTGCACCTCTATCACCTTGTAACTTTTGAAGCGTCTCCAGTGGGCCACCAACGTTGAAGTTTGTTGGGCACAGTACGCTATTATGCTTAACTTTACACTGTGGGCATGATCTCTCTGGACATTCAGCTGACTGATGTCTTGAGCTGAAGCAATTAATGCATCGTCTGTGCTTCATCACATATTTCAAACGATCGGGTATCGGCATGTTCTTAAATTTGGCATAGTGATAAGGCCAATGACGCTGGCCTGAACAAAGTTCACAATCTGGAGGTGGTTCGTTCCTCCGAACGATAGCCTGGCAACGGTCATTCGATGAACCTTCGTTTTCAATGCTTCTCGATCGAACGTTCGGCTCCAATTGCACATAATTGCTTGCGCCTGTTGTTGGCAGTTGAGACAGCAAACTAGCACGCAATTCGAGAAAATGGAACATCTCATCCAGCGTTGGTAACTCCTCTGTTGATCGACGCACAGACCATTGGACACGACTATCAGTATCAAGAAGCTGTTCAAGTTGATGAAGCCACATGTAATCCGCCACAACCTCAGGTCTCAGCAATAACTGCAATTGACGAAAAGCATTTCGAGCTGCATCAAGAACCTTCCGCATGGCATCACATGATGGGTGCATAAGTGGTCTTAGCGCTGACAATGTTTGAAGATGAGCACGGATAGTATTGTACTCATTGCCATACTGCTTACATAGCTCCGTCCATAGCTGACTGTACGAAGAACCATCGCCGATCGGCCAGTTTCTATAAATTTGTTCGGCCCGACCTTGCAATGCTCCTAAGAGATAGCGCATTTTCTGCGAATCTGAAAATTTATTCTGATTATGTACCTCTGCTTGAAATATTGCACGAAAATTAGCCCAGTCTGTTTCCATTCCAGAAAATTTAGGTACACGTGGAGGCTCCGACAGTTGAATGTGAATAGGCGGACCACCAGAATATACTGCCAACGGAGGTTCCCCTTGTGAGCTCGACCTTACTCGGGTCAACTTTCCTCGCAGCTTAAAGGTGTATTGGAAATATTCTTCTTCTGCCTCAGCCAAGAATTCACTGCACGTAGTCATATCCTCGTCCGAAAGATGTTGCTGGCTTAGCGTAGGCCAATCAGCCTCGAACTTCTTCCAAATCTCTTCAATTCGGCTAAGACGGCTCAACAGCTCCTCAGACGACCATTTTTCGATGTCCACGTTGGTATGGCAGCTTATCGTTCGTTGCAGCATAGTTCGATATAGCCTCATTGACTGGGGCACCGGGTTTAAAAAGCCACGAGGTTCAATAACAGCTGAGCAATCAAGATTTTTCTCCATTGCGTAGGCTGCGTCGATTACCTCTTGTTGTTTGCGACTGATTTTCACAAATGCTCCTGGTACTCCTATTAAGAAAAGTAGAACAACAAAAAACTAAAATTTCGAGCAAACGCATTTTCCCTCGAAATATTACAAATTCCAAATTCAACCAATGTATTACTAAGTATTAATCACAAAAACCAATGTCTTACAATACTTATGTTGATTAAATAAATTACAATTACAATTACAAAAGTGCTCTTAAAATCCCTTAGAACTTGAAGGCAGTCAGCCAACAAACAAATTCCAGGAGACTCGAAGAAAAATGCCATAGTTTAAGTGCTTAAAGATTTAAAGAATATTGTCGCTTGTTAAAGAAGCCCTCATGTCCTTAATTAATAAAATGCACGACTGGGTCGCACGTACTTGCTCTGTGGGTGCAATAGTACAATGAAAACAAAGTTTTCGAGCAATATGAAGAACTCATGTTTGAAAAATTTGGGAAAAACTACGAAATTTTGGTTTAAACTGGAAAACCCGAGCGGGAGCTTACGTTAAGAAACCTTTGAATTTTTAAAATTTAGATGTCATCTTTTGGGTGCTATAAATGATATAAATGTCCGCTTATGGCAAAATTAATAAAATTGTTAAAACAAATTTTCGTTATTATCATCTGTAGCCAAAAACTTATATGCAGTTTCCTTCAAAAAATTCTATGTATATTACATACAAAGTGTAATAAAACTTGGTAGAGCGTTTTTTGAGTAAATTAGAAAAAACTAAAAAACTTAGCCAAAATTTAGTGGCTCTCTGTATGGGAGCCTCCATTTAAAAAATAGTAACTGAAAAAAATGCAATGCCATCTGATAGAAAGTTGTAAGGAACTATACCAAACAAAGTTTGTTAGAATTCGATACAACCGTTGACAACTTATGGCCATTTAGAAAGGCTTTACTGAAAAAATTGCAATTCTTTCTTATAGAACACTATAAATAAAATGCACGACTGGGTCGCACGAACTGGCTCTTTGTATGGGAGCCATTTAAAAAAGAGTAACTGAAAAAAATGCAATGCCATCTGATAGAAAGTTGTAAGAAACTATACCAAACAAAGTTTGTTAGAATTCGATACAACCGTTGACAACTTATGGCCATTTAAAAAGGCTTTACTGAAAAAATTGCAATTCTTTCTTATAGAACACTATAAATAAAATGCAATACTGGGTCGCACGACCTTGCTCTAATGTGTGACAGTGGTGTAGGAGCTTGAGATTTTGATAAAAATACATTTTTCAAAATTCTTAAATAAATGCCTAAACTAATTTGAGCTGAAAAAAAAGTACGCCATTTTATTTCTAAGAAAAATTTAATTTATGAGAATAAATTTATAAAAATCTGTGGAGCGGTTTTTGAGAAAAAAAGTTTTTTTTTTTAAAACTTTTTGAAAAAAAATTTCCAAAAAAATTTAGAAACGCGATTACATAGGTATTTAGCAAATACATTAATTTATAATTTTTAAGAAAAAAATTTAATAAGCGGTTTTCAAAATATTAATTTTTTAATTTGTTTTCTTAAAAATGCTTTTAAAAATACAAAAAAATATTTTTCAAAAATATTGGTAGGTATGTAGTACAAATTGGGCTAGCTACAACTACGAGTATATATGTGTGAAATTTCGAAAGAATCGGTTGAGTCGTTTTCGAGATAGTCAAAGGCAAAAAAAAACGGTGCTATGGAAAGTACCGTTCTTAGCCATTTAAAAAAAAAAAATTTCTGGTCGTACCTAAAAAGCAACACTGATTTTTTTAAATCGAAATCGTTAGAGCCGTTTTTGAGAAAAATAAGCTTTAACGTAACGGTGATATGGCAGGTACCGTTATTTTTGAGCTAAAAAAAATTCTATTTCCCCTCTGTACAATACCTAAAAAAACTCTAAATACCAAGTTTGAAGCAATTCGGCCCACCCGTTTGGGCTGTAGGTCTATACATACAGCCAGACAGACAAACAGACATACAGACGGACAGAATTTTTAGACCATCTTTTTTCGTCTTCGCTATCATCGTAATGTCATGTTTGATTGTTATCTCAAAACTTTTTTTTTCGACGAATGCATAACTTGCCTTATACATATGTAGTAACTATAATCGCAAGTAAAAACATGCCAAACGATGTTTGAGTCAATTCAATCAAGCCGTTGCGAACGTATGGTCATTTAAAAATAAAATTCACGACTGGGTCGCACGAACTTGCTCTAATGAGTGACAGTGGTTTAGGGGCTTGAGATTTTGATAAAAATAAAATTTTTAAAATTCTTAAAGAAATACTTAAACTAATTTGAGCTGAAAAAAGGACGCAATTTTATTTCTTGGATAAATTTGAATTTATGAGAATAAATTTATAAAAATCTGTGGAGCGGTTTTTGAGAAAAAAAGTTTTTTTTGAAAAAAAATTTTTAAAAAAAATTCAAAAACACTAGTTTATAGGTATTAAGCAAACACTTTTATTTAAATTTTTTAGAAAAACATTTGATAAGCAGTTTTCAAAATACTAATTTTTTAATTTTTTTTTTAAAATGCTTTTAAAAATACAAAAAAATATTTTTCAAAATTATTGGTATGCAATACAAATCGAGCTACCTACAGCTATATGTGTGTGAAATTTCGAAAGAATCGGTTAACTCGTTTTCGAGATAGTCGAAAGCAAAAAAAAACGGTCCTATGGCAAGTACCGTTCTTAGCCATTTTTTTAAACTTTTTTTAAGCCATATGATTGGTCGTACCTAAAAAGCAACACTGATTTATTTAAATAGAAATCGTTGGAGCCGTTTTTGAGAAAAATGAGCTTTAACGTAACGGTACCGTTATTTTTTGAGCTAAAAAAAAAATTTTAATTTCCCCTCTGTACAATACCTAAAAAAGTCTATATACCAAGTTTGAAGCAATAAGGCCCACCCGTTTGGGCTGTAGGTCTCTATACATACAGACAGACAGACAGAATTCTTAGACCATCTTTTTTTGTCTTCGCTATCATCGTAATGTCATGTTTGATTGTTATCTCAAAACTTTTTTTTTCGACGAATGCATAGGTAACTTGCCTTATAGTACCTATAAATCAAAATCGTTAGAGCTGTTTTCGAGAAAATCCGAAATGAAAAAAACCCAGTACTTGAAAGGTACCAGTTTGAGCCGGGCTAAAACGAAATAAAAAAACCTCGACAATCATTTTTCTTCAAACTGCTATATATGAAGTTTGAAGAAAATCCGTCGTGGCGTTTAGGCTGTAGAATGACGTGAAAAAGGGCACATCCGCACAGACGCACAGACAGACCGACGGACGGTATGGCGAAAACCACTTTTTTGGGCTTTTTTATCATCGTAATGTCATGTTTGATTAAAACCTCGATTTTAACTTGCCATTATAGGTATACTATAAGGCAAGTTATGTATTCGTCGAAAAAAAAAAGTTTTGAGATAACAATCAAACATGACATTACGATGATAGCGAAGACGAAAAAAGATGGTCTAAAAATTCTGTCCGTCTGTATGTCTGTCTGTCTGTCTGTCTGTCTGTCTGTATGTATAGACACTTACAACCCAAACGGGTGGGCCGAATTGCTTCAAACTTGGTATTTAGACTTTTTTAGGTATAGTACAAAGGGGAAATTGAAATTTTGTTTTTAAAACAAAAAAATAACGTTAAAGCTTATTTTTCTCAAAAACGGGTCTAACGATTTCGTTTTAAAAAAATCGGTGTTGCTTTTTAGGTACGACCAATCATACGGCTGAAAAAAAGTTTTAAGAAATGGCTAAGAACGGTACTTTCCATAGGACCGTTTTTTTGCTTTTGACTATCTCGTAAACGACTTAACCGATTCTTTCGAAATTTCACACACATATAGCTGTAGGTAGTTCAATTTGTATTGCATACCAAAATTTTTTTTAGAAAAATATTTTTTTGTATTTTTAAAAGCATTTAAAATATAATTAAAAAAATTAATATTTTGAAAACTGCTTATTAAATTTTTTTCTAAAAAATTTTAAATAAATGTATTTGCTGAATACCTATGAACTGGCGTTTTTGAATATTTTTTGAAAATTTTTTTCAAAAAGTATTTCAAAAAAAAACTTTTTTTCTCAAAAACCGCTCCACAGGTTCTTATCAATTTATTCTCATAACTTCAAATTTATCCAAGAAATAAAATGGCGTACTTTTTTTCAGCTCAAATTAAGAATTTTGAAAATTTTATTTTTATCAAAATCTCAAGCTCCTAAACCACTCTCACTCATTAGAGCAAGTTCGTGCGACCCAATCGTGCATTTTATTTTTTTTTTTGCACGAAACCAATACTTGCCCTATAGAGCAAGTAAAAAACACAATTATTTGTATTACAATTTGTCCTTTAATATATTGTTTATTTATTTCATAAGTTACTTAATTCATTTATTATTTTTTTACTCTTAGTTTTTTCAGCAGGTGGTTGGAAGTTTTTGTCAGCTGTGAGTCAAGTTCTTTTTCTTTTCTTTTAAGTGCTGCCAGCTTTGGCAAAAGTTACTGGTTATGTTTTTTAATGCTTCTTTCTAAGAAGTTTCATTCATTTTTGTCTTTTACTTCTGTCGTGAGTTTCATTTTAGAATTGATATTCCCTTAGTAGCTTTTCAAAAAGGAATACAATCAATTTGAACGAGTTTAAACTTTTCAAGTATGAAGGTGTAACAAACTTAAAAAAAGCTAACTATATCGGTTCAGCTGTACTCAAGTAACATGATGTGCTTACAACTAACAAATTTTCATTTTTATTTTATACGAGTATATTGTTGTTTGAATTTATTTATTCCATAGAATTGAAAATTACGCATTTATTTAGCATTCTTACCCCTTTCAAGCATTTAAAATGCACCTGTTTAAATCATACAACGTATACCAAAAAAATTGAACGAGTTAACTACTCTAATTGCAATTGAACCGAATTCGATTAAGGGCCTCGTGTGGCAATATATGTATTTGTTGTTTGTTACGCTTCCCGCAAACAACAAAGCACAAGGATCGACATAAACGAAGTCCCAAGTGTCCTCTAGCCCCTTTCATAACGCCGAGTGTTTATATTTCATTCGTTTGACATAACGCAGGGAGTTCATTCCACAAATGTTCGTTTTATGAGAGATATTCTGTGTCGATTACGCACTGTTATTATATTTATTTGCTTCTTATTGTAAGAGAAGAAATTCAAATGGCTATAAAATTTTATTTGTGCAGGAACAAGCCAAATGTCATCAGGGAGTTTTCTTTCAGAAAATTTGACACAAGCAACAAGACACACTAATAATAACGAATCAAGAACTTAACGGAGGGTGACTTGAACTGAGGGAATGATGAAAGGATTTTGTTCGGCATCTATTGTTTCAATTTGTCGAGTTTCTTGCTCGCTACATTAGGAGGATAGATTGTATTTTGATGATGGCTCACATATATAGTTTTCAGATGTGAATTTAATGTTGTTGTATCTTTCACAAAAATAGAAAGTCATATACATATACAAGAGAGAATTTGGATGATCTGGTGTTTGGTATGAGAATAAAGGGATGAGAGAGATAATTTGGACATCTGTGTTTTATATTACAGTATAGGTACATAATATTCGCACAGTCTTTTAGGAATTTTTTAAGTGATGCAAATGTGACCACATACTACCTTTAAATGGAATGTTGTTTTTTAATGCGATTACTGGTTATTAAATGCGATTACTGGTTATTCATTGCGGGAAGCACAGTTGATGTAGTGTTTATTTGCTTAACCTAGAGTTGTGACTTCAAACCCAGCAATAGCAGAAATTTTTTTTTATTCCACAGTTTCGACTGGATGCCACCTGTGGTATTTTTGTGAGGTAATTATTACTTTAAATCTTAATCCACTGTACCATCATAAATTCTTTCCTATCTTTTTACTTCTTCTCTCCTCGCTCGAGTTACAAGCAACATACTGAACACATATACAGGGTGATTCACGAGCGCTGTGCCAAAAAGCTAGAGCGTGTAGGTTGAGTTGAGACAAGAAAAAAATCGTATGGGAGGAGGGGTTAATTCCTCCCCCCGTTTAGCCAGGAGGGGTAATTTTCTGAAAAATTGACTTATTTTGTTAAAATTTTTTTTTTTAAATCAACGGCTTCGTTTACAACACCGTGTTATACTTTTTTGGAATGCCAAAAACTTCTTCTTTGATTTCGTGTTTGAATTAAATTATTTTAACGAATAGTTCAAAAAACATAAATTTTCAAACTCAAAATTTAAAAAAAAAATTTTAAAAAATTATTTTAAAACTAATTTTTTTCAAAATTTTACGTAATTAAGTACAATTTTTGTTCTCAGAACTCAACGCTCCCATTAATCTTTAATCCAACACTGAAAACCGTATGGCTCTACGACTTTTTGTTGCCAAGGTATTCAAAAATAACCGAACCTACTTCTTCACAAAAACACTTAACAATTGGCTAAATGATCACTTTGTGCCATCCCGTAAGGCTAGATTTTCTTGTTTTTGTGAAGAAGTAGGTTCGGTTATTTTTGAATACCTTGGCAACAAAAAGCTGTAGAGTCATACGGTTTTCAGTGTTGGATTAAGGATTAATGGAAACATTGAATTCTGAGAACAAAAATTGCACTTAATTACGTAAAATTTTTAAAAAAAATAGTTTTAAATTATTTTTTCAAAGTTTTTTTTTTCAAAATTTTGAGTTTGAAAATTTATATTTTTTAAACTATTCGTTAAAACAATTTAATTTAAGAAAAAAATGAAAGAAGAAGTTTTTCGCTTTCCAAAAAGGTATAACACGGTGTTGTAAACGAAACCGTTGATTTTAAATATTTTTGTTTACAAAATAAGTACATTTTTCAAAAAATTGCCCCTCCTGGCTAAACGAGGGGGAATAGACCCCCCCTCCCATACGATTTTTTTCTTTTCTTAACTCAACCTACGCGCTCTAGCTTTTTGGCACAACGCTCGTGAATCACCCTGTATAAGACGGCAACACATCCCATATCTTAGCTTTTCCTGCAAGTTACAGCATAGCAACAAAGCCAAGCTCAATTTACTTTTGGCTATACCAGCCACCATTTAAAAAAGAGAAACTGAAAAAAAAATCAATGCCATCTGATAGGAAGCTGTAAGAAACTATACAGAACAAAGTTTGAGTGAATTCGATGCAACCGTTAACAACTTATGGCCATTTGAAAAAAAGCCGTTAAGAGCAGATCTCCGTTATTTGCATTTTTAGCCAAAAACTAAAAACGCAGTTCTCTTAAAAACACTAAAAAAATATAACACACAAAGTTTAATCAAAATCGTTGGAGCCATTTTCGAGCAAATTAGAAAACACCAAAAAAAGTTGGCTAAAACTCAAAGGCTCGTTGTATGGAAGCCACCGTTTAGAAAGGCTTCAGTGAAAAATTTGTTAAACCATCCTATAGAAAACGATGAAAAACTATGTCAAACGAAATTTGAGTCGATTCAATCAAGCCGTTGTGAACTTATGGCTATTTGAAAAAAGCCGTTAAAACATGATTTTCGTAACGACCATTTGATCCAATAATCAAAAACGCAGTTTTGTGAGAAATACTTAAAGTAAGCTAAATTTTAAGTTTAATCAAAATCGTTAGAGCCGTTTTCGAGAAAATCCAAATTGAAAAAAACCTTTACTTGAAAGGTACCAGTTTGAGCCGGGCTAAAACGAAATACAAAAAACCTCGACAACGGTTTTTCTTCAAACTACTATATATTATAAGGTTTGAAGAAAATCCGTCAAGCGGCTTAGAATGTAGCATGACGTGAAAAGGCGCACATCCGCACAGACGCACAGACAGACCGACGGACGGTATGGTGAAAACCACTTTTTTGGGCTTCTCTGTAAGGTCATGTTTGATTAAAACCTCGATTTTTTTTCTGCACGAAACCAATACTTGCGCTATTGAGCAAGTAAAAAGAACTTTTGATGGAAAAACTATAATGACATAATAAACCTAACGAGATCAGTTGCTAAGCGCAAAACAACGCCCACTGAAGACCGAGTGCTTCTACGGGAATTAAAATTTTTTTTTATGAAGCCTCAATCTGATGCAGATCAATGGAATTTGACGGCTAAGAATCCAATAAATGAGCACACAGTCCAACGACGTTAAAAGAAAGGAGAATTCAAGTCATTTAAAGCTAAAGACGTGCGTACATACATATGTCAAAGACAAACAAGCTTAATACTGTTCTTTGCGAAAGAACATTGGCACAAGCCAAAGGAGTTCTGGAGAAGCGTTCTATGGATAGGTGGACGCTCCCTTGAGTATTACTCATTAAAAACAAATTTTGTGTAAGATTGTCAAAGGTAGTAAGGCAAAAAAATGGCCCGTTTGTATAAACGTGGGGCATTTTTAAGTCTATTTCTTGTTATGGCTATGGGGATGTGTTACATATAATGGGCTGGGCGACTTGGTTAATATCACCGGTTCGATGAACCAAATTCAATATTGAAGTATCCAAGTTGATAATGCCTTTCCTTCCGGAGATAGGCTTGTTGGGGAATCATTTAACCAACAACAAAATAATGTCCCATGCCACAAAGTCCGGCAGATAACTAACTTTTAAGAGGATGTTTGGTGTTACCACTTTGGATTAGCCACCTTAAAGTTCAAATTTAAATATTAAAGAAAACGTCTGGTCGCTTTTGCAACGCAAAAGAATAGTTTTGTTAAATAAAACCAGAGAAAAAACAGATTATGAGGTTACTTTTCTTTGGAAAGAGATATCTCCAGAGATCTCCAGAAAATTTAGTGGATTCAGTAACGAGATGCCTTCAAAATCGTATTGAACCCAAAGGCGGTTTTACATTTTACTAAATTCTTCTTCATTTCTTTACATTTGTTAAGGTTAAACTTTTTTTCTTAGTATTATACATACTTGTCAAAATACTTATACCAACACTTGAAATTGCTAATTAATTGATATCTTTAAAAGTTTCTATGAAAAAAATTGTTTTTGCTTATTTTTAAGTTTGTATTATTTGTATTGTACGTAAAAACGAAAAATTAAACAAGAATTCTTTATAAAGCCATTAAAAAGTTACACTTAAAAATGCACGATTTTTATTTCGTCCAAATATTTATGCCGACCAGTGTATACAAAGGTTCGAAAAACAACGGCAGCATCAACAAAGTCATGCTACTATTAAGTTCTTAAGGAACTCAAGTAAAAAGAAATAAAGTGCACGACTGGGTCGTACGAACTTGCTCTAATGTGTTCAAATGGTCT
The DNA here is from genome assembly GCA_916050605.2 of Platycheirus albimanus. Taxonomy (NCBI): domain Eukaryota; kingdom Metazoa; phylum Arthropoda; class Insecta; order Diptera; family Syrphidae; genus Platycheirus; species Platycheirus albimanus. The sequence continues at coordinate 102,099,926 of OU696696.1, read as the reverse complement.
TGGGGCTTGAGATTTTCGGAAAAAGGCATTGAAAAAATCATATGAAATTTTATTAATCACTTAAAAATCAATAGTTAAAACGTTTTTTGGAAAAAATGAAGTAAGTCATCAGATTTCTTTTGCTTTTTCAAAATTTAAGGAAATTTTTTTTCAAAACCGTTCGACCAGTTTTTTTCAAAAAACGGTTTTTTTGAAAAACTTTTCGAAAACATATTCCAATTTTTTTTTGAGTATGCCAACTTCTAGAACTTTGTAGTTTTTATCAGGAAAATAAATTTAAAAAAAAATTGATTAAACCATTTTTGGAAAAAACAAAAAATAAAAAAAAAATTTTAAACTTTTTTAAAAAACTCAAAAAAACTTTTTTTTGAAAAATTAAAGATTTTTTATTATTTCGTTTGTAATAGGGCTTCTTCATTAAAAATTTCATCGGAATTCGTCCAGTGGCTTACGAGAAAATCGGATTTCAAAAAACCGGTCCTATGGGAGGTACCGTTATAAGACTTTTCCTGAAAAATCTATTACAACCAAAACATTAAGTTTGCGGAGAAAACATCGTTCAGAAAGTTTTATCAAAATCGTAGGAGCCGTTTTCGAGAAAAATTGAATTTTCACTAAAAGTCGTATGGCAGGTACCGTTAGTTTTAAAGCTAGAATGCTAATTCCAAAAATCCCTCTGTAGGAAGTCATAATAATACTATCTACCAAGTTTGAAGCAAATCGGTCCAGCCGTTTAGGCTGTAGGTGCCGATACAGACAGACGGACAGACAGACAGACAGACAGAATTGTCGGACCCACTTTTTTCGACTTCTCTATCATCGTAATGTTATGTTTGATTGTCCAAAAAAAATTTTTTTTTACGAATGCATAACTTGCCTTATAGTACCTATAATCGCAAGTAAAAATATTCAATCTGGAATTTAGTTACCCATTTGTTGATTTTCTGTTTTTATGATAAATAGCTTTTGAAAAATTTACCCATTCTTGTACTTAAAAACTGCTTTTAACCAAAAATTCAGGTAGGTATAGGTACATTGTTAAGTACTAGTTTTTTTTTTTTTAAATATTCAATGCTCTATTCAATTTTATATAAAGTGCTAAAGATTCAGATACTTTAAGTCTTCCAGTTTCCCTAAAAATCAAAAATAATAAAAATAAAAACTACTTCTGCTTGTTTGTAGTTTTATAAACCTCAAAGTACTTGCACAACTATGTTGAAACTGTGACACTTACTTATACATTACCAATTTAAATAATGTTTCGAAGTTTTTAACTTCAGTTACTTACAATTTCTAACGATATAGTAAGCCATGCCTATCCAGCATGCAGGCAGGCTTGCTCCTTCCAGCTATATGTGACTTCAACTTCTTGACCTATATTCACTTTCGGCATGCGATACTGAAAGAAGTAAATTTAGTTCAACAATATTTACAGTCTCCAAAAATGAATTTGAATAAAGGCCTTGTCAAAATAATAGCCCTAAATGATTTTCTTACGAATGAACGAACTTCAATGGTAGACAATGCTGTTACATTTGGAACTAATAAACGCAACGATATGGGAATCAACATTGACCGAAAAGGAAGAAGGAGGATGAAAAAAACAATGTCAGGTGAACTCGCTCATGATGCTGGGTTAACAATGTTCAAGAAGATGTTCTTCGAACAGTGTTTGAGTGCCTTGACCGATTTAAACTAGTATTGCCTCATCGATGTACGGCTATGAAGGAAATAAACGACATTTTCCAAATTGTTCAAACAAAGTTTATGCTTGAAGCTTCTGATGACGCTTTGGCTATTGCTGTGGACAATCTGGTACAAAATTTACGATGAGTTTAATAAAGAACAAGTGCTTGAAGAAATAATGAGATATCGTAGACATCTTTGTGCAACCGATACGAATTGGGAATTCAGCAAATCATTGCCCTGCACTCCACAAGCCACTTACTTGGCTCTTCTCGTTAAAAGAACCTAATTCCAAGTTGTTACGCTGGAGGCTACAACTTGAAGAATTTTGACTTCTTTATAAAAACAAAACTCGAACGCCGACGCTTTATGAAGGATAGAATAATTAAATGTCAGCCATGCGAGTGAAGTCGAAAACTTGGACTTAATTTCAGTCCAGAACAATTAAGACGAGCGAGACAAAACATCTACTATTCATTCTGCACAAGAAAACATGAATGATGGGATACCTAATATTGGAGCGCCCATTAAACAAATTTTCTAACCAAATTAGCTATATTGAAACACAATGAGAATAAGACAAAAATAAATTCAAAATTAACTATTTTGTTCAAAAGAAAAAAAAAATAAAGAATTACAGTCGAACACAACAAAATAAATGACGAATCTTTTATAATGAGTATTTTTAAAGATTTCCTAGTACAAAGAGAGTTTCCGCCATACTTAATGATGATGCAACAAATAAAACCATTCAGTCAGTCTATTCAAGGTATTTGAGCAATAATAAGCACTTGAAATTAGTTAGACGTAAAGGACACACAGGAAAAGGTCATAAGAGATTATCATAAGTACTCGAACCACAGAGGTATAACTGAGTCTCTAAATCATTTAAGAAAAAAAATATTTCTTTCCTAATATGAAAAATATAATAACCTCCATAATAAATAGTTGCAAGATTTACCAAAAACAGAAATATGATCGCAAAAGAGAACCTTTAAGATTCGAAATAACTCAAACACCTGTGATGCTTTTTTTATACTTAGGCTGAGGTAGGCTCGTCGAAGTCCAGGGTTGTTCCCAAAGAAAGCGAAAACTCAGGGTTGAAGAGTGTTGAACTCCGAAATAACAGTGTTTTTTATTTATCAAAATATTCTTAACAAGTTACTTCATATACGGACTTAATAATAAAACTTAATTAATGATTCGATGTACAATATAGTATTAAATAGCTTAAATAATTTGGCCTCTAGGGTTTATCCTACGACAAAAAGCGATTCCAACTATATTTGGTCTATAGAGTTGCCTCTATGACAATAATTGGTTTTAGGTCTGTAGAGATTCTTAAAAAGAAAAGCTCCACGACAAGAATCGAATTAGGTCTGCAGAGATTCCTGAACGGAAGCGCTCCACGACAAGAAACTGATTAGGTCTGTAGAGATTCTTTGAAAAGAAGAGCTCCACGACAAGAAACTGATTAGGTCTGTGGTGAAGCTTACGACTGCAGCAACCCCACGACAAGAAACTGATTAGGTCTGTAGAGATTCCTAAAAGGAAGCGCTCTACGACAAGAAACTGATTAGGTCTGTAGAGATTCCTGAAAGGAAGCGCTCCACGACAAGAAACTGATTAGGTCTGTGGTGAAGCTTACGACTGCAGCAACCCCACGACAATAAACGGATTAGGTCTGTAGAGTTTCTTAAAAAGAAGAGCTCCACGACAAGAAAAAAATTAGGTCTGTGTTGTAGCTTACAATGGCAGCTACCCCACGACAAGAAACTGATGGCCTAATGCCTTTACTTCAAAATATGTTGAGGTTTCTGCAGGTATTCCCCGCAGCGTACCTTTGAGATCTCGTATTCCCGGTATTCTATTAAATAGAATCGTATACCAATGGCTGGGAGCTCGAGTCTGATTTTCCATACAAATTTCGCTTATACTTATGGAATATTACAGTAATAAGGAAGTGTGAATTATAAAACTAAAGATAAAAAATATAAGTACTAAAATAATTCCTTCTGTTGGTTGGATATTTCTGCTGGTTATTATCATGTGTGTGTTCGGGGTTGGTTGATAGTCCAAATCAGCGGTACGGGGCGGAGAGGTGGTTAGTTTTGCTTTTCTTGCCGGTCTCTGATGCAAACCTGATGTTGCGAAAAATCGTCGTGGTGATTGTGACGGTGGTCGGTGGCGGTTGGTGGTGGTCGGTGATGATGGTCACAGGCTGATGCACTCATCATGGTGATTGTGACGGCGCACAGTGGCCCGTTTAGGCAAAAGTGCTTGCGAAATTCATTTTTCGGGTGGGTTAGTAATGCAAAACTTTTACATTTTCTGAATTAACAAATGTTTTGAGCTTTAGAAATCGAAAAAATTATTTCATTTGGATGAACGGTTTGGCTTGTAGAGCCAGTCAAAGTTGACAAATATTTATGGTGAGAAAAAAAAAAATTTTGAATTTTTTTTTTATTTGAGTGTAAAAGCTAGGAAGTGAGTACAAGTAAAACTTTTTTTTTTATTTTTACTTGATATTTGTGTTAATTGCTATAATCAGAAATAAAAAAAAAAAAAAATTGTTTTAACTGCTAAATTTAATGTTTTTTGGAACACAACTTTTTGCACACTTTTTCAACTTTACATTGAGTAGAAAAAGAGCAGTCGCACGCAGGCAAGCCAAACTGGACGGATAATGAATCCTTATATATGTCTTTACTTACAAACAAAAACTCAGGTGCATAAAGTTGCATAGAGCTGAGCTAGAGCGATTTGATTTGAAAAAGTCATTAATTTTTTCAGAGTTTTTTTTTTGTCAAGTGCAAAACAAAAATCATGGAAAATATTATTTTTTTGTTTTGCGGGTATGAGTGTTGGTTTTAAATAAAATATTTTTTTTAATTTAGAACCAAAACATATTTTATGTTTAGTTTTTTAAAACGGTTGTATAGCTTATTTCTTGTAACAATTTTTCAATTTTCACAATTTTTTTTTAATTCACAAACCTAATAGCCTTGGAAATTTTCTTTAAGATAAAAAAAAAATTGTGGCGATATCTTTATTCGTTTAAGAGATATGATTTTTCCAACCAAAAAAGTCAATTCGGGCCACTGTGCGGCGGTCGGTGGCGGGCGGTGGTCTTCGGTGATGATAGTCACAGGCTAATGCACTCATCATGGTGATTGTGGCACGGTGTGATGGCGGTCGGTGGCGGTTGGTGGCAGTGAGGAGAATGTGTAACTTCGTTACATTCCCCCTTTGCTTACGGGACGAGGACTTTCTCGTCAAAAGTGTTGTTGGTTTTTTTTTTTTTTTTTTTTTTTTTTATATATATTTTTTGTGTTTTGCAGGTTTTTTTTATATAAATTTTTTTTTATATATATTTTTTTTATATATTTGGTTTTTGCAGGTTTTTTTTTTTATATAAATATATTCTGGTTTTTTCATTTTTTTTTGTTTTCTTTTTTTTTCTTTTTATTTTTTTTTTCTCTTTTTATTTTTTTTCTCTTTTTATTTTCTTTTCTCTTTTTCTTTTCTTTTCTTTTTTTTGTCTCTGTATATTTTAAAAAAAGGTTAAAATTTTTATTTATTTTTAGAAAAAAAAAACATACTCTTAAAAGTAAGAACAATAACAAAAAAGAATTCATAATATAATAAGTAAAGGCATTAATTCTAGTCCTGGTCGACGTCGATAAATTTTCTTTGATCCTCGAATCGTAGCTCAGCCCTGGTGCCCTTTCTATTCATCAATACCAGGATTCGGCCCCACGGGCGTTGAATGCTGAACGTCCGGTAGTGTCGGCTCCCTCTCAACCTGATGCCTCTGAATGGGTACAATACTCTGCTGGAGTGTTGGCTTCTCTCGGGTCGGATCGGAAGGGGAAAGTTTCGAGTCGGTTCTTCGGCTGGTCGGTTACGAGATTGCCAAGTTCTTTCGGCCTTTTTGTGCCGCATGCGCACCTTCCCTAAGCCACCTACTGCAGGCGGAGGCTTTGGTAAAATCGGCTGACTGGCTTCCGAATCATGGTTCGGAGTGTTGACTGGGCTCCTTCGACACTTGGTTCGGTGAAATACGGCCGAGCGTTGGCTTCTGGTTGACGGCTTTATTTTACGTGGTTCGGTCGGCTGTTGCATCCTAGGGTCAATGACAGACTGACTTGTGCTTTGGTGGCGGCAGTGTGGTGGCTTCACTTTCTTGACCTGAGGTGCAGGTGCGGGAATATTGTGAGCGACACGCTCGGCCGAAGTCAAACGGTTTGATTTTGGGATAAGCGAGTGCAGCTTCTGTCTCGGGCTGCGGTGCAAAGCGATGTTAGGCTCCGGGAAATTCCTTTTTTTTAACAGAGCGGGTCCGGGATCCATCGGAAAAATAAACGGGGGCTGGGGCGGTGCAAGTAACTTCGGCTGGTACTTTCATCGGTTAGAGGTGGAATGACAACTGGTACTACTTGACCTCTGGCACGGAACTTGAATTGCGTGCACGGTGGATATCGGGCTATTGGTGACATCGGACGGCAACGGTTGCTTACCAGAGAGTGGTTTGCCTCCCATGAATATTTGCAAACCTGCGTTGTTCAGGAGAAGCATTCCCAACACTGCATCCTCGGCGAGAGAAGGAAGATACGTCACTTCGGTGGTCAAAGAAGTTTCGCCCAGTATGAAGGTGGCAGTGTAATGCTCAGTCGTTACCACAGGTGCTCCATTCGCCAAATGAATGACCTGGTGACACTCCCGCATAGGAAATCCTAGCTCTCGGAATACTTGTCTTAACGGCTGTCCGACAAAAGTTTTGGTCGAACCGGTGTCGACCAGAGCCTTGTATTCTTGGTTTCCCACTCTGAGAGGGACGAAACATCGGGGGTCTTGTTCGGGCGGGGCGTTCACTACAGCTACGGCTTGTCGGTGGCATGGGCAATCCTTTGTTAGTCTGCCGTCTTCTCCGCAAAAGGAGCAGAACATCCGGAACGGTCGGTGGCATGCTTCCTTACAATGGCCCTGCAGTTTGCAATTCCAGCAGTGCGTATCGCGGTCGTAATGTGCGGGTGGCGGCGGTAATCGGGTTGCTGGGGGAAACTGGACGGTGGCTGCGGGTATCGGGCGCGAGTTGCGGTCGTCGCTTTTTATGGCCTCAAACTCTTCGGCTAAATAAACCAACTCGTCTAGGGTTTCAAAATTCTTGCGCCTTATGTAATATCTATACTCCGGCCTCATATTGTCGAAGATCCTGTCAATGTTTTCGGTCGCCGACATGTGCGGATGCTGGTGTATTAAGTACTGGGCGGACAGGATGTATTCCTTGGCCTTTTCTCGCGGCCCTTGTCGTTTCCTGAATATCTCCTCTTCCAACCTGTGCAGGTATCGGGCGGGTAGAAAATGACTGATGAAGGCTTCTCGAAAATCTTCCCAGGTGGATAGACTATCCCTCTTTATCCTAAACCATTGCAAGGTGCTTCCTCGGAATATTTCGGGCAACGTTCGCAGCACGTCGTTAAGTGGGATATCGTAGCATCGGGTTAACTCAGTGAGCCTTTCCAGGAACTCCAAAGGGTTGCCAGAGAAATCGAAACGGAGTCCCCACTTGCGGACGGTATCCATTATTTCAGCTTCGTAGCTGAGAGTACGTCGGCTTGAAGAAGGTGGTTGCTAGAAGCTTTGTAACTCGGGCGGCGTATTTCGGGGTCGGTTCGGGCTCGGGGTTCGGCGCTGGTCTACCTGGTCTGGGTTTTTGTGCATCGGTTGCGGGGCAGCTGGTGGTGGCCTAGTCGGGTGTTGGATCGGTGGCACCTTGAAGCTGAGTTCCTCTTATAGGGGGGTGTCGGTTTCCGGGGCTGGACTTATTCGTCCTGAGTTCGGGCCGGTATTCAATGTCGGTGGTGCGGTGGGCTAACTAGTGAAGTGAGGTTCCGTGGGTGAATCATCTTCCAACCTTTGCTCCACTATTTCTTCCCATTTCTCGCAGAGGTTTTGAGTCCAGCCATGAGCTCGGACCTTTTTGAGATGTACGCTTAAACGCTGGCGTAAATCTTTCACCCTCCCATCTGTGTCCAGGTGAAGATGCTCTAGTGTCTCGACTAATTCAGCTTTCTTCATGTAATGGACAAATCCCAGATTCTTGAGAATGTTCTGGTCGTCCATGTCGGTTTCTAATTGGTTCTCCTCTAAATCGTTCCCTGGCCGGTTCTGGTTCTCCTCTTCATCGGTCATGTTGCGGCGGTCGGATAAAAAATATATTATTCAAGCTGGATCGGCGGTTATCGGTGGTACCTCTCGAAGGCTCCTGGTCGGTCGGCGGTGGGAGTTCGGTTGAGTCTTCTAAAGGTCCCTGCTCGGGCGCCAATTTGTGATGCTTTTTTTATACTTAGGCTGAGGTAGGCTCGTCGAAGTCCAGGGTTGTTCCCAAAGAAAGCGAAAACTCAGGGTTGAAGAGTGTTGAACTCCGAAATAACAGTTTTTTTTATTTATCAAAATATTCTTAACAAGTTACTTCATATACGGACTTAATAATAAAACTTAATTAATGATTCGATGTACAATATAGTATTAAATAGCTTAAATAATTTGGCCTCTAGGGTTTATCCTACGACAAGAAGCGATTCCAACTATATTTGGTCTATAGAGTTGCCTCTATGACAATAATTGGTTTTAGGCCTGTAGAGATTCTTAAAAAGAAAAGCTCCACGACAAAAATCGAATTAGGTCTGCAGAGATTCCTGAACGGAAGCGCTCCACGACAAGAAACTGATAAGGTCTGTAGAGATTCTTTGAAAAGAAGAGCTCCACGACAAGAAACTGATTAGGTCTGTGGTGAAGCTTACGACTGCAGCAACCCCACGACAAGAAACTGATTAGGTCTGTAGAGATTCCTAAAGGGAAGCGCTCTACGACAAGAAACTGATTAGGTCTGTAGAGATTCCTGAAAGGAAGCGCTCCACCACAAGAAGCTTACGACTGCAGCAACCCCACGACAATAAACGGATTAGGTCTGTAGAGTTTCTTAAAAAGAAGAGCTCCACGACAAGAAACTAATTAGGTCTGTGTTGTAGCTTACAATGGCAGCTACCCCACGACAAGAAACTGATGGCCTAATGCCTTTACTTCAAAATATGTTAAGGTTTCTGCAGGTATTCCCCGCAGCGTACCTTTGAGATCTCGTATTCCCGGTATTCTATTAAATAGAATCGTATACCAACGGCTGGGAGCTCGAGTCTGATTTTCCATACAAATTTCGCTTATACTTATGGAATATTACAGTAATAAGGAAGTGTGAATTATAAAACTAAAGATAAAAAATATTAGTACTAAAATAATTCCTTCTGTTGGTTGGATATTTCTGCTGGTTATTATCATGTGTGTGTTCGGGGTTGGTTGATAGTCCAAATCAGAGGTACGGGGCGGAGAGGTGGTTAGTTTTGCTTTACTTGCCGGTCTCTGATGCAAACCTGATGTTGCGAAAAATCGTCGTGGTGATTGTGACGGTGGTCGGTGGCGGTTGGTGGTGGTCGGTGATGATGGTCACAGGCTGATGCACTCATCACGGTGATTGTGACGGCGGTCGGTGGCGGTCGGTGGTCTTCGGTGATGATAGTCACAGGCTAATGCACTCATCATGGTGATTGTGGCACGGTGTGATGGCGGTCGGTGGCGGTTGGTGGCAGTGAGGAGAATGTGTAACTTCGTTACACACCTTCAATGCCCTTAGAAATCGTTCACGTCGATATCTATTCAGTACATAAAGAAAATTTGTTCACCATAATAGATAAATTTAGTAAATTTGCTTCTGTTTATTTAATTTCTTCTCAAAACAGCATTAACATTATCAAATCGTTAAAACATTTTTTTTCTAACCACGGTATACCCAAACTATTAATCTCGGATAATGGTAGTAATTTTATATTTTCAACTTTTAAAGAGTTTTTGGATATTCATATGATTAACCATCATACAATATGCGCCAAAACTTCCAACGGTAATTCCCCTATAGAAAGATTTCACTCTATCCTAACCGAAATTATTAGGATTATTAAATCACAAAATAATAATAAAGCCATTGGTGAAATTGTCGATGAGGCAGTAATTACTTACGAGTACAACAATAGTGTTCACTCTGCAACAAAATTGACACCTTTTTAAACGGGCATATTAGCAAAACGAATTTATTATTTGTAAATGAGAATATCAAAACAGAGCAAGAATACTTAATTCAACACATAAAAGATTACAAAAAATTGACTAATCTTATTCACGATCGTAGCCAAAGTAACAAACAAAAAATGATTGAAAAACGAAATGAAAATCGAGTGACCCAACAGATTTTATAGACAATGAGACAATATATGAGTTAGATGACAGAAGGAACAAGTTGGCACCTAGATTCACCGAGCATAAGGTTGTTAAGAACAATAAAATAACCATAGACTCAAATAAACGAAAAGTCCATAAACAAAAAATTAAAAAGAAACCTAAAAAATTACACTTAATTCAAACATTCGTTAATTAAACTTTTGATATTGTTGCGAGTCAGGGTTCCACGGGGGACTTACTTTGGGAAAGTAGAAGGGCGGCCGGCGGCACGCTTGTCGTTGCACGGCTATGCTCGACGGAAATGGGGTGGTTCTTTGCCGCTTCTACTTATCCCTCCTGCTCGACAATCAAAATTATCGTTCCAGAAAAAGAAGAAAGTTACAGGAAAGGAACAGGAGTTTGGAAAGGAATGAAGCTACGTTAAAAGGTTTGAAACGTTATCACAAATCGAAGGACTTTGACGCCACCTGAAGGAACATGTAAGTATAGTGCTTTTCAAAAATTAAACTAACCTAACTAAACCTACCTAAAATTCAAAATAATAAAAAAAATTAAATTTCCCATCACCATAAATGATAATATAAAAATCCCTTCACCAAAAATAATAAAAAATAATGAAATAAAATCACCTCCACCAAAGTCAAAATCGTTGGTACGAATTTGCACTTATATAAATCTTAAATTTACCTTAATCTAAACCCTAAAACTAAAGCACTTTACTTTTTTATTTCCCTCAGATACGGTACTACTAAATTCCAAGCGCTCGCCAGATGTTATTAACGAAAGCCTGGCAAACCCACCCAAGTATCTGAAAGATACTTCCTGATGTTATTTCCATGGCCGATGTTCGGAAATAACCCCTAAAATGACCAACCAGTCGTAAACTGTCTGTAGTGTACAGTCAGTTGCAGCGCCGGATCTAGGGGGGGGGGGGCACTTGCCCCGGGCGCCTGGCATTGGGGGGCGCCAAATGGAAGATGAAGAAATATTGAAGAGCAAAAAAAAAAAGGTATTCAATGTTTATTTATTTCTTGTTCCAAATATGAAAGAAATATGTAATGAACCACTTTCGTCACCCTTTAAACAAATTCGTTGCCCCTCATGGGGGCGCAAAATTGGAAGATGAAGAAAGAAACGAGAGTAAAAAAAAGGTGTCCAAGTATATACTTTACAAGTAAGATTCCATTTCCAATATCTTATTTGCTGAAACAAGTTTCAAATATGAGGAAGCTTTCTTAAAATCATAATTTATTTCAGCATTACTTACTAAATGCTATTAAAGCATTGAATAATGGATAAATCATTTCAGTTTGACAATTGAAAATTTAGAATGAAACAACAACAACTTGTGTGTGCTACCACCAAGTTCATAGGCTGGAGTTATAGCTATTTCACGGGGACCAACCCGATCATCAGACTCCTTTAGTGGTGCTTAACCGCTTTATGTTCAATTTAATTTTTGAAGAACTTTTGCCCGAGCTGGACTTGAACAAGCGACCTAGCGTGTGAGGAGCTAGTGCACTACGCACTACGCCACCGCACCCACATGAAAGTTGTAAGCCAATTACAGGTTTTTTCATTCTATCGAACTATACTGAACCGATTAGCATTTTTCTAAGCACACACAAGTAATTGTTGTTGTTTTATTCAGGTTCTTTCTATTATCTCCTCTCTTTTTCATAAGCCAACGATTTCGATTGGATTCGTATGAGGAGGGAGATGAGGCGAAAGAGTTGACACTGGTCAAGATTTAATTTTTACAATTTAAGGAGGTTTTTGTATGAAATTTTATACTCACAGTTTAAGGCAGCTGCTTGCCGAATTTACAATTGAAAATTTAGAATGAATTTGATGATTGATATTTTTGACTCGTTTCAGCACCTGGATCTATAAAAGTTATTTTTTTAGCTCAATGCCTTGATGTTCTGAAATAATAACGTTATTAAAAAAAATAAGAATTTAATAACAAAAGGGTCAACTTCAATACAAATTCAGTAATCATAGAAGCGACAAATTCTTGGGATGTTTATGTGGAATTCTTGAACTCTAAAAACATAGACCGTTTGTCAAGTTAAAAAAAAAAGTCAAATTCCATCGAAAGGATGGCTACGATGTCGACGGATTCAGGAATTTCAAGTTTTATGTTTCGTTTGGGAAAAGTGCGATTCTAGTGCTTTCGGGAGTCAGTTAAAACTAAATACTGCATTCACGTCAAAATATAGTTTGTCCCCCGTCTGTAAAGCAACAACAAGTCAAATTTTATCGAAGGATGGCTACGATGTTGATGGATTAAAAAACATCTAAAAAAAAACTTTGGTATTGTTCCATCAGTTTTTCTGGAAGGATTGGTTAAAGTTCATCATGTAGTTTAGCCACACGGTGAAGAAAGGTTCGACGCGCCGAGTCCTTGAAAATCTTCTATATTATTTGTTTGTTTACTAAGACTGAACTCAGAAACTACAAAGATTGAAAGGTTGTAATTTGCGCGTGGAATAGGTGATACAAATCTTTGGCAAGGCTAAGCTGTTAATAGGGTGAAATGGGCTAAAAGCAAAAAAGTGATATAAGACTTAGGGGCCAAGTTATAGCGATCAGAAAAACCAAACTGAAATATTTTCAAATGCAAATTATCTTGTGTTATGATTTGATTTAAAACTGCTGTTGATTTAGTATGAAAAAAGTTAACTAGCGAACGGATTGAACTTAATAGAAAAATTTGTTGCAATTGCCCATTTCTCAACCTAAAAACAACACTCGGGCGCTTACGTACTTTTCTGAGTTTATTTAATTTTAAAAAAATCATCCATGTTCTAATATCTTAGACAAATTAAATGGATGGTATAAATATAATTAAGAAGTCAAACTCATCCCTCAATGTTCAAAATTTTTGTATCTATCATGGTTTGTATCATCGCGCTATCTGATACTCGTTAGGGCAGCACAACGTCTGTCGGAATAGCTAGTGAACTATAAAATTTCTAATGTACGAGTTTTTCAAAAGTGGTCCTAATTTTTTATCAAAAGATAATAGTTAAATGTTTGAAATAAATAAAATGCACGACTGGGTCGCACGTACTTGCTCTGTGGGTGCAATAGTATGATGAACTTATGGCCATTTAAAAAAGCCGTTTTAACCTGATTTTCGTTACGACCATTTAAGCCAAAAACGAAAAACGCTAGTTTGTTAGAAATATCTTAGGTAAGTTAAATTCTGAGTTTAATCAAAATCGTTAGAGCCGTTTTCGAGCAAATTCAAAATGAAAAAAACCGTCACATGAAAGGTACCAGTTTGAGCCGGGCTAAGACAAAACAAAAAAAAACCTCGACAATCATTTTTCTTCAAACTGCTATATACCAAGTTTGAAGAAAATCTGTCAAGCTGTTTAGGCTGTAGCATGACGTGAAAAAGCACACATTAACACAACCGCACAGACAGACCGACGGACGGTAAGGCGAAAACCACTTTTTTTGCTTCTCTATCATCGTCATCGTAATGTCATGTTTGATTAAAACCTTGATTTTTTTTCTGCACGAAACCAATACTTGCCCTATAGAGCAAGTAAAAATGAAAAAGAATTTTTGTTGTGTACTACTGAGCTATTTCACTAAAGCTGTTCTATGGATTAGTTATGATTTTGTATAAAAAAGTTAAATGTGCATTCAAAATATCGGACAGAATCACAAATAAGCATACACATACCGATTTTTAACTTTTTATGAAATAGAATATAATAGAAAATAATAGAAAATCCTACTAATATTATAAATGTGAAAGTTACGATGTTTGGATGTTTGTTGCTAACTAACGCCAGAACGGATAAACGGATCTGGATACAATTTGGCATAGAGATAGTTTATAGTCTGGAATAGCAGATAGGCCATTTTTATCCCGGTAAAATGTATGGTTCCCGTGGGATAGATTTGTTTTAATTTTTGAAATCACACCAGAATGGCTGAACGGATCTGAATGAAATTTAGCACAGAGATAGATTATAGTCTGGAATAGCACATAGGTTTCTTTTTATCACGGTTTAATGTAGGTATGGAATTATAAAGCTATAAAAGAAGAAGAAGCTAGATAACAATAGACGACTCCTCAAGCTACAGTCTACTTCTTGATCATCTGCAACGCGAGCGAAGCCGCAGGTAAAGGCTAGTAGAATATAAATAGAAAAATTATCAAATCAATCTGGATTATGGCACATACTACAAAGGTTTTATTTTGCACATAGCCAAGATTGCATTTTGAGTAATCAGTAACATGAGAACGCTTAGCAATACCTTATTTTCTTAGGTTGGTTCACACAGACTTTTATGACATGTATCGTACATAAGCTATTGTCAACAGCATCAAGCATTTGAGCATAAAGATAAAAACAGGTTAACGATACGAGTTCAAGTTTTGTACGTAAACTTAAAAAAGAAAAATTGCTGGGGGCGCCAAATTCAACTTTTGCCCCCCTTGAACAAATCCTAGATCCGGCGCTCGTCAGTTGGTCATGTCATACTACCGGAAACTACATCAGAACGGCTTTGTCCGCCTCCACACACCTTTAGCTGAAAAGAAATAGCAATTCATAATCCCAAATTTCATACTACTTTATAAATTTTTATTTTATGAATTTTCATAATAAAAAATTGAGCTCTCCAACTCAGTAAGATATCTATAAACTAAAGAAAAAAATGTAACTTCAAAATTCTTAAAAACTAAAAAAAAAATGTATCTATAATAAAAAAAACTATATTTATCTAACCTAAGATGAAAAGTTTATGGGGCAATGCTGACTAAATTTAATAATTTTTTTTTTTTGAAGGACCTTCTGGTCTTATTACTTTGGACTTACTTCTTGTCTCGGTCCCTCGGTGTCGTGCCGGCAGCACTACGAAGAACTGGTGTAGATTTATGTTTGATTTTATAAATACAACAAAAATTATTAAAAATCAGCAACCACAACCACTGTTCACTTTTTCAATGAAAAAAATACAAAAATCGAACTTAAACAAAAATGGAGAACTGAATTCTTTTACACGGAGAAGTTGATTCTTTAAAAAAAAAAGTCTGAATCTTAATTCCTGCTCCTTTTCACTTTCAAATAATAAAAAAAAACTTTAATTTCTTTAAGCTCAGTGAAGCTTTTCCTCTTCACAAAACTACCACTTAAAAGTCTGTATCCTCTTGGGATTTTGATATTAATATCACTCGCGTATATAAACACAAAATCCAGAACACTAAAGGGTTTTGTACGGGTTGGGTCCGATTTGCCGATTTTTAAAATGTCGATTTGAAAAAATTGATTGTCATAATGTCGACTTTCGAAAAGTCGATTGGTAAAAATACCGCCAGATCAAAATGTCGACTCTTTTAAAGTCGATTTTTAAAATATCGACTCGCGGCCCTACTTCTATGATTTAAAAATAACTAAAAATTTAAACTGTCGATGCAATCAAAAGAACTATATTTTTTATCAAGATAAAAGTCGACATTTTTACAGAGACTATTTCAATCGACACTTTCATAGTCTGGATTTTAAACTGTCAACTTTTTTCTGTCGATCAATTTTCAGTCGACATTTTGATAGTCGATGAAATTTGTATTTATCCAGTCGACATTTTTTTTGTCGACCATTCGTACGTCTCCCGTTTTGTACAGTTGAATACTTTGCTTTTGTTTAGCTTCAAAAGAAAGCTTCCTCTCGAAAAAAATCTTCACTGCTGGTAGAAGAAAAAAACGGCAGAGACTCAGGCCCGCTGGTGCAGTCCTTGGC
The DNA here is from genome assembly GCA_916050605.2 of Platycheirus albimanus. Taxonomy (NCBI): domain Eukaryota; kingdom Metazoa; phylum Arthropoda; class Insecta; order Diptera; family Syrphidae; genus Platycheirus; species Platycheirus albimanus. The sequence continues at coordinate 102,084,183 of OU696696.1, read as the reverse complement.
AGCTCCAATATGTAAAACCTGAACCTAGATTAGATAGTTCGATTCACTTCCAATAAACTATTAAAACTTCATTGAACTTTCATACCTCTGAAATTATTGGCGAACTGCAATCACTGATTTTATAAATACAACAAAAATTATTAAAAATCAGCAACCACAACCACTGTTCACTTTTTCAATGAAAAAAATACAAAAATCGAACTTAAACAAAAATGGAGAACTGAATTCTTTTACACGGAGAAGTTGATTCTTTAAAAAAAAAGTCTGAATCTTAATTCCTGCTCCTTTTCACTTTCAAATAATAAAAAAAAACTTTAATTTCTTTAAGCTCAGTGAAGCTTTTCCTCTTCACAAAACTACCACTTAAAAGTCTGTATCCTCTTGGGATTTTGATATTAATATCACTCGCGTATATAAACACAAAATCCAGAACACTAAAGGGTTTTGTACGGGTTGGGTCCGATTTGCCGATTTTTAAAATGTCGATTTGAAAAAATTGATTGTCATAATGTCGACTTTCGAAAAGTCGATTGGTAAAAATACCGCCAGATCAAAATGTCGACTCTTTTAAAGTCGATTTTTAAAATATCGACTCGCGGCCCTACTACTATGATTTAAAAATAATTAAAAATTTAAACTGTCGATGCAATCAAAAGAACTATATTTTTTATCAAGATAAAAGTCGACATTTTTACAGAGACTATTTCAATCGACACTTTCATAGTCTGGATTTTAAACTGTCAACTTTTTTCTGTCGATCAATTTTCAGTCGACATTTTGATAGTCGATGAAATTTGTATTTATCCAGTCGACATTTTTTTTGTCGACCATTCGTACGTCTCCCGTTTTGTACAGTTGAATACTTTGCTTTTGTTTAGCTTCAAAAGAAAGCTTCCTCTCGAAAAAAATCTTCACTGCTGGTAGAAGAAAAAAACGGCAGAGACTCAGGCCCGCTGGTGCAGTCCTTGGCAGCTCCAATATGTAAAACCTGAACCTAGATTAGATAGTTCGATTCACTTCCAATAAACTATTAAAACTTCATTGAACTTTCATACCTCTGAAATTATTGGCGAACTGCAATCACTGATTTTATAAATACAACAAAAATTATTAAAAATCAGCAACCACAACCACTGTTCACTTTTTCAATGAAAAAAATACAAAAATCGAACTTAAACAAAAATGGAGAACTGAATTCTTTTACACGGAGAAGTTGATTCTTTAAAAAAAAAGTCTGAATCTTAATTCCTGCTCCTTTTCACTTTCAAATAATAAAAAAAAACTTTAATTTCTTTAAGCTCAGTGAAGCTTTTCCTCTTCACAAAACTACCACTTAAAAGTCTGTATCCTCTTGGGATTTTGATATTAATATCACTCGCGTATATAAACACAAAATCCAGAACACTAAAGGGTTTTGTACGGGTTGGGTCCGATTTGCCGATTTTTAAAATGTCGATTTGAAAAAATTGATTGTCATAATGTCGACTTTCGAAAAGTCGATTGGTAAAAATACCGCCAGATCAAAATGTCGACTCTTTTAAAGTCGATTTTTAAAATATCGACTCGCGGCCCTACTACTATGATTTAAAAATAATTAAAAATTTAAACTGTCGATGCAATCAAAAGAACTATATTTTTTATCAAGATAAAAGTCGACATTTTTACAGAGACTATTTCAATCGACACTTTCATAGTCTGGATTTTAAACTGTCAACTTTTTTCTGTCGATCAATTTTCAGTCGACATTTTGATAGTCGATGAAATTTGTATTTATCCAGTCGACATTTTTTTTGTCGACCATTCGTACGTCTCCCGTTTTGTACAGTTGAATACTTTGCTTTTGTTTAGCTTCAAAAGAAAGCTTCCTCTCGAAAAAAATCTTCACTGCTGGTAGAAGAAAAAAACGGCAGAGACTCAGGCCCGCTGGTGCAGTCCTTGGCAGCTCCAATATGTAAAACCTGAACCTAGATTAGATAGTTCGATTCACTTCCAATAAACTATTAAAACTTCATTGAACTTTCATACCTCTGAAATTATTGGCGAACTGCAATCAAGATCTTCTATAATATTCCTTTTTGGATTTCCAAATTCCAGTTCTCTTTGTAGTTATATCTATATAATATATATATATTCCTATTTATTAAACTGATCAATATAATCTATCACTTGAATCATTTTTCCACTTTACCTACAATTTCCTTTGTATATAATTACTGGTTTTCTTTTGCTTTTCTTAAAAAAAAAAACTTCAGAACTTTAAATCGCTTGAAAATAAATTGAATTTGCGATTCAAAAACAATGGCCGTTTATGTTATACTTTGCACTCCGAATTTAACTTTGCTATGACCATGAAATCCCACAAAGGTCAACCCCAGTCTTCATTTTTATATAAGTAAATAGTTACCTCTACATCTGAGCGAGATAACTATTTCAATTCATATCTATAAGGAAAAATCAATTATTTGAAATATCTCCTATCCTTATCTTTAAATTGCAACTACCCCTGGTCCACATACTTAAAATCTAACTAACATACCTACATATTGCACTAATAATGATGTTTTCCATCATAACTTAACTTAACATAAACTTAATACATATTACAAACAAAACTACCTGACTTCCTCACATTTAAAAAGCCTACACAAAAATAATGACATTTTATTTAAATTCACCACATCTGGCAATGCTACAATTCATTTTGATATGACTTCTCAAACTGAGCGAAATTCTTTTAGTTTACCCGACCCCCTTTCCTTCAGGTGCGAGCAAGAAAGATATCTACTTTCGCATGCGCACCTGAAGAGGTAAACATTACACTCAAACATTAAATAAGAACTGTAAAAAAAAAAAAAACATAACATAAACAACAAGAAATGCTGCAGATTGACCAAGGTGATTATTAAATGTTTAAATTCAGTGCTTTTAATGATCAATATTTCCAATATTATTATTAAAATTTGTTCTTTAAAGTATTGAGAACATTTTTCAGTAATAATCTTGGAAACATAACTCAATAACAAGTCAGACGGAGTATTGGAAAAATTCCTGTGTTTGCACATGGAAATTTTTTTTCAAAACACCGAAATTTGTTCTTTTGCCAAATTTACTTCTAAAGAATTTACTTTTAACATTAAACTAATATATTTTCTTTTACTTTTCAGAAATTATAATGAATATTGTAGGATGGCAAAGAGGCCACCTCAGGAATCAAAAAGAACCTGGCAAAAAAACATGTAGCCTACCGCCACCGCGTATTATCACCGCCGGTGCCGCGGCAAGGAGCAATTGAACTTTAAGGTAGGTCAGGTAGGTTTTTTTCCTTTTTGTGCCTACACAACTATAACCCCTTTTTATCCTGCAGGCGCCGTAACAGGCTCGGTGGAAGTGACTGAGTGGTCGGGAGGTCACTTACACCGTAAAAAAAAGGTCCTGCAAGATAAAATATTTTTCCCTTTAATGTATATTATGTCTCCGTAATGTGTGGCAGAGCCCACTACCTGAGATAGTCTCATGCTCTACCGACTGAGTTTTTATTTTATTTGGATGTGAGGAACATTAAGAATTTCACAAAAAAAAACCTACATACATACATAATTATACATAAATAAACAGGTACACTGAAAACAATTAATAGAGATAAATAAATAGTCTAACACAAAAAAAAAAAATATATATTAATAAAATAATAAGCTATACTTAAACTAAATAAAATATCACAGATAAAAGAAGATAACTATACTTAAACTAATCAGGTACTATAAACTAAAAGAAAATATAACAGATAGTTGAATGTAAATAACTAACTCTACTTAAACTAAATCAGGTACTTTTGACTTCTCAAAAATATCACAGATAGAGATAACTAAATAAATATACTATATGCTTAAACTAAAGGTAAAAATATCACAGATAAATAAATGTAAATAGATAAACTAAACTATACTTAAATTAAAGATAAAAATATCACAGGTTAAAATAAGATTAATAAATAATTAAAATAAACAAACTGTGACTACAAATAATACTTAGTATACACTATACCATACTAACATTTAATACACTAACCTAATATCACAGTTAGTCGAAAGCAACATCATCTGAGTGCGTCACTTTTCAACACATAATTAGATATGTAGGTCTTTTGCGTGAAAGGTTCCTACTTTTTCACCATTGAGGTTACCTACCACGTAGAGGGAATTCCCAACCGGTTTCAAAATTATTGACTTTAGGAATTTTTTTCCCAGTTTTGCGTTATAGTTTTCCGCTTTGCTACTTTGTTTAAAGTTTCTGCGGAAAACTACCTGTCCTGTTTTGTATTGCACCTCCCTACTTCTCGTGTTGTTTACCTTTTTACTTTTTTCGTGTGCAAGTTTCGGATTATTAAAAATCTTCGAACGTATGAGTTCAAGTCGATCTTCTTTGGTAAGAATTTCGACTTTGGACTCTTTCATAAGTCCTAGCTTTCGCAGCTACTCATAAGCTTTCGCATGTTGAATCATGTGAGATCCAAATACTGCATAATAAGGCTCAACAGTTATAGTATCGTGCACAACACTTCGCAATGAAAATGCAACGTTGCTTACATGTTGATCCCAGTGCTTTTGATCACTACCGAGGTAGGATCGAATTTTAGATAGCACTGACTGATTAACCCTCTCTGAAGCATTCGCTTGGGGAGAGTAGAACGCAGTGCGGACATGTTTAACGCCATAGCGATTTAAAAAACAGGAAAACAAATCTGAAACGAATTGTTTTCCGTTATCAGAGTGAACAAATTCCGGCACACCAAACACATGAAACACATTCTCTTCTAGAAATTTTACTACCTCAGATGATGTTGCCTTACGTATTGCTTTTAAAAATACATATTTGGAGAAATGATCTAATACTATAAAAATGTAGGTGTTTCCGTTTTTAGTTCTTGGATAGGGTCCAAGAAAATCAATATATAGGCGTTGGAATGGTCGTTCAGTAATTGTCTGTTTTCCCATCGGCGGCCGAGTCGTTATGTTGACAGACTTACTACTTTTGCAGGTGTCACACGATCGTACCCACTTCTGAACATCGGTGGCCATCCCCGGCCAGAAATATTTTTGCCGTAATTTTGACAAGGTTTTCGATATGCCACCATGTCCCGACGCAGGTGAATCGTGTGCTGCTATCAACAGCCCTTCACACAACTCTTTAGGAACCCACAGCTTCCATGCTCGGTCGTCTTGTATTGCGTCGCCCGTTCTTATGTCTGTTCGTTTGTACACAAATCCGTCTGATATACAAATATCAGGAAGTCTGTCTTGGTCGCATTCTATTATTTTCTTTAGCTCAACATATTCCTCAGAAGAGAAATATGGTGAGCTAAAGTCAACTTCTGGTGTTGAAACTTCGGTCGTGATCTCTTCCATATGTATTCTTGAGAGAGTATCAGGGACTACATTTTGGAAACCCTTTCTATGCTCGATCACGAAGTCAAAACCTTGGAGCTTAAAACCCCAACGGGCTAAACGTCCTCCAAGGTCTTTTTGCGTCATAAGCCACTTTAAACTTGCGTGATCGGTAATGATAGTAAAGGGTAAACCCTCCACATAAGCCCTGAACTTCTTTACCGATAAAACGGCTGCATAGCATTCAAGTTCAGTCACTGTGTAATTCCGCTGAGCGGAATTCAGCTTCTGAGACATGAATGCTATGGGTCGTTCATTTTTCTCTTCGTCCATCTGAAAGATCACACTCCCTACACCTGAAGTTGAAGCGTCACATTGGATATAAAAATGTTTAGAAAAGTCTGGATTTGTCAGTATGGGAGCTGTAACTAAACTCTTTTTGAGTAGTTGAAATGCAGTCAGTGCTTCGTCAGTCATTTCAAAAGTCTGTCCTTTCTTCAAGCAATCAGTCATAGGGGCAGCAATAGTGGCATAGTTTGGCATAAATCGCCTATACCACCCCGTCATGCCAAGGAACCTTCGGAGTTGTTTCGGTGTCTTGGGCACTGGAAACCGCCGATACTTTGTCCTTGTCAGTCCGTATGCAGCCGTCTCCAACAACGTAACCTAAATACTTGATTTCCTTGAAACAGAACTTACTCTTTTCGACGTTTATCGTCAAGCCAGCTTGACGCAAGCATACGGCAACTTCCTCCAGTACCTGAATATGCGTTTGGAAGTCTGGAGAACAAATCAAAAGGTCATCGAGATAGACAAAGACATTCTGCCGAAGACGACCAGGAATGACTTTGTCCATAAGCTTAGACATTCTCTGGGCAGCGTTACATAACCCAAACGGCATAACCGTAAATTGATATAACGGTCGACCAGTGACTGTAAAAGCCGTCTTCTCTCTTGATTTCTCCTCCAGAGGGATCTGCCAAAACGCATCCTTCAAGTCGATACTGGAGATAAATTTAGTATCCTGAAGTCGACTTATTATCCCCTCAATATGAGGAAGAGGATAAGCAAACTTCTTCGTCCTAGCATTAACCTTCCGTGAATCTAGGCACAGTCTGCTTTTGCCACCTTTTCTCACTAAAACTACTGGAGAACTCCAAGCACTGTTACTCTCCTCTATTACACCCAGCGCCAACATTCTGTCTAGTTCCTCGTACAAGAGCTTCTGTACGACTGGCGAAACTGGGTAGTGCCTTTGTTTAATGGGAATTTGTTCGTCATCCACTTCAATTATTTGCTCTTCTAGGCTTGTCTTACCCAGCCCAAGTGTAGCAAAGGAGGGAAACAGTAACTTGATTTTCTCCAGCTGTTGTGCTTCCGCTAGAGAAAGGTCATGAAAAGCAGCCTGTTCTTTCGAAGACGGAGGTACGGCAATCTCGCTGACGATATTGGGAGCTATTTTAAATCTACTCCAAAAATCTACACCCAGATATTGAGGTTGTTGAAGACTAGGGACCACAAAAATCTCTAACTCATAGGACTTGCCACCCCACGAGACAATCGAAGTGAAACTACCCTCTCTCTTCTGATGGTTTCCATCGGCAGTTCGAATCTGGTTGTTCATTTTTGAAAGCTTAATATTATTCTTGTTTATAAAATCTATTGCCCCATTCCCTAAACATGTAACCGACGCTCCACTATCTAACAAACCTAAAAATTCTACACCCCCCAATTGCACGTTAACGTATGGCCTATTGTCATCCGAAATCGTCAAGATTGAAGCTTCAATTTGACTCTTTCTTCGTCTAAATATTGCATTTTTTTCCCTTAGCCTAGATATTTTTAAATAATTCCTACTTTTCTTAATTATAGGATCAATTTCCACACCAAAAATCCTTTTCCTGGCCTCTTGATAATCCAGTTGTCTCTGGTGAAGACTTTTTATTAGTCTAGGATCTTGGTAAGTCTTTGGTTCATCAGTCTTATTCTCTCTTACTAAAATTTTTATTTTTCCAGGTTCTTCTGTTGTATTTGATCTTCCGGGACCGACTTCGTCGTCGGTGGCTGGTTGCCGGATGCCCTGCCGTCAAGTTTCCTTGACAAGCTGCACACTTAAAGGAAATGTTACCCTGTCCGCAGCAAAAACACGTCAAGGTATGAAATGTTGAAGGACAAACTCCAGAAATTTGTCTGGTCTCTCCTGGAAAATCTGTCCTCTTTCCCTGGTCATTATTAGTTCTAGGTTGCCTGTCATATAAGTCTTAAGTCCTTCTCTCTAGTCTATTTGGCTTTATTGCATCTCTCCCCAAATTCGTGTCATCAACCTGACTTCCTACTCTATATTGCACATCAGTATCATCTATCTCGTGGACAAACCTCTTCATCTTTGCATCTCTTACAGCTAAATACTCCTCTGCTCTCTTACACTCATCTCTCAAATCTCTAACACTACTTATACTACACCCGAAAATCAAAGTGGCAACTCTATCTTTGATGTTAGCCCTAACCATCGAAATTAGATCACTCTCTGCCAGTGTTGGCAAGTAAGTTACACGAAGTAAGTTACTCGTTTAGTTACGCGTAACTAATATGAATTAGTTACGCCCAATATTTGGCGTAACTAATGTAACTATTGTAACTAAATGTAACTAACTGTAACTAAATAAAACTAACTCCAACTTAATAATAAAAAATAAAAAAAATCACATTTCATCCTGAATGCCAATCGACTATTGACAAAATTCTTTTATAAGCAAGTGCAACGGCAACCTGGCAAGGAATACATATTGAAATTACTATGTTCCTGATGAAAAGGAAATCTAATAAAATATTATATTCTTGGAGCATACAATAGATTTTTACTTCCATTTGAAGTTTTTCCTTCTTTCTTGAGACTCCTGGACATTTCTTTGTTTATTGTGATTTATATTTGTATGGTAAATTCAGATTTAATCTCAGATTTGGTCTCAAATTTCAGATTTAGCTCGCCCAAAGGAAATCAAACGAGATCTGTTTAGTTTTATTATTTTGAATTTTTTTTTTGCAGAAATATAGTAATTTAAAAATGTATTCCTTGCTAGGTTTGCGTTGCCACAGCTGGCAGCTGGCCCAGCTTTGCCCTAAAACAGTGTAGTCAATCGTCATTCGATCGGGTTTGTGGACGGAACTTTTAAATTTCAATTTAACATAAAATGTGAGTTTTTGTATTTGAAAAATTCTATTAGTTATAGTTAGTTACATTTAGTTACAATAAGTTACATTAGTTACATTAGTTACATAAGTTACATTAGTTACGTGTAACTAATTAAAATTTCAAAGTTATGCGTAACTATCCAACACTGCTCTCTGCTGGTCTGCTTTGCATTTGCAGTGTCAATCCCCTTATATCTGCATAGAATTCATCAAATGTCTCGTGGGGTTGCTGCTCTCTGTCCATGATCGCCCTGAGAATTTCATGGTCACGCCTGTTAGCTTTAAATTGCCTGGGAAGTTCTGATTTCAAATCGAAATAATTAAGGAGATCGTCACCCTGATTTTCTTCTAGAAACTGCCAAAACCACCTCTCAGCAGAGCCTGAAACAAGGTGGTGGAAGTTCGCGAACAATTGTTTCCACTCGAAACAAGAAGCTCTCAACTGATAGGCCTTTCGCCGATCCATCGAGCTTAACCCCCCATTTATGAACATCAACCCTTGGGTTAATGCCCCTAAAAGAGGAATCAATATTCGGTGGATGGGAAGTCGGTTGATGTTCCGAGTGGTTAGTGTGTCGGGTTCTCTTGTGAGCGTCTGTAAAGCCATGTCTTAAGTACTGTGAATAAGTATTGTCTTGTTGATGTTCACGTTCAAAGATAGGTCTGTGTTCTGAATCGTGTCTGTTAGTAGTGTTTTGTACTAAGTTATTGTTGTTCATGTAAGGATTTCTGTTAATGTCTTGTCTTTGTTGTTGTTTGTATGTAACGTCGTGTTTCAATGTATTGGTACTGTCTTGTTTAAGGTATGGGTCATAGTTCTATGTATGTGCAAATGTTGTGTCTTGTATGAAGTCTTGTTTGATTGTAGTGTCTCTGTGACTAGTCATGGAGAGTTCCAAGTTATTCAGCTTGGAATGCACCAATTGCATGTTCTTATCCAAAAGCTTCATAACATCGGTCAAACCTTCTGCCAGTATCCCGAGTGTTTTGGTTTGACTCTCCCTAACAGTCACAGAGGCCACTTGTTGCATACGTTCGTAGATGTTTTCCGTAGCTAAAGAAAAGGACGAAGAATGTTCGTTAGTCACTCTTCCTCTCTCCTCTCCAACCAGGGAGCGATTTCGGTCAATGGCTTGTTGTTCTTTAAGTACTTGTTCTTGTTCTCGTTGTAGTTTATGCGTATTTTGTAACAGTATTTCGGGTTCGTTAGTATAAGTACTAGTAGGTTGAGTCTTACGTTCGTTGGTCACGTTATGTCCAATTGAATCTTCAAAAGACTCCGTCCTTGTATTGTTGGTTGTAGTGTTAATTTTTACCAGAGCTGGTAAGTTCACGTCGATGTACGTTTTGTCCGTGCCATGTATGTTCATGTTGCGTATTAGTTTCGTTATGTCAGTTAATTTCCTGTTCGAGTTGTATTCGTTTTCGGTTTCGTTTTGTGTTGAACTAAGACGTGAAGTCTTTGGATCAGTTCCCGCGTTCTTCCCACCTTCCGCCATTTCTCCCTGACTCCTAAGTCTGTTTTGATTCCAACAAAAAAACAAGTTCGAAGAAAAGAAAATGCTTCGGCGAACAAAAAGGAACCAAACCAAAAAGAAAAAAAAAAATAAATTCAAAAAAAAAAATATTCCAACAGAAAAAAAAATTCAAAAATGTTGAAAGGTATTTAAAAACAAAACCCACCACTTGCGAAAATTAAAAAAAAAATAAATAAATAAAAAAATAAAAAAATGTGCAAAAATAAAATCAAAAAAAAAAAAATAGATATCTTTCAAAGATTTCAAAATGAAAGTAAAAAAAAGAAATGAATTATGTATTAAAAAAAAATTGATTGATACAAAAAGAAAGATATAAAAAAATAAATAAAAATTAACTAAAAAGTGTTTAAGATTGAAAAAAAAATTGATAAATTATATGTACGCTTAGGTGTGTAAAGGTTGACCAAGTTTTCCTTTCCTTCTGTAGTTCCGGTAGTTGTCCTAGTTCATAGTTTGTTTTGTCAGTCTGAATTGCGACTGGTGCGCCTGAAATTCAGCGTGTGCTTTGGTTTATCCCTCTCTCATAACCACATCTTACTACCTAGCGTATAGCCTGATAGAAGGATGGCTATGAGTTCAGAAAAAACCTCCACACGAACAAAGTTTTCAGATCCAGAACTTTTACCTCACAAAGAGTCTGGTTTAACCTGACTCTATGGGCAGCAAAAGCCTGCAATCGTACGAGTTTGTTCCACTTCTGGCGTTATCACACATCTCGGACTAACCTCACAAGATCTTCTGGCTAAGGCCTGAAGATTGGACAGCCGTTCGAGATATGTGACACTACCAAAAGTGCTTCCCTGATTTGTGTAAAAAGATAAGAAATTAAAAAATAAATAAAAAAAAAATAAAAAAAATAAAAAACGCGGGAGGCCAAAACAAGTCCAAGGCGACGACCTTCAAAAAAGAAAATCGTCTCCTTGAAGTTATTTTGGGCCTCGAATCCGTAAGGTCTCGTTGGTCGCCATTGTTGCGAGTCAGGGTTCCACGGGGGACTTACTTTGGGAAAGTAGAAGGGCGGCGGCACGCTTGTCGTTGCACGGCTATGCTCGACGGAAATGGGGTGGTTCTTTGCCGCTTCTAATTATCCCTCCTGCTCGACAATAAAAATTATCGTGCCAGAAAAAGAAGAAAGTTACAGGATAGTATAGGAAAATTAGACATAAATATCGACAAAGTTCGGAAAAATTATATACAGGGTTTTTATTTTTGAATCAGAATCGTTTAACTGTTATGAATATTTGAGGAAAAGTCCCAATCGATCCGCGCTCCGCGTCTATTAAAAAAAGGGGGTTAAAGGTCACGAAACATGATATTTCGCTGTTTTAATAATTTTAAACTAGAACAAAAATCATCCACGCATGAAACTTGGCAAAAATGTTTCAATTATCATTAGAATGAAGGACCAAAAGAGTTCATAAAAATGTGAGGGGTGAAAGGGTGTTTTGGGGGGAGGGGAATGGAGAATGGGGTGTGGGCTTTTATTAGAAACAAAACCTATAAAAGAATAGTGTCAGCGATGAAACTGTGCAAAAGTGTTTCATTTGTCATGAGAATGAAGACTCTAGAGCGTGTATAGAAATATATAGGGTAAATATTTATTTTTTGAGGAGGGGTATTCAAAACCAAAAAATTATTTTTAAAAATCCTAGGCATATGGCACGTCATTTTAGGGTATTTTTTAATGCTGGATCTAATAAAAGAAAAATCAGGACGCTGTATACACCATTGATAGAGTGAAAACTTTATAAAATAAAAATGTAAAAATGGCTGTGAGAGTCACCCCGGGATATCTCGCACATCGCGAGCCTTGCGATATTCAATGTAGATATTTATGGTATTTTTGTACCCTCTTTCACATCACCTAAGAGGTTGAGTACAAGATGCGTTTTTTTTACTTAGTTGTATCCCCAGTAGGCCTAATCCACTGTTTACCATTAATATTTATATTTTTGTTTGTAATTTTTTTATTTTTTTTTTATTTTTTTTTTTTTGTAATTAGTTTAATAGCTCTGGACTCTAATCTTAATCATCTGAATCTGACTCCATTGTCTTCAATTTTTGAAGTATGCACGATAAATCTACATCGTCTTCCAAATCTGACTCTGTGCGCTGCTCTAGAGCAAATGGTTGATTCATATCATTGTTCGTCTCCTCTTCAGTATAGTTTTTAGGGTCAGTATTAAGGCATGCTTGACCATGACATCGCAGATTTCTTTCAATTCATTTAAAGTGAACTGGCAGTCATCGTTGTCCTCGATGTACTTTTAAATTTTTTCAATCCCTGCTGAAACACTTTTGTCTTCAGGACGACCAGCTTTGTCTTCAATTGGAGGTTTCTTGAAGGACACCCAGCAGTTTAAATGGTATCGGGCTTTTACAGCTTCTAAATCTTCATATTGTAATCTTCGAACAACGGATTTTGCTATAATATCACTGCGATGTTCGGCATGCTCCAATATGGAGCTTTTAAATGAAATAGTTGATACAAGCCGTATAGGACGGCGAGATTCAACTTTTTTCTTTTTTCTTCTTCCTCAGAGGCATCTTTACCACAAAAACTACATTCTTTTTCTAATGAAAATCCTCCGCTTGACCGTGTTCTCACTCGAAGTGGACTAAGAGATGGACCTGCTTCTTCAGCATCTCGCTGTCTCTTGAACGCAGCAATACTATATTTGCGTGTGTATTCCTTGCGACACTCGCTATGAACGGTAACAGAATTTTTTTCTTTCAAAAAATCATTGTTTCCATCACCTCTTTCTTGGCTGGAATCAATTAATGTTTTCATTCCACGTTCCACCTTTACAATATCACCACGTGACAGAGATTTTTTACATATAAAACAATAATTATTGCCTTCCAGCTCCATTTTAACAAAATTGCCTTAAATAATTCGGAAACACTTAATAAGACTTCCGTACCCTATAAAATATTCCCAAATTATAATTGGTACAACCGCTACTTACTTTTATTTTTTTACATTTATATTTGGGACCAAGGAACCAATTAAACATTTTATTATCTTATTGTTTTACTATTCTCTACATATTATTTTATATTCAAACTAGCGGCCCGCTCCGGCTTCGCACGGGTATCAAATATATAGCCTATGTGATTAAAATCGATCCAGTAGTTTTGATTTATTCATTACTGCCCGTGGCCCGCACGCGTTAAATTTGGAGTAAAACAATCCCCCTTTCCCTATACCATGAAGATTTACTGCTATCTTTGGAATATCTAAATTCATACACTACATTTTTACTTATTTACTTTTTACATTTTTAACTATTTATTTTATTTTTACAACATATTACAGAATGTCTTTATAAACAACGTTTACAGCTTTCTTGTCATTAGACAATACAAATATGTTTTCTCTGGAGGTCACTCTTGAAAAAGCGGCATACAGTTGTCCATGTGAAAAACAGTCAACGCTCAAATCTAAGCCTGCAACGTTGAAGGTTTGACCCTGCGATTTATTAATGGTCATTGCAAAAGATGTCTTTACCGGAAACTGTAAACGTTTAAATTGGAAGGGTAAATCCGATGATATCAGGGGGATTCGGGGAATCAATACATCTTCTCCGGTACCACATCCTGTGAGTATTGTGCACTCTATTATGAAAGTTTTCAATGATTTTACCAGCAAACGCGTGCCATTGCAAAGTTTAGGTGAATTCAGTTTTCTTAATAAAATAACAGGACAACCTACTTTCAACACCATTTTGTGAGGAGGGAGTCCAGACGGGTTCAAAGAGTTTAGAAATTCTGTAGGAAAATGAACAGCTTCTTCCAAATCGAGAACAGTATCGACCGAGTAGTATATTTTCGTCGGCGCATCAATCTTTGAAAGAATCAAGTTATTTACTTTATCTACTTGTTCGTTAGTTGGTGACAGAATCGCTCTTTCTTTAAACCAAGATATTGTCTTATAACTTATGTTATCAATGTCAGGATAGACATTGTTGACTAACTCTTGGATGTTGTCTATCAAAACGCAAAGGTTTTCTAGGTCAATCCTTCCCTCACTTTGTGTTAACTCTCCATTGCCAACTTTTAGCAGCATCTCTGTTCTCACGTGAAGATGACGAAACCCTCATATTAGTTTTAAGCTCTAATTTATTGACATGTGGCCAAAGGTTGGATCTTTTTAGGCAAGCGTTTATTTCGTCAGCACGTGTTCCTCAAGTCACAACTGGTAGGATTTGACGGAAATCTCCTGAGAACAGAATTGTACATCCACCCATAGGTGAAGTTTTGTTGCGCAAATCGCGCATTGTCCTATCCAGTGCTTCCACAGACGTCTTGTTTGACATGGTAGCTTCGTCCCAGACTATTAATGAGCAGTCACGCATCAATTTTCCTGTATTGCTCTGTTTAGAAACACTACAGACGCTGTTATTATCATCGGTGGCGATTTTCAGCGGGAGCTTGAATGTGGAGTGTGCGGTTCGGCCTCCTTCCAAAAGCGTAGCGGCAATGCCGGATGACGCAACAGCTAACGCAATTTTTGCGATAGATCTTACTTTTTTTAAAAGCAGATTGATTAAAAATGTTTTTCCTGTACCTCCTGGGGCATCAAGGAAAAACAATTTCCCTTCATTGTTATCAATTGTTGATAGTAATGCAGTGAATACTTTTTTCTGATCGATGTTTAATCGTGGCTCATCTTGAGCTATATTTTGTAAAAGTCTCGTTTGATCGTATGATGTTTCTCTTGTGTATTCGGCACTGTTAGTTAAATCTGAGTTAGTAGTATTAGCTGGCATCGGCAGCCCAAAATCCTTGATCGATTTACCCGAAAGTAATTGCACTACTTTGTTCAATTCCAATAATGCTTCGTCAAATATGTTTTGATCATATTGTACATCATCTGAGTTTAACTCTCGCCGTCGCCGAATCAGAATATCACTGGCCATATTTTCTTGAAATTTATTCCATAGATTAACAGAATCAGTTACTTGGCAAAGCAGTGCTATGACGGCAAATAAATATCTTAATGATGTAGCTGAACTACAAACAGCTGCTTCTGATAATGTGTTTTCCGAGTGAGAATCGTCTTCCAAGAGCCCCATAGCTTTGCATGCTTCTTGATAAGTATTGTAAACAACACCTTGTACAGTTCTAAGGTGTGCAAAGGATGTCGGGCCTTTTACAATATGCAGTAACATTCTCAGATAAAAACAGTCGCTGTTGTTGGGATGAACCACGTAGACTCTGCCAAAGAGCATCCGTATATTTTACTCCGGGGAAACCATCAACCGCAGTACCTTGTTTTCGCCGTTGAAAAGTTTTAGAACTCTGGTTCCATGTATAGTAACCTGGAACTCTGTCATATGTCAGTGTTTTCGCGAAATCATCTTGAGCACATAACTTGAAGAATGCTGTCAATGTTGTATCCCGCGGGTTATTAACAACTTCTTGTATATTGTTCTCTGTGAAATATACATTTTGTCCATTTTCTAAATGAACTGCAAGGTGGACAATTGTGGGAGCCCGGTCGTGCACTTCGAATGATAAAATCCTCCATACAGCTTCAGAGCTGCAGATGTAACGTCCAGACTGATATTTTTCCACTTCATTTGGTGATTGTATGCTGAAAGTGGCTTGATCAATGCCTTTATTAATGTACTTAGTAACATATTGAATTGACTTTATTGAATTGCACAACTCTACGTTGATGTGGGCATCAAACATTTTCAAAAGGAGCGGATTATAGGGAACGATCCATCGGTTATCAATATCATGGTTTCGGACGGTAGCATTTTGCCCACCTTGTTCTGGCGATCGTCGACGATATTTGGGATATCCGTCATCGCTAGTACTTGTTTGAGATTGGAACGACTTCGGAAATTTTTTGCTGCATTTAGAATCTCGCATACATGGAGAATTCGGGCTTAAAGTCCCGCAAGGGCCGTGTACCATATGTTTCTTTACGATTTCGTACAGGATAGGATCTTCATCTTTATCCGGTAATTCAGCTGAAATATCCCTGTCAATTTGGTTTGGTCTAATTTTGTTCACTAACCACACCAACAGGTGTACATGTGGCAAGCCACGTTTCTGCCATTCTATTGTGTACATATGACAGCGCGGCGGACCGAATATATGAGACTTGTTAATGAGGTGCAGGAGTTTCTGTACTTTCAAATGGAAGACTCTGTTAACTATATCGTATCTGTCTTGTGGAGTTAAATTGATGTTAATATTTTCTTTGATTACCGGCCAATTTGGGTTACATGTTGCAGTTATAAATAAATCAGGTTTGCCGTAATTTCTTACGTAAGTCATGGCGTCTTGCGATTTTTCGTGTAAATATCGAGGTCCACCTGTGAATGATGAAGGTAGTATAACCAACTGCCCAATGCCGTTGCGGTGTTCATTCGCCTGTAAAGCATCCTGAAGATGAACGTAATTTTCAGCTCTCAATTTAGTTTGATTATTCCGGATGTAGGCCAATCTCTCAGATTCAATTTTCGCATATTGATCTACCAAGTATTGGTTTGTAAACATTCCATATCTAAGCAATAAAACATATTAGCAGAAATTTGTGATCATCGGGTCGAAGTGGTAGCAAGCTCCCAGCTAAGTGGTACACTTGCCCTTGAATTTTAAATGTAGGCATGAACCCACGCTCAACGACTTGCTTATTCTTAAAAGAGGTCATTTGAAATGCGTTATTATAACGGCGTATATTGCGCATGAATTGCTTGGAACTCTGATGATCACCCGTAAGAAGAGAGTGAAGTGGTTCAGGTGGAGGGAGAACTTCTTCTAATTTGACTTTTCTTTGTAAGCAACACATGTCTTTCGATTCGTCCTTGAATTTCAATGCCAAGCAATGTTCACACACTACTGACATAGTACCTATTGATACTATACGATCATCCTTATAAGAAATCGAAGGATCGTAATTCATGGCAGAATTTTCTTTATTCACCCATGAATTAGTAACTCGTGCTGATGATTCTCTGGCTCTCTTTATTCGATGTCTTTCCCTATCTCGGCTGCGGTGAACCTCATGCTCTACTGAAGATTCTCTCTCTCTCTCAGCTCTATATCTATCCCGAAGCTGACTGAGGCGAGCCTCACGCTCTACTGACGATTCTCTGTCCCTCTGAACTCGATACAACCGTTAACAACTTATGGCCATTTGAAAAAAAGCCGTTAAGAGCAGATCTCCGTTATTTGCATTTTTAGCCGAAAACTAAAAACGCAGTTCTCTTAAAAACACTAAAAAAATATAACACACATAGTTTAATCAAAATCGTTAGAGCCATTTTCGAGCAAATTAGAAAAAAAACAAAAAAAGTTGGCTAAGACTCAACGGCTCGTTGTATGGAAGCCACCGTTTAGAAAGGCTTCAGTGAAAAATTTGTTACACCATCCTATAGAAAACGACGAAAAACTGTGTCAAACGAAATTTGAGTCCATTCAATCAAGCCGTTGTGAACTTATGGCTATTTGAAAAAAAACCCTTAAAACATGCTTTTCGTTACGACCATTTGAGCCAAAAACAAAAAACCCAGTTTTGTTAGAAATACTTAAAGTAAGCTAAATTTTGAGTTTAATCAAAATCGTTCAAGCCGTTTTTGAGAAAATATAAATTAAAAAAAAACAGTTACTTGAAAGGTACCAGTTTGAGCCGGGCTAAAACGAAATAAAAAAAACCTATAAAACCGTTTTTCTTTAAACTACTATATGTAAGGTTTGAAGAAAATCCGTCAAGCGGCTTAGAATGTAGCATGACGTGAAAAGGCGCACATCCGCACAGACGCACAGACAGACCGACGGACGGTATGGCGAAAACCACTTTTTTGGGCTTCTCTATCATCTTAAGGTCATGTTTGATTAAAACCTCGATATTTTTTCTGCACGAAACCAATACTTGCCCTATTGAGCAAGTAAAAAGATCTTTTGATGGAAAAGCTATATACATTTGTACAAAATCTTTGGAATCCAAAAAAATGTTAACAATTCACTTCAAAATTAACATTTTTCAACAAAAAAGAATTTATTGAAACTAAAAGACATTGCAAATGAGTTCAATGTGTCCCGCCAAACCGTGCACTATCAAATAAAAAAATTAAAAAAGCATAATGACAAAATAAACCTAACGAGATCAGTTGCTAAGCGCAAAACAACGCCCACTGAAGACCGAGTCTTCAGTGGGCATCTTTCTTGGGGTATAGAATACAATTCACTCTGAACAGCATCCCACAATCGGTTCCAGTTTGGAAAATATTGGCATCCTAGTTTCCGCATAAGCTCATTCCTCAAGTTCTCAATCGGGTTGAGATCTGGGATTGACTTGGCCATGAAACAATTGAAACTTCTTTCTCTCGATACCACTCTTTCACAAGATTTGCCATATGTTTTTGATCGTTATATCCTGCTCAAAAATCCATCGGAGAGTCATGTTTTCTTCGGCAAATGGAAGCATGATATCTTCCAAAATATCCCTATAACCTTATTTGGTCAAGATGTAACTAATACGGAATATAGGAATTAGGGCCCACACCATACTAGAAAAAACGGAACCAGACCATAATATTTCCTCCTCCGTGTTTAATCGTCTTTTGGGTATAGCGAGGGTGATAGTCCTTTCTTTTTGGTCGCCTGAAATACGCCCAGAATCTGATGAGAACAAATACATTTTTGTTTCGTCAGTCCAGAGGATATTGCGCCATTTTTTGGTCCTT
Source organism: Platycheirus albimanus (assembly GCA_916050605.2). Lineage (NCBI taxonomy): Eukaryota > Metazoa > Arthropoda > Insecta > Diptera > Syrphidae > Platycheirus > Platycheirus albimanus. The sequence goes on along the minus strand of OU696696.1, from coordinate 102,065,364 downwards.
CAGGTCGGCTCCAACTTCTATGGCTTAGATATAAAATTTAATCACACCTATTTTCTTGACCAGCTGTGTATATATATGGTGTCGGCAGCTTAATTTATACTGCAAGAACGCATACCCATACACTTTTACAAAATATTTTTTGTAAATATTTTAAAAAGCATTTTTTTAATTTTAAAAATTAATATTTTGAAAACTGCTCATTAAATTTCTTTCAAAAATTAGAAATAAATGTTTTTAATAAATGTCTATTAACTGGCGTTTTTGAATTTTTTTTGAATAATATTTTCAAACATTTTTCAAAAATTACTTTTTTTTCCCCAAAAACCGCTACACAGATCATAAATTTAGTCTCATAAATTGAAATTATCCGAGAAATAAAAAGGCGTACTTTTTTTCAGCTCAAATTACTTAAAATATTTATATTATGTATTTATTTAAGTCGCGCATTTTATTTCTAATTTGCTCAAAAAACGCTTGAATGATTTTTATTCAACTTTGTTACATAAGGTAGAAAAAATACTTCATTTTGTTAGTTTTCGGCTACAAATGATATGAACGGAAATCAGGTTATAAAGGTTTTATTAAACTGGACAAAAGTGGACAACCACATTAACGAAATGGTTCGCACTTCCTATTGGATATATCTTTCAAAGCACCCACAAGATTGCACCTATGTTTTTAAAATTTAAAGGTTGCTTAATTGTAGCTACCACATATCGAACCTTTCAGTTTTAAGAACAAAAATTTAAATGTTTGCCAAATTTCTTAAAAATGGTTTAAGCAATTTGTATGTACTTTGTGGGTGGGATGACTACGTTATCCAAAGTGACAGAATTTAGAAAAGACAAAATCTATAAAAAAAATAAAGAAAGATAAAATCTAGAAGTAGAAAAATCTAGAATATGGAAAAATCTAGAAAGATGGAAATCCAGTATCATTTTTTTTCTATTTAGAAGAATTCTAAATCTAGTATTAATATTTATTCTAGATTATGTGCATTCTAGATTTCTTTTTCTAGATTTTGGATTTTCGAGATTAAGAACTCTAGATTTTCCTAATTCTAAATATTTTTTTTTTCTATATTTTGTTGCTCAAAATTTTTTCTACTAGATATCGTGGTCTCGTGGTAAACCCTTTGTATATGTATTTGTTGGGAGAATATTCTTGATATCTAACTGCGTTCATTTGTTTGGGCTTAGAATTCAAGTAACGGACATCTGATGTATAGCAGCAGCTTAGATCAATTAGACGTCTTTGTATAACGAAAATAACGGTAAAATTGACGTATCTTATAACACTGTCAATATGCTCGAAATACGCGACACAAACACTTCTTAAACAAATATTTTGAACTTCCTTGCATATTTTATACAACGAAGAGTAGTTTTTATTGCTCAAAAATCATCTATTGCACCCACAGATCAAGTATGTGCGACAAAGTCGTGCATTTCATTTAAATATAGACCCTACATAGTACTTAATACTTTTTGCGAACCTACTTAGATTTTCCTGGCAATCTGCTTCCTTTTCAAGGTTTACATTTTCAACCCTGCTTGTGCTTTGCCAATAATGCGATGGCTGGCTAAGTTTTTATTTGCTTTCCTTTCACTCACTGTTCGCAGTATGGCCATTCTAGATCGTAAACCGAAAGCATGCGAAAGACGAGAAATTTTGCATGGGAGTAAAAAATCACGAGATTGCTGCGGTGAGTTTTATTTGAATGAAAAATGTTTTGTTGTAATTAGGTAAGCACATGGGTTTTTAAAAAACTCAATAAGGTTTGTATTTGTATTTTGTACGCAAAATATTATTTCATGATACATTTAATATTGTTTAGTTATCACATTAAACTTGAACAAATAAGTTTAATAAACACAACTTTTATTTCTTTTAATTATTATTAGATTTTATTTCTTATAAAAACAACTTAATTTAGCACAAGAGTACGGCGAGGCGGCTGCTACTTAACTTTTTGACACGAGAAGAGAGAGAGAAAAAACTAGCCTGAATTGACAGCTGAGCTGTAAGCCGATCAAGTCAGACAAACAAGATATGCAAAGAGCATTGCCAGACTACATATGTTAATTTTTAACGAATATAACATTTTGTATAAACATTCCGCCTGCCTCGTTGCCTTGAAGAGGTGACGAAATTAATTTTAAACAAGAGAAAACAAAAAAAAATTAATTCAGTGCGTGATACGACTTAATAACATAATTAGAAAACAATAATCATGGAAAGTATAAAAAAAATGATTAACTACTAATAACATAATTATAAAACTATAATTAAGCAAGTACAAGTTATGTCAGGTGTCTTATAGGCAGGGGACATAGTTTAACAATTGGTCTTTTGAGTATGGAATTTTTAGTCTTTACTGTGACTACACGAGTTTTTTTTTTTTTTTTTTTTTTTTTTTTTATAATGCACTCGCACTCAAAGGGATATTAATAACATGTGCGAGCGAGGAAAGAGAAGGAATAGAAAGATAGGAAAGAAAGGTGGTACAGTGGTTTGAGATTTTAGGTGATAATTATCTCATGGAAATTCCACGGGTGGCATCCAGTTGAAATTTGGGAAATAAATAAAAATTGCTGCCCTCGGCTGGGTTTGAACGCACAGCTCTCAGGTTGAGCAACCAAGCACTACATCCACTGTACCATTGCCACCCGCAAAGAGTTAACCCATCACGTCCAGGATGGAGCTCCAAGATTCGTCCAAGCAGCCATTTAGCAGGAGGATATCGTTCATCTACAATGAGAACTAATGAGTCTTTTTGAATTGGATCTGTTACCTGTTTCCATTTTGAGATTGATTGAAAGCACTGAATATATTCTGCAGACCATCGGGTCCAAAAACGATCCAACATGCTTCTTATATGTTTCCAAAGAGATATTCTAGAAACTGATGTTGAATCGACTACTGATGGCTCTGGCACTGTGTTGAGTGCCGTTCCAATCAGGAAATGACCTGGAGTGAGGGCGTCAATATCGTCAGGGTCATCTGAGAGTGCGCATAATGTAATATAAACGCCTATTGTGAATTATTATAATATAAAACAATGCCTATTGTGAATTAGTATTATATTAGTATTGTGATTTCATCAACCTTAACTTTAGTTTTTATAGATAAAACGTCAAACCAGTTGAGCTTCAACCGTCAACATAAAACGTTGTAGTCGAGTCAAAGAGTATAGTGTTTAATAAATACATAATAGTACCACTACAAAAAGCTTTTATATTCTTTTTATTCTATTCCCTCTCCTTACTGTACATCGCTTTACATGGTGTCAGAAGTGCATATATACACTCGTATACATATATGCACATCATAAGCAGAGTAGTTTATTTTTTTTTTCTTTAATAAAATTGTGTGGAAATGACGTCGAACGACCGCTTGCCGCCACCGTTGGACTGCTCTAACCTGGCAAAGGAGTGGACGACATGGAAACGCACATTCATCGTTTATATGACCGCCAACAACAAAATGAATGATGCAGAACAACAAAAAATAGCGACATTTCTATGGTTGATTGGCCCAGACGCCGGAAATATATACAATACCTTGTATCCGAACGATGGAACATTCCAGAGCCTTTTTGGGGTAGCAGTAGCAGCAGCAAACAGAAACGTGGCCAATAACGAAGATGATCAAGGAAATGAAGATGGAGATGGAGAAAATAACGGAGAAAACCAAATTGGTGAAAATCAAGACCAAGGAGGGGAACCGATTGACAATGGAGACATACAACAAGATATAGAGGATGAACAAAACACGAGGACATTGGACAACGTCTTAAAGGCATTCGATAATTATTGCCTTCCAAGAAAAAACATAGCCATGGAATCATACAAGTTTAATACCATAACTCAAAAGGAAAACCAGACATTCGCTGATTTCGAAATCGAACTAAGAACTCAGATGCGCTTTTGCGAGTACAACTGTAAATGTGGTGTCACCTACGAACATCGTATGTTGCGAGACAGAATAATTATTGGAGTATATGACAAGAAACTACAGTTAAAGCTTCTGGACGGAGAGGATGACCCGTTAAAAAAAGTCATTGAAACCTGTAAAGTCTACGAAGCAGCAAACGCAAATAAAAAATTGTTGGATAAGCACGCATCAACATCTGTTAATGCAGTATCAGAATTAACGGACCTATCATGCAATGCCATATCCCGTCATTGCTTTAATTGTGGTGCACCATTCACACCAACTCATTTGCGTTTTTGCAAAGCAAATGACGTCAACTGTTCAAACTGTGGAAAGAAAGGGCACTTCGGGAAATTCTGCAAACAAAAGGATAAACAAAAACCAAATGGACAACAACAATCGTGTGGAAACTCTCAAGGAAGCGGTTTAAATCAACAATCATATTATGGAAATTCGCATGGGAAAAGGGACAACAACTACAAGAAATAAGCAAACAGTCTCAACTGGAATGACGAAGGTAATTATTGTATGTTAGAACAGGTTGATGGAACCATAAGTATATTAAGTAGTAAATATAATTTCTTTAGAATAAACTCAAGCACTGATGGAATGAACAAAATAAGATGGGAAAAAACATATCGAATAAGCAATTGGCCAACCACATTCAAGATAGACACTGGTTCTGACGTAAATTGTATTCCTTTAAGCTTCATAAAAAAATCAATGTATCTCTCAAAAAGAAAAAAAGTAAATTTGTTGTGCTTGATTATAGTGCCAATAAAGTTAAGATTCATGGCTTGGTTAATTTAAAATGTTTTGATGAAGAGAACGGAACTGAAAAAGCGGCTGAGTTTATTGTTGTCGATGACACACTTGAACCTTTGTTAGGCTTGTCCACTTGCATCGATTTTGAGTTGATAAGAAGGGTAAACACAATAGAGTCATTGCCATGGGGAAAAGAGGAATTCTTAGAAAAATTTAAACATTCTTTCGGTGGTGTAGGTAAGTTTCCAGGGACCTTTTCGATTAAGTTAAAAGAAGATGCCGTACCATCATTGCATTACAAAAAGCGGATAGCCTTGAGTCTGTGTGATCGTCTAAAAGAGGAGCTTAACTCAATGATACAGTCTGGAATTGTTTCCCCAGTTGATTATCCCACCGATTGGGTTAACAATGTTCAGCTTGTGGAAAAATCAAATGGAAAACTACGCATTTGTCTCGATCCAAAGCCACCTAATGCGTGTATCAAACGAGAACATTTCCTCATACCAACGATAGAAGATGTTATAGGGCGATTGACAAATAAGTGTGTGTTTTCTGTGCTTGATCTGAGTAATGGTTTTTGGCACATGGAACTTGATGCCAGGAGCGCAGAGTTAACCACATTTATGACACCGGTAGGTCGATTCAAATTTAATCGTGTGCCTTTTGGCATAAATAGTGCACCTGAAATGTTTCAAAAGAAAATGGTGCAAATTTTCGGGGATATTCCAAATATCTTTATATATTTCGATGACTTGGCTATTGCAGCCGATAGTGATTTTGAACATGACCAAACGTTGCTACAAGTAATGAAACGCGCCAAGCAGTATAACATTCAGTTTAATGCGGAAAAAATTCAATTTAGAAAAAAACAAATTAAGTTCATGGGACATTTAATCTCGGAGGGTAAGATAGAACCTGATTTTCGATACACTAATGCCATTTTAGATATGCCTAGGCCAACTAATAAATCCGGGGTTATGAGGTTACTTGGGTTGTTCAAGTACCTTGCCAAGTTCATTCCAAATTTGTCTTCCAAGTCGGCAGCCTTGCGTGATCTTACGCGAAAAGATGTGGAATGGTGTTGGACAGATAGACATGAGAACGAGTTAAAAAACTTGAATAGAATTATAACGTCACAGCCTGCACTGGCTGTTTATAATCCGAACAAATTGGTTGACATCCAAACGGATGCATCCAAAGATGGGTTGGGTTGCGTGTTGCTACAGGAGGGACATCCTGTTGCCTACGCTTCGCGTACTCTAAGCCCAAGTGAACAGAAATGGGCTCAGATTGAGAAGGAATTGCTTGCAATTGTTTTTGCTTGTGAACGATTCCATTTTTATTTATACGGACGGGAGTTTACAGTTCAAAGTGACCATAAGCCGTTGGAGGTGCTGGTCAAGCGCGACATTGATGACGTGTCGCCTAGATTACAACGGATGTTTATGCTTCTTCTTAAATATCCAAAAATGAATATCAAATACACACCGGTCAAGGATATGCTTGTGGCTGACTGCCTTTCAAGGGCACAGTTGCTGGATCAACGCGAAAACGCTGACCTGTTGGGAGTCATACATAGCGTAACTCGCCAAGTGTGTTTATCGGAAGATAATTATAATTTATACTTGCAAGTAATTCAAGATGATGAAAAGTATACGCGTATATGCAAATATGTTCAAACGCGATGGCCTACTTATCAACTTGATGATTTAAGCCAAAAATTTCACAAATACCGCGATAATTTGCATTTTGAGAATGGACTTCTGTTTAAAGACCATAGATTAGTTGTTCCTACTGTACTACAGTTAAAGATATGCAAGTGGTTACATGAACCCCATATGGGTGTTAAAAAGACGCTTGCACGGGCACGCTCCTACTACTTTTGGCCTGGTATGTGAGAAAAAATTAAGGAAATAGTCTCGGAATGCAAAATTTGCGAGAAATTTAAAAGAAATGCTCAAAAAGAACCGTTGGCTCAGGATCTTAACCCTGAATATCCATTTCAAAGAGCAGCAATAGATTTGTTTGAAATAGCAGGGCATGATTACATAGTTATTATTGACGCATATTCGGGATTTGTCATATCGGAAAAACTAATTAAAAAAACATCAAATCATATAATTGATGTATTGGAAAACATTTCCAACCGCGTTGGGTATCCATCTGAAATCAGATGTGACAATAGTCCATTCGGGTCAATGTCATTCAAAAAATTTGCCAATGAGGCAAATATTGTTTTCAATTTTTCTAGTCCGCGGTATCCCCAAAGCAATGAGCTTGCGGAAAAGGGCGTTGCCATCGCAAAGAATCTTTTAAGGCGATGTTATGAGGTTCAAGAAGTAGATCGTTTTCAATATAGGATTCTAGAGTATAACACCTTACAGGTTGCCAGTATGAAACTGTCGCCGGCTGAATTATTTTTTGGTCGCCATATCAAAACGAAACTGCCAGTGACAAGCCAGTTGTTGTGTCGAAACATTATAAGCGAGGCTGACATTCAGGAAAAAATTAAAAAAAAAAAGGAGAAACAGAAATTTTACTATAATCGGACTGCGAAACCCTTGTCAAGATTGAATGTGGGTGACCAAGTTATTTAAAAAAAAAAACGGAAAAGAGTGGCATTATGGAAAAATTGTAAAAAATGTAAATAATAGATCGTATATTATCATAGACAACTTTGGTTATTATTTCCGAAGGAATCGCAGATTCCTAGCTAAAACTAAGAATAATGAGGTTAGCGCAAGTGAATTACTTTTTGAAGATCAGATACAGAAAAACATTGTTATTGATGATAGTAAGATAATTAATATTTCACCACCTATCCACACTGAAAATGTTAATGTTAATGAAAATTTGAACAAGAATTGTAACAGTAAAATTTCACCATCTAATCAAAAAGAAAATGCTAATGTAAATGAAAACATAAAAAAGAATGCCAATAGTAAAATTGTCCAAGCCGAAAGCACAACTTCAAATGAAGCCGAACGAGCAATTAGTGATGATGATCCATTTGATCGTGAAAGCTCCTTACATGCTTCAGACAATGAGGTTCACGACTTGCCTGGTGCATCTATCAAACCCTATGTAACACGGAGTGGTCGCATAAGTGCACCACCTGTTCGTTATGGTGATTGGCATGTTTAGCAAGTAATTTAAGTATCAAATTATAATTTTGTTTCTTATATATATAAAAAAAAAAAAAAGGCGTGTAATATAAACGCCTATTGTGAATTATTATAATATAAAACAATGCCTATTGTGAATTAGTATTATATTAGTATTGTGATTTCATCAACCTTAACTTTAGTTTTTATAGATAAAACGTCAAACCAGTTGAGCCTCAACCGTCAACATAAAACGTTGTAGTCGAGTCAAAAAGTATAGTGTTTAATAAATACATAATAGTACCACTACAAAAAGCTTTTATATTCTTTTTATTCTATTCCCTCTCCTTACTGTACATCGCTTTACACATAAAGGCCGCGAATTGAGAACAGCTTCGATTTGTACTAGTAAGGTGGAAAACTCTTCATAAGTGAGCGTGCTTTCTCCGATGACTCGCCTGAGGTGAAACTTCACTGACTTCACCCCAGCTTCCCACTTTCCTCCAAAGTGAGGAGAGGATGGTGGGTTTAATAACCACTGCGTTCCATCGTTCGACAGCAATTCTGCTAGGTTCCCCAGTTGTTGAGAAGTGGAGGCAAATAGTCTTCGCAATTCGCTGTCTGCTCCAATAAGGTTCGTTCCACAGTCACTGTGGAGAGTAGCACAAATTCCTCGGCGACCAGTGAAACGTTTGAAGGCTGCAAGAAAACCTTCAGTTGAGTAGTCAGTGGCGATTTCTAAATGAATTGCCGATGTTGAGAAGCAGATGAACAGAATGATGTAGCCCTTATATGTCTTAGCTGACCGCCCTTTCCAAGTCCTGAGCGTATATGGTCCAGCGTAATCGACGCCGGAGTTGAGAAATGGTCTTGCTGGATTACTCCTCGTAGAAGGAAGGTGACCCATGAGTTGTTTTACAGTTATACCACGATGCCTAGCGCAGCAAACACAACGCAAGATGAAAGACCGAACTGGTGTCCTACCGCCGATTATCCAGTACGATCGACGCAAGTATGCCAATGTGACTTGAGTTCCGCCATGGAGCGTCTTTTCGTGAGCGTTTCTAATAATGAGATTGGTGAGCGAAGAGTTTTTCGGTAAAATAAGAGGATGTTTTGTATCTGGATCCAAGGGAGAATTGCGTAATCTTCCACCGACACGAAGTAATCCAGAATAATCTAAAAAAGGTATAAGCTTTGATAATGAATTCTTGTTAGATATTTCATGGCCCCGTGTAAGTATAGAAATCTCAGTTGAAAAATGAGCTGCTTGAATTAATTTCACCCAAAAAAGACGAGCTGTATCAAGTTCTTCTGTCTTTAAAGATAAGTTTCTCAGGCTAAATTCTTTCTTCAAGAATATTTCATAGACGCGCATACATTGGGCTGTTACTCGGATGAGAATATTTAATTTAGAATACCGATCGATTAAGTCCCAAATCTGATGGCTGGGTGCTGTATGAATAGGGTAGACCCTGATTGATATCACCATGGCGATGCCCAGCGTTGCAACTGTCTCATACGCATCAATTGTGCTTATTTTACCTCCAAGTGGTAGCCATCGGGTACTGGTCTTGTCCACCCGGACTTGACTAGCTGAACTTATAAGCGCGAGTGTTGATCACAGAAAAATAGCAACACTATAATTGCCCTGCCATAAAGCTCCTCTGTTTCTCTTGTTGGGTAGCAGTTTATTTTGTATAAACCCCTCAGAAAGCAAGCGAGCGGTGGATGAGCTTCCAATTAAGTGAACCAACGGCGACGCTTACAGACAATATGGTAGGCACCCCATTGAGTTACTTCGACATATTCGGAGCTCAGGTCTTTGGGTCCTTTCACTACTATTAGTCAGGGTAGTGAAGTAGAGAAGGTGGCGGATGAGCCCATATAGGACCAACGGTAGCTCTCACATCCCCGTAGTGGGTTACTGACTCTGGATTTCTCCAGCTCCTTTTGTCCAAGGAGAGCAGCATTGGGCCTGGTCCCCCAGGTTGGGGGTTGTGCGTCGGGATAACTTCCCTACCACGTAAAAAACCTCTTGTTCCGAAACAACCAACTGCCTCGGATATGGATGACCCTACTGATGACGACCCTAGCAAACGAAACAAGGACAAAGAATTTCGGTTCTGCACGTGGAATATCCGGACCCTTAACAGACCACGTGCAGCCGAACAATTAGTGGAAGCCCTAGATGGTGTCAAAGCCGACATCACAGCCATCCAAGAAGTGCGATGGGATGGTGAAGGCACAAGGAGGATGAAAAACTATGACATCTACTACGGCAAGTGCTACAGGACAAGGAAACAGCGGCTATTTGGATGCGGATTTGTGATAAGAGGAAGGCTTAGGCAAGAAGTCTTGGGGTTTCGTGGCATAAGCGAATGCATTGTCACAATCCGCATTAAATCCAAATTCAGCAACATATCGCTGATTTGCGTCCACGCCCCCACGGAGGAAAAAGATGACACGACCAAAGAAGAATTCTACGATCTTCTCGAGAAGACGTATGATGAATGCCCGAAGTACGACACTAAGTTTATTCTTGGTGACTTCAACGCCAAAATCGGAAAGGAGGGTAACTTTGGCTCGACAGTCGGAAAGCATAGCCTGCACGACAACACTTCCGGTAACGGACACAGGCTAATCGACTTTGCTGCGGGGCGAAGTGTCATCTTGGCAAGCACATACTTCCCACACCTCAATATTCACAAGGCGACCTGGCGGTCTCCTGATCAAAATACCGTCAACCAAATTGATCACATTGCGATTGATAGCAGACATGCGTCCAGTGTCATGGATGTCCACACTTTCCGAGGGGCCAACATAGACTCAGACCACTACCTTGTTGTAGCTAAAGTGCGAATGCGGATCTCCACCAGACCGCAGAACCGAACATCCACTGTGAGAAAGTTTGATGTTGCTAAGTTACAATCGCAAGAGACCGCCACAACCATTGCCAATCATGTCTCCTCTTATCTCTTTTGACAAGCCCGGCGCCTGCGCCAAACCCAGAGGCCCAGTGGCAACATTGCCAAATGGCCATCAAAACCGCTGCCACGGATGTTTTGGGTTTCATTAGGCGACCACAACGAAACACCTGGTTTGATGATGAGTGCAGGCTCGCACACTTGGCCAAAGACGAAGCCTATCATGCAGTTCTGAATGCCAGAACTAGAGCTACCAAGAGCACTTTCCGTGCGGTGTACCAGCAAAAGAGTAAAGAGGAACATCGGCTTTTCAGAAGAAAAAAAAGAGAACTGGAAAAACGAATGGTTGGTGCTACGGCAGAAGCAATGTTCGAAAGTTCTACCAAAGGGTAAAGCATTCGTCCAAGGGTTACAAAGCCCGAGCGGAAGCATGTAGAGACGAGGGTGGGAATGTCGTTGTAGATACACAGTCGGTGCTGAGAATTTGGAAAGAACACTTCTGCAGACTGTTAAACGGCAAAGACAACCAACTAATTGCTGTCAGGCAGAATGATCCATTCGATTTGGATGATGATGAACAAAATTTCCGTCCTCCCGACCAAGAAGAAGTTCGGATGGCAATATCTAAACTAAAGTCCAACAAGGCTGCTGGAGCTGATGGCCTTAGGGCTGAACTCTTCAAAGCAGCGGGAGATGACTTGGTGAGGAGCATACACCAACTCATCTGTTCAATCTGGTCGGATGAAAGTATGCCTGACGAATGGAACCTCAGCATTGTGTGCCCTATCCACAAGAAAGGAGATACTCTAAGCTGCGCCAACTACAGAGGTATAAGTCTCCTAAATGTCGCCTATAAAATCTTGTCGGCCATTCTGTGTGAACGTCTGAACCCTTTCGCACGTGAACTGATTGGCTCCTATCAGTGTGGTTTCAGACCCGGTAAGTCAACCGTCGACCAAATTTTCACACTTCGGCAGATTTTGGAAAAGACCCAAGAATTCCAGATCGATACTCACCACTTTTTTATCGATTTTAAAGTCGCCTATGAGAGCGTAAACAGGAACGAGCTATACAGAGCCATGTCGCTTCTTGGCATCCCTGCCAAACTCGTTCGATTGTGCAGGATGACTATGGAGAACTCTCGCTGCTCCGTCAAGGTTGGTAAGAACACCACCGACTCATTTAATGTCGAGAAAGGCTTACGACAGGGTGACGCGCTGTCATGTAACCTCTTCAACATCATTCTTGAGGCAATCGTACGCAACTTGCATGTCAACACCAGCGGTACGATTTTTTTTAGATCCGTTCAATAACTTGGCTATGCTGATGATATTGACATTATTGGAAGAACGAAGCGCGCTGTCAGTGGAGCATTCGCAAGTATTGAAGTGGAAGCGGCTCGAATGGGTCTGGCTGTAAATGAAGATAAAACAAAGTATGTGCTGTCCTCGGGTGAAGTAGATCATCACCGTAGGCTCGGACAAAACGTCACAATGGACAGATATAACTTTGAGGTTGTCAAGGACTTTGTCTATTTGGGTTCCACTATAACCTCTCAGAACAACATCAGTGAAGAGATCAGTCGAAGAATCACTCTTGCCAGTCGCTGTTTCTTCGGGCTAAGAAGGCATCTTAGTAGTAAAGCCCTCTCTCAAAAGACCAAGGAGACACTATACAAGACCCTTATCATCCCAGTCCTGCTGTATGGGGCAGAAACGTGGACACTGACATAATCGGATGAATACAGGCTGGGGTGCTTTGAGAGAAAGATTCTTTGGGTGATATTCGAGCCTGTATGTATCAATGGAGTATGGAGGAGAAGATTCAATGACGAACTGTACGGGCTATACAGCGGCATTGACTTGGTTAAGAAGCTGAAAATTCAGCGGTTTAGATGGCTGGGTCATGTGGAGCGTATGGACGAAAACGCTCCTGCCCGACGAGTCTTCAGTTCCAACCCGGAGGGCCGACGCAGTTCTGGAAGACCCCATCTAAGGTGGCGCGATCAAGTGGTAAACGACCTCAACCAACTTGGTGTGCGCAACTGGGGACCGGCCTAGCTGGCGAGGATTGTTGGTTGAGGCCGTGGGCCACAATGGACTGTCTGCGCCACCTTAAGTAGGTAAGTAAGTCCCAAACCTTAGGTTCCTCAACTTGAAAATTCGTGGACAACTGAGCTCTTTCCTCTAAATCAACATTGTGTTCCAGTCTTGACACATTTGATGGCCATGAGGTTGAATGTTGGGAGAGCCAACGTGGCCCTTTCCACCAAAAAGGACATTCGCTGAGTTGACGCGGTGTCACTCCTCGAGAAGCACAATCAGCTGGGTTTTCTATTCCAGCCACATGATGCCATTTGGCTCTTGGCATTGTGTCTTGTATGATAATAACATGATTTTGAACGTAATCCTTCCAACGAGAAGGATGAGATTTAATCCATGCGAGAGTAACGGAAGAATCCGTCCATAAATGCACTGGAGGTTTATCAAGATTAAGAGTTTTACATATATGAGCAGCCTGTTTAGTGACCATAGCAGCAGCGCAAAGCTCGAGACGAGGAATTATCATCTTTTTTGTCTTGGTCTTATAAATAGGAGAAACTTTTGTCTTTGCTGATAACAAAGTTACTTGCACATCATCCATAGTCTTCAGCACTCGCAAATATAAGACAGCTGCCATTGCGTCTTGAGAAGCATCAGAGAAGCCGTGTAACTCTACGCCTAAAACTTCTGGAGAAAGTCCTAGCCATCGAGGTATGCTTATGAGGTTTATATCTTCTAATTGATTTATAAAATTGTTCCACCTTGAAGAGAGAGTTTCAGAGAGAATATCATCCCAACCACTTTTTTGAAGCCAGAGAGCTTGCATGAATATCTTGGCACGAATAGTTACAGGAGTCAGCCATCCAAGAGGATCAAACAACTGAGCAATCCGCGAAAGTACTTTTTTTTTTATTGGAGGCGTATAAGCATCCTTGTCCCAAGGTATCGAGAAGACAAATTCATCCTTATTTGGCAGCCAAGCAATTCCTAATGCTTTAAAGAGAGGATTCCCATCGAGAAACTTATTAGCTGAAGTTGCGAGACGATCAGATGAGAGATGTGAGAGGATTTCGGAATCATTAGACGTCCATTTGAGAAGTTTGAACCCGCCAGCCATGCAAAGGCTGTCAAGTTGATGAGCTAATTGTTTTGCTTCAAATAGAGAATATGCTCCACCAAAACAATCATCCACGTAAGTACCATCTCTAAGTATATTGGCTGCCAATGGAAACCGATGACCTACATCCGTAGCTAGCTGTTGAATTACTCTATTCGCAAGAAAAGGTGCTGGGCCCAGTCCATATGTCACGGTTGTTAAGTGGTACTTGCAGATGAAATCTGATCTTATAGTTGGTGATCAGAGAATACGCTGAAAATCCCAGTCGTCTTCATGAATCAGGATTTGTCTAAACATCTTTTCCATATCCGCTGAAAAAATAAATGGAAACTGACGCCACCAACTAATCACATCTGAAAGATTATTTTGTAGTTTCTTGCCGATATGAAGTAGATCGTTTAACGAACGACCATTACTTGAGCGAGCTGAACCATTAAACACCACTCTCAATTTTGTAGATGCACTAGATTCCTTGAGTACTCCATGATGTGGTAAGTAATATGAGTGTTTTGGTTCTTTTATGTCACCGGGTATAAGGCGCATATGACCTAAAGTCAAGTATTCGTGTAGAAAATCTGAGTATAGATTTTTTAATGTTGAATCTAACGCAATTTTTGTTATCAATCTTGATAACATTCGAACACGTCTTTTCATAGATTGCGGTATAGCTTGATGAGACAATGCAGAAGAAGTATCAATGCCACTTTGCTGACTTGTACTGAACTGATTTTTTGTCTCAGTAATTGATTTTGTTGATGTTGATGCAGTGGACTGTATTGGTTGTGAGTTAGATACCGATCGATGAATAGAAGTATGATGTTGTTTCTCACATAATAAACACCGTTTTGATGAACGGCAAGCAGCTATTCGATGAGGGCCAAGACAATTGAAACAAAGGCCCTTTTCTACGAGGAAGTCATGACGTTGATTTGCTTTTAAGTTTATATATGCTGTGCAAGCAGAAAGGTAGTGCGCTTTGTTACACATATAGCATTTCTGATTGAATGAAGCACGTTGGGATTGTGTAGTTACAGGTGTATTGTCAATAGAAGCTACATGTATTTTCGCAGAATAGTTTTTCGATGAATGGCTTTCAGATTTGCTTACTTTGCTAGTTGAAGAAATTGTACTTCGAGTTTCAAAGATTTCAAGAGCACGAATCCTACCTCCGAGAAACGTTTCAAGATCTAAGAATGAGGCAGGCTTTGTTGAAGACCCACGATGAAGCTCCCAAGCCTCATGCGATGATGGATCTAGACGTCGTACGATGATATAAACTATGATATAGTCCCAATGTTGAGTGGATTCACCAAGTTATTGTAATGCCCCGATAGATTCTTTAGTGACAGCGAGTAGAGTTTTGAGGTCATTTGCAGATCTTCTTTGTATTGGTTTGAGCTTAAAAATATTATCGAGATGAGTGTCAACAAGTAACCGTTTATTTTCATAGCTAGCAAACAAAATATCCCAGGCACCTGTGAAGTTCTCACTTGAAACTGGTATGTTTGCAATAAGAAGTGCAGCTTCATCTTTTAAACTTGTTTTTAAGTAGTGGAACTTTTCTACTTCTGAGAGTTGAGTATTGTTTCCAACCATAGATGTCAAGAGGTCATGGAAACTGCGCCAATGTTGATAGTCTCCTCTAAAAGAAGGTAATTCAATGTTAGGAAGTAAACGTACCTGATTAGAATTCTCTCTCGCAACACCGTTCGTAATTTTGTCTGGTTGAGAATTATTTAGTTTTTCCATCATGTCAGTCATTATTGCTCAGGAGTCTACATGTTTTTCTTCACATATAGAGTACATTTTATTGGTGAAGTAAAGATTTCCTCTGATAGCATCTGTAAACGAGCGTTTGTGAGACGTTCATGTCCCAATGAAAACTTTTCCCAGTTGCTATCGAGAAGTTTTAATCGAGCTTGAATTTGGGCTTTATTAATTTTTTCATTTCCAAGAGCAAGTAAATTGTCTACAGAAACACTGATAGATTCCAAGCGCTCTTTTTGCTTTTCCATTAAGGATTCTTGAGTGGAAGACATTTTTTTTAACCAAATAAAGAAACGCGTGGAGTGGAGAACAAATTTAATCTGTTTCAATCCGGGTTCCGATGGACCAAAAATGCTTAGTTATCACACTAAACTTGAACAAATAAGTTTAATAAACACAACTTTTATTTCTTTTAATTATTATTAGATTTTATTTCTTATAAAAACAACTTAATTTAGCACAAGAGTACGGCGAGGCGGCTGCTACTTAACTTTTTGACACGAGAAGAGAGATAGAAACAACTAGCCTAAATTGACAGCTGTAAGCCGATCAAGTCAGACAAACAAGATATGCAAAGAGCATTGCCAGACTACATATGTTAATTTTTAACGAATATAACATTTTGTATAAACAAATATGAATTGCATTTAGGTATTTATTTTTGGGTTGGCGCAGCCCACCTAGCCAACTGAGAGGAATCGCCACTGGTGTTACATATAATGGGCTGGGTGACTTGGTTAATATCACCGGTTCGATGAACCAAATTCAATATTGAAGTATCCAAATTGATAATGCCTTTCCTTCCGGAAATAGGCTTATTGGGAAATAATTTAATCAACAACAGGATAATGTCCCATGGCACAAAGTCCGACTGATAACTAACTTTTTAGAGGATGTTTGGTGTTACCACTTTGGATTAGCCACCTTAAAGTTCAGATTTAAATAATAAAGAAAACTTCTGGTCTCTTTTGCAACGCAAAAGAATAGTTTTGTTAAATAAAACCAGAGAGAAAATAGATTGTGAAGTTACTTTTCTTTGGAAGGAGAGATCTCCAGAAAATTTAGTGGATTCAGTAACGAGATGCCTTCAAAAACGTATTGAACCCAAAGGCGGTTTTACATTTTACTAAATTCCTCTTCATTTCTTTATATTTGTAAAGGTTAAACTTTTTTTCTTAGTATTATTATACTTGTCAAAATACTTATACCAACACTTGAAATTGCTAATTAATTGATATCTTTTAAAGTTTCTATGAAAAATTTTTTTTTTGCTTATTTCTAAGTTTGTATTACTTATTTGTACGTAAAAACGAAAAATTAAACAAGAATTCTTTATAAAGCCATTAAAAAGTTACACTTGAAAATGCACGATTTTTATTTCGTCCAAATACTTATGCCAACCAGTGTATACAAAGGTTCGAAAAACAGCGGCAGCATCAACAAAGTCATGTTACTATTAAGTTCTTAAGGAACTCAAGTAAAAAGAAAAAATATACAATCTGGAATTTAGTTACCCATTTGTTGATTTTCTGTTTTTATAGTAAATAGCTTTTGAAAAATGTACCCATTCTTGTACTCAAAAACTACCTAATTTTTTACTTGCGATTATAGGTACTATAAGGCAAGTTATGGATTCGTGCAGAAAAAAAAATTTGAGATGACAATCACACATGACATTACGATGATGGAGAAGTCGAAAAAAGTGGGTCTGGAAATCCCGTCCGTCTGTCTGTCTGTCTGTCTGTCTGTCTGTCTGTCTGTATGTCTGTTCGCGCCTCTGGAGGCTGAACGGGTGGGCCGATTTGCTTCAAATTCGGTATTTAGGATTTATTTGGCCGTCCCTCGGAACAGATTTTTTAGTTTTGCTCTAGGTCCAAAAATAACGGCACCTGCCATACAATCTTGAAGACAAAAATTGATTTTCTCAAAAACGGCTCTAACGATTTTGATGAAACTTTCAGAATGCTATTTTTGCAAGAAAATCTATCTTTTGGTTTGAAATTTTTTTTTCAAAATTTGTCTAATAACGGTACCTCTCATAGAACCAGTATTTTCAAATCAAATTTTCTCGTGAACTACACATTCGATTTCAATAAAATTTTGGCCAAAGGAAGTCATTCATAATTTTATTCATATGGCATTTCAAAATTTTGGAAAAACTTTTTTTTTTATTTTTTATAATTTTTTCAAAAAAATTTTTGGTTTTCGAAATATGTTGGAAACGGGTAAATTGATTTTTTTTAAAATTATTTTTCAAATGTAAACTACAGATTTCCATATATTTGCATACTCAAATAAATTTCAAAATATTTTTTATAAAAGTTTTTCAAAAATAACCTTTTAAAAAAAACTGGTCCAACGATTTTCAATATTTTTTTTTCCTAGATTGACGTATAGCTTTGAAATTTTATTGCATACTTAGTTTTTCCGAGAAAATTCTTAAACTAATTTAAAAAATAAAAGAATTTTCATTAATTTTTTTTAATATCCATATATGCACCCACTACGCAATTGCTTATCATAAGAGCAAGTTCGTGCGACCCAGTCGTGCATTTTATTTTTTTTGTTAATATTGAATGCTCTATTCAATTTAATATTAAGTGCTAAAACTCAGATACTTGAAGTCTTCCAGTTTTCCTAAAAATCAAAAATAATAAAAATAAAAACTACTTCTGCTTGTTTCTAGTTTTATAAACCTCAAAGTACTTGTACAACTATGTTGAAACTGTGACACTTACTTATACATTATCAATTTAAATAATGTTTCGAAGTTTTTAACTTCAGTTACTTACAATTTCTAACGATATAGTAAGCCATGCCTATCCAGCATGCAGGCAGGCTTGCTCCTTCCAGCTATACATATGTGACTTCAACTTCTTGACCTATATTCACTTTCGGCATGCGATACTGAAAGAAGTAAATTTAGTTCAACAATATTTACAGTCTTCAAAAATGAATTTGAATAAAGGCCTTGTCAAAATAATAGCCCTAAATGATTTTCTTACGAATGAACGAACTTCAATGGTAGACAATGCTGTTACATTTGGAACTAATAAATGCAACGATATGGGAATCAACATTGACCGACAAGGAAGAAGGAGGATGAAAAAAACAATGCCAGGTGAACTCGCTCATGATGCTGGGTTAACAATGTTCAAGAAGATGTTCTTCGAACAATGTTTGAGTGCCTTGACCGATTTAAACAATTATTGTCTCATCGATGTACGGCTATGAAGGAAATAAACGACATTTTCCAAATTGTTCAAACAAAGTTTATGCTTGAAGCTTCTGATGACTTTTTGGCTATTGCTCTGGACAATATGGTACAAATTTACGATGAGTTTAATAAAGAACAAGTGCTCAAAGAAATAATGAGATATCGTAGACATCTTTGTGCAACCGATACGAATTGGGAATTCAGCGAATCATTGCCCTGCACATCACTTATTATCCAATATTTTTTGACCATTTGCGTCTCAGTTGCATCATGCGAAAGGAGTTTTTCAAAATTAAAATTTATAAAAAGTTACCTTCGATCTACTATGAGTCAAGAACGTTTAGTCAGTCAGTCCATTTTGTCAATTGAGAGAAAAGTTTCAAGGGAAATCGATTACAACGATGTAATTGAGGAGTTCAGGAAAATTAAGGCACGAAAACATATAAAATAAAATACGGACCAAATTTGAAAAAAAATATTTGGAAAATTCTTGTATTATTTCTTTTTGGGCCTAGAGTTTTATTGGAAAAACTTAATTAATAATATTGTATTTCTAAATAACTATGTACAAAGCTATATATAGGAAAAAACAAACATTAAAAATCGTTCGATCAGTTTCTTTAAAAAAAATTTTTTAACAACTTTCCGAAAAAATATTTAAAAAATTGTTTCAATATCTACAAGAATACAGAGAAATCCTAAGTTTCCATCATTTTAATCTCAAAAAAACTTAACTATTTTAATTTTAAAAGTCGAAAACTAAAGATATCAGAAATTTTGAAATGCAATATTAATTGAATTATAAATGATTTCCTTTTTCAAGATAATCCAAATTCTTTTTAATGATTGTACAGTAAGTGTAGTAAATACTTAGGTTTTATAATCGCAAGGAATAACTGAAAAAACTACTGTTTTAATTGTAAAGGTTTTTAGACATCTAATCGTATCCAATATAAGAAAATCGATGTTTCTTAGTATGTTCCTTATAAACTTCAAAACGACGTGACCGATTTTCATGAAATTTTCGGGCAATCTTATGATTGTATCGAGTTTTTTTTTTGGTAAAGTAAAGTGCTTTCCATTAAGCCGCGTTGCGAGTATTAAATAAAATCTTTGATTTTGTTTTCTATTGGGTAATTATTTTTTTGCACTCTACATCTTGTCTGCTATGCCAAATGCAGATGTGTATTCTTACTTTCCGATCCTGTATGTGTATTATAATTGAATTATTATGATTGATGATTTTTGTTTGTCTTAAAAGCTGACTACATTGCGGGTGGAAATGGTACAGTGGATGTAGTGGTTGATTGCTAACCTAGAGTTGTGGGTTCGAGCTCCAAAATGGGCAGCAATTTTTCTATATTCCCAAAGTTTCAACTGGATGCCACCGGTGGAATTTTTGAGCGATAAATTACACCTTATTCTCAATCCACTGTACCAACTAAAAAAAACTTTTTTCCTATCTCTCTATTCCCTCTAACTAGTGCCGTGCAAGAGACCTAAGGTCTTACAAACGTTAAGTCAAAATTATTATTACAAATAAATCTGCACGCAAGGGGCCTCATTTCAGCATTGCCGCCTCGGGCCTCCAACAAGCTTAGTCCGCCACTGCTTGCAACACATCCATCATTCGAGGCGAGACCCTGATTTCGACGATTAATAATTATGAACTTCAGTCATCTGTTCATTCAGTTCATTCTTGCATGCGAGGAGTTACAAGCAACATACTGAACACATCTATAAAGATATACAATACATGTTGTTGTTACATCCATCAAAAGGCAACACATCCCATATCTTTACTTTTTCTGCAATTTACAGCATAGCAACAAAGCCAAGCTCAACTTCTCTTTGGCTATGCAAATTTCACATAGTAACAAGAGGGATGACATGGCAACCCAAGCCAAGCTTCAACTTTTCTTTGGCTATACAAACACAAACTTACAAATGTACGTGGCAACGAGGAGATGACAACTCTAACCTTGCATTTGCAGTTGCAGATCCAGCATCAAAGCTACCGGAGAGGAAGAACCAAGCTTGTCTTATCATTTTTTTATATCATAAAATTCTTGAAGAAGTGTTAAAACAGTCGTTACCAAAGAAGGACACATAATTTTGTAACCTAAAATTAGAATTGCTAATAAAACAGTTTGAATAATTGTAAAAAATAAATTATTGTGTTAAGTAAATTAAAATTAAATAAAACCTTATAGTCCAGTCAAAGCGTAGTTAAAATCGGCATCATGTTACGGAAAATATACAAATGGATTTTTTTTTTGATTCCTATGTTTTTTGGGTCGCTGAATCCGAATCTGAAGTAATCCAACAAAATTTCCTGGTGCGTTTTGAGATATCCGCGAAAAACCGAAAAATTTTCGCACTTTTTGAATTTAACTCACTACAAAATTAAAGACCATTACTAAAAAATTTATACCTATTCATTATTTATTTCTCAGGTGTACCGTTAGCCCGTTAGAACGCGTTGAAATTTCAACATAATTTCACATTTCTGTAAAAAAATCAATTTTTTTTACATACATATATGAAAAGTACCTTCCAAAAACGTTACAAAATTCATATGTAAAAAATATTGTTTTTCTTACAGAAATGGGAAATTATGTTGAAATTTTAACGCGCTCTAAAGGGCGAACGGTACGCCTGAGAAATAAACAATGTGTATGAATTTTGTAGAATTCAATGGTCTTTAATTTTGTATTGGGTCAAATTCAGCTAGGACGCATTGTTTTCGGGATATAAGTAAAAAACGCGGTTTTTCGCGGATATCTCAAAACGCACCAGGAAATTTTGTTTTGTTTCTTCAGATTCGGATTCAGCGACTCAAAAAACCTGGGAATCAAAAAAAAATCCATTTGTATATTTTTTGTAACATGAAACTACCATTTGACTGGACTATTACCACAACTAGAGTATTAGTACTCTCGTACATACTATAATCTTATGTACATATGTTTATGTATGTATATAAAAGCCGATGTGTGTTTGTATGTTACCTATAGACTCCAAAACGGCTTGGCGGATTTTAAGGGAATTTTGAGGTATTCTTAAGACTACCCCAGCGGGTAATCCTGTGAAGTTTGGTAGTGATCGGATTTATAAATTTTTTTTTGACATTTATGTGTCATTTTCCCTACAAATTAATTAAAACTAAATTTGTTTATATTTTTCTTAAGTTTTCGTATCTTCAATAAAACTCGACTCAAGCCATTGATCATATTGTGATAAGTTTGGTAGGGTCTTCTGAGGACGCCTTCGAAGGTTTATGGGAAGCTTAGTCAAAATTCATTAAGTTTGGTTTTGGTTGGGCAAAGTTTAAGCCCACACAAATAAAAATCTGAACATAATGAAAAAAATCACTTATCTTGGGTATTCATCTGAAAGTTTATCTGAAGTTTGCTCAATATTCAGCTATTGGACTGCAAAGTTTAAGCACATGAGAAATGAAATTAGATGAAAACAAAAATAAACATAAACAAGAGCTACAGTACGTTTGCAACGAACTGTTGGATACCCTATTCCCCACATTTGTGTATATGTATATGCATATGCGTTCGCCTCCTTCGCAGCCAGCCGCTGTTCCAGTATCGGAAACAAAATTCTTCTTTAGCAGGCAGGGAAAATTCAATAAAATAAAATTTGTTTGGCCGATGTTCAATAACTGCTGTCACAATAAAAAAAGGCGTGTGCCAGGCCTACAGCTGAGACATTTTATTGCCAGGGTAATCACTATATATTGTAGTGCCCCGTGGCGTAGTGGTTAGTGTGTCGGACTGCTACGCCGAAGGTTCAGGGTTCGATCCCTGAGGTTGCCACCTTAATTTTTTTTCCGGGGTACTGCCTCTTGCGAGGAAGTGACAAATCCTCCAAGAGTAATTAATGTCATGGAAAGTGCTTCTCTGTTAGCCGTTCGGATTCGGCGGTAAATTGTAGGTCCCTTCCATTCCTGCAGAATATCAACGCACACACAGGAATAGTTGAGAGTGTAAGTCACATGCCCCGGCCCTGCTTGGAGCTGTTGTGCCAACAATTTATTTATATTTAATCACTATATGAGCTCTTCATTCAATATTAAGCTTGCAGATCGACAAAACAAGACAAAACTAAAATTTTTAGAAATTAGATATTGATAGGAAATAGCGATTATGTGTGTTTTTAACAATTCTTGAACTACACTCTGCTACGTAAACAAGGTATACAAACCGAAGTGTTCATCTTCTTACTTCAAAACTGCGACCGATAGTTAAAAAACATTAAAAAATTAATGCATATTACGACTGTTGACGGAAACACCCCTTAAAAGTGGGCGTGCCCTACAAATTTTTAAGTAAAATTTAAAGCACTAACTAAGCTTTGATCATTAGTCAGTATTTAGGCATATGTGTAAGACTACAGCTGAATCGAGTAGTTTTTAAACGATTTTACCTGAACAAAGGTATTTTATCAAAATCACGCCTTTGAAAGTGGGCGTATTGAAAAAATTTACACAAGAAAATGTAGAAATATTTTTCATATAACGAACGGAAGGGAAAAAAGTTTTAATTGTATTGGTAGTACCTTAAATTTTTAAAGCAACATTTTTCGTTCTTTCATGAAAAGTGGGCGTAAGCCACGCCCGAAATTCAAAATTTTTGATTTCATACACAAGATGTTTTTGTGCAAGTAATATCCACAAAATTTAAAGTTTTTCGCATTAATATAACAATTGTTATTTTATAAAAACAATATTGATGGCTTTGTATGCAAAGTGGGCGTAAGCCACACCCAAAATTCAAAAAATTTTTTTCATAAACAAAGTTTTTAGTTTCTACTAAGAGATGCAAGATGCTTGCGGATTCATTGTAATTACCGTTTATTTGCAAAAACATTTTTTATGTTTTTAGTGAAAAGTGGGCGTCAGCCACTCCCAAAATCAAATTTTTTGATTTCATACACAAGATGTTTATGTGCAAGTAATATCCAGAAAATTTAATGTTTTTCGCTTGAATATAACAATTGTTATTTTATAAAAACAATATTGATGGATTTGTATGAAAAATGGGCGTCAACCACGCCCAAACTGAAATAGTTTTATTTGATTGCAAGAAGAGGTTGTTCACCAAAAATGGCGATTGTGGGCGTGTTTGTGGGCGGATTTTACCGGTTCAAAAACTTAGCTTTACTCTCGAACCAAAGACTATATATTCCAAATGTCAGCTTTCTAGCTCAAAAATTGCGACCTCTATACATACGGACGGACGGACATGCCTAAATCGACTAGGCTTTTGATTCTGAGTCAGAATATATATACTTTTCTATACCTAACGGTATTATTACTTAGCTTTACTCTTGAACCAAAGACTATATATTCCAAATGTCAGCTTTCTAGCTCAAAAATTGCGACCTCTATACATACGGACGGACGGACATGCCTTAATCGACTAGGCTTTTGATTCTGAGTCAGAATATATATACTTTTCTATACCTAACGGTATTATTTCTCTATGTTAAAAACTCCACACCAAATACAATATACCCATTCTATGGAATAGGGTATAAAAATCTTAACATAATAAAATAAGAAGAAAAACTGATGAAATCGCTAATCTCTTGGATGTTAACCCAAGTGTATTGGCTTGAGATTGTGACGAAGCTTTGGTAGGGTCTTTTGAGGTGGCACACGAGGCTTTATTGATATGTGTATGTTCCCTGTGGACTCCAAAACTGCTGGATGGATTTTGATGAAATTTTCAGAAAATCTTCAATAAAGGCCAGCGATGTTTGAATGCGTCATTTCCCCAACAAATTTATGTAAAATTAAATTTTTTTTTATATTTTTTTTTGATTCAAACGATTGATAAGATTGTGATGAAACTTTGGTAGGATCTTCTGAGTACGCCTACGAAGATTTGAAATGGTTTTCAACAAATGCATTTTTAGTGCACTTTGTCAAATTACTATAATAAATTTCAAAAATTGTCAGCCATTGGACTGTAAAGTCTTAACCCATAATAAATTTAATTGGATTTGCTCAAAATTCGGCGAAGCGGTTTGCAACAAATTAATTTTTAGTTTACTTTGCCAAATTACTAACAAATCTAAAAAATTTTCAGCCATTGGACTTCAGTCAATAAAATAAGGGTATCGACGAATATTGCGTGTTCATTCGCTGCAAGACCCGTCAACTCAAACATTCTCAAAACAACTTTTGGATATCGGGATTCGGGAATGGCAAAATTCGAGTTGGCGTGATCAATAATATGAGATTTCATCCCCGCCGAACTTCTGGCAAATGTAACTCAATATTCAAACCATTGCGTTGTCGACAATGTATTCAGAGTCTAACAACCTAATACAAAAATCCGGATTGGCTATATGCGAACGTGCAATTTTGGCACCAAAAAATTATGATGTCAAAAAAGCTCAATGAGCAAATGTCCAGCGAAACTTTCGAATACAAATCCATCGACAAAGTAATGGACGAAGAACAAGCCGTCAATTATCTGAATAAATTTTTTAATTGCTCATTAGGAACTTGAAACCACCAAAAATTTGCAATGGAACGAGATTGACACAAAAAAAATGTTTATTTATTTGCTTAATTCAAGCTCATGTATAATAGTAACAATATTTGGATAACTTAAACTCTAACATCCTGTGAACTTATTATTCTATCTTAAAACTAAATAGTAGGGGGTGTTAGATTCCAAAAACCAATTAAAACGACCGTGGTTATTTGTTTCTCACGACTGCGAGTTCCACGCCGCGGAAACACCTTTCAAACCCAAATCCATACTTCACCTTGAATACCGCCATATGAGATACATATTTTGTAATCCCATTAACAGGTTCAAGGTGACGTATCGCAAATCGTTGAACTCAAAGCGAGTCTTTTTACTTCACCTTGAACGCCGATATATGAGATACATATTTTGTATTCCCATGCACAGGTTCAAGGCGACGTATATTGAATTGGAGGAGATCGCCGAACCCAGACAGCATAAACTGCAACTGTGGAATTAATCTACGTGGCCGCAATTTTCCATGGGAAATACCTTATTCGTCGATTTAATTCCCATAGGAAAAAGCAACCATGACAATTTATCAAGCTATGAGTGAATGTAACGTGGGTTAGGTTACGTGGATTGGTATTGACGAAAATTAATTCAAGAAGAGGAGGAGAATCGATGGCCCCGTTGATAATTTGGTGAACGAAAAGTATGTCTGCAACAGCACGACGTTTCGCAAGCGTGCTAAGGTCGATCAGTTGTAAACGATGTTCGTAGGGGGGAAGGAAATGAGGGTCGGACCAAGGGAGGTTCCGTAAAGCGAAACGGAGGAACCTACGTTGTACAGCTTCAATATTTTAAGTGAATGGGTGGAATTATAAGGAGACCAAACTGGACTGGCATACTCAAGAATAGGTGGAACATGTGTGGTGAAGAGAGACTTTGTTACGTATGGGTTTGAAATGTCTTTAGACCAGCGCTTTATGAAACTAAGGGAAGAGTTAGCTTTTGCAATAATATAATTTATGTGAGAACGAAAGTTGAGCTCTTAATCACATAAAATGCCGAGATCGCGAATGGAGGAAACTAAGGGAACTGGAACATTGCAGAAATGATAAGTACGAGATGGTAAAGGCAGGTGTTTACGAGAAAAAGTCATATGTTGACATTTAGAGAAATTGAGTTCGAGAAAATTTTTAGTGCACCATGTAAGAAAAGAATTCAAGTCATTTTGAAGCAGGGAAGAATCGAAAGGAGTAGATATTATTTTCATAATTTTCATGTCGTTGGCATAAATAGACAAGTTAGAAAAAGAAATAATGTTTTCAACATCGTTAATGGTAAGGATAAATAAAAGTGGCCCGAGATGACTGCCCTGAGGAACACCTGAGGTGGCGTGGATGGGATTGGACACAGAAGATCTGAACACAACACTATATTGGCGGTTTTCCAAGTAGGATCACACCCATTGGATGAATATTATAGGGAGTGTTATCTTCTTCAAATTCAAAACAACCGCACACTTTAGTTATTAAAATAAGACTCAACTTTGCAGAGTCATTCCGTCAATCGCGAGCCACAAACCTATCAGCGAAAGTTCGTCGACACGTTTTAACACTCAGCGCAAATGCATTGCTACACTTCGATTGATCCAATTCAAGACATTTGTCATGTCATGAATCAAGCAATCGGTGTGTATTGCTGTTGACCTGTGCGTTCAACGCTCGACGAACTTCCTCTGGCATGGATTGCCAGTTACAACAGCCCTCCCCACCTGGGAAGAACTCGCGACTAGCCGAATGACAATCAACAAAGTTGAATATATTTATCATATTTATTTTTCTTAAATAATTACAAGCTAACATTTTTCTTGGATGTCAAAGCATAAGATTTTTTATTTTTTTTTTCTTTATATATGTTAATAGCTACATTTCTATTTGTATTTGTATTTGTATTTGTATTTATTTTATTAGTAACATAAGTATTTTAAAATTTACATTTTTGAAATAATACTTAGTGAATAAGGTTAACATAAACGGAAATTGTGGCTATGCCCAGTATTTAAAAAAGATAATAATAATAATAATTTCTAACTTAAATATTTTTAAAAGATTCTTAAATCAAAACTATGGGAATAAGGAAAAAAGAACAGTAATAATAGAAAAGAGGAAAAGATATTAAATAACAAGTAATGAAATTTAAAGAAAAATGTTGTTAGCACCTAAAATAAGTATCCAGAGCAGTTTTAAAAGCGTTGCAGTTGTTGATTTTCCTCACATTAGCAGGTAATGAGTTCCACAGACCAACAGCGTACACGAAAAATTGGCGCTTGGATGTGTTGTGACGAAATCCGATAACCCAAACAAACAGGTCTCGTGAAAGCAGCCATGACAACTGACAGCTGCAATGACAAGATTTTGACAGACTGGTTTTGGACAGCGAGCAACGTGGTACATCTTTTTCATAAAAGTTATAGGTTACCTTTTTTGTAATAAATCAGTTTTAATAAAGATTTCTTGGTTTAATTTGTAACATTTGGTGTCAGATGTGGAGTACTCTAATAAGTTCATGAAAATGAGTAGCCCACCACCCAGCAATAACAACGACAACTCCTTGATTTTGAGTGCCATTCAAGACCATGGAACTCGCCTGGACGAGCTCTCAAGTCACTTAACAAGACGAGTATCGGATTTGGAGAGCACAGCATTGAGTGCTACAGCTTTTGCAAATCGTGTCTTCACTGATAGTGGTATCCAGACGTCTAATCTTGAAAGCAATAATTCTTCAACTGAAAATCAAGGTGAACTACCTAGAAACCGAGCAGAGGTGTTAGCAACTGATACGCCTCCAACGATCCGTAAACAAGCTGCCACAAATCCAGTCGCATCAAGCTCTCCAGACCACATTTTATTCAACAATCATTTTCATTCAGGAAATTTGCCGCAATCCAGTGCCACCACCGCCAGCGCCGTCCCACGAATCCCACGAGAAGACTTTAATGGCGTTTTCGCCATTTCACCATCAGATGACGCAGCGCAAGCACAAACATCAATGAATAATATTGCCAGAAGACCTGCGATTCATCTAATGGAGTTTGATGGAAGATCTTCATGGGAAGATTACGAGACTCATTTACGCATGGTTTCGAAAGCGAATGAATGGTCTGAAGTGCAATCTGCTATTTTTCTTGCTGCAAGTCTTCGAGGTTCAGCGCTGTCTTATGCCGGGGCATTAGAAAATGAAATTCTCTCTGACTATTCGCTCCTAACTGTCGCACTCCGGAAACGCTTTGGTATAACTATGCAGTCTGGAAATGCATACTCTCTCTTTCGTACAAGGTACCAGAGGAATGGCGAAAAACTCATCGAATTTGCAAACGATGTGCAGCGGTTGTCTCGATTGGTATATCCAACGATGAAAAGAGAGGTACTTGACAGTTTATGCATTCAACAATTTTTAGACGGCATCTCGGACACTGAAGTTCAATGTAGGACGCGAGAAAGTGAGCCTAAAATACTCCATGAAGCGTTAGAGGTCGCTCTTAGAATCGAATCGAGTCGCATTGCCACCAAAGCTGCACGACGATCCGCAAATATTTTGTTTACCCAGTTTGAAGAAAAGGAATGTTCGGGAAACGAGAATTCGTCAGTTTGAATGGGTCCCCACTGACGAAACATCATCATTTGACCCAAAACATCCCAAACCGCTCGCCCAACAAATCAGATTCCCATCGAATGGACTTTCTTCTTGATTCAACACGGTATTCAGGAAAAGTAAAATGGTATAGCTTCGTTAAAAAATATGGCTTCATCGACTGCCCTTTGCTGAAACGAAAACTTTACTTTCACGCACGCCAAGTTCACAAAATTTTACCTGAGGTTCCGGATATTAAGGTTGGTGATATTGTTGAGTTTGAAGTAATTGATGCCTCTCCAAATTTTCAGGCAATAAACATCTGCAAATCTCAAGAAAAGAAATTGACTTCTTCTGAAAACATTATTCAACCTAAGACACAAGATTTAAACTACAGATCGCTGGCTCCGAGGGACAAGAGTCAGCGTTAGACCCAGTCCCTGTAATAAATTCAACTTGCCTTAATAGAGATATTCTTTATATACAAGGGTGCATCGGAACTTACCCATGTCATATGGTCGTGGATACTGGCGCTTCTAATACAGTCATCCATCCAAAAGTTCTTTCACCCGCCCAACTTTCCCAATTAAAACCCTCCGTTTCTTTCATCAAGGGCATCGCTGGTCATCTTACACCAATAAAAGGAACAATTGAGGTTAGCTTCTAAATTGAATCGTTCACAACACAGTTGAAAGTTATTGTTGCCGACATACATCAAGACTGCATCATCGGAATTGATTTTCTTTCGTCGTTTCGATGCGTGGTGGACTTGGATTCCAAAATACTTCGTCTGCCGAATATTAATGTTCCTCTACTGGGTGACTTTCGCCATATCGCTTGCAACGCTCAACTTGATGTTTTATTTCACACAGCGGATGAGAATGATTTAAGATCTTGTTTAGCTTCTTCTTTATCAGCTGATCAGAAAATAAAAGCTAATAATTTTTTAACCCGTTATCGAACTGTCTTTGCCTTGAATCCGGATGAACTTGGTCGTACAGATGTATTGAAACATCACAATAACACGGGTAAGTCTACTCCAATAAAACAGACTCCACGACGTCTTCCTTGGTCCAAAAAGTCGATTGCGGCTTCACTGATCACGGAAATGGCCCATCAAGGCATTATTCGAAAGTCACATAGTCCTTGGCTCTCCCCAGTTGTTTTAGTAGAAAAAAAAGATGCAACGTTTCGCTTTTGTGTCGACTTTCGCCGTCTGAACGAAGTGACAGTAAAAGATGGCTATCCTATGCAAAGGGCTGACGCACTTGACTCAATAGCCGGATCAAAATGGTTTGCTACACTCGACCTTAAATCAGGTTATTGGCAAGTAGAACTGGATGAAGCTTCTAAGGAAAAAACAGCTTTTAGCACAGGAGACGGCCTTTGGGAGTTCAATTACATGCCGTTTGGGCTATGTAACGCTCCTGCGACATTTCAGCGCATTATGGAAACCATTCTAGAAGGTCTTTTTTGTGTGTGCAAAGTCTCTTTGGATGACCTCGTGGTTCATGCCAAAACATTCGACGAACTTCTCTACAACCTGGAAAGGGTTTGTGAACGCCTTATAAAAGCTGGTTTGAAAGTCGCCCCTCAAAAATGTCATCTCTTCTGTAACAAAGTTTTATATCTGGGCCATTTCATTTCAGATCAGGGAATTTCTCCCGACCCAGCAAATTTGGAGGTTGTATCGAGTTGGCTAGCTCCGAAGTGTAAAAACGAAGTGCAGACTTTCCTAGGCTTTGCCGCCTACTACCGAAGGTTTGTGCGGTCATTCTCAGAGATTGCCAAGCCCCTCACCAAGCTCACGGAGAAAAATCAACACTTCATATGGACTTCCGATTGTGAGCAGGCTTTCGAAGAAATCAAGTCAAGTTTGATCAGCGCCCCAACCCTAACGTTACCAGAAGAAAGTGATGTGTTCATCTTGGACACTGACGCCAGTAAATTTGCGTGCGGGGCTGTTCTCTCAAAGATCGGAGATGGAATGGAGCAACCAATAGAATTTTTTAGCAAAACATTTTCCAAGCCGGAAGTAAATTACTGTGTGACGAGAAAAGCGCTCCTGGCAGTGATAAAAGCCGTCAAACATTTTAAACCATATTTACTGGGACGTCACTTCACGCTGCGAACTGACCACTCATCTTTACAGTGGCTGATAAATTTTTTGGAACCAGAAGGCCAGTTAGCTCGATGGCTGCAACAGTTAGCGGAGTTTGACTTCACTGTTATACATCGCCCTGGGAAAAACCACGGTAATGCAGACGCTTTGTCAAGGAGGCCTTGCTTACAGCTACCGTGTCGCCACTGCGACAACAAAGAAGATCGTGACTTTGCTTTTGTCTGCAGTATGGCTGTTGTAGGTGACATAGAAAACATTCAAGATGCTGACGATAACTTGAAGCTTGTAAAAAGTTGGGTAAGACAAAATCAAAGACCTGAGAAAAGAACAATTAGATAGTGCAGCACCGAATTAAAATAGTACTGGGCCATTTTTGAAACCTTGTGCCTTCGTAATGAAATTCTCTGCCGAAAACACTTCCAGCGCACCGACGTGGTTTATCAAACTGTGGTCCCGAAGCAGCTGCATCATCAAATCCTTTCAATGGTTCATGATAGCCCCTCTGGGGGTCATTTCGGAACAGCTAAAACTCTAAAGAAACTTCAGAGATCTTTTTACTGGATTGGGTGTTCAGAAGATGTGAGACTGTGGTGTAAATGTTGCAAGATCTGTCAAGCTAGAAAACGACCAAACCGTCATCGAATAGCCCCATTGCAACTGTATACTATCGGTGCTCCTTTCGAGCGAATTGCGGTGGATATTTTGGGACCACTTCCTAAGACAGATACTGGAAATCGATACGTGCTGTGTTGTATGGACTATTTTTCAAAATGGCCTGAATGCTTTGCGATTCCAGATCAAACCAGTGAAACCATCGTAGATCGCCTCATTACTGACTTCTTCTCTCGTCATGGCATGCCTATGCAGATCCATAGCGATCAAGGTCGTAATTTTGAGTCGGAGATATTTTCCAAGAGCATGGAACGCTTGGGAATTGAGAAAACAAGAACAACGGCGTTGCATCCGCAATCCAATGGCATGGTGGAACGGTTTAACCGCACCATTCTTGATTATCTAGCCAAGTTTTGTGAGCAACATCAGCGTGACTCGGATCAACATTTACCCCTTTTGATGTTGGTTTATCGAACAGCAGTTCATGATGTTACAGGCGAAACCCCTGATATGCTGATATATGGTCGAGAACTTCGTCTGCCAGCAGGCGAGGATACCCAAGAGTTTCTGAAAAAGATTCGGAACCGGCTTACAGAAACTCATAACATAATTCGATACAGGCTGGCGGATTCTAGCCGGAAAATGAAACATCGCTATGACTTAAGGAGCACCAATCAAACTTTGGAGCCTGAGACGTTGGTTTTGCTCTATAATCCTAAAAGAAAAAAGGGTAAGAGTCCCAAGTTGCAGTCTGATTGGGATGGTCCCTATGAGATTATACAAAGAATTTCTGACGTTGTGTACCGCATCCAAAAAGGTAGAACTGAGAATATCGTACATTTTAATCGCTTGAAGCCGTTTCATCAGCTTAATTCGGAGCCTTAAGCATAAGAGGGGAGTAATGTGACGAAATCCGATAACCCAAACAAACAGGTCTCGTGAAAGCAGCCATGACAACTGACAGCTGCAATGACAAGATTTTGACAGACTGGTTTTGGACAGCGAGCAAAGTGGTACATCTTTTTCATAAAAGTTTTAGGTTACCTTTTTTTGTAATAAATCAGTTTTAATAAAGATTTCTTGGTTTAATTTGAGTTGGTACAATAAGTACTCTGCTTCTTTGAGACTGAGGAAATACGAGTTTTTCGTATAGGTATTGAGGGGTCTCCGTTTGTATCAGATTGAATAGAAAAATTAACACCTTTCTGTCAAGATAGCTTTGAAATGACATGCCATAGAAGCGATTCACGTAGTTGGAAATGTGATCAAACCGACGAAGAGAATAAGCGAAACGTAAAACGTTGTTAAATGCTACTCGTATTTTTCTTTGGTTCGTACTGTCTAAATCACAGAAAATTAAACTACCATAAGTTAAGATTGGAAGAACAAGCGTTTTTACCATCGTAGGTTTTACTTTAACAGGAAGGCTGCCAATACTGATGTAGAGAGCTCTGAGTGCAAAGTAAGTTTTGCCAATAGTGCATGATATGTGATCCCCCCAAGTTAAGGTTTGATTGAAAATAATGCCACCTTTTCAACGTAGGGAAGCATTGAGCTGCCAAGTTCGATTCTGGGAAAGCAAGATGTGTCGATTGCATTTTTATTTATAACGATTGCTTGGCTTTTTTTGGGTTAAGTCGTAGTTTATTTCGTTCGGCTCATTGAAAAACCCCCGCCAAATCAGAATTAATTCTAAACGTAGCATCCTCAACCATACCTATTCGATAACTTATATACAATTGGACATCATCAGCATACATCAGTACTTTACAAAACTTAAGAATCTCAGGAAGGTCATAAATAAAGAGAACAGTAGGTGGCCAAGGATTGATCCCTGAGGAACACCAGCATAGGTTGGAAGAAAATCAGAGAGTTGGGAGTTAATAGACACGGCCTGAGTTCTTCCTGTAAGGTATCTTTGAATGAGAGTCACCGCATTCCCTTCAAAAGAATAATTATACTATAGTTTTTTTTAGCAGTATACCATGCGGAACTGAGTCAAAGGCTTTTGAGAAATCGAGCAACACCAGCGTGGTAGTATGTTCATTGCCAATTTCTTGGCGAATGTCATCTGCAAGTTTTCAAAGAGCTGTAGAGCAACTATGTTGTGGTCTGAAACCAGCTTGTACAGGGGAGAGCAATTTGTTAACAGCTAGGTAAGCGGAAATTTGTTGGCTCAAAATTTTTTCAAATGCTTTCGAAGCAAAAGGCAGAATGGAGATAGGGCGATATTCTTTGACTGAAGAGTTAGAGCTTTTTGGAATTAGGATAATTTTTGAAGTTTTCCATATTCTTGGGTAAGAAGATGTGGTTAAAATTGAATTAAAAATATGGGTAAGATATGGTAGAATAAGCGGTAAAATTATTTTTAAAAACTTAGAATGCATGCCATCCAGCCCAATAGCTTCAGATTGAATCCTTTTAATTGCTTCTTGCACCTCAATCTCATTCACTCTGCGAAAGCTGAATTGGGGAAAGAAACCTGTTGCGCAATCATTTTGATCTTCGATAGGAGTGATAGGAAAAGATCCAGCAAATAATTTGTTGAGCTCATTTGCATCACACTCTTCACCTACATTATTTAGCTTTTTATTCTTAATGCCAAGGGATTTAAGGTTTTTCCAAAGTTTTTGGGAAGAAACTTTGTGAAATTTGGATTCATAAAAGTTACATTTTGCCTTTTTTATCTCCTTATTGACAAGGTTCCGAAGGATTTTGAACTCATCAAAGAAAGACTGTAGTCTAAAACGTTTCCATCTTTTATAGGCTGTATTTCTTTTATCAATAAGAAGCTCAATCCTGCGATTAAACCAACCACATCTTGAATTACGGATAGTTAAGGTTTTAATAGGAACAAAAGTATTGAACAGATTGTTAATTTGATCTGTAAAAAATTCAATTTGTGCGTCAACCGCAGGTTGAAAGTAAATGCTTCCCCAGTTGATATTCATAACTTCAGTGAAAAGGGTCTCAAAGTTAATTGCCTTAAAATCTCTATATTCAATAGTCCGAAGTTCTGTGCTTTGTGTAACATTGATATCATAAAAAACATATGTATGTTTTAGTGACCTTTATATTTATCAATTTAGAGAAGATTGGTGGGCTATAGGTCAAAACGCAGTTGAATTTAGTTAACGTGCGACGTTTCGAGCATGTTTATGAGCATAAACATGCTCGAAACGTCGCATATATATTCCGATATATGTTTTTGTAAAAATAAATACTTAACAAACCCATTATTTTTGCTACAACATCAACAAAATGCAGGGACTAATGACAGACAGGAACATATACAGGGTGCTAAGAAACAACCCAACAGCAACTTTGCAAAGCAAAAATAATGGGTTTGTTAAGTATTTATTTTTACAAAAACATATATCGGAATATGAAAAACAACGGATGACAACATACATAGCGAGCGCCCCAAAAATATACGGTCTTCCAAAGATACACAAAGAAAATGTCCCGTTAAGACCTTTTTGCTCATCGATAAATGTACCATGCTATGAACTTTCGAAGTTTATGGTCAAAATTCTTCAGAATCTCACCCGGGATTCCCAATACAACGTAAAAAACGGAAGTGACTTTATATCTAAAGTTTCCCATCTTGAATTGGAGAATGATGACGTCTTGGCGTCGTTTGATGTTATATCATTGTTCACTAGTATTC
This sequence comes from Platycheirus albimanus, assembly GCA_916050605.2. Lineage (NCBI taxonomy): Eukaryota > Metazoa > Arthropoda > Insecta > Diptera > Syrphidae > Platycheirus > Platycheirus albimanus. The sequence goes on along the minus strand of OU696696.1, from coordinate 102,029,949 downwards.
CTATTGGTTTGATTTTAGATATTATTACGAAGAAATGGCAGAAAATAAAGGAATATACCAATATAAGTAAAACAAAATTAATTGAAATTTTGAGGTTCTGTGCCATAGACAACAATTATTTAGAGTTCGATGGTATAATTTATCAACAAAAACAAGGAGTCCAATGGGTAGCCCAGCCTCACCTATTTTATCCGACATTGTCATGGAAACACTTCTAGATGATGTGTTAGCTAAGCTTGATAATAAACCAAGAATTATAACTAAATATGCTGACGACCTGTTCGTTGTAATGAAGTCAGACCAAATACAACACACGCTCAATGCGTTGAATGGCTTCAACCATAAAATAAAATTCACTGTAGAGGTTGAGAAGGATGGAGAGATTCCCTCCTTGGATACCAAAGTAATAAGGAGTAATAACAAATTGTTATTTGATTGGTATAAGAAACCCAGTTCTTCCGGATGTCTTATAAATTTCCACTCTAAACAACCTAAACACGTTATTGTAAACACTGCACAGAACTTCGTCAATCGTGTTCTCGAAACGAGTGACATTTCTTTTCATCGGAAAAATAAGAATATAATACGAGACACCCTATACTCAAATTCTTTCCCTCTCGCAATCATAGAGAAGCTTATCAAAAATAAACAGCAAACTCAAACACAAAACATAGCTGAAGAAGAAAGAAAAACGGTGGAATACAAGAGTATGCTGTTCATCCCTCACCTCGCTAACCGCATCAACGCCGCGCCCATCAGAGACAAAACAAAAACGAGAATTGCATTCAAGTCCGCCAATTCTCTAAAGAGTCAAGTTTTCACCAACACCAAAGGCAAAATAGAAATGATGGACAAAGCTAATACTATATACCAAATAAATTGTTTGGGGGTAAAGAAGAGGCATGCCCTTCCGTGTATATAGCCACTTCCAAACAAAAATTAAAGAGTAGACTCGCAGGTCACAAATCCGATGTAAACAGTGGAGCGTCACATAAAACTGCTCTTGCTCTGCACTGTTTAGAAAAAACACATAAGGCAAACTTTGAAAATGTTGAAGTTTTGCAGACGGAGCAACATTATGCTAAAAGAATGTTGCTGGAAATGTTGCACATCATTAGCCACAAAAATGTCATTAACCGTAGATCTGACTGCGAAAACTTAAGCAACACATACAGCCTGCTTATAAAAAGGCCACACATAACCAACTACAAGATGAAGTATAGGTGAACCCCCATGATGAAGTGTTTATTATAACGACAGTTTACTTAAAATAATTTAAATATGTTAAATTTCAAATTAAAAAACATACTAACTTAATACAAATTTTAAATTTAATAGATTATTTTTATCCATTAAAGTGTAAGATGTGAGGAAAATTGTGTTCTATGTCCTTAAACATTTTTGTAAGTTGATCTATCAACATCTTATTTTCAATTATTGGTGTCGATTTATGTATTTTTGTAATTTTATTTGTTTATTTCGTCCAATAAAGGCCTGATGATGAGCATAAACATGCTCGAAACGTCGCACGTTAACTAAATTCAACTGCGTTTTGACCTATAGCCCACTAATCTTCTCTAAATTTATCATAAAAAACTACAATTAAGTCGTGCTTAGAGAAACCAGGAGCATCTATCTGACTATAGAATTTAACATTACTTGGTTGATTAACAATAAAGTAATCAATAAGTGTGGAGCTAGTTTCAGTAAAATGAGTAGGCAAAGAGACGTTGACTGGAAAAAGATCCAAGGCAATTAAGTTACTCCGAAAACTGGCAACATTACTATTACGCACATCTAAGAGATTCGTATTGAGGTCCCCAGCTAAGAGGATGTGGTTATAGAACGGGGTTATATCTTCGAAAACATTAGTTATATTACCAGAATCATAAATATTAGGAGGCTTATACACAACACCCAACAAACATTTGTCACCATCACACAATATTTCCACAAAAACAAATTCAATGCCAGAAACATTAGATTCTTTAACAATCTTTGAGGTAATTTTTTTCTTAATGAACATTGCTACACCCCCTCCCCTTGCTGCACGATCACTTCTAAACATTTTGTAGTCTGAAAACTCCAAAGCGATAGTGTCAACTTGAGTTGTTATTACAAAATATTATCGTCTCTTTAGTCTTCACAAAATTTTAATGATAATTTTTTGTTTTGTTTTTATTTCTTTTATTGTTGCTTATGTTTAAGATTCAATAACAAAATGTTTTCCTACCTATGTAAGTTACTGAGTTAAAAATTAAGCTTTTTACAATAAAAGTAAGAATATATTTCACAATAACATAATTTTCCTTTTATATTTATTTATTTCTTTTTTTTTTCTTAAACCAAAATTGGGCTAAATATTTTTTTTTTTTATTACATATAGCTACATAAATATAAGGTAATGTTATGATAAAAAAAAGAGTAATATTTATATTTTAAAAATAATGTGCTTTTATAATCTTAAAAAAAAAAAACTTTAAATGTGTAAAATTTTTAAATATTTTTTAAGTTAACTGTGGAAAATTGTATAAACTTCGGAATTTATTACATTTATTTTAAATTTTGTTTCTTATAGTATACTGTAGTCTTAAACAAGTGTTCATTGTTTTTTTTGTGTTTGTTAATAATTGTCAAATTGTTCAACTTTTAAATATTACTCTAATTTTTTTTTTTTTTTAAATACTAATTTAATTTATTTCATGGCATTTTACACCCGGGCAGAAGTAACACCGAAAACTTTAGTTTCAGGTTTCAGCTTGGGGCGATGTAGGTGCACGTCTTCTTGGTGTTTGTGGCTCGTCAGCTCGTAGGTGGGCAGGATAGGTGGTGCTCTGGCTCGGGTGGATATAATATTTTTAGCTTTTGTTTTTCGAAGGCATCGGATCAACATCACAACAATGGCGGCAAATGCCCCTAAGGAGGCCATAGTCATCATAGAAACTCGATGAACTGACAGTTCCCAATCCATGTTGGCAGTCTTACGCTTGGCTTCCAGAATATGCCAGCTCTGTTTCAAATCCTCCAAGGACTTCTTCCCCACCTTCAGCTCATTCGCAAAATTTTTGTGATTGCCAATTTTTAAGGAGGGAAGTTTCGGAGTAGATTCTGCTTTGATGAAATTGGATCTAGCCTTGAGTTCCTCGATTAATTCCGAATGGTCCACTATAGGTTGTCTGTACTCAGTTTCGAACATGGTGTGTTGTTGATAAGTGAGTTTAATTCCTCTAGCACTAACTTCACAAGGAATCTTAATCTTGAATATTCCAGTGTCGTTGAGGGTAGCCGTGTATTGTCTGTCAGCGCAACTCAGTTTAAAAACAACTGAATGTTTAAGTTTGAACAGCCATTCGTTGGGTGTCGAGGTGTCGACATTCTTAGGAATATTCCTTCACTGATCGTAATTACGGCGTATTTACATACTATTTTTGAGGTGGCCGTGTGTTGGAGAAGTTCTACCAAGCATTCTGTGGACCCTGATGTGCTTATTGGCTTATCGTGCCTGCACAGTGTAATACTTTCAAAGGTGTCTCCTGAGGATATTGGTGTACACCGTGAATACCCTGCTTCGCTCAAGAGGTACACTTTATGAATTTTGTAGCGTAAGTTTTCTGGCAGTGGAAGAGTTATTTTAACTAACAGATTTCCTCCGTTTGTGAAAACAGATGTTCTGGCCGCTTGATATATGCCAAGGAAAATTTGGTAAGAAAATCTTTGTTTGGAGGCGATGCTCTTTAGTGCGTCAGTAACGTTTCCTATGTCCATGATAAAGGGATGAAGTCTGCTCTGGTACAAGTCATCTAGTATGGAGAGCTCCAAGACTTGTCGATTTTGGATCTCTATTATTTTTGCGGTAATTACTGATGTCATTGCATTTGCATCACTCCTCATTTTCAGCAGTGCAACTTCCTTGTTGGTGTTTTTGGCTGTAGTTAAGAAAAGTTTCAGTCAGATTTCCAACTCCTGCGGTTATGTTTTCGATTTCTTCTGTCAGTTGAGTGATTGGTTTGCTCAATTTGTCGAAGTTCGAATTCATCACAGATATCTGTCGATGCACCAGCTGGAACCATTCGGCGTCGCGTTTATGGAGAAATTCAAGCTGCTGGTAGAGCTTCCTAGCATCTTCGCTATAAATTGTACCGAAAGCCCATTTCGAGAACCCTCCTATGAATTCCAATGCTCTTTTTTAACGTTTTGAGCGCGTTAGCTGTTTCATACGGTCCGCTGTTTGACGAAGGTTGGCAATGTTCATCTTTGTCTCCTGGATAATCAAGTAGCAATGGCGTTGAAAATCTTCGTCCGGTATGCTTTCGCATAATGTCTCGAGCATTTTTTCGCACTTCTCTACTATCTGAAGCACTAGTCCGTAGTCCATTGGTGTGAACTTTGTTAAAATTGTCCACGTATCGCTGTAGAATATAGCTGAATTTATTTCCTCGAATAGCACAAGTGATGTTTCCCGCAATGCATCTATCTCGAAAGGTGTCTCATTCTGGATCTGCCCGGGGCTTATGCTTATTACTATTACTAAGTTTATAACAAAAAACATACAATTGAACAATTTCATTATCAGAGGAAAATTTTTTTTTTTCTTGTTTTTGCTTACTTGTTAATACTAAATCTTATATTTGTATGATAAAAAAAAGATGTTGAAGGAACTATATGGGCACCTTTGTATTAAGTCTGAAAATAGAAAAACTGTTAAATATTGATTTCAAAACGAAATTAATTAAATTGAAAACGACTGTCTTAACCTTCTTGGGAGTAGAAGGGTTTCAATTGGTTGTTATGTACCCTTTTTGACTTCCTACCTATTCTTATAGTTGTATTCACACCTCCACTCACAGACAACACCTCATAGGGACCCAACCGTATAGATAGTTTGTTTTTCCTGACGGGGTTTTTCAGTAATACCTTTTGCCCTGGTACAAATGATACCGGGTTTATCTGTCGATCATACTGCCTTTAGTCCAAATTTTGTCTGGCTAGTTCATGCGACCTCTGAAGTTGGAATCTCAGCTGTTGCGGATAGTCATCGGTGTTGTAAAATGGAGCAGGTTTTCTTTTAGGGTTAGTTGGCATTTCCCATTCAAAACCGTACAAATTGTTTAGTGGCGTCAATTTAGTAGATGTATGCTGCGTGTTATTATGTACATGCATTGCCTGATTAAGCCACTGATCCCAATTTCGGTCATCGTTCTCAACAAAACTCCTTAGATATTCCGCTAAGGGTCTGAGAGAACGCTCTCATGGACCGTTGGCCTGCGGATGGTACGCGGTTATATGGATTTTCTTAACTCCCAACAGTTTACATGTTTCAGAAAACAATCTGGAAGTAAAGTTAGAACCATTATCCGTAATTAACATCTTGGGGATGCGGAAAAGAGTTATAATTTCTGCATAGAAGGCTCTTGCAACCGTACATGCCTCAGCATACGGCATCGCTATGCACATCATGTACTTAGTCAAGTCATCCTGGAACGTTAAAATATATCTATTGCCAGAATGCGTAAGTGGAAGGGGACCGACCATGTCCATATATAATTTATCAAATGGGGAACATGGTGTGTCTGTTAATTCCATTGGCATTTTTGTCAATTTTCCGGACTTGTTCTTTTGACATTTTTCGCAGTTCCGGATATAATTTGCAATGTCCTTCTGCATATTTTTCCATCTAAAATGACGACGAATGCGTGCATAGGTCTTCGATATTCCCTGATGTCCTCCAAGTAGGGAATCATGGAAATCACGAAGAACTGTTCGAATTTCAGCAGCATCTGTTAAGGTGACAAACTTAAGGGTTTTGTATTGGCTGGAGCAGTTAACTTATTATTGCTTTGTAAATTACTGTTAGCTGGCAGATTTTTGCTATGCTCATTAATTTTAGTTTTGCTTCTGGTTTGAACAATTTGTAACGAAGTTACACATTTTCCTCACTGCCACCAACCGCCACCAACCGCCACCGACCGCCGTCACCATGATGAGTGCATCAGCCTTTGACCATTATCACCGAAGACCACCGACCGCCACCGACCGCCGTCACAATCACCACGACGATTTTTCACAACATTAGGTTTACATCAGAGGCCAGCAAGTGAAGCAAAATCAACCACCCCTCCGCCCCGTACCGCTGATTTGGACTACCAACCAACTCCGAACACACACATGATAATAACCAGCAGAACTATCCAACAAACAGAAGGAATTATTTTAGTACTAATATTTTTTGTCTTTAATTTTATAATTCACACTTCCTTATTACTGTAATATTCCATAAGTATAAGCAAAATTTGTATGGAAAACCAGACTCGAGCTCCCAGCCATTGGTATACGATTCTATTTAATAGAATACCGGGGATACGAGATCTCAAAGGTACGCTGCGGAGAATACCAGCAGAAACCTTAACATATTTTGAAGTAAAGGCATTAGGCCATCAGTTTCTTGTCGTGGGGTAGCTGCCATTGTAAGCTACAACACAGACCTAATTTGTTTCTTGTCGTGGAGCTCTTCTTTTTAAGAAACTCTACAGACCTTATCCGTTTATTGTCGTGGGGTTGCTGCAGTCGTAAGCTTCACCACAGACCTAATCAGTTTCTTGTCGTGGAGGGCTTCCTTTCAGGAATCTCTACAGACCTAATCAGTTTCTTGTCGTGGAGCGCTTCCTTTTAGAATCTCTACAGACCTAATCAGTTTCTTGTCGTGGGGTTGCTGCAGTCGTAAGCTTCACCACAGACCTAATCAGTTTCTTGTCATGGAGCTCTTCTTTTCAAAGAATCTCTACAGACCTAATCAGTTTCTTGTCGTGGAGCGCTTCCTTTTAGGAATATCTACAGACCTAATCAGTTTCTTGTCGTGGAACTCTTCTTTTCAAAGAATCTCTACAGACCTAATCAGTTTCTTGTCGTGGAGCGCTTCCGTTCAGGAATCTCTGCAGACCTAATTCGTTTCTGGTCGTGGAGCTTTTCTTTTTAAGAATCTCTACAGACCTAAAACAATTATTGTCATAGAGGCAACTCTATAGACCAAATATAGTTGGAATCCCTTCTTGTCGTAGGATAAACCCTAGAGGCCAAATTATTTAAGCTATTTAATACTATATTGTACATCGAATCATTAATTTAGTTTTATTATTAAGTCCGTATATGAAGTAACTTGTTAAGGATATTTTGATAAATAAAAAACATTGTTATTTCGGAGTTCCACACTCTTCAACCCTGAGTTTTCGCTTTCTTTGGGAACAACCCTGGACTTCGACCACCGATAACCGCCGATCCAGCTTGAATTACATATTTTTATCCGACCGCCGCAACATGACCGATGAAGAGGAGAACCAGAACCGACCAGGGAACGATTTAGAGGAGAACCAATTAGGAACCGACATGGACGACCAGAACATTCTCAAGAATCTGGGATTTGTCCATTCTTGCTCTCGTTTAAGTCAGTCTATGTTTTTATCATTGTTTCGTTTTTCTCACAATGGATAATACTTCTAAAAATGATCTTGTCAGTTGTGGATTTTGTCAAAAAGTTTTTAAAACTGAGTGCACTAATCTGAGTGGAACAACCCTGGCTCTGCTTAATGCAGCTGATAATTTATTTTGGAAGTGTGAATCATGCAAACAATTTTCTGTTTTATCTTGCATACCTAAAATCAATGACATTTTTCGTTTCTTTATGGATAATAAAAGTGATTTTGAAAAGCTCAATCCCTCTTATAACCCAAGAAAATCTTTGATTTCGGGTCGCACGCGATCGCATTCAAAAGATATTATGCCTAAAAAGGATGAAATTGATAATAAATTGCATAAAGATAGAAACAATAAAATAAAAAACAATAATTTGCCGCTGCATAGTGAAATTAAATCAGCCTCTCTTTCGCCTGCTCTTAATAAATCGTCAGTGTCTCCATTCTATCCCACAAAAAATAAAAAACCCCTCCCATCTGCACGCACACCCAAGTTTGATAGCAAGAAAAATGCTCCAACAAACGAAAAAAAACCGGTTTCTTCGTCAAATACGAGTGCGAAAGCTAAAACTAATACCGATTCTTCTATTAAGAGTAGAAAAATTGGTGTCTCTTCGTGTGCAGTAACTGATCGCGCTGATGATAATGCTGCTGCTGGTTCTCTGTCTGCTCTCATCTCTCACTCTCTGTCTGATTGTACTGACAAACTTGATGTGAGTGTTCTTAATCAGCTCTCTCATCTTTCTGTTCTAAAAGATGCTGAAATTGGAGATACAAATGATCATTCCAATAATCATGTTTCTCCTGTGGAGGCTATCGTAACAAATGTCAACAATGACGCTACACAACCAAAGGGAGAACATAGCGTTGTTATTGCCGTCGATGGTGAAGTTGATATTAATGTTGCTGTGGTCCCTGCTGATGAAAATGAAAATGCTGCTGCTGATGTTGCTGATGATATCGTTGATGCCGCTCATGTTCCTGCTAATGATAATGCTGTTCTGGCTTCTGTCGCTGATATATCTCCCATGGGAAATTTGGTTGCTCCTGCTGTCTTCCCAAATCTTGGAGATTTTGATGGTATTGTTGTTCTACCTGGTTCATCGACTGAATCTGTTGGACTCGACAATGCAAAAAATGGATCCAATAAACCGCCATGTCTTGTTGGTAGCAGAACACAATATCAAAATTTAAAGGTATTTCGTAGGGTTAAATGGTATCACATCTCGAATTTCCATTCGAAAACTACAACCGATGCCATAATATCTTATATGGTCTCAACCCTAAATGCAAACCCCGCTGATTTTTCCTGCTACTTACTAACGAAGCCCTCAGAGAATGACCGCAGTGCCAAATTTGCAAATTTTTAAATTGGTGTACCAATCCAGTACGTGAATTCAATTTATAGTGCTGAGTTTTGGCCGTATGGAGTGATTATTCGCCCATTTGTGTTTTTTCCAAAAAACGAATAGTCTCCGGTTCTCAGAATTTTGAGAACATTATAACGCCAATTTCTAATGATGTTTGTGATCCCCTAAAAATATATTACCATAACGCCAGTGGCCTAAGAACAAAAACTGATGAAATCTTTCATACATCGAGTCATACCGAATATGACATCATCATTATTACTGAGACCTGGTTACATAATGGAATTTTGTCAACTGAAATTTTCAACTGCAATTTATATAATGTTTTTCGGTTGGACCGTTGTAGTTCAGCTGCTAATCGTGGAGGAGGTGTTTTAATTGCAACTCGTCTAAATCTTTCTGGTAATCTAATCGAGCTACCTGCTGCTGTTGAACAAATTTGTGTATCAATTAGAGTTAATTGTAATTTATTTTATCTTATAGCTAGTTATGTACCACCTACGAGTGGGTTGGAAATCTATTTAAATCACGTAAAGAATATTGACTTTATTTATGACTAGCTTTTGCCCGCTACTTCGTACGCATGGATTTTAGAAAAAAGTAGGTATCTCAGTATATTTTTGGTTTTGCACAACCAACCGGTTCAAAATGGGGGGTATGCGTGGTATGAAAGCTATATACTTTACCAGCTCTACAGCCGTAAGATTTTTGGCTTCTGTATAATATTATTTCGAAGTATCATAACGTTTTAAATTGCTAAGTTGGAGATTTAAGTTCTGAAGCAATATACCTAATTGGAATGCCCACTTTCAAAACGATGCTACTCGTCGATAATGCTATTTATGGCAGCTCCGCTTAATCAGTTTTGGGCGTAAGTATTGCTCGTTCACCGTTCTTTATGCTTACAATATTTTTCGATTTCTGCTTTCGCCGAATGAGACATTGTCTATATGGTGGTGAATAGCGCCATCTATGATTCTTTTGATGTAATTTCTATTCAGAAAGAGCAACTTATTTCTATTCATGTATATGTAGGTAAGTGTGGCGCTATTTTTATTATTTCCAGAGCCATTATGTAAGTGAGACGCTAACTTCCTTAAAATCTTTTAATTTTGTCTTAAGTTAATTGAATAACGTACGATTGCAGAAATATTGAAAAAACAACCAGAATTAGATATTTTTCAATGATAAAATATAGCCTATATTTTAAGTTGGCGTACTACCAATAAATCTGCGAAAACCGCATTCAATTCCATGCAGTAGTTTTTGCGTGATGCGCGTACAAACATACAGACAGACAGACAGACAGACAGAAAAAAATTCTAAAAACGGTTGTTTTGGCTTCTGTGGGTCTAATAGAGACTCCCCATATTAGTTTTGCATCTATATCTTCAATGTACAGACATCGACCCGTTACAATTTTATTATATGTATAGATACATGTAAAGATTCAAATAATGTTTTCGTCATTGGCGATTTTAACCTTAGTGGCATATGTTGGTCATGGTCAGATGAGGACAAATTGTTTATTCCATGTAATATGAAAAAAAATTTTGAATTTGAATTCATTGATCATCTTTATTCTCTTAATTTCTCACAAATAAACCATATAGTTAACTCATTGAATAAAATTCTCGATTTGGTTTTTGTTTGTGATAATGAGCTTAAATCAAATGTTTTTGAAGCACCATTCCCGTTATTAAACGATTCCATTCACCATAAACAATTATTAATTGAAATAGTTGGTTATAAATATTCTGAGTCCACCAATAACTCTGACTTAGCATTTAATTTTGCAAAAACTAATTTTGTTGGCCTTAATAATTTTCTTTCTAATATTGACTGGGAAATTGAATTCTATCTTAAAAATACTCAAGAAATGTTCTCTAGTTTCGTCGATATTTTAGCGAATACTTTTCCTTTTTTTGTTCCCCGTTTCTCTAAAAGAAAGTTGTCTCGACCTCCTTGGTATAATAGTCAGCTTATACATTTAAAAAATATTAAAAATAAAGCTCATGTTACATATAAGAAAACGCAACTTTTATCTGACTACCACCTCTTTAGTAGCTATAGGAAACAGTTCTCGGTTTTAAGTAAGTTTTTGCATAGGAATTACATCTTAAATATCGAAAATATGTTAAAAAATGACTCGAAATCTTTTTGGTATTACATAAGCTCCAAAAAGAAATCTGTTGGTTTACCGAGAACTATGATTTATAACAATATCGAATTAAATGATACTGATCAAACTCTTGATCTATTTGCTTCATTTTTCGAATCGGTATATTCTAGTTCCCGGTCTAATATGTGTTTTGACCTTAACTCTTCTTCTAAAATTGATATTGGATTTTTGGAGTTAGATATTGATGATGTTAAATCTGCTCTTTCAAATCTAAAGCCTAATCCTACGCCTGGTGCTGATGGCATACCATCATTAATTCTAAAAGAATGCTTTCAAGCTTTATCAAAGCCACTTCTTGCAATTTTTAACAATTCTCTTTCGACAGGAAGGTTCCTAGAAGCCTGGAAATCCTCTTTTCTTGTTCCAATCTTCAAGTCGGGATCAAAAAATGACGTTAAAAATTATAGAGGCATCTGCAAATTACCATCTATTCCAAAAGTTTTCGAGTCCATCGTTAAATCTAAACTAGACTTTCATATTAAAGAACACATATCAGAGTTCCAACACGGCTTTGTAACCGGTCGATCAACAGTATCTAATCTGGTGTATTTTACATCTTATGTAGCTGATGCAATTGAAAATGGCTGTCAAGTAGATACTGTTTATACTGATTTTAGTAAAGCGTTCGACTCAGTTAATCATGAGATTCTTATAAAGAAACTTAAGAATTTAGGTTTCCACTCGCCAATGTTGAAATGGATTGAATCTTACTTAATTGGCAGAACACAGAAAGTTGTTTTTGAAAATAAGCATTCAAGAACTATAGTTTGTTCATCTGGCGTCCCACAGGGTAGCCACTTGGGCCCGCTTTTTTTCATTATTTTTATTGATGATATTTTGTTGTCTATTAAGTATTGTCAATGTCTAATGTATGCCGATGATCTTAAAATTTTTCTGAAAATTAAACAACCTAATGATTGTCTTAAGATACAGCATGATCTGGATAAACTATCAGATTGGGTTGAACAGAACTGTCTCAACTTAAACATAAATAAATGCAACACCATTACTTTCGGTCGGTCTTTTTCTTCGTTTTCATATGGTTATTTTCTTGGTCAAAATCAAATAAACAGAGTTTCTGAAATTAAAGACCTTGGAGTGATTATTGATGTTAAAATGACTTTTAATTCACACATCGATCATATCATTGCTAAAGCTAATCTAGTTGTCGGCTTCATAAAACGAAATGGTAAAGAATTTTTAGATCCATACACATTTATATCTCTTTTTATATCGTTAGTTCGCTCCATTTTGGAATATGCAGATGTCATTTGGAATCCTGCCTATAAGATCCATTCTGATCGGATAGAAAGTGTACAACGTCGATTCACAAAATATATTTTTTGGAAAATGAAATGGAATTTCTCACCCACTTATCCCAGTAGATGCCTGTTATTGGATATATTGCCTCTCAATACTAGACGGTACGCTCATGACGTAATGTTTGTAAGGGATTTGTTATGCAACCAAATTAAAAGTCCCTCCCTTCTTGCGCTCATGCCTATTTATGCTCCTGTTAGGCCACTCAGGGAAAGGAATTTTCTTTTCCAGAAACGGCACAGAACAAATTATGGATTAAATGAACCTATATCACGAGCCATTAGATCATATAATGAAAACTGTACTAATTTAGACCTGCATCATTCTAGGGACAGCTTCAAGAACATTTTATTTAACCTATTAAAGTAGTATTGGAGTTTATTTAAATTAATAATAATTTTTCTCAATTTATTATTTATTATATTATTCGAATTATTTAAATACATTTTATTGTTTATTACAACTGTAATTAATCTGTTAAGCACTGCTTGTAGATGAAATAAATAAATAAATAAATAAATAAATAAACATGAAGAAAGCTGAATTAGTCGAGACACTAGAGCATCTTCACCTGGACACCGATGGGAGGGTGAAAGATTTACGCCAGCGTTTGAGCGTACATCTCAAAAAGGTCCGAGCTCATGGCTCGACTCAAAACCTCTGCGAGAAATGGGAAGAAATAGTGGAGCAAAGGTTGGAAGATGATTCACCCACGGAACCTCACTTCACTAGTAAACCCACCGCACCACCGACATTGAATACCGGCCCGAACTCAGGACGAATAAGTCCAGCCCCGGAAACCGACACCCCCCTATAAGAGGAACTCAGCTTCAAGGTGCCACCGATCCAACACCCGACTAGGCCACCACCAGCTGCCCCGCAACCGATGCACAAAAACCCAGACCAGGTAGACCAGCGCCGAACCCCGAGCCCGAACCGACCCCGAAATACGCCGCCCGAGTTACAAAGCTTCCAGCAACCACCTTCTTCAAGCCGACGTACTCTTAGCTACGAAGCTGAAGTAATGGATACCGTCCGCAAAAGGGGACTCCTTTTCGATTCCTCTGGCAACCCTTTGGAATTCCTGGAAAGGCTCACTGAGTTAACACTATGCTACGATATCCCACTCAACGACGTACTGCAAACGTTGCCTGAAATATTCCGGGGTAGTGCACTGGAATGGCTGCGTATAAAAAGGGACAGTTGGTCTACTTGGGAAGTTTTCCGAGATGCCTTTATCAGTCACTTCCTACCTGCCCGATACCTGCACAGGTTGGAAAAGGAGATATTCAGGAAACGACAAGGGCCGCGAGAAAAGGCCAAGGAATACATCCTGTCCGCCCAGTACTTAATACACAAGCACCCGCACATGTCGCTGGATTACCCATGCCACCGACAAACCGTAGCTGTAGTGAACGCCTCGCCCGAACAAGACCCCCGATTTTTCTTCCCTCTCAGAGTGGGAAACCACGAATACCAGGCTCTGGTCGACACCGGTTCGACCAAAACTTTTGTCGGACAGCCGTTAAGACAAGTATTCCGAGAGCTAGGTTTTCCTATGCGGGATTGTCACCAGGTCGTTCATATGGCGAATGGAGCACCTGTGGTAACGACCGAGCATTACACTGCCACCTTCTTACTGGGCGAAACTTCTTTGACCGCCGAAGTGACGTATCTTTCTTCTCTCGCCGAAGATGCAGTGTTGGGAATGCTTCTACTGAACAACGCAGGTAAGCAACCGTTGCCTTCCGATGTCACCAATAGCCCGATAACCACCGTGCACGCAATTTGAGTTCCAGTCCAGAGGTCAAGTAATACCAATTGTCATTCCACCTCTAACCGAAGAAAGTACCAGCCGAAGTTACTTGCACCGCCCCAGCCACCGTTTATTTTTCCGATGGATCCCGGACCCGCCCTGTTAAAAAAAGGGAATTTCCCGGAGCCTAACATCGTTTTGCACCGCAGCCCGAGACAGCTGCACTCGCTTATCCCGAAATCAAACCGTTTGACTTCGGCCGAGCGTGTCGCTAACAATATTCTCGCACCTGCACCTCAGGTCAAGAAAGTGAAGCCACCACACCGCCGCCGCCAAAGCACAAGTCAGTCTGTCACTGGCCCTAGGATGCAACAGCCAACCGAACCACGTAAAATAAAGCCGTCAACCAGAAGCCAACGCTCAGCCGTATTTCACCGAACCAAGTGTCGAAGGAGCCCCGTCAACACTCCGAACCATGATTCGGAAGCCAGTCAGCCGATTTTACCAAAGCCTCCGCCTGCAGTAGGCTTAGGGAAGGTGCGCAGGCGGCACAAAAAGGCCGAGAGAACTTGGAAATTTCGTAACCGACCAACCGAAGAACCGACTCGAAACTTTCCCCTTTCGATCCGACCCGAAAGGAGCCAACACTCCGGCAGAGTATTGTACCCATTCAGAGGCATCAGGTTGAGAGGGAGCCGACACTACCAGACGTTCAGCATTCAACGCCCTTGGGGCCGAATCCTGGTATTGATGAATAGGAAGGGCACCAGGGCTGAGCTACGATTCGGGGATCAAAGAAAATTTATCGACGTCGACCAGGACTAGAATTAATGCCTTTACTTATTATATTATAAATTCTTTTTTGTTATTGTTTTTTGCTTTTAAGAATATGTTTTTTTTTTTAAATAAATAAAAATTTTGACCTTTTTTAAAATATACAGAAAAAAAAAAAGAAAAGAAAAGAAAAGAAATGAAAAGAAAAGAAAAGAAAAGAAAAGAAAAGAAAAGAAAAGAAAAGAAAAGAAAAGAAAAGAAAAGAAAAGAAAAGAAAAGAAAAGAAAAAGAGAAAAAAAAAATAAAAAGAAAAAAAAAAAAAAAAAAAAAACGAAAAAATGAATAGAAAAAAAGAACAGAATATATATATATAAAAAAAAACCTGCAAAAAACAAATATATATATAAAAAAACAAAAAAAAAAAAAAATATCTATATAAAAAAAAACCTGCAAAATACACAAAAAATTATATATATAAAGAAAAAAAGAAAAAACAATATATATATACCGACCAACTTTTTCGACGAGAAAGTCCTCGTCCCGTAAGCAAGGGGGGAATGTAACGAAGTTACACATTTTCCTCACTGCCACCAACCGCCACCTACCGCCGTCACAATCACCACGATTGACGTTTAGCGATCTGTCAAATATCAGTGCAAATTAAAGAGCTCCGAGAAAAGTGTTTGAAAACTAAATATAAAACTTACTAGATAATTACAAAAGTTGTTTGTACTGAAGTGTAAAAGTTGCTACTTAACCCAGAAATAAAAAATCTGAGTAAGTTGTAGCAATTAAGACACAAAATCAAATCTAAGTTTTACCACAAAAGATAACCTAACTTAATGAATCAAAACAAACGAGGAATCCTTGAGACCTCACCTGAGCAAAATTTCACCGAAAAACGCCATTCAAGCTTTGGTATAACTAAAATGTCAAAAGATACGATTGCCGGCATGACTATGGATATGTTCAAAGAGATACTCGACGAAAAAAACAAACAATTAGTCAAAGAACTTGTGTCTAAGGCTGATCTTCAGTTGCTTGTCGATGAAATATCTAGCATCAAGTTACAAAATGATGAGATAAATAATAAATTTAAAAAACTGGGAGCCCGAAACAGGCAGTTGGAACTGCAACTGGACAAATTAGCGCAAAAATCCAACGAAACAAATCTCATCGTACATCTACCTGATGAACAAAACATTGACATTAATGAAAGGGCGAAATCTATATGCTCTGATCTTCTTGGTCCAGGCAACACAAACGAAGTTTTAAATGCGTATAGCATTCCCAATCGAGACCCGCGTTTCAAATCAGTGGTTGTCAAAATGAGATGTCGGGAATCCGTTTGGGCTGTACTCCGTAACACTTCGAAACTGAAAGCTACAAAAATTCGTATTTCTAAGGACTTGCCATACAACATGCGCAGAAGGAGAGCAAAGTTGGTGGCCATTAGAAAAGTACTTTGTGAGGCGAACCCCCGAAAGAAAATTGTTCTACGTGACGACAGGCTTCTTGTTGATAACACAATTTTCACATGGGATACTTCTGAAGGCCTTAAATGTGGCCAAGAAAATGGAATAAATGTTTTAAGTAGAATATTAGATACTTTGCCCACAGGTGTTCAAAAATTAATGAATGAGTTACTCAACCAAAACAATGCGTCCGAAATGTCAAGAGAAAGTCAAACTCAAACGTCACTTACTCAGCGTTCAGGCACCTCAACATCAAGGCAGATACCTAAAATAGCCGCTGTACACTCAAATGTTGAAGCTCGTTCACACGTAGAAACCAACTGAGATTTACACGTGTATCAGAATGAACCAGAAATAAATGAATTACTGTATTTAAATCTTAAAATATTAAGTTATAATGTCTCTGGACTGAAAAATAAGTTAGAGTTTGATGAATTTTTTGATTATTTGTATGAATTTGATGTTATTATATTGTTTGAAACCCATGTACTGAATAAGGAAGAACAATTGTTTAAAAATTTATTTGCTAACTACGAAGTAAAATGGACCTGTGCAGTTAAAACAAGTATATTTGGGAGAGGGAGTGGTGGAAAACTTTTCGCGTATCGAAAAAACATGAAAACAGTAGATTTGGAACTTAAGGAGATTGAAGAAGCCTGTGTAATAAAACTGGAGAAAAACAATAATGTAATGTATATAATACCTACATATTTGAATTGCAGTCACTGGGAATCTGACTTCGATAAATTAAGTGATTTGCTTAATAATCTAAACTCATCGGACATAATGATCATCGGGGATTTTAATGGAAGGATTGGTTTATCGCAAAACAACTTTGTGAGCGGATACTCTCAGGCAATTTTTCAGACGGAACGTAGATCAAAAGACGAAATATGCGATAGAAAAGGTATTAAGATTATTGAGCTAGCAGATGCTTTTGACTGCAAAGTTTTAAATGGAAGCTGCGATGGTGATCCTAATGGCGAATTTACCTTTTTACGCGGAACGGCATGTTCTGTGATTGATTATTGCTTCATTGCTGGGAACTGGAATTTACTGATTCATGATTTTAAAATAGGACTAAAACCATTATCTGATCACATGCCCATGGAAGTCATGATAAGAGTTCCAAGCTCGGATAACATAAGGAATGAAAATGTGCTAAGCTTATTACCAAAAATTTTTTGGAGTGAGAGAGACAGGGAACTGTATCGGATTAATTTAAATTCGCAACTCGGAGCATTAAGCAGAGCCAATTCGCCTTTAGACATTGAAGCTTTGACAAATATTATAAAGAAAGCTGCGCCTACAAAACCAAATACAGCAAACACGACCAAAAGGAAGAAGCAAGAATGGTTTGATAACGATTGCATAAGAGCGAGACAGGAGTCGTTTTCACTTCTCAAACTACTAAGGTTACATAATTCTGATTCATTTAAAATCATGTATTCGAAATCGAACAAAGAATATAAAAAGCTATGCCTCACGAAAAAAATCGAATTCGAACAACAAAAAGTAAGTGCAATAAGCTGCGCCATTTCCTCATCAGATTTTTGGAAGGCTGTAAAACAATTAAATGGAAGGAAACATGTCATTGCTCCAAGTTTAGACATCCAACAGCTAAAACTCCATTTTAGAAGCCTGCTTAATGCTGAGCAAGAATCGTTAACACACCAATACGCAGCTCCTCTATTTCTGGATGATGTCTTAGATGTACCATTCACTATTGATGAAGTCAAAAACGTTATTAAAAGATCTAAAGATAATAAGGCCCCGGGTGAAGACCGAATCCTGTTTGAATTTTACAAAAACTGTACACCAGAATTTGTGATAGCACTCACTGATACATTCAATACAATTTACGAAACTGGAAATATACCAATGAGTTTCAAAAAAGCTGTAATATTTCCTCTCCACAAAAAAGGAGATTATAATGAACCACAGAACTACAGACGAATATCCTTTCTTAATACAAGTTCAAAGCTGTTTGGTGCCATACTTTTTAATCGGCTCACCAATTGGGTAAAAGAGAGGAGAGTACTGCATGAGTTTCAAGCAGGCTTTAGGGAAGGTTACTCAACTATCGACCAAATATTTACACTTGTCAATATTGCCGAGATTTATATGAAAAAGAATAAAAAGTTGTACACTCTGTTTGTAGACTTTCGTGCAGCTTTTGATTCCATACCACGAAACGCGCTTATTTATAAACTGCATACAATCGGTATATCAAGCAAAATGATAAACATATTAAGAATCCTGTACGAAGATAACGTGGCGATGGTATGGGACGGAAACAGCGTTTCTGATGAATTTTCCACAACTATGGGCGTAAAACAAGGATGCATCCTTAGTTCGTTGTTGTTTGTTTTATTCATTAATGACATAACTGATAACCTTGGAGAAGGTGTCAAAATAAACACAACAAACATTCCTGCATTAATGTTTGCAGATGATATTGCTATCCTCGCTGAAACCGTCAACAGTATGCAGTTAAAGGTAAACAGACTGGCACTTTACTGCAGAAAATGGAACTTGTCCGTTAATTTAACAAAAACTAAAATGATGATATTCAGAAATGGTGGTGGGAGATACTCAAGAAGCGAGCAATGGAATTACGAAGGAGAGCCAATAGATGTTGTAAGGTAGTATAAATATTTGGGAGTTTTGATCACGGCAAACCTTAATATGAAAAAACATTTTGAAGCCAAATTATCGGAAGCAAAACGTGCAATCGGCTCAGTATGGGGAAGATGTATTGGCAACAAATATTTAAACCATTCTTCAAAACTAAAAATTATCCGTGCAACTGCAACATCTATCATGCTGTATGGATCTCAAGTATGGGGATACCGTTCATTTTCTTCAGTTGAAATCTTTCATCGGTACTGTATCAAAAGAGTTTTCAAACTTCCAAATAGCACACCTAATTATATGATTCACTTGGAGACAGGAATGTCACCACTGTTTCTGGAAACACTCAAATTGCACTTAGACTATGTAAATAAAGTTATGGGTATGGATGAGCGAAGACTGCCTAAAATTTTACTCTCCTACATGCTGGTAAAGAAAATTAATTGTGTTGAAGAATGGGATGCCATTGCAAGAAAAGGTGGATTGATTACAAATTTTGAAAACATCGACCAAGTAACAATTCGCAAAAATACATTCTTTAATATGATGGAGAAAACAGGTAATCTTCTCTTCGACTCGTTTGTAAATGAAGCTCAGTCATCACAATATCGCATGTACTATAGCGAACTCAAGTACAACCTTCAAGAAAAAACTTACTTCGTGAACGAAAACTCCATTGAAAAAATAAATATACTCTTTAAAATACGAGGCGAGCTTACAAATCTAAATTTCATACCACATCGACCTGACCTTCCAATTGAATGTAACCTCTGCAACCTCAAAGAAAGGTAAGACGTGTTCCATTTCATCGCGAAATGCCCAATTCTGTGTGAGCTAAGAAGGATATACTTTGGAGTTAATATTTTGGAGATGGAGGCTGCCTTAAGTATTTTGAATGGAGAACGTGGATGGGATCTGCTTTACAAATACATCGTTAATTCATTACGATATAGAACTCGTGTTATTGAAGGCAACTTTTAAATTATGAACTTATTTTATTGTTGATATTAAACTTGAAGAGATTCTTTATAATGTAAAAAAATAAAATCTAAACCAAAAAAACGTCAATCTGGTAGACGGCATAATGCCAAACCATTTAGACTATATGTTAACTACTTTAATGAATATAATGTATACTTGAATGAATATTTAGTCAATAAAAATCTAAAATCTATCTAATCAATCACCACGACGATTTTTCACAACATTAGGTTTACATCAGAGGCCAGCAAGTGAAGCAAAATCAACCACCCCTCCGCCCCGTACCGCTGATTTGGACTACCAACCAACTCCGAACACACACATGATAATAACCAGCAGAAATATCCAACAAACAGAAGGAATTATTTTAGTACTAATATTTTTTGTCTTTAATTTTATAATTCACACTTCCTTATTACTGTAATATTCCATAAGTATAAGCAAAATTTGTATGGAAAACCAGACTCGAGCTCCCAGCCATTGGTATACGATTCTTTTTAATAGAATACCGGGGATACGAGATCTCAAAGGTACGCTGCGGGGAATACCAGCAGAAACCTTAACATATTTTGAAGTAAAGGCATTAGGCTTTCAGTTTCTTGTCGTGGGGTAGCTGCCATTGTAAGCTACAACACAGACCTAATTTGTTTCTTGTCGTGGAGATCTTCTTTTTAAGAAACTCTACAGACCTTATCCGTTTATTGTCGTGGGGTTGCTGCAGTCGTAAGCTTCACCACAGACCTAATCAGTTTCTTGTCGTGGAGCGCTTCCTTTCAGGAATCTCTACAGACCTAATCAGTTTCTTGTCGTGGAGCGCTTCCTTTTAGAATCTCTTCAGACCTAATCAGTTTCTTGTCGTGGGGTTGCTGCAGTCGTAAGCTTCACCACAGACCTAATCAGTTTCTTGTCATGGAGCTCTTCTTTTCAAAGAATCTCTACAGACCTAATCAGTTTCTTGTCGTGGAGCGCTTACTTTTAGGAATCTCTACAGACCTAATCAGTTTCTTGTCGTGGAGCTCTTCTTTTCAAAGAATCTCTACAGACCTAATCAGTTTCTTGTCGTGGAGCGCTTCCGTTCAGGAATCTCTGCAGACCTAATTCGTTTCTTGTCGTGGAGCTTTTATTTTTAAGAATCTTTACAGACCTAAAACCAATTATTGTCATAGAGGCAACTCTATAGACCAAATATAGTTGGAATCGCTTCTTGTCGTAGGATAAACCCTAGAGGCCAAATTATTTAAGCTATTTAATACTATATTGTACATCGAATCATTAATTTAGTTTTATTATTAAGTCCGTATATGAAGTAACTTGTTAAGGATATTTTGATAAATAAAAAACATTGTTAAGGAGGTTTTTGTATGAAATTTTATACTCGCAGTTAAGGCAGCTGCTTGCCGAATTTACAATTGAAAATTTGGAATGAAACAACAACAACTTGTGTGTGCTACCACCAAGTTCATAGGCTGGAGTTATAGCTATTTCACGGGGACCAACCCGATCATCAGACTCCTTTAGTGGTACTTAATCGCTTTACGTTCAATTTAATTTTTGAAGAACTTTTGCCCGAGCTGGGCTTGTTGTTGTTTCATTCTAAATTTTCAATTGTAAATTCGGCAAGCAGCTGCCTTAACTGCGAGTATAAAATTTCATACAAAAACCTCCTTAAAATTGTAAAAATTAAATCTTGACCAGTGTCAACTCTTTCGCCTCATCTCCCTCCTCATACGAATCCAATCGAAATCGTTGGCTTATGAAAAAGAGAGGAGATAATAGAAAGAACCTGAATAAAACAACAACAATTACTTGTGTGTGCTTAGAAAAATGCTAATCGGTTCAGTATAGTTCGATAGAACGAAAAAACCTGTAATTGGCTTACAACTTTCATGTGGGTGCGGTGGCGTAGTCCGTAGTGCACTAGCTCCTCACACGCTAGGTCGCTTGTTCAAGCCCAGCTCGGGCAAAAGTTCTTCAAAAATTAAATTGAACGTAAAGCGATTAAGCACCACTAAAGTAGTCTGATGATCGGGTTGGTCCCCGTGAAATAGCTATAACTCCAGCCTATGAACTTGGTGGTAGCACACACAAGTTGTTGTTGTTTCATTCTAAATTTTCAATCAAAAAACATTGTTATTTCGGAGTTCCACACTCTTCAACCCTGAGTTTTCGCTTTCTTTGGGAACAACCCTGGACTTCGACGAGCCTACCTCAGCCTAAGTATAAAAAAGCATCACAAATTTTTATTTCACTTTCTTTCTTTTGAATCCTACTTAAGGCGTCCGCATTACAGTTAGTATTGCCTGGTTTGAAAATTATCTTATAATCATATTCCGACAGCTTGTGATGGAGTCTTATAAGCCTCGTAGTCGGGTCCTTAACATTGAATACTCCAATCAGAGGTCGGTGATCAGTATATACTGTAAAAGGGCGTCCAAGAAGGTATGTACGAAAATGTTTGCATGCCCACACTATTGCCAAAAGTTCTTTTTCTATCGTCGAATAATTTTTTTCAGATTTATTAAGTTGCCGACTTGCATAAGCAACAGGTTTATCTTCACCTACTTTACCCTGAGACAAAACGGCGCCTAATGCTTCGTTGCTGGCATCGGTAGTCAAAAGAAATGGTTGCGTAAAATCTGGATAGATAAGAATAGGCGCAGAGCAAATTGCTTTCTTAAGGAACTTAAAAGATTGCTCACAATCTGGGGACCATTCGAAAATATTTTCTTCCCTCAACATCTTTGTGATTGGAGCAGCTATTTTTGAGAATTGAGGAATAAATTTCCTGTAATAATTCGTAAGTCCCAGAAATGATTGTACTTGTTTTATTGTTCCAGGTGTTGGAAAATCCTTAACACATTGGGTTTTGGCTGGGTCGGGCGTAGCTCCGGCCTCAGAACACACGTGTCCCAAATATGTCACTTCACGACGTAAAAAATTACATTTCTCAGTGTTTAACTTGTTGTGCTGTCTAAGTATAGCCAAGACCTTTGAAAGTTTATCGTTGTGTTGTTCCAAATTTTTACCATACACAACAATATCATCCAGATACACAAAACAATCAATGCCGTGCAACCCAGTCAGGATGTGATTCATTATCCTTTGAAAAGTTGCCGGAGCACCGGTTAGACCAAAAGGCATTCTATTAAACTCGTAATGCCCTGTGCTAGTACTGAACGCGGTTTTCGCTCTATCGGCCGGATCGATCAACACCTGATGGTAGCCGCTTGCCAAATCCAAGGTGGTAAAGAATTGGCAGTGACCCAACTGATCAAGGATTTCTTCGATTCTCGGTAAAGGAAATGCATCTTTGATGGTGACTTCGTTAAGTTTCCTAAGGTCAACAACTACTCTCCACCTTTTTTGACCTTCAACAGATTTTTTGGGTACAATGAGCAGTGGTGAATTCCAAGGAGATTTACTTTCAGAAATTATTTTTTGGTCAAGCATCTCTTGCACTTGCCTTCCAATTTCCATTTTATGTATCTCTGGGGTTCTATATTGCTTAGTGTTAATCGGCGCTTGGTCAGATTTGGTGGGTATGTTGTGTACTAGCACGGGTGTGTATCTTAACTGGTCACCCTTTAAAAGAAAAACATCATTAAACTTAATACATAATTCTTCTACGGACTTCTGTTCCTCATTGGATAAATTTTCATCTAATTTTAAGGAGTCTAGCAGGAGTTTTATTCCTTTACTGTTATGGTCTTTTGGAAAGTTTGACATAATTCCCCCCCCCCCCCCCCCCCCCCGAATTCTTATCAAGAATTTTACAATTCTTGAAATTGGAATAGTTAGGTACAAAATGTCTGTCCAAGAAATAGTCCTCAGTCGTACAATTTAAAATAGGGACATGAACGTAACTTCCGCTTGCTTTGACAATTGTGTTACCCAAATAGATCCCACTATCAATTTCCTGTGAATGTATCAGCAGTTCATTTGATTTTGAATTTGGGATAAGCAATTTCACAATTGTTCGTGTCCGAGCTCCGATCTTACTCTTTACAAAGTTTTCATTAAGTAAGGACATAGAAGCCAGACTCGAAGGCCAACATTTAAACGGTAATTCATTTAAAACCTCTTTTTTACTTGCGATTATAGGTACTATAAGGCAAGTTATGGATTCGTGCAGAAAAAAATTTTCGAGATAACAATCACACATGACATTACGATGATGGAGAAGTCGAAAAAAGTGGGTCTGAGAATTCCGTCCGTCTGTCTGTCTGTCTGTCTGTCTGTTCGTTCAATAAAATTTTGGCTACAGGAAGTCATTTATAATTTTATTAAAATGGGATTTCAAATTTTTCAAAAACTTTTTTTTTTGATTTTTTATAATTTTTTCAAAAAAATTTTTGGTTTTCGAAATATGTTGGAAACGGGTATATTGATTTTTTTTAAATTATTTTTTCAAATGTAAACTACACATTGCCATATATTTGCATACCCAAATAAATTTCAAAATATTTTTTGGAAAAGTTTTTCAAAAATAACCTTTTTAAACAAAAACTGGTCGAACGATTTTCAATATTTTTTTTTCTAGATTTACGTATAGCTTCGAAATTTTATTGCATACTTTGTTTTTCCGAGAAAACTCTTACACTAATTTAAAAAATAAAAGAATTTTCGAAATTATATAATTTTTTTTTAAATCCATAAATGCAGCCACTAAGCAATAATTGCTTATCATAAGAGCAAGTTCGTGCGCCCAAGTCGTGCATTTTATTTTTTATTGAAGAAAGTTATTCTTTTGGACACTGCGTCGATGATTGTGTGATTCCAAAGGATATCACGACCCAGTATCCCGTCAGCAGGTATATCATTGTCATCGACTATGTTCCATTTTGTAAAGAATTTCTTGGGAAAAAATAAATTGGTTTTAATTGTACCCAATGTTGTGCCTACACCGCCAAATACACCACCCAGTTGCTTTGTTTCTCGGATATTTATAGAGTTTGCATTTTGCACAGAACTTCTTTTAAGTAAGCTCGAGTCTGCCCCTGTATCTACTAGAAGAAGAACCTTTCCGTTCTTAGCTAATGGCATAGGCAGCTCGACGAACACGTCATGCTTACGAAGATTCCTGAATGCATACAATACTTTGTTTTTATCTTCATTCATAGCATACTGAGTAAAACACTTAAAAACCTTGAATATGAAACGCTTACAATTATCTGCCAAAAAGGTAAAGCAATTGTTCACCTTTGAACAGCACTCACTAAAAATGAAACGAATATTAAGAATAAGCAACCAGAGATCGAACTGACCTAGGTTTACTTTTGCCCCAGATACTGGTGGCCTTGAATTTTGCTTCGTTTTACGAACCGACTCAAAAGTGAAGAAATTTGACTCCTTCGAAACAACATTTAGTTTCTTTTTTTTTTGTCGTTGAAGTTCGTTTGATATATTATGTGCTGATGATGGCATTGGTTTATTTGGGTGCCGTGACATAAGGCCATGTGTCACAAGGCCATATTTCGAATTATGGCCTTATGACGCTTTTGTAAAGCGTCATAAGACCATATTCGAACATATGGCCTCATGACGCTTTATCAAAGTGTCATAAGGCCATATACTTTTGTGACATAGGGGCATATTAAAAAAAATCAATTGAGAACAACAAGAACCTGGCTCTTACCGTTGTAATATTAAAAAGGAGTAATCATTTTTCAATGATCCGAAGAAACAAATTGCGCGTTTTTCTTTGTTAAGTTTGATTTCGAGTGGAACGCGTTGTTTAGTGTGCGAAATGGAAAATTCAAGTGACGTGATATATAATTTTGAATTTTGTGAAGTTTTAAGAAGAGGCAGTAATATTCTTTATATTCCTGAAACCAAACATATCTATCGTTTCAAATATAGTTCTAAAATAAGTAGACATTACATCTGCTATAATAAAACGTGTAATGCTAGTGCTATTGTTGACTTTCAAAACCAAACTCTTGCGCGCATACCAAAATCTAGTGCTCCACATAAGCATCCAAACAATGAAGAACTTAGGAAAAAAATGTAATTGCAAATTCTTTTAACTTTAATTATCATATTGACATGACTTTGATTAAAAAAAAATAATAGCTTAAAATTCGCGCGAATTCTGTTTTCCACAGAATCCACATGTTGCAATTGATTTTGTGGTCCTAGTTGGCTGTCTATTGCTTGGTTGGGAAGAGTCTTGGAAATAACATGTGAAGTGCGGTATAGGTGTAATTTGATTATCTATCTGAAAATGAGGTGAATAATTTTGTGAGTGTGGGGAATAATTCTGTAAGTGTGCCTGCAGAGGCATACTTGGTATCGCTCGAGGTTGTTGTGGTGAGTAGGGGTGTGTAATTTGCGTTAAAAAATTGGCGTGCGGAAGTTGAGGTGTTGCCAAAAATGATGCTTGTTGCGCGAGCTCAGCTAATTTTTCAAGATCCTTCTCCGTTGTTGTAAGCATATATTGATGCAAACAGGGATCAAGGAGGCCTCTTTTGAATGCCACTACTGCTGAAGAGCTTAGCTCTTTGACGAGACTTATTGATTCGGAGGAATTATAACTCGAATCAATAATTTCTTTCGCCTTTGACTGTAAGCACAAAAGACGCCTTGCAAAAGAGTGAATATCCTCTGTTGCAAGTTGATGGGATTGTTTAATGTCTTGCAGTACCGAGTCTAACGTTCTTACAGGTAAGTACGCATTTTTCGTCGCTTTTTCCAGGTCTTTCAACGTCTTGGGAGTGTTAGTTCGAATCAGCTCGAATGCATCGCCTGTAAGTCTCGTAGTGAGTAAGGAAACGTAAAGCTCTTCGTCTGCACTTGTCAAGCACTTGAGACCTAGTTGGAACACATTCAGAAATTCGTACACTCTCGTAGGCAAATCGGGTGTTTGCAGACCTGAGAACTGAGGGATGACACGGGCAACTACCTTGGATATGTTTTCGTACGACATTTTTGTGCTTTTATCTGAAGTTGTGTGACTTACAATTTCTGGTACTTCAATGACCTTAAGAAGCTCCTCTTCCAAATGCTGCTCTTCTTGTTTATTTCCTGGGGTTTGAACTCCCTTACTAACAAGTTTCTTAAGAGGCGTAATTGGCGACTATGTTGAAAACAACGTCAAGAGATTTTTCTGACAAACCGGTGCCGAGGATTGTTCAAGTCTTTCTCTCAAAACTTTCTGTGCTGACAAGCTTTTATTAAGTTCACTAGTCAGCTGGTCTAGTTGACTTTCAGCTTCTTCTGCCGCTTGCTGGAGCTGTTTTTCAAACTCCTTGCGCAAGAATTCGTTTTTTTCCAGCTTCTTAGCAAGCTTTTGTAATTCTTTTGTGTGTCGATTTCTTAGATTCTGAACGGCTTTTAAATATTCCATCAGAATAGCATCTGTTGTTTCTACACGCGTAAATCGACCCCACTGAGAACTAAACTGCTCTTTAACTAGACCAAAGACTTCAGAATTTAAAATTTCTTTTAGTTCTGAGAGAAATGTCTTGCTTAATTCCTCGGTTTGGCGCTGGTTGTCTTTTTTTCTTTTTTAAGAGTTTCTAGCTCTTCTATAAGGTCATTAAGTTGAGCCTCAGAAATATTTTCTGCCATCAACTTTTTCCCAAACAAATCAACTTCTTAGTACGAAGAAAATTATATATTATATTATTATTGTTATTATTGTACTCTTTGTACTAGAATGTCAGCTTATTAGACTTGACCATTCTTTATTCTGTCAATTGAATTTATTTTATATTATATATTGAAAATTATTCCTTTTGTTTTTGGAAAAAAAAGGGGAAAGGTAATTTCGATACAAATACTTAAATACTCACCCTTTTTTTGTTTTTGTATTCCACTTCCACTTATTTGTATCTATATTGATCCAAACTTGCAAAGCGTGATTTTCACTTGTGTTCGCACAATTTATATTTTATTTTTAAATTGCTAAGAAAAGTTAACAACAATGGGGTACAAATTCCTTGATATTTTGTCGGTAAAAACTTGCAAAGATTTATTTTCACTCGTAATCGCACACGTTATTTAAATTTTTTAAGATCAATTAAATTAAAATCACAAACTAAACAAAAATTATAAACCTATCGTTTTAAAAGAAACTTTAATTAATGTTAATAATATATCCTCGGTTAATTTTTTTTTTTTTAAATTATTTTTTTTTTTTTTAAAGGTTCGCGAACCGGCTGCGCCAATGTTATCTTCTTCAAATTCAAAACAACCGCACACTTAAGTTATTAAATTAAGACTCAACTTTGCAGAGTCATTCCGTCAATCGCGAACCACAAACCTATCAGCGAAAGTTCGTCGACACGTTTTAACACTCAGCACAAATGCATTGCTACACTTCGATTGACCCAATTCAAGACATTTGTCATGTTATGAATTAAGCAATCGGTGTGTATTGCTGTTGACCTGTGCGTTCAACGCGCGACGAGCTTCCTCTGGCATGGATTGCCAGTTACAACAGGAGCCCGAAGGCTTTTAATTTAATGTAAATAATTTGGTGAGAGATCTTATCGAATGCTTTGCTGAAATCAGTAGTGATTACATCAACATCGTAACCTTTTTCCAGGGCACAGAGGGTCGTTGAAACAAATTGAGTAAGATTCGTCGTGGTGGACCTATATTTAATAAAACCATGTTGAAGTGGAGAAACTAATGACTTACAATGGAAACAAAGTGAGTCGTAGATGATGCTTTCAAAGAGCTTGGGTATTGAAAAAAGTTTAACTATCGGACGATAGTTTGATATTTCATTTGTATTGCCCTTTTTATGAATTGGAAAAATATATGAGTTTTTCCATAAGGTAGGGAAAACTGCTTGCGAAAGGGAGAGTTTAAATAGAGTTGCGAGAGGGTCGCACAGCGCGCTAGCACATTTTTTGAGAAAAATGGCTAGGAGACCATCAGGACCAGGAGAGAAGTCATCTTTGAATAAACTTGATTTTTCACTGACTGATGAAAGAGAAATATTAAGAGAAACTAGTGAAGTTTGCGAACTGCTTGACAAGTACTCAAAATATTCAAAATCAGGATTATTAACAGCATCGCTATAAGACTGACTAAAAAAATTTGCAAAAAGTTTAACAATTACTTCAGGACTAGCAGATGAGGTATTATTAAAACCGAAGGAAGAGGGTAGACCATCGGATTTTCTTTTTGAATTAACAAATTGATAGAACCGTTTCGGTTCAGAGATGAGGCAAGACTGCATTTTATCAAGATATGCATTGTAAAGTGAATCGCAGAGGAGAGAAAAATTGGAAGAAGCTTGTTCGAACTTTAAAAAATCAGAAAATGTTGGGGATTTTAAATAGGTTTTTTCATAACTTATTCCTTAAATTACGAAGAGTGCGCAACTCCTTGGTGTACCATGGGGGTGATATTAAAAAATTCTTTAAGGGTACGTAAAGGACACACAGGAGCAAGCACTCAAAGCTAGCTGTGTAAAAGAATGTCAGGGCAATGTCAATGGGGGCGTTAGGGGTCAAAAATAAACTGAAATCAATATTGTTTAAAAGGATCTCGAGTTGGTTGAAGTTGGCTTTACGAAAATTGAAATGAAATGAGACTTCCGGTAAAATGGTGGATAAACCTTGATCGACAATGAAAAGAAGAGATAGAGGAGGATGATATCGGTCAAGGTTGGAGAGAAGGAGGAAACTTTCGGTGACAATTGAATTGAAAGGGTCAGAAGAGAAAATTAGGTCAAGCTGCCTCTCCAAGTTATTAGAGATCCCGCTTATTTGAAATAGGCCATTTTCAAATAATTGATCTGTGAAAAGAGATTCTTTATCATGAGTAGTATTGGAGGGAACAAAGTGTAATTCATCCTCTGATGGAATCCAAACAAGGTCAGGCAAATTGAAGTCACCGACGATGGTAAAATCATCACTAGATTCCGCAGAATCAAAAAGCGAATCAAATGACTCAACTATTAGTTCATACGCAAGAGTGGGCTGCGCTGGGCGAATATAACAGCAGATAATGTAAAAAAACCGATTATATGCAGAAACCTTAATGCACACGAATTCAAAGAGTGCCGATTTAGAGACTTCGACAAGGGCTGCATTCAGACGAGTGCGAACAGCCAAGAGAACTCCACGCCCACAAGGAGCATTATCTATGATCTGACCATCAGCATGAAAGACGATAAAAATAGATGTGAATAGCTCGCTATCAAGAATGCTGGGACAAAGGTTCGTTTCTGTAAGGGCAAAAATATCAAATGGCAGTTTTTGGGAGTTAAGAAACATAGAAGAGGTTTTGGAACGGAGCCCTGTAACGTTTTGGTAATAGAGAGATATTGTAGTTGGGGTATCGCCGATAGATGAGGAATTAAGGATTGTATTAAAGACGAGGCCTGTGGTTGAAACTTGTGAAGGGAGAAAGTTTAGAGTTTACAAATGAAGCATACGTAGCAGTGTCTTTCGAGACTATAGAAGGAGAGATATTATAACCCTCATGAAAACGGGTATAGATATTGATAAGTAAAGAAGGGTCGGTGGGGAGGCCTTTTTTTTGTATCGATACTAAGACGTTAGTTTTAGTCTTGCCATCATGTAAGTAAGCAAGGAAAAAACGGACATTATCGTATAATTCACTTTTACGAAGCCTTGCCAGTTGAACTCATCAACTGTGAGCTTAGGATTAGCAAATTTAGAAGCTAATCTGACAGAAGGCGGAAACATAGGGTCGAAAATTGAGGGAGTTTGGGTGGTTAAGTGAGAGGAAGGATTCAAGGTGTGAGAATGTACTTAACGTTAGAAGAAGTGCTCTTAATTGAATCAGTGTAATAAGATAAGATGGACTTAGGAACTTAGGATTGGTATTAAATGATACGCGTTTTTGTTCGGGAAGAGTGGATTCATTTAATATTATGGGCTTTTTAATATTGGGGTTGTTTAAAGATTTGAGACTGGGAGGGTTGAGATTGTTAAAGGATTTGAAACTGGTAGGGTTGGTTTTAAAATTAGTATTACTATTATTTACATTTTTAGTTGAAGACATATAAGTTTTCCTATTAGTTCTAGTGACCCATTTAGAAATTTTTATTTTCCCAAGCCAGCAAATAGGGTGGGCGGTAGAGATGAGTAACCATTAATATCTGGATCGAATCGAAACTTTGAAACTTGACGAAGTTAGCTTTTGACATTCTCCGAGGTGGAATTTAAAATTGCTCGCAAAAAGCTTTCGAATCCAAGAGTCATTTGCATAACTAGGAGTTCCTTTAACGAAGAAAAGCGTGAATTAAGATACCATTTTTAGTTTATTAATCCTGTCATTCCATTGGATTTCTGTCCAAGTTATGCCGAAACGATGGATGATGGGAACTGAGACTGACTGAGAAGTGCATGCAGTATAATTTGACGTTGTTGATATGTTTGGTGTAATAACAGGTGGTGAGATAGAGTGAGATGTGCTCTGAGTGGATTCAATGATTTCGGCGAGAATGGATATATCGTTGTTATAATTAGGATAATTTGGTTTGAAATACGAAGGTAATTCATCGATTTTGCAGTAAGTGATTTTAATGTCCTCAATAACATCTTTTAAAGAGGTACGCGTTTCAGTTAGCTGATTGCTGATGTCGGTAATCTTGGAAACAAGGTCCTGAAGAATCGAGGAAAGTTGAAATGATGCCGAAGACATTGAGGCTGAAGTGTCTTGTAGAAAGAGATCGAGGTCAGACCGAATGACTTGTATTTGCTTAGTGGTATTATCGAGAGGAAAGGAGCTAAGAACCGAGTCAACTGTAGATCGAATTTCACGGTTAATATTTTCAAACTGGTAATGCGTGTGTTTTAATGGAGGATTTGAAAGTTGCTGTTCGAAACGTGGATTTTATTGCTGCGCAATAGCTGAGAGTTTCTTATCGATTGAAGATTAATTAGAAAGACAACGATTGCTTAGGGTCTCGATGGAACTGTAAAGAATTTCTATACTCTTAGAAAATTCGTCGAAATGCTCAAATTTTGATAGTACACTTTTGTGAAAACGATTATTGTCAGTTGAAATAGAATTTGTAGAATCGTTGAGGCATTTAACGGCCAGTAGAATATGAGAGAGGAAGATGTTCTTACATTCATCACAAAGAAATACGAAGTAGTTCAAGTATTCTTTTATATACCCGCATGATCTTTTCCTTAGTCCGATACATATTGGATGAAATGTTTTACCGCAGAGACCGCGACACGGCACAAGTTCGGTATATTTACTATCGAGAACACAGTTCAAGGAATCACATGGGTTATTTTCCATTGTTAAAAACTTTTAAAGTTTATCTCGACTTTACTTTAACAAAAAAAACAAGATCTGTATTTTTCACTCACATTGTACAATAGTGCGAAATGATAGTTAAGACACGAACCAGGTCGCAATTGTCGGTAATGTTGTGTGAATGTTGACGTTGGAGTTTGGAGATGACAGAAGCCGGTAAGGTAGAGTATATGTAAATAAATAAAAACACCCACAACGAAATTAATGGGGTAATACCAGAGTAGAACTGCTTGGCAGAACACCACTAGAAAAGTACTCACCCAGAAGGCGAGATTTCAGTCGGGGCTCGGGAGGAGATGAGAGACCACGCTCGACGATCGCTGGGCGCTGGTAGGTTGTGAATACGACGATTAAAGATGTAAACACGGGTACAGGTCCGTTTGATGATGATGTTCGTCGGCCGATCCAAAGATTCTCCACCAGTTTCAGACAAGGTGCAACGCACGAGAGTAGACACCGAACAAATAGGATTTTTTTAATTTTTTGTAGCATCAATTAACGTTAACGCAGAACATATATAAATAAAAAATTGCACTCACCGGGGAAGACGAGGCAAAAACAATAAATGATTTGCAGTTTCAGTAAGAGGAAGAGAAACGAAGTGAGTGTTGGTGAAATGGTTAAATTATAAGTTACACTCAAAGATAACCACGGCAAATTGAAAAAAAATGTGATGATTCTTTTATTGTAGATTTGTTGAATAAAAATTAGATGAAAATCACTCTAATTAATAAAAACAAAGAACGAATTCCTATTATTTTAGGATGTGGTAAAAATTAATAATTAAACAGAAACCTTTCTTATAAAATTCAATGAAATATCGCAGAGGCAAAAATTAAGCAGGCAGATAGAAAGAAACCAGGGCTGACAAATATAGTAAGGAGGAACAATATTCTAAATAAAAAACATGTATTTACGGTACAGAACCCATTATTATTAATATTTTTACAAATTATTATTTAATAAAACTATTTTTTCTTTTTTTTCTTCTGGAAACCCGAGTTGGCCGTACTCCCTTTGATGTTGTTTGAACATCAAAATCCTCACATTTATTTTCATTTTCAAAATATTCAGAAATATTGAGAAGTTCTTCATCTGATATTCTTCTAAATGAGAAATAGGAATTATTAAAATATTTCAATTGAAATATTGGTAAAGCTGCAATAGATGTCAAAAATGCTGAATATGGAGCCTTTGAGCAAATGTTAACTTAATTTAATTGAGCTAATAATTTGACACAATATTTATTGAATCTGAGGCGGTACGAAGTCCGCCAGGTCAGCTAGTTCAATATAAGAGTATTCATATCCTCTTAAATACGAGTCATAATATAAGAAAAATATTTAAATTGATGTGAACATATTTTATCTGAATTTTTAATTTAAGAAAGATTCATTATATTATATATAAATAAATAAGATACGTTTTTGCGCATTATCTTACAATACTATAGGTATGATTAAATAACACCTAAATAATTTAGTTTAAGGAAGTACAACATCACAAACTATGTTTTTTAAGATTATGATCACATTTAGTTTTGGAATATAGGGCTTTCAATTCAAAATAGCTTTTTATGGCCTTTAGTCCAACAAAAAATTGGCGTTTCATCCATTAATCTCACTTTGGAATCATCAGTTGACATACAGTGAAAGAAACCTTGTCAATACGCAATTTTTAAATTTTTCTAGTACAACTTACATAGAATTTTTGACAAAACCCTAATGTGAAATATATCCAACAAGATTAAGATTTTAATCATTAAGAAGGAAGTTTAAGCCCGTGGCCTGGCTCAGAAGTAGTTTTTAAATTTTTCTTAATACAAACTCTATATACTGCATTGATAAATTAAATTAAATAAAATCAACCAAGAAGAAGACTCAGCACTACTAATGGACTGTTGAATTATTAATTCAAAAAAACTTTGTATGGCCTTTAGTCCAACAAAAAATTGGCGTTTCATCCAGGAATCTCACTTTGGAATCATCAGTTGACATACAGTGAAAGAAACCTTGTCAATACGCAATTTTTAAATTTTTCTAGTACAACTTACATAGAATTTTTGACAAAACCCTAATGTGAACTATATCCAACAAGATTAAGATTTTAATCATTAAGAAGGAAGTTTAAGCCCGTGGCCTGGCTCAGAAGTAGTTTTTAAATTTTTCTTAATACAAACTCTATATACTGCATTGATAAATTAAATAAAATAAAGTCAACCAAGTAGAAGACTCAGCACTAATAATGGACTGTTGAATTATTAATTCAAAATAGCTTTTTATGGCCTTTAGTCCAACAAAAAATTGGCGTTTCATCCAGGAATCTCACTTTGGAATCATCAGTTGACATGCAGTGAAAGAAACCTTGTCAATACGCAATTTTTAAATTTTTCTAGTACAACTTACATAGAATTTTTGACAAAACCCTAATGTGAACTATATCCAACAAGATTAAGATTTTAATCATTAAGAAGGAAGTTTAAGCCCGTGGCCTGGCTCAGAAGTAGTTTTTAAATTTTTCTTAATACAAACTCTATATACTGCATTGATAAATTAAATAAAATAAAATCAACCAAGTAGAAGACTCAGCACTAATAATGGACTGTTGAATTATTAATTCAAAATAGCTTTTTATGGCCTTTAGTCCAACAAAAAATTGGCGTTTCATCCAGGAATCTCACTTTGGAATCATCAGTTGACATACAGTGAAAGAAACCTTGTCAAAACGCAATTTTTAAATTTTTCTAGTACAACTTACATAGAATTTTTGACAAAACCCTAATGTGAACTATATCCAACAAGATTAAGATTTTAATCATTAAGAAGGAAGTTTAAGCCCGTGGCCTGGCTCAGAAGTAGTTTTTAAATTTTTCTTAATACAAACTCTATATACTGCATTGATAAATTAAATAAAATAAAATCAACCAAGTAGAAGACTCAGCACTAATAATGGACTGCTGAATTATTAATTCAAAATAGCTTTTTATGGCCTTTAGTCCAACAAAAAATTGGCGTTTCATCCAGGAATCTCACTTTGGAATCATCAGTTGACATACAGTGAAAGAAACCTTATCAATACGCAATTTTTAAATTTTTCTAGTACAACTTACATAGAATTTTTGACAAAACCCTAATGTGAACTATATCCAACAAGATATTGTATTATATCATTGCTTTCAACCCAACTCGAAAGTCTGAGGTACAATATTTGAGTAAAAAGTTTCCTAAGTGAGGTTAGGACAGAAAAGCCCCTATAATTTTCAGGCAGACTTGGGTCACCTTTTTTAAAAATAGGAGATATACTCGCATTATGAAAACAGCTTGGGAATGTCTCCTCTATAAACATTTTGTTTAATAGCCCCAAAATAATTTCAAGAAACTCAGAGGTTGCGTTCTTGAAGAATTCATTGTAAAAAGAAAGTCGAGCTCAGTTACTGAAATGTATTGCAAAGCAAACCTAATACAATTCTGATCAGGATGTGGCAGCAGCAGACTTTCGAAATACGTAGCAAGATGGTATACACTGATATTTAGAGCCGATGACCTGCTTCGCCCCTTCCAGTCTAAAAGCTTTTTTAGCAGCATTTCTTAAGTAAAATAGCTTTTTTGAACTCCACAGTTCCTTATATAATTTGTTTTGTTCAAGATAGAGTCTCTTGAAAGTTTGATTATTGAACTGTCTAAAAAGTTTTAAATACGTAAAGGATTTTGTTGCCGAACATGGCAGCACTTAAGTTACACAATTTCAAAGACTGGTGGAGCCACCGCACAAAAAAAGTAAAATGCCGGAAGAAGAAGCCATTTCTGGAAAAAAAAGAAAAAGCATTCATTCTTTCTTAAAAAACCAAAGTAAAAACGTCGGAAGAAAAGTAAAATAAAAAAAATTTAAGGAAAACTAAGCGAATAAAGTTGTAAAATAGAAAAATAGAAATAGAAAAAAAACCAAACATAAGATTAAGAAAATAATTCAAGCATACTGTATTTAATAAAATGAATTTTATAGGAATTTAAGTCCTCAAGAGCAAGAGGCAAAAATTGAATTTAATTGTTTTATTGCGAGGGCTGTAATCACCGAAAACCTTTCTTTAATAGATTTCTTCCTAGATTTCCGGCACTCCTCATCGTACAATTTTGATTTTGGCAACTGTGATGTGGGACGAAAAATTTCAACTGCTGATGCCTTACTATTTCAAGTACCGAGTCTGTAGCAGATTCAATACAGTCTGGAAGCCGAACATCAAGGGAACCCAACTGGTGATTTAGGTTTCGTCTATAAATATTTGACTTATGTTCAACCCATCTAAGTTTTTCACTATGAGCAGTTTCTTTGAACTACTTTGGGAGAAGTACTCACACGAAACGAAAATAGGTAAATGACAAGAGAAGTTGACATCGTGTACTTAAAAATTATTAATTAAGTCGATCCAATCACCTTTTACTACACAAAAATCTATTACAGAGCATCTTTGGGATAATATAAAAGTATAATTACCATTTGAATCACCATTTGAAATAGCATTTAAGACAAAAAAAACGAAATCTTCAAACATTTCTAAAAAAACCTACTGCTTGCGTTCAGACATTCATCTAATGAGTCTCTTGCGTAGGAAAACCTTCCATCATTCAAAAACTGAGAGTTTTGAAAATTGCTAACACGACCCTTAAGATCACCGATAATCATTAAGTTTTCCGTATTTTTGTTTAGTAGAAAAATTTTGCAGTTCTTCAAATTCTGAATTCCAAGAATTTTAATTTAAGTAGATAGGGCAAATTTGAAAATGTTTGGAATCACATACTACGTCAATCAATATTTTACTCCCATAATTTTTAAAAGTGATGTTTTCAACTGATGTATTATTTTTACAGCTGCACAATATTCCACCACTAGCTCTCGCTAGTCTATTATTTCTTATAGCAGAGATGCAGTTAATGTTGAAATTTTCAAAATAGTTAAGGTATTGTTGTTCTTTTCCCTCCTCTAGAAAAGTTTCTAGTAAAATAAAAATATCATCCTACTAATATTCTAAAAATGTGAAAGTTACGATGTTTGGATGTTTGGATGTTTGTTGCTAACTAACGCCAAAACGGCTAAACGGATCTGGATAAAATTTGGCACTGAGATAGCTTATAGTCTGGAATAGCAGATAGGCTATTTTTTATCCCAGTAAAATGTACCCGAGTGGCACACATTTGAATTGTGCAACCAGAGATTTAAGAAAATTGGTTGCTCACGCGTTGCTCAGAAGTTTTTCCGAACCACCGTAGTTTCGCGGATGTTCCTCAGAGGTTTCTTAATTATTTCAAAAACTTATAAATTATTTAAGTTTTACATCTGTTACATTAAGTTCACTGTAGGAATAACCTGCAACTCAAAAATTATGGCCATATGGCCTACATGTTACCATTGAGTTTATATACATAGAGGAACCACCTCGTTGAAAACAGAATAGTGCGTTACTTCGTCACTTAGGTGGCGTTATGATTTAGCATAAGCACGAACCATTTTTGGATTCCATGTGGAATGTGGATATATTATCGACAAGCAGATGTGGACTGCTATCTTGCATCCTCCCTTAAGAGGCCTTTCCCTATATTTGATGAAAATTCTTAAAAATGACTATATGGTTTGCAGTTTTGTGAAGTCATTTGAGCTTGTTTTAAAAAAATTTAAACGGCTTGTTTTAAAACTATGAAATTTTTTTTTTGATATTTGGAATATAACCCAAAATAATTAAATAAATGTATTGATGTATTTTCAAATTTTAGCTGAAACTGCTTATCGGTTCGCAACTTTTTACAACAACCACTTGTTGGATTTGATCAAATTTAATTTTATTTTAAAGTTAATAAAAGGATCTTTACATTGTTGGAAAAATTATTTCAAAATACTGAAAGATTTAAGAATTACATTGATT
Source organism: Platycheirus albimanus (assembly GCA_916050605.2). NCBI lineage: Eukaryota > Metazoa > Arthropoda > Insecta > Diptera > Syrphidae > Platycheirus > Platycheirus albimanus. Next base: position 101,991,822 of record OU696696.1, on the reverse strand, counting down.
TGAAAAACTGTAAAAATACTCAGTTTTAATTTGGATTTTCAGACATTTATTATTTGAATTTCTCTCCTGAAATAACGCATAAAAACAAATTGTTATTTCCAAATTAAAATTCAATCACTAGAATAAATCAATTTACATATATTTTATATAAAACAATACATTTTAAACAACTCAGCAGAAAATAAAATTTCACAATTTTAGTTCAGACACACATCAGTGGATTGTATTCTTTCTCAAAGTGGCCACTAGAGTGAGGAAAATAAAAAAAAATCAATAGGATAGATTCAATTTGGCAGCAGACAGTACGGTAGGTATACGAAATCCATGCAATGTGGTAGATATATTAAATGTATGTAAATGGCTACTTACACGTGTTTGTGTGGTACGTGTTTTGTGACTATTTTGTTTGGTTATTTTTATGAACTGGTTCTAGGAATTGTGTGTGTTTATTTTATTTGATTGTGTTATTTTATGATTTCGGTGGTAATGTGGTTTTTCTTATTCGAAATAAGATTTCAAGATTTGCGAAAAAAGTGTAAAATGAAATTACTTTCCCTAAATTTGGTTTGTTAGGATAAGTGGTAGTTTGGTGTATTATGGGTGGAAGCATTTCATACATAGGTAAAAATTAATAAAGCTGTAAGGCCCTGTTTTGTAAAAAAAAATACAATACATAATTCCAAACAGTACCTATAGTTTATAAAAAATATAAAATACAAAATCCGTGGCCTGTGTGCGTTTCGCACAATATTTATGGGAAAAATAATGAAAGGTGATGTGAATAAAATAATCTGAAAATTATTATTTGAAGGATGGAAAATGTAATATGAGTTATGAGTTTTATGAATAAATCCTGAGTTTAACATTTTGCATGCATTTCGCATTTTTATATACAGGGTGATTCACGAGCGTTGTGTCAAAAAGCTAGAGCGTGTAGGATGGGTTGAGATAAGAAAAAATTCGTGTGGGAGGGGGGTCTATTCCCCTCCGTTTAGCCGGGAGGGGCAATTTTCTAAAAACATGACCTTAATTTGAAAAAAAAAATTTTTTAAATAACGGTAACTCTTACAAACCCATGCTATACCTTTCTGTAAAGCCAAAAATTTACTTATTTATTGTAATTTTAAACAAAGTTCTTCTATTGAACCGTTTTCAAAATATTAATTTTCAAACTCAAAATTTTGAAAAAAAAATTAAAAAAAATAATTTTAAAACTAATTTTTTCAAAATTTTACGTAATTAAGTATTATTTTTATTCTCAAAATTCAATGCTCCCATTAACTCTTAATCCAACACTGAAAACCGTACGGTTCTATGATTTTTTTGCCAAGCTATTGAAAACTAACCAAACCTACTTCTTCACAAAAACACGAAAAAAATTGTCTAAAGATCACTTGTGCCATCCCGTAAGGCTAGATTTTCTTGTTTTTGTGAAGAAGTAGGTTCGGTTATTTTTGACTACAATAAAATGGTGATGATTCCTGGCTACATGAAATCTGGCCCCAATAAAAAATGGCCAAAACAAAAAATTAAAAATGGCCCCAAAAATGGGGCCTTTTTTCATAATGAAAAGTGGCCCCAATTTTAAATGGAAAAATTACCCCAAAGTTTATGAAAGAAAGCCCCAAAATTTGAAAAAAAAATCGAAGGGAAAAGGAAAAATGGCCCCAAAAATATATACACAAAGCAACAACAACAATTGTTTATATTTCGACGGTTTAGGGTGATTTTTCATACATTGGGGCGTTTTTTCATTTTAAACTTTGGGGTGATTTTTCATTATGAAAAATCACCCGATTGCTTTGTTTTTTTCTCCATCAAAATAAAAAAAAAAATTGGAAATATCTAAAAAATAATGAAAAAAAAAAAAACAATTCGATTAGTATTTGCCACCTGTACCATTATTTATGCAAAAATCCACACGCATTTTCTAAATAAATAATCGTACAAAAACATCGTGCGATTGATTTCAAAAGTAGATGAAGTTATTCTCGTTCGATTAGTAATTTAAAAATTCTTGTACGATTATTTATTTAGAAAATGAAACGAATTTCTTGAACGATTATTAATTAAAAAAATCGCGCGATTTTTTTAATTAAAAATCGTTCAAGAAATTCGTTTCATTTTCTAAATAAATAAAAAAGGCCCCAAATTTGTTGTTGCTGTTTGCATACAAATTATTTAGGCCATTTTTCATTTTCAATTTAAGAGTTTCTTATTCAACAGATTTGTTTGGGGCTTTTTTTCATTTCGTTTGGGGCTATATTTCCAATTTTAAATTGGGGCCATTTTTCATTATTTTAAGTTTGAAAATATTGGGGCCATTTTTCATTATGAAATTTGGCCCCAAAATTTTAAATTAAAAAAGGCCCCAATAATAATAAATGAAAAAATACGCCAATCCCACAAAATTTCATCGATTTTTGTTGTTTTTGTTTCCCATACAACTTTTTGGGGCCATTTTTCATTGGGGCCAAGCCAAATTTCATGTAGCCATGATTCCTATTCTACCCTTTTTTATTCATAACACCTGTAAATTGACGACCTATATGAATTTTTTTTTGCTATTGTATTCGACGGCGCCGCTTCGACGGGTCCTACCTGTTTCTTAACTTAAATACAAAATATGTGTTACCTACCTAAAGATAAATACATTACAAGAAAAGAAATTATATATCTTTAGGTAGCACACATTATTATTAATCCAGTACTTTGTTATTTTGTTGTATATACTTGTAAGTTCTTGGATATATAAAAACAATAAAACGAAGGTTAATCCTCTTATTCTTTAAAATTGTCACAAAAACTTAAAGAAAAGTTTTTCTTAAAAAAAAATTCGTATTCGTCATTTTTGATTTTCGCAAAAAGTACAAAAACAGCTGGTTTCCTGTTTTAGACTTTAAAATAATAAGAGCATTGAATTTTGGAAACAAAAAAATAGATAAGTAGGTACTTAATTACGTTACATTTTAAAAAAAAAGTTTGAATTTTTTTTTTTTTATAATGAGTTCACTTTTCACTGAAACAACTTTATTTAAAAATAAAATAAAAGAAGAAATGTTTTGCTTTACAAAAAGGTATATAACATGGCATTGTTACTGTTACCATTGTTTTTTAACTAAATAATTTTTAGTAAAACGCTGTCACATTTCAATAATTTTGGTTTTCACCCAAACCAATTTCAGATGTCTAATACGAAAAGTACAAAATTCTTTTATTCTGAAATTTTTCCATCTTCACATTATAAATCTCTTTAGGTACCTGCACGCGGCAGGCTGCACCCAACAACAACAACTACACTTAACCCATATCGAATACCAAACGCAACAACAATAAACGAGATACATTATTTGTATATACACAAATCCAAACAAAGGATAGATACACGGAAAGACGACAAAAAACAAGTTCTTCGATACACTAATACCTACAGCTACACTTCAAGAAAAGGGTGATTTTTTTGAGTTTTGTGGATTCCTTATTTGGAATCGACAATGGGTTGAGCCTTGGATTATGAATGGGTTCTACAAATAGTTCCCACATTCATGAAAAGGCCTCTTAACGATCAACATGTGTGTATCTTACCAACACAAAACAACAATAATGGGCTGGAGTTGAATGTATGTATGTATGTATTTTATTGAGACTTTATAAATATTGTTACAATACATATAGTCCGGGAGCCAGGTACAAATTTCGTCAATCATTTCCTCTCGAATGATAATTGGTGAACAGAAAAAGGGAATAATATCATAAAGCCTCGTGAACGTCAGCTGCGGTTCCGTGGGTGGGTTGAGCGGGGGTACCCGCCCAAACACGTCGAAAAAAAAAAAAAAAATGTTCATTCATTTCCTCCCGACTGAAACTTTGTCAAAGTATAGCTTATCAGGTATCTAAAAGAAAACACAAAGTCAGCTGGCTGTAACGTGGTGGATTATACGTCAGCTGGACGCTTGAACATGCCAATTTATTATTTTTTCGTACACTTAATATGGCACAGCATGACATTTTACCCTACAAAAGGTCGGGTAGTTCTAAATTTTTGATATGTTATATGGTATGGCTGGTAGATGCAAATTCCAAATTTCCACAACCACGCCCCCTCCGCCCCCTTCAAAATCCTGGAAAAACTACACAAAATCGGCACTTTTGTCAGTTTTTTGTCTATAACTTTTTTTCAGTGTATTTTGTCGAAAAAATAAATATGCAAATTTGTAGCTTACAAAATTTCCTATAAATATGATGCGAGAAGTATTTTTGTACAACCAGTACGAACGGTCTTTTACGCTTCCAAAAAAGGATAAAATTTCGTATTTTGAAAGATTTTCAGTTTCCGCCCTCTTTAAAGCGCAATAACTCCTTAACCGTCGAGTTTAGGGCAATTTTTGTGCAAATTAATCTTGTAGATAATTTTATTGGCTACCGATTGCATGCAAGTATTTTTATTTTGTGACCAACACAATCGGGTGAGGATTGAGATAGTGTTTTGTTAAAATATTCTCACTAACTCATTTTTTCTCTGTATGTCTGTTTGGTTGCTGAGATTTTAAACTAACTTTGAGATAAGCCTGAAACCCAAGAGCGTGCATGCCAGTCTCTGCTTTATATTTTTTTATAAGTAATGAAAAGTTAAAAAAAAAAAATCTCGAGATTACAAAAGTCGTATTGACAACATGTCAGATAATTGAGAAAAAGTTAAGTGAAATGAGCTTATCAAATACTAAGAGTAAAATATTAACACTCTCGTGCGCTTAGAAGGAAGTGGACTTTGATCGGGTGCACTACGTATGAGTGAGTAGAAGGGAGTGGAGTAGGAGGGGATATAATAACAGACTGTTAAGTAGAAGGGTGTGATAAAAGTTGATAAGGAAACCGATATAATTTTATACTAATATTAATTTTTGAATGATTTTGCCCCCTTTCCCCTGATTGTCATCCTGAGTAAGGCCTTGACGGGGGTGCATGCAACCAGAGGCGGCGTAAGGCGTGGGCGGTGTGGGCGACCGCCTACGGCCTCGCGGTGCAAAGGGCCTCGCGGCTCACAGCCGGAAATAAATTTGAAAAGGTATGGCAAATCCACACGCCACAAGGTTTTCCTTTAAATACCTACATTAGAACTAATAGTTATCAACTTAAATATATTTGCTCGAAAATGGCTCTAACGATTTTGATTAAACTTTGTGTGTTATATTCTTTTAGTGTTTTTAAGAGAACTGCGTTTTCAGTTTTTGGTTAAAAATGCAAATAACGGAGATCTGCTCTTAACGGTTTTTTTTTTAAATGGCCATAAGTTGTCAACGGTGGCATCGAATTCACTCAAATTTTGTTTAGTATAGCTTCCTTCAGCTTCCTATCAGATGGAATTAATTTTTTTTCAGTTTCTTTTCTTTAAATGGTGGCTCCTATACAAAGAGCCATTAGTTTAAGGCCAATTTTTTCAGTTTTTCTAATTTACTCAAAAAAGGCTCCCCCGATTTTTATAAAACTTTGTATGTAGCATAAATAGAATACTTCAAAGAAAACTGCATTTTTAGTTTTTGGCTACACAGGATAATAGCGGAAATTTGATTTAACAGTATTATTAATTTGGTCATAAGTGGACATTTGTATCATTTACAACACCCAAAAGATGACACCATAATTTTAAATATTAAAGGTTTCTTAACGTTAGCTCCCGTGTATCGGTTTTTTTCAGTTTCAGTCAACATTTTTTAGGTTTTATCAAATTTTTCAAAAATTAGTTGTTCTTATTGATCGAAAAGTTTGTTTTCATCGTACTATTGCACCCACAGAGCAAGTACGTGCGACGAAGTCGTGCATTTTATTTGTTCTGGTTTTTCATAAATTTTTTAGCGGTAGAAACATCAGCGAAAATTCGGGAATGGCCGATCGGGTGGAAGACAAAAAAATGCAGGCTTTAACCAAAAATATTGTTTATCCGCTAGCATTGAGCTGAAATAAATAGCTAAGTAAATTTAATTTCACATTAAATATGTATGTAAGTAATTTTTTGGCGTAGCAGTGGTCTTATCGTTGAGATTTTGGGAAAAAAGCAGGGAAGAAAATTATATGAAATTTTCTTGATCACTTAAAAATCACTAGTTAAAACGTTTTTTGGGAAAAATGAAGTATAGCATGTGATTTCGTTTACTGTTTAAGAATATTAAGAATTTTTTTTCAAAATAGTTTTTTTTTTACTTTTCAAAAATATATTCCAAATTTGTTTGAGTATGCCAACTTCTAGAACTTTTTAGTTTTTATCAGAAAAATAAAATTTAAAAAATATATTAAACAAATTTTTACAACTTTTTTAAAAAACTGAAATTTTTTTTTTAAATTTAAAGAATTTATGTGATTTCGTTTATAAAAGGGCTTCTAAACATTTAAAATTGCATTGAAATTCGTCAAGTGGCTTACGAGAAAATCGGATTTCAAAAAACCGGTCCTATTCGAGGTACCGTTATAAGACTTTTTCTGAAAACTCTCTGCAACCAAAACATAAATTTTGCACAGAAAACACTGTTCAGAAAGTTTTTATCAAAATCGTAGGAGCCGTTTTTGAGAAAAATAAATTTTTCACTAAAAATCGTATGGCAGGTACCATTGGTTTTAAAGCTAGAATGCTAATTCTAAAAAAACCTCTGTATGACATCATAATAATACTATGTACTGAGTTTAAAGCAAATCTGTCCAGCAGTTTAGGCTGTAGGTGCCGATACAAACAGACGGACAGACAGACAGACAGACAGAATTGTTGGACCTTTTTTTCAACTTCTCTATCATCGTAATGTCATGTTTGATTGTTAAATTATTTTTTTTACGAATGCAAAACTTTCCTTATATACACATTCCAAAGAGCAAATACAAAAAAAACTGCCAAGATTTACACACAGTCTGAAAGTAGGTGAGAGCGGTGACTTCCAACCTTATGAGTTGTATGAGGAGTTACAAAATATGATTCCAAATTTACACAACTCTATTAAAGACGTTAAACATCTACTCCAATACATCATAGAGAACGATTTAAAAGAAATTTACCCAAATGCTTACATTGTCATAAAAATTTTGTCAACAATTCCTGTAAGTACTGCTTCCGCTGAAACCTGAAAGGAGATTTTTAAGGAAGACTTTCAGCTTTGGCAGTTTTGTCTATTGAAGCAGATAAAGCATCTTACTTAAATTACGAACCAATTATTAAGGAGTTCAGTAAAACAAAAAGTCGAACATTTCTGTTTAGGTAATTGTTTTTTTCTTAATTTTTTTTTTTTCATTTTTGTTTAATGTTGCAAAGAAGTATATACAAGTGAAAATTCAAGTTTGTTTCTTATTAAATAAAAAGCTATTTAACTTCAAGTTATTTTTTATTTTATATTCGCTTTTTCTTGTACCATCAGAGGGCCTCGCGAAATGTACCTCGCCCACACTAAATTTAGTTCTTGCGCCGCCACTGCATGCAACCGACTAAAGAAAGGGGTGCAGGGACTGGCATGCACGCGCTTGGGTGGCTTATCTCAAAGTTAGTTTAAAATCTCAGCAACCAAACAAACATACAGAGAAAAAATGAGTTAGTGAGAATATTTTAACAAAACACTATCTCAATCCTCACCCGATTGTGTTGGTCACAAAATAAAAATACTTGCATGCAATCGGTAGCCAATAAAATTATCTACAAGATTAATTTGCACAAAAATTGCCCTAAACTCGACGGTTAAGGAGTTATTGCGCTTTAAAGAGGGCGGAAACTGAAAATCTTTCAAAATACGAAATTTTATCCTTTTTTGGAAGCTTAAAAGACCGTTCGTACTGGTTGTACAAAAATACTTCTCGCATCATATTTATAGGAAATTTTGTAAGCTACAAATTTGCATATTTATTTTTTCGACAAAATACACTGAAAAAAGTTATAGACAAAAAACTGACAAAAGTGCCGATTTTGTGTGGTTTTTCCAGGATTTTGAAGGGGGCGGAGGGGGCGTGGTTGTGGAAATTTGGAATTTGCATCTACCAGCCATACCATATAACATATCAAAAATTTAGAACTACCCGACCTTTTGTAGGGTAAAATGTCATGCTGTGCCATATTAAGTGTACGAAAAAATAATAAATTGGCATGTTCAAGCGTGCAGCTGACGTATAATCCACCACGTTACAGCCAGCTGACTTTGTGTTTTCTTTTAGATACCTGATAAGCTATACTTTGACAAAGTTTCAGTCGGGAGGAAATGACTGAAAATTTTTTTTTTTTCGACGTGTTTGGGCGGGTACCCCCGCTCAACCCACCCACGGAACCGCAGCTGACGTTCACGAGGCTGTATGATACAACTCTCTGATGCATTCCACTAAATACCGCTTGAGAGGAAATTGGTCATGAAAATCTGTCGCTGGCTCCCGGACTAATAGGAAAATAACTATCTCTTTCTATTTAATAAAAAATAAGTATACATTGGAGGCTATAATGTATGGCCTTCCTGTTCGTTTACTTGTTATACAAATGCCAACATGGCTTCTCTTTTTAGTAAAATTTTGGTTGGTTCTTGCTCACTGAACCATATAAAATATTTCTTGAGACGAAAATGTCTTTACACTTCTCTGTTGCGCGTGACGTGTTGTCACTTATGAATATTTACATATATACAAACAAAAACTTAAACTAGCTTACGATAAATCTACAATAAAGAACCAGAAAATATAAACTATATAGAATATATAGATTTGTTTCGTTTAAATGGAAATTTTAAGAGCGAGTACGCTCTATACCTTATTGTATGTAAAAAGAAATCACATTGTAAATACAAGAACACTCTATTGAGTTACGGAAATTGATAAATCACATTTGTTACATGAAATCACGAATTACGTTCACATAGAATCTTTCTTTTTAGACTATTACTTTATAAATTAACAATTACTGGTTATTGTAAATTTACAATTACTGGTTATAGTAAAAAGAAAATTTGAAAACGTTTTCTATGTGAATAGAATATTTTATGAACCGAATTGCTGCATAATGCCGTTGCTGCTGTTTGCGGTTGTGGTCCTCCAGACAACATGTTCCTTGTAGATTCCGAAAGTTACCGCTCAGCCTGTTGCTTTAACTGTACACTCTCCCCAGAGTTACAGTTAATAACCGTGAAGTGACTTCTAGCGGTGCTGAAAGTTGCGGGACTTTCGGATGACAAGTTGGTGGGCACTGTTTGTGTCCTAGTTGTTTTTCGGTAGACCGGAGAATTTTGTAAATTAAATTTACACAGTTTACGGCGGGTGCCAATTCCAAAAGTTTACCGCTCAGCCTGTTACCTTAACTGTAAACTCTCCCCTGAGTTACAGCTAAATTCCGTGAAGTGTCTTCTAGCGGTGCTGAATGTTGCGGGACTTTTGGATGACTAGTTGCTGGGCACTATTTGTGCCCTGGTTGTTTTCGGTAGGCCGATGAATATTTTAAATTAAATTTACACTCTTACTTTTTTATTCAAGAAATAAAAATTGAAAATTTTGCCAAAAAAAAAACGTTTGCTTTATTTTTAAATAGATTAATGGGCGGCAGTGCTTGGCACAGCACAACCGCCCTCTTTCACGATCTCCGAGGGAATCCGGCTGGAGTTGAAATTGATAGGTACATTTGTTTTTGTGTGAATTCTTGTTTTTTGGTTCCCTGTTATTTGTGCTGATATTTTTGTCTGGTTGCTATATCCAGAAAGCCTTTAAAGGATTGGCACAAAACTCACACACACAATTAAAAAAAATTGGTATACCTGCAACCTGTGAGCTCACAGTCACGTGAGGCGAGTCTGTCCATGTCCCTTCAGCCCGCACCATGCTTGTCCTTTACTTTGCTTCGAAATTTTTTTATACAAATATGTATGAGTCTGTGTATGCATTTACGTTTTTACTATCTCAACTAAAAGAAAATACCGTAAGGAATAGGTATGGGTATTCCATAAAAATATACAATCTCGGTCAAGAAATGGATAAACAAAAATGCAGGAAGTGAAAACTAATTTCTATTTTCAATTAGGTACGTTATGTAGGTATATTGATCGTAATTAATTTTATAAAAATTGTTCAAAATAGAGGAAAACTATTTTGAGAAACTTTGCAATGAAAAAAAAATTGCTTTGAAATGAGGATTTTTGTAATAAAATATTTGAAACTTTCGTTGATTGGTCCAAACCGAGTGTTTAGCTTGTACCATGCAAATGAAGAGACGGGTTCTATACAGGGTGATTCACGAGCGTTGTGCCAAAAAGCTAGAGCGTGTAGGTTGGGTTGAGACAAGAAAAAAATCGTATGGGAGAGAGGGTCTATCCCCATCCGTTTAGCCGGGAGGGGCAATTTTCTAAAAACATGACCTTAATTTGAAAAAAAAATTATTAAAAAATAACGGTAACTCTTACAATGCCATGCTTTATCTTTTTGTAAAGCCAAAAACCTATTATTTTTTTGTAATTTTAAATGAAGTTATTCTATTTAACCGTTTTCAAAATATTAATTTTCAAGCTCAAAATTTTGAAAAAAAATTAAAAAAAAATAATTTTAAAACAAATTTTTTTCAAAATTTTACGTAATTAAGTATTATTTTTGTACTCCAAATTCAATGCTCCTTTTAATTTTAAATCCAACACTGAAAACCGTATGGCTCTATGACTTTTTTTGCCAAGCTATTCAAAAGTAACCGAACCTACTTCTTCACAAAAACACGAAAAAAAATGGCTAAATGATACCTTGTGCCATCCAGTATGGCTAGATTTTCTTGTTTTTGTGAAGAAGTAGGTTCGGTTATTTTTCAATATCTTGGCAAAAAAAAGTCATAAAACCAAACGATTTTCAGTGTTAAATTTAAAATTCATTGAAGTATTGAATTCTGAGAACAAAAATAAGACCTAATTACGTAAAATTTTGAAAAAAAGTAGTTTTAAAATTATTTTTTTTAATTTTTTTTCCAAATTTTGAGTTTGAAAATTAATATTTTGAAAACGGTTCAATAAAAAAAACTTCATTTAAAATTATAATAAAAAAAACAAGTTTTTGGCTTTACAAAAAGATATAGCATGGCATTGTAAGAGCTACCGTTATTTTTTAATAATTTTTTTTCAAATTTAAGTCATGTTTTTAGAAAATTGCCCCTCCCGGCTAAACGGAGGGGAATAGACCCCCCCTCCTATACGATTTTTTTCTTGTCTCAACCCAACCTACACGCTCTAACTTATTGGCACAACGCTCGTGAATCACCCTGTATATAATCAGATATAGGTACCTACTATTGTATGTACTTTATCTGTCTATATGCTCAATTCACCCGATAATATGAATCTAGGATACCTACTTATGTTATTATACATATGTTAAAAAAAAAATTAAATCCTTCCGAATTTTTATAAAGTTCAAGTTTCAATTTCTACCCTTAAGCTTATGCTCTTATAGTGACTTAAGCACACATTAAATCGCAATCTACGCAAAATAAATAAACAACAAAAAATCATGACCTTAAACCAAATATGAACGAGTATCTAGGTACCTACAATTTGCAAAAGTAATACAAAAAATACCAACCCCTCGAAATCACATTAATTTTTTGTTTTGCTTTTTTCACAAGTCAATGGGTTCAACAAAAAAATATAAAAGATCTACAAAAATATAAAATCTTGATTTGGTGTACCTGGTGCCACCTAGTGACGTAGTAACGTAATGTTTCGTGATTCCTCTATGTATATAAACTCAATGATGTTACTAACCAGGTATACATTAGTTGCAATGCAACTCATTTCTTAAAAAATAGTTTTTGTAACTAAAATTGAAACCGTTCTGCAACTTTTGCCTTCTGCAACTTCTGTGTGTCTCTTTTGTAACGTAATATATAATGTTTCAGAAAACTGAGATGCAACTCATATGAAACAAGTTACTAACCTGTTACACGTAAGTTTCAACGCAACACAATTCTAAATAATCTGTTTTCTGTAACAAAATTTGAAACAGTTCAGCAACTGCCGACTTCTGCTATTTCTGAGTGACCCTTTAGAAACATAATTAGTTAAGATTGTTTCAGAAAACTGAGTTACAACTCAGTTGAAACAAAAATAATGGCGCAATATTTGTTACTTGATAGTGACCACTCAATAACAAAGCAACATACGTTTTTTATTATAAACTTGAACAAATCTTCATATAGAAACTACTTTTTTCATCTTCTTAAAATTTTGCTTCAGTTTTTATTTTTTATTTTTACTTCGCTATGGCACCCATAAACATAAATGAAAATTCTAAAAAAATGTGGAAAAGAGTGAAAAGAAATGGTAGTTTTGCCAAAAAGAAGCGATCAATTCTTCGAAATTATGAAATCGACCAACAATCGTCGAATACATCAAACAATTTATGGATGCATAACTATTCGGAGAGAAACACCAATAGTGAATTAAGTGATTTAGAAAACTCAGTGGAAAATTTATTTACTCCGACTATGGCATTGCAAAGAATGCCAAATGAGCAATTTCAAATAATGTCAAACGTGCAAAGCAACAAAACACAAGCGGTTCCGATTGAAGAAATGCAATTAGCTTTAGCTAATTGGTCGATTAATTTTCACATTACTCGTGGGGCCACGAATTCTTTATTGGAATTATTAAAAAATTATGTGCCTGCCTGCAATTCCTTTCCAAGAGATGCCAGGACACTTATACAAACTCCACGTCACACCAAAATAACTAATCAACAAGGCCACAACAGTAAGTATTGGCATTATGGATCAAAAAAATGCCTTGAAGATGCGTTGGTTGGAAATACTAAGGCAAACAACGAAACATTCTCATTGAACATTAATATGGATGGTGTTCCTATGTTCAATAGTTCGCTTATCAATTTCTGGCCAATATTAGTATAGCTATTCATGAGCTCAGAACTGAATTACAGCCAGGAAAAAGTAAGTACATATATCTTCACACTTCTTTATCGAAATCAGCTGAAAATATACATTTGTGTTCAAGGTAAACCAGCAAACGTGAACGAGTACCTCCAAGAATTTGTTATTGAGCTGAATAATATTCTTTGCAATGGACTGAGCTTAGGAAATGGAAGGATATACTATTTCAAAATACGATGCGATACGCCTGCCAGAGCCCTATTAAGAGGTCAGTTCTAGTGAATTTGTAAACAGAACACATACATCAAAGCCTTATCCTTGCTCTTAACTTTCTAGGTGTTATTGGTCATAATGGTTATAACTCATGTCTGAAATGTGTTACGGAAGGAGAATACTCATATACTGCGAACACGATGATATTCCCTGAAATAGACGCTCCATTAAGAACAGACGCTGAATTTCGTTCTGGTGTTTACGATAATCACCACAAATGCCGTACTATAATCGAGGATATAGTTGGACTAGATATGATAAACCATTTTCCCATTGGAGATTCCTTACATTTAATCACATCACAAAAAGATTTTTACTAGGATGGAAAATGGGAACGTTGAATAATTTCAATGCAAAATGGTCTGTCAACAACATCAACAATATTTCAAAATTTTTGTGTGACAATAAATTACCTAAAGAATTTAATCGACAGTTTCGTGGGCTAAATGAAATTGCTTTCTGGAAAGGAACTGAATTTCGATCATTCTTATTATACGCAAGCCCTATAATTGTTACAGAGCGATCACAGAGTAGTTCCAACTATTTCAGTTACAAAACGCTTCATAAATAACATTTGTGTGACATCTATTCTATCTTTTTGGTAACTAAACGGTCACTAAGAGATTCACAGAGCAAGACGGAAATAGAAGAAATAAAAGGGATACAAAATTTCAAAACAGGCATCTCTTGTCACTATTAAGTTCCTAAAAGGCTACAGATTGGTTTCATTTTTTTCAGTTTCTAAGCGATAACAAAACACCTTTTCTTGATATTTCATTTTATTTTTCAGTTTCTGACGGGTTACAGAGAGGTAACATTTAAATGGAATCGCGATATTCTACTTACTTCATTTTCTTAGATATTCTATAACGACTGACTAGGATGGCGATAGAAACCATTTATGTGTCTTATATTATTAGTTGCTGATAGATTTCAAAGAAGTTTTTGTGTTACTTATAATGGTCATGATGATGAATGAGCACAATTAGTCTTGCCAACATTCTATAATTAAGCACAATGAAAAAAAAATTTACCTTCAAAACTGAAACAAGGCACTATAAAAAGGTGTAGGTATTATGTAAAAAAAAAAATAACCTCAAAATAGCAAAAAAAAAAAAAAAAAAAAAATTTAAAAAAATTTGGCCAACTCATTTGAAGTGAATACTTTTCATGCGTTGTTTTGGAGTTACTCGGTTCGGTTTGATAGTTTGGTTAGGCAGTTCGCTTTGCTTTGAGTAGGTTCGTTAGGATTATTATGCCTTCTTCCGGTTAAAAATGAATTTTCTTTTGATATTTTAGATGTTTTTTAATCCATCGTATAGGCTATAATCACACTGACAGTGGATTCACTGGCAGGCAGTGACGTAAAAATTGCGTCACAACGCCGTCAGTGAAGTCAACCGTAGTGTGATAGCCAGTTTTGGAACGCCAGTGAAGGTGTCAGTTCTCTGACGTGTTCACTGACCAACCAAAATCGCGTCAGTGACTGACTCGAAAAATAAGTAGTCACTGGCGCATAGGACCACTGACACACTTTTATGACAAGAGCGTCAGTGTACTGACCCTGTCCCATCACTGGCAACACACGAAATTTCTCGTTGTGCCAGTGAAGAAAACCCGTCAGTGAACTGACCAGTTTTTTGATATTTTGTTTGAAAAATTTCAAGTACCGTATTTTTTGGGAAGTTTTGAAAAAATTTCTTTTCACCAACTTTTTTTGATTTTTTAGAACTGGCATTTTCTAGATCACGAATATGCATTTTTGAAGTCGCTAGGTCGCTTAGTTTAGCCGCAAGTCAAGCTTAAAGATGTCAACTTTGATGCCTCTAGCACGTCTAGTTTAGCCGCAAATCGTGTTTAAAGATAATATTCGATTTTTCATACAATGCGATACATCAATGGAAAGGTGGCATTTCCTAGATCACGAATATGCATTTTTGAAGTCGCTAGGTCGCTTAGTTTAGCCGCAAGTCAAGTTTAAAGATGTCAACTTTGATGCCTCTAGCACGTCTAGTTTAGCCGCAAATCGTGTTTAAAGATAAAATTCGATTTTTCATATAATGCGATACATCAATGCAAAGGTGGCATTTCCTAGATCACGAGTACGAGTACGAGTCGCTGTTAAACAGAAACCAAAAACCGAGTGGTCATATCGAAAGACGAAACCTTTAAATAAGAAAGAAGTTAAAATTAGTATTATTATTTTTATAAACCTTTCAAATGCAGATTAAAGTATTCTCAAAACAGATACTGTAAGCTCGAACTGCAATTTTATGGGACCCAGTTAATTTATTTATCCCATTTCTTTAAGTATAGGTTTGTGCGACCAGGCCTTGGATTTTATTTTTCATACATTTTTTTAAATTTTATTTCGCATTTCTAAATGAAAATAATGTTTGAGGGTTCAAATAAAACTTTGGTTGTGATAAACCGCATAAGCTGGCAACGCTTTTTATAAAAATAAGCAGTTGCTGTGCAGTTGCTGTGAGGTTACTTAAAAACCACATGCCATCGGCCATATTTTTTTAGAATTAACAAACATTCGCCATAATGAACATGATATTAAATAATCTGTATTCTTTTAAATAATGAATGAACACTTTTTTAATTAATAAAAAAGCAAAGTTCCATAAATTAAATAACATGGGAAAACGTTAATTTTAAGAATTTTTGGGTATAAACACTAAGAACAAAAGTTGACAAAGTCAAAATTGGTTAAAAATATTATAAATGTCATGAATTTTGCAAGCGCATTAATTTTGAAGGGGGTAGCAAGGTTTATTTTATGAAACAACTGCGAGCGTTTTTAAAACAAAACTGCGAAAACATCAAAAAAACAATTATTAAAGTTCGCTACTTTTTCATTTCGAAAGAAAATATCAGTCTTAGTTTGACGTTTAATTTTTGCAGCTGTAAAAATTTGAAGTCTACTTTTTTTGATAATAATATGTACATAATATTTGGTTTCAAAAATGAATAATAATAAATAATAAAAAATTAAAAACTACTGATTTGCAACAAGAATATAACTTCATGTGACATTAAAATAAAAAAAACTTAACTGCAACCATCCCATAGTTGCAACTAAGTTTCAAAAAACTTCACAGGTACTATTTACTCAGTTACATTTAAGTTTTGCCAGACTGAACCGTAACTTAAAATTCAGTTACAGTTCGGTCAAAGCAAACTTATAAGTAACCAAAATTAGTTGCTCCTCAGTTACAGGATAACTATTTTGAAACATTTAAAACTGACCACACAAAAGTTGCAAGTAACTTCTTAGCAACTAGAATTTAGTTGCACAATCGGACCATTTTTGCGCTTTTTTAGTTCCAGAGAAGTATTAGCGACTTAATTTTGTACACTTATATGACTGTCATTTTGTCACAGAGAAGTCCCCACAACTATTCAGTAACTAAGTGTACCCCTTGGGTATGGTTCCCGTGGGATAGATTTGTCTTAATTTTTGAAATCACACCAGAATGGATGAACGGATCTGAATGAAATTTAGCACAGAGATAGATTATAGTCTGGAACAGCATATTGGCTACTTTTTATCCCGGTGGAATGTGTGGTTCCCGTGTGATAGATTTGTTTTAATTTTTCCAATCACGCCAGAATGGCTGAACGGATCTGGATGAAATTTGGCACAAAGTTAGGATATAATCTTGTATAGCACATAGGTTTCTTTTTATCACGGTTAAATGTAGGTATGGAATTATAAAGCTATACAAGAAGAAGAAGCTAGAATACGATAGACGACTCCTCAAGCTACAGTCTACGTCTTGATCAGCTGAAACGCGAGCGAAGCCGCGGGTAAAGGCTAGTAATTTATAATTAATTTAAAGAAATCTGGCATAAGCAGTTTTTTTTTAAGATCAGTTATATTGTAGCAAAAGATTTTAAATTCGAATTTGTTTTTTTGGCAGACGGTCACCCCGTCCTACATAACATAACGATGAGAAAAGCGTGGACTAGCACCATCATGCATCATCTGGCCACTAGGTGGCTCTGCCGCTACTATACGAATCTGTGTGCTGCTGTCATAGAAGCACATTGCATCTTCTCCACATGTTGTTTTGACAAATGACATCTCATCGTTTTCAATATTAACCCACGTAGTGAGTCGTAATGAAATTTGGACTTGTCAATTAGCAATTTGGATTATTCAATTTTTATTTCTTGAAGTTTGCTTCAGATATCATTAAGTGACCTCCTTCATTGCACATTATAAACTATAGTATTCCCACTTGAGGTGCGCCATCTATCGACGAAAATCTAAGCTCTAGAATACCATGGGAAGCAACAACAACAATTTCCACCATTTTAATTGATGTTGTTGCTTCCCATTCTAGAGCTTAGTTTTTCGTCGATAGATGGCGCACCTCAAGTGGAAGTACTATAGTTTATATATACAATGCCTCCTTTTATTGCGATAAAGAAGAGATTGTTCTTTGGGTACAAAGATTCCCGTGTTCTTAAGTCTTGGTGCAGCTACAATAATTTTGTTCGCAATCTCAGTGCTTTTAAAATTAAGCACCATTGTTGTTTTTTTATTGTGACGGTTGTAAAATTCTTGAGTGTTATCGAGTTCTAATTCAGTGCTTTCTTCTAGATCAAGAAGGCCAAAACATGTTTGTTTAGCAAAATTCAAGTTGCCTTTCCAGTGTTTGACAATAATCTTCAACAAAGGATAGCCGCTCTGAGAGTTGGGCGTTTTGGGACCGCAGTAGCTGTATATCAGTTGATATGGTGGTGACGTCATCTTTAGTTGCAATATTCTTTAGATGCTCACTTAAGCACCCATCCACAATAGATTTTAATTCATTGGTTGCAATGTTACTGCTGCCATTTAAACTTTATTTTCGAGCACCGGTTTTTTACTTCTAGTGGTCTCCGGATATATTTCCGATAATTTCCTTTTAGGTTTAAGTACCATAAAGCAGTTAACGTCACCTCACTTTTGGTTGCAGAAGGGTAGAGGATAATAAAAACGTGAATTTCCCTACCCAAACAATTGTATGTGAATTCTGGAGTTCAACAAGGAAGCCATTTAGGTCTTTTGTTATTTACTTTATACATAAATGATGTGACCTCTAATTTAAGAAATTCTTCTATTCACCTTTATGCTAACGACATTAAAAACTTAAAAAATATCTCCCTTTAACGACTGCTTTAAGCTGCAAGAAGATTTCCAAAATATCAGAGAATGGTGCTATAAAAATCATTGATTTTTAAATAAAGACAAATGTAAAACAATGAGTTTTACGCGCAAAAAGAAAATAATAACTTATGATTAGATATATATTTCACACAAGTCATTTAAATAGATCATCTGTCTTTTCTGAGTTGGGGGTTATCCTTGACTCTAAGCTAACGTTCAGTTACCACTATGATTTCATTATAAAAAAGGCCAATAAAATGCTGGGATTCATTAAACGATTCTTCCGTGATTTCCTTACGCATTGAAACTTCATTTTGTATCCTTTGTTAGGCATATACTTGAATATGGTTGTGTTGTCACCTTACTATTCTTTTCTGTTCATATTGATATACTTGAAGGTATTCAGAGAAGATTTATGCGTTTTTGCCTTCGTTTTCTTCTTTGGTCCCCCAGAGTGGCACTACTACCCTATGTTCAAAGACTTAAGCTTTTGAATCTTCCACTCCTATCTAAACATAAAGAATATTTTTTACAGCTGTGTTCTATAGTAAAATTGGTCAATAGTTCGATAATAATAACCAGCAGCTTTGGGTCAACTTTAGTTTAGTTTAAGTCAAACTATCTTAAGAAGACAAATTCCATTACGTTCAATATTTAAAAGAACAAACTATGGTTTGAATAGTAATTTAAAATAATTTGTTTCAGTTTTTAATATATATTACTTTTTAATCTTTTCTGTGAATGATAACTTAACGAGTATTTAATTTAAAAATAACTTCGTTCCGCCCAAATTCATTATAATGTATTTTAAATAATAATTCCGAGCAACGAATTATTTGTTTCTAAAGTTGTTGTTTTTTCGGGGTTTTGAACTTTCAATTTTTTGAACGATCGTAATTTTGAATATCTGGATTATGATCTTTCGGGATTTTGATATTTTTGGAATTTGATTTTTCGGGATTTTGAACCCGACCCTAAACTTTATATAGGTATATAGCAAAGTCGTTGTATTCCAACAAACCGCAATTATCGACAGAAATCTCTTCTTCCCCTTCAAGCAAAAATCACTGACTTCAGAATTCTCGGTTCAATTCTGGCTCACCTGAGTCTGCGTTTAACGAGGCCTCTCACGAAATTGCATGCATGGCATACCAAATTAAGAAAGAGAATCGAGAGTCGAGCTTTTTTTTTTTCTTTTTCAATAGATTGAGAGAGGGAGGGAGATAGCAGGATGCAGGAGCCTTTTATTCATGTATAATATGTTTACTTTTTATTTTTAGTAAACATCATGGTCTTTTTGAGTGGACACGTACTTAATACTCGTGCTTCAAATACGTTTATATTTTATAAAGTAATTAGTTATTTGCCTAAAATTCAGAGTTAATATAATTAAACAACAAATAAATATAAACTGTGTAGCCCGGCCACTTATAATTCGGCAAATATATATTAATACCGTGTTAATTTATAATTAATGAAATGTAATCGTACCCTGGAAAAAAATCTCAATAAAGTTATACAACTACTACTACTATGTTTACTTTTTGGTTTATAAAGAATAAAGAATAAAAAAAATAAAAATATGGCAACAAATTTTATTTACATATATTTTGTTTTGGACGACAGAAGTTTTTTTCGATACTCCAACTCGTTTGCTTTTATGACATTTTTGTTTTCAAGTTTGTTTTGGGTGCAATTTCGCTGAGCGGGACGCGCTCGCTCACTCTCTCTCTCTCTCTCTCTCTCTCTCTCTCACTCTCTCTCTCTCTCTATTTCTCTCTCACAAGTGAGTCCGTGGGAATTCTAATTTACATACTAAATGGAGCCGACAAACGTCGTTTTACGGCTCCTTATTTGGGTCCGTATGCGGAGTCTAGTATGTGAATTTGACTCCGCGCGTGGATCCAATTCGGATCAATTTGCTTGAAGGGTCAATATTCATTTTAAACTAGTTGGATTAGTGATAGTTTTTAAAGAAATAATTTTCAACTCGAAATTTTGCATATCTGTCAATTCTTCCCGAGAGTAACTTAACATCGTTTTGTGTTGACTGTTGACGATTTGATACGCAATTTAGAAAAAAGATTTAAACAGAATGTCCTTACATATTTGTTTTTGGTTAGTTGTTGTTTTTTTTTTTTTTTTTGGTGTAGGAATGAGTACCTATCATCCTTTTTACTTGCAATTATAGGTACTAGGTAAATGAGGCAAGTTATGCATTCATAAAAAAGAAACAAAATGTTAACAATCAAACATGACATTACGATGATAGAGAAGTCAAAAAGTTGGTCCGCGTCCGAGAATTCTGTGTCTGTCCGTCTGTCTGTATCGCCACCTACAGACTAAACGGCTAAACCAATTTGCTTCAAACTTGGTACATCGTATTAATATGACGTCTTACAGACGGGTTTTTGTAAATTAACGGTACCTGGCATACGATTTTTAGTGATAAATTAATTTTTTTCGAAAACGGCTCCTACGATTTTGATAAAACTTTCTGAATAGTGTTTGTTGTGTAAACTTTATATTTTGGATTGAATAGATTTCTCATGAAAAGTCTTCTAATAGGACCTCCCGTAGGACAGGTTTTTTGATATCCGATTTTCTCGTAAGCCACTTGACGAATTTCGTTGAAATTTTTCATGTAGAAGCTCTTTTATAAACAAAATTAGCTATTTAAATTCTTTTTTTTTTTTTGATTTTTGTGAAAAAGGTTTTTATTTTTTTTTTTTTATTTTGTCTAAAAACGAATACATTTTTTTTTATTTTATTTTTCTGATAAAAACTACAAAGTGCTAGAAAATGGCAGACTCTAAGAAAATCTGAAATATGTTTTCGAAAAGTTTTTAAGAAAAACTGTTTAAAAAAAAACTGGTCGAACGATTTTGAAAAAAAAATTATTTAAATTTTTAACAGAAAACGAAATCAGATGGCTTACTTCATTTTTTCCAAAAAAAAAGGTTAAACTATTGATTTTTAAGTGATCAATAAAATTTATATCATTTTTTTCCCGGCTTTTTTTTTAATCTCAAGCCATAAGACCACTGTCACACATTAGAGCAAGCTCGCCCGACCCAGTCCTGCACAGTGTTGGATAGTTACGCGTAACTTTGGAATTTTAATTAGTTACACGTAACTAATGTAACTTATGTAACTAATGTAACTAATGTAACTTATTGTAACTAAATGTAACTAACTATAACTAATAGAATTTTTCAAATACAAAAACTCACATTTTATGTTAAATTGAAATTTAGAAGTTCCGTCCACAAACCCGATCGAATGACGATTGACTACACTGTTTTAGGATAAAGCTGGGCCAGCTGCCAGCTGTGGCAACGCAAACCTAGCAAGGAATATATTTTAAAATTACTATATTTCTGCAAAAAAAATTTCAAAATAATAAAACTAAACAGATCTCGTTTGATTTCCTTTGGGCGAGCTAAATCTGAAATTTGAGACCAAATCTGAGATTAAATCTGAATTAACCATACAAATATAAATCACAATAAACAAAGAAATGTCCAGGAGTCTCAAGAAAGAAGAGAAAACTTCAAATGGAAGTAAAAATCTATTGTATGCTCCAAGAATATTATATTTTATTAGATTTCCTTTTCATCAGGAACATAGTAATTTCAATATGTATTCCTTGCCAGGTTGCCGTTGCACTTGCTTATAAAAGAATTTTGTCAATAGTCGATTGGCATTCAGGATGAAATGTGATTTTTTTTATTTTTTATTATTAAGTTGGAGTTAGTTTTATTTAGTTACAGTTAGCTAGTTACATTTAGTTACATTAGTTACATTAGTTACGCCAAATATTGGGCGTAACTAATTCATATTAGTTACGCGTAACTAAACGAGTAACTTACTTCGTGTAACTTACTTGCCAACACTGGCTCCTGCATTTTATTTATATGTACCTATTACAGGTAGGCATACAGGTCAATTTTGTTAAATTGAACCCTTGCATCAATGAAAAATGTTAAATCCTAGTTAATCCAGTTTATTTTAATATTTTTATCATTTGCAATAAAATATAAATAAAATGCACGACTGGGTCGCACGAACTTGCTCTTATGATAAGCAATTGCGTAGTGGCTGCATATATGGATATTAAAAAAAAATTAAATAATTTCGAAAATTCTTTTATTTTTTAAATTAGTTTAAAAAAACGGAAAAACTAAGTATGCAATAAAATTTCAAAGCTATACGTCAATCTAGGAAAAAAAAATATTGAAAATCGTTGGACCAGTTTTTTTTTTAAAAGGTTATTTTTGAAAAACTTTTTCAAAAAATATTTTGAAATTTGTTTGAGTATGCAAATATATGGCAATGTGTAGTTTACATTTTAAAAATAATTTTAAAAAAAATCAATGTACCCGTTTCCAACATATTTCGAAACCAAAAATTTTTTTGAAAAAATTATAAAAAATCAAAAAAAAAAAGTTTTTGAAAATTTTGAAACGCCATATTAATAAAATTATGAATGACTTCCTGTGGCAAAAATTTTATTGAAATCGAATGTATAGTTTACGAGAAAATTTGATTTGAAAATACTGGTTCTATGAGAGGTACCGTTATTAGACAAATTTTGAAAAAAAATTTCAAACCAAAAGATAGATTGTCTTGCAAAAATAGCATTCTGAAAGTTTTGTCAAAATCGTTAGAGCCGTTTTTGAGAAAATCAATTTTTTTCTTCACGATTGTATGGCAGGTGCCGTTATTTTTGGGCCTAGAGCAAAAATAAAAAATACGTTCCGAGGGACGGCCAAATAAATCCTAGATACCAAATTTGAAGCAAATCGGCCCATCCGTTCAGCCTCCAGATGCGCGAACAGACAGACAGACAGACAGACAGACAGACGGACGGAATTTCCAGACCCACTTTTTTCGACTTCTCCATCATCGTAATGTCATGTGTGATTGTAATCTCAAATTTTTTTTCTGCACGAATCCATAACTTGCCTTATAGTACCTATAATCGCAAGTAAAAAGGGATAATCCGTTTACTTAAAAATTGGCCTGCGGAGATCAAACTTGGGAAAACCCAAAAACAGTGTTTTCTATAGAAAAAGCACTTGTGTTTTTAGTCTCTTAAAAACAATACATTTTAGCATCCTGATTTCTGTTTTTAAGATTAAAATTTAAAAAAATATTCTCTACCACAACTTCGTTTTAAATGAAAATTAAAGCAGAGATTTCTGGCTTTCCAAAAAGTTGTAGCGTTTTAAGTAATTTTTTTTCTTATAGTAGCCCCACCTAATCGCTATAGCTTGTGGGACACCTTATATAGGTCACCCTGTAGATATTCCTCCTTTTTCGATATTTTACCAGTATTACCTATGGCACGAAATTTTACAAGATTTTCCTATCCTTTGCCATTCCTTAGGCGAATATTAATTCGTCAATAGAAACCGCAGAATGTCCAGATCGCCACATTCATATCCGCAATACTATTTAGGTAGATATTTACTGCGATTCAGGTCTACATTTATTTACCAGTTTCTTTGTCCTCCGACGAACTAACTACTGATCTGGTAAAGTCTAAATTTGAAACATTTTTCATACCTTAAATAAACACAACCTTCGAGCTCTACAAATTTAATAAAATTACACAAAAAGAAGGTGAAAACACTCATGAACTGAAGTCCAGACTTCACAAATAAGCAAACTACATTGATCTCTATATTACACTGGATAGTGTATTCATACAAAATTTTTGACTCCAATTGAAAAACTGTTATAGTGGCGACCGACGTACACTTTTTGTATAGCACTATATACCAGTATAACACACGTAAATGCCAAATGCCAGTGAAAGAAAAAACATGGCGTACAGCAGTAGCATTGAATTTAATTTGTTTTCTTGTAATATAATATTATAACTAGCAAACCCATGCCCGCTTCGCTGAGCAGATTTGCAATGGGCTGTTGCCTCTTAATAAAATTCAGTTTAGCCAAGAGGCGTATAAATTGAGAAATGCAAATATTAAAGGGTATAGAAAGAAAACTTTGAATAAAATTCGTTTTTTAAATATCTTACATTTTATTCAAATGCTTTCTTAGAAACCATTTATATCAAAATCATTTTTTTATATTTTTTTATTATATAAGATAAGAAAAGATAAGATTAAATCAAAGAAATATTAATTCAATGAAAAAAGTACGCCATTTTATTGCTTGAATTTATTTTAGTTTTAAAGAAAAAAATTATCGAAATCTGCGAAGCGGTTTTTTTTAAATGGCAGAAGACATTTTACATCCAATTCGTGTCAGTTCAAGAAATCCTGATCTTGAGGCTAATGAGGAGATGCATAACCAGGCTTTGCTCTTGATCGAAGATATGTGTTACCTCATATGTGCGGCAGTTTGTTAGTCAGGTTAGGAGTGCCAGCCCCAGATCGCAGAGTGAAAGACTCATTTAATAGAGAATTGGAACGTGAACGTGAATATGATCGATATGAATTAGACCAATCAGTTCAAACGAATGAACTGTTGAACCCAAAATAGAAGAAAGTTTATGATAAATTAATTAATACAATTGATGATGGAAATGGTGGCTTATTTTTAATGGATGCCCCTGGTGGAACAGGAAAGGCATTCCTCATGTCATTGATTTTGGTCACTATTCGTGCGAGATCCGAAATTGCGGTAGAAATTGCTCATTCAGCGTTGAAATTGCCATTAAATCTTCAAACTACTGAACAACCGACATGTAACATTGCAAAAAACTCTGCAATAGAAAAAGTTTTAGTAGCCTCACAAATCACATCTGGGATGAATGCACAATAACGCATTGGAAGCTCTTTATCGAACCTTAAAAGATCTGTCCAATTTCGGCGGCTAAGGATAGAGATCTGAATAAATTAAACTTTAAAATTGAGAATCAAATCGTTGGTATTCTGCATTCATTCAAATCTATTGACTGTGTAACAAACGGAGATGAAGCCACTGATTATCAAACTGAGTTTTTAAACTCCTTAGATGTACCTGACTTACCACAGCACAATTTACAACTGAAGGCGGGCTCGGTAGTCATCACCTTCGAAATCTAAAACATCCAAAACTATGTGATTGAACGCGCTTGGTCATAAGAAAACTGAAGAGTGATGTGATGCCCGCGACCATACTCAACGGAAAATTTAAAGATAAGTTTGTTCTCATTACGAGGATTCCAATTATCCCAACAGATATGCCCTTTGAGTTTAAACGAATTCAGTTAACAATTCCTCTTGCCTTCGCCATGACTATTAACAAATCTCAATTCCAATACTTGAATGTTTGTTTTCTCAACCGCTGAGCAGATTTCACAATCAAAAAAAGTCGTACAATTTTTCAATTCGTCAGGCTGGAGAAATGCTAATACTTAAGGAAGCAGAAAGAAAATATTTGAATAAAATGCGTTTTTAAAATTTCTAACATTTTATTCTAATGCTTTCTTATAAACAAAATTTTTTGAATTACCATCTTTAACATAAAAAAAAAGTGCGAACGGTTTCCCTACTCTAGAACACCCAACATACAGTTGACCATGAGAAATCAATACCGCAAATTTTCAAAAACTGACCCCGGTTTTATTTATAGTGATGGCAAAAGCATTAGAGCATTAGACCCAGTCGTGCATTTTATTTGTTGATGCGCCCGGCGGAACTGGAAAAATGTTCTTGATTTAATTAATATTAGCAGCAATACGTGCTCACATTGGAATTGCGTTAGCTCTCGCATCTACAGGAATTGCTGCAACACTGTTGGAAGCTGGAAGAACAGCATACTGAGCACGGAAGCTTTCGTTAAACCTGCGAATCAAAGAAAATCCTGTTTGCAGCGGATTTCCTAAATCACTCCCGTGATTCTGAAACCAACAGCGGCGTATGAATAAATCTCATGTCTCAAGGCATCGTTTTTTTCGGTATGTGCAAACCATTCCATTGAGTGTGAATATGCAAGTGTTCTTTGGATTTGCCTGGCATGCCGCCTCATCATTTGAGTTTTAAAGTTGGATCTGTCATCTTAATGCTACGAAACCTTTATGCCCCGAAACTGTGCAATGGAACCCAACTGATTGTGAAGAAGCTGATGAACAATGTGATAGTGGCAAGGATTTTGAAAGGACCGTTCAAGGGAGAAGAATGCCAAATTCCGCGAATTTCCTTTTCTTCAACTGATTTGCCGTCAGCTATTATAATGTGGCGTGTTTCCTAGTTGGAAAACCATCCTCACTCTTCATTTACAAATTTTGTGTATCATGCAGCCTTAAACTCAATTCAATCATTTTGCTTATATAATTTATTAATTAATTTGACAATTTTTTAAATGAACCATTTGCATTACTCAAGAGCTTTTTGATAAACAATTTTTTTTATTTTCGCATTTTATGCATAAATAAACAATAAAGACGGTTTACCCACTCGCCAACGTCCAACATGAAGTTGTCCGTGATAAAAAATTGGAAAAATGTTTGCCTAAATTCCCCTGCTAACCATATCAATACACCACCAAATAAACGTTGGTTTCCTCGTTAATCTTTTAACGTTCGATTAAGGGCTTCCAATAATTTCTTGTGAACCATCGTGCACTCATCCCAAATGATTATTTCACATTGCTGTAAAACCTTTGCCATTCCAAATGTTTTTGAAATATTACATGTTTGAAATTCATTTACTTGCATGTTCAATGGCAATTTTAATGCAGAGTGAGCTGTTCGACCACCGTCTAACAAAGTTTGCGCAATCCCAGACGACGCAAGCCCTAATGCTATTTTATTTTCAAATCGAATCGTAGCTAAAATCCAAGTTCTGGTTTGAATACATATTTCCCATTCGATGTAATATTTCCTCAGTCATTTCATCCCGATGATTTGTCCAAAATCGCAGATTACAAACTTATTCCAATTTTATTAAAATTAAATTGACACATTGAAAATAAAAATAATTTTCTATAATTACGGGAAATATACTTTATGTGTCGACAAAAATGCTAGATCAAAAAGAACCACGCTACCGCTGTACAGAATTTTAACCAAACTTCACAGAAACCTTTGCAGGCATCCTCAGAAGATGCTACCAAAAAATTTGTTAGTATTTTGACAGAATGCAATAAAACTGCAGTTGTGGCAACTTATTTTACCGAAGTTTGGCCGGAAACCTTTGTCGACATCCTCAGAAGACCCTACCAAAAGTTTTGTTAGTAATATGACAAAATTCACTAAAAATGCATTTTGCGGTTTACCGAAATTTGACCAATCTTCACAAAAAGACCTTCCTCAATAGGATAGCTAACTTTATAAAAAAACATTAAAAAATTCTGCCCAGCCATTCTCGAGTTTATCGACCCCGAACATAAGGCAACTTATTTTTATATATTAGACTAGCAAACCCATGCCCGCTTCGCTGAGCAGATTTGCAATGGGCTGTTGCCTCTTAATAAAATTCAGTTTAGCCAAGAGGCGTATAAATTGAGAAATGCAAATATTAAAGGGTATAGAAAGAAAACTTTGAATAAAATTCGTTTTTTAAATATCTTACATTTTATTCAAATGCTTTCTTAGAAACCATTTATATCAAAATCATTTTTTTATATTTTTTTATTATATAAGATAAGAAAAGATAAGATTAAATCAAAGAAATATTAATTCAATGAAAAAAGTACGCCATTTTATTGCTTGAATTTATTTTAGTTTTAAAGAAAAAAATTATCGAAATCTGCGAAGCGGTTTTTTTTAAATGGCAGAAGACATTTTACATCCAATTCGTGTCAGTTCAAGAAATCCTGATCTTGAGGCTAATGAGGAGATGCATAACCAGGCTTTGCTCTTGATCGAAGATATGTGTTACCTCATATGTGCGGCAGTTTGTTAGTCAGGTTAGGAGTGCCAGCCCCAGATCGCAGAGTGAAAGACTCATTTAATAGAGAATTGGAACGTGAACGTGAATATGATCGATATGAATTAGACCAATCAGTTCAAACGAATGAACTGTTGAACCCAAAATAGAAGAAAGTTTATGATAAATTAATTAATACAATTGATGATGGAAATGGTGGCTTATTTTTAATGGATGCCCCTGGTGGAACAGGAAAGGCATTCCTCATGTCATTGATTTTGGTCACTATTCGTGCGAGATCCGAAATTGCGGTAGAAATTGCTCATTCAGCGTTGAAATTGCCATTAAATCTTCAAACTACTGAACAACCGACATGTAACATTGCAAAAAACTCTGCAATAGAAAAAGTTTTAGTAGCCTCACAAATCACATCTGGGATGAATGCACAATAACGCATTGGAAGCTCTTTATCGAACCTTAAAAGATCTGTCCAATTTCGGCGGCTAAGGATAGAGATCTGAATAAATTAAACTTTAAAATTGAGAATCAAATCGTTGGTATTCTGCATTCATTCAAATCTATTGACTGTGTAACAAACGGAGATGAAGCCACTGATTATCAAACTGAGTTTTTAAACTCCTTAGATGTACCTGACTTACCACAGCACAATTTACAACTGAAGGCGGGCTCGGTAGTCATCACCTTCGAAATCTAAAACATCCAAAACTATGTGATTGAACGCGCTTGGTCATAAGAAAACTGAAGAGTGATGTGATGCCCGCGACCATACTCAACGGAAAATTTAAAGATAAGTTTGTTCTCATTACGAGGATTCCAATTATCCCAACAGATATGCCCTTTGAGTTTAAACGAATTCAGTTAACAATTCCTCTTGCCTTCGCCATGACTATTAACAAATCTCAATTCCAATACTTGAATGTTTGTTTTCTCAACCGCTGAGCAGATTTCACAATCAAAAAAAGTCGTACAATTTTTCAATTCGTCAGGCTGGAGAAATGCTAATACTTAAGGAAGCAGAAAGAAAATATTTGAATAAAATGCGTTTTTAAAATTTCTAACATTTTATTCTAATGCTTTCTTATAAACAACATTTTTTGAATTACCATCTTTAACATAAAAAAAAAGTGCGAACGGTTTCCCTACTCTAGAACACCCAACATACAGTTGACCATGAGAAATCAATACCGCAAATTTTCAAAAACTGACCCCGGTTTTATTTATAGTGATGGCAAAAGCATTAGAGCATTAGACCCAGTCGTGCATTTTATTTGTTGATGCGCCCGGCGGAACTGGAAAAATGTTCTTGATTTAATTAATATTAGCAGCAATACGTGCTCAAAGTGGAATTGCGTTAGCTCTCGCATCTACAGGAATTGCTGCAACACTGTTGGAAGCTGGAAGAACAGCATACTGAGCACGGAAGCTTTCGTTAAACCTGCGAATCAAAGAAAATCCTGTTTGCAGCGGATTTCCGAAATCACTCCCGTGATTCTGAAACCAACAGCGGCGTATGAATAAATCTCATGTCTCAAGGCATCGTTTTTTTCGGTATGTGCAAACCATTCCATTGAGTGTGAATATGCAAGTGTTCTTTGGATTTGCCTGGCATGCCGCCTCATCATTTGAGTTTTAAAGTTGGATCTGTCATCTTAATGCTACGAAACCTTTATGCCCCGAAACTGTGCAATGGAACCCAACTGATTGTGAAGAAGCTGATGAACAATGTGATAGTGGCAAGGATTTTGAAAGGACCGTTCAAGGGAGAAGAATGCCAAATTCCGCGAATTTCCTTTTCTTCAACTGATTTGCCGTCAGCTATTATAATGTGGCGTGTTTCCTAGTTGGAAAACCATCCTCACTCTTCATTTACAAATTTTGTGTATCATGCAGCCTTAAACTCAATTCAATCATTTTGCTTATATAATTTATTAATTAATTTGACAATTTTTTAAATGAACCATTTGCATTACTCAAGAGCTTTTTGATAAACAATTTTTTTTATTTTCGCATTTAATGCATAAATAAACAATAAAGACGGTTTACCCACTCGCCAACGTCCAACATGAAGTTGTCCGTGATAAAAAATTGGAAAAATGTTTGCCTAAATTCCCCTGCTAACCATATCAATACACCACCAAATAAACGTTGGTTTCCTCGTTAATCTTTTAACGTTCGATTAAGGGCTTCCAATAATTTCTTGTGAACCATCGTGCACTCATCCCAAATGATTATTTCACATTGCTGTAAAACCTTTGCCATTCCAAATGTTTTTGAAATATTACATGTTTGAAATTCATTTACTTGCATGTTCAATGGCAATTTTAATGCAGAGTGAGCTGTTCGACCACCGTCTAACAAAGTTTGCGCAATCCCAGACGACGCAAGCCCTAATGCTATTTTATTTTCAAATCGAATCGTAGCTAAAATCCAAGTTCTGGTTTGAATACATATTTCCCATTCGATGTAATATTTCCTCAGTCATTTCATCCCGATGATTTGTCCAAAATCGCAGATTACAAACTTATTCCAATTTTATTAAAATTAAATTGACACATTGAAAATAAAAATAATTTTCTATAATTAGGGGAAATATACTTTATGTGTCGACAAAAATGCTAGATCAAAAAGAACCACGCTACCGCTGTACAGAATTTTAACCAAACTTCACAGAAACCTTTGCAGGCATCCTCAGAAGATGCTACCAAAAAATTTGTTAGTATTTTGACAGAATGCAATAAAACTGCAGTTGTGGCAACTTATTTTACCGAAGTTTGGCCGGAAACCTTTGTCGACATCCTCAGAAGACCCTACCAAAAGTTTTGTTAGTAATATGACAAAATTCACTAAAAATGCATTTTGCGGTTTACCGAAATTTGACCAATCTTCACAAAAAGACCTTCCTCAATAGGATAGCTAACTTTATAAAAAAGCATTAAAAAATTCTGCCCAGCCATTCTCGAGTTTATCGACCCCGAACATAAGGCAACTTATTTTTATATATTAGATATATAATATATAATAATAAAAAATTAATATAGCTAATATAAAATTAATCTTTAAAATGTCACTTGTGGTGGCCAAATATGGAAGACAAAGTAGTAATAGCAGCAGTAAACAGTGCAAGTGAAAAAAAAGAAAAGAAAAATTATCATTAATTTATTCTGACTTATTTGTTTTAATCATTGCTACAGGAACCACATAATAAAACCAATGCGTGTTGATTGTTTAATTCTGAAAAAAAAATTCAAAAACAAAGCTGTCCTTTTCCCTTAAATTTTAATTCCACTAACCACAGAAAATTACACTTTAACAGACATTCAAAGCCAATTTGGAGACAAAAACGTCGAGTCACAAATTTCAGCAATGTCCTATTTGAATTCAATCCTCCGGTCCGTTCCCGAGCCAGGGCTATTGAGAGACTTTGTTAAATTTGTGTTAGATGAAGAAAAATTCGATGGACAACGTATTATAGACACACTAATCGATCGACTAATTGCCAGTGATCCCAATGTAAGTGATGATTCCTTTTGCAACTAAACATTCATTCGTATTTATTTGAACAACATTATATAGCTAGGCATGGTGGCCATGTCATTGTTTGATACTTTGCTCAGTTTACACTGCAAGGACATCATCCTAGAAATGTTGCTAATGTTGCGACCAATATACTCAAACTATCACGAGTATTTGTTTGACGCACACCATAAAATACCTCAATCTCGGACTGCCTGTAACAAATGGGCATGTCCGTTTGCCGTTTGACAAAATAAATGAGCTGGTGAAGCATTCTTCACTGAGTTCAGTTGTAGTCCGCTACACTTTGATGGAGATGCAACATCACATGCATTGCTTGGTAGCGATAAAAGCAAATGCGACAGTTTGCAATCTATTGGAGAGTCAAGTGGATATGAATCTTTTAAGTGGCGTCCCGATGACGAACACGAAAACAGTGAAGGAATTGCAAATGTCTTAGAAGTGGATGTTGATAGTGGGACAAAAGTGAAAGCTAGTTGGAGGTTAACAAGCAGAAAAGATCAAACAATAACAGACTTGGATTTTTCTGAGGATCTGTTTGCTCAAGGGACAGTCACATTGGGTATACTTTTTTTTTAAATTGAGTTAATGACATTATTTATAAAATTTTTCTCAGTATTTTTAGGTCCTTTTTTGAATGCTGTGTGGGGGAAACTATTTACAAACATTCACCAGTAACACGCTGCACGCTAACCTTCATATGACAGGTCCTATTACACGTTTAGCTTTGTATTTATTGCCTCTAACACAATCTGTCCCACTACGTCCGGATATCGTGATAACTTCTGATCCACCTTCTTTTCATCAAGCTCTGCGAATTCTGAAGCAACAAATCGATGCTGAATTATCTGTAACGGAAGATTCCCTAGAGACTATCGATTTTACTCGTTCTTATCTGATTGATCGAGAGTTTAGGTTGATAAACGCTCGAAAAATAATCAGCGATACAGGTATAAAAACGAAATAGATTACAACCGACATCAACTTTTGCCAAAATATAGTGCCATCATCACCTGTACAAGTTACAACCTTTTCATCATACGACTTGGATGCTCACACTGTCGACAGTCCTTCCGACATGGAGACTGAAGACTACATTAATGAAGATTTTCTTTTACGGTCATCCTCGGAGTCAGACTCAGAGGAGGACCTCAATAGCACTGTAAGAGGTGGTCTGGAAAACTGAGACCACCAACCAACCGAGATGGTTCAGCTACTACAGATTAACCTCCAACATTCCAAACTGGCTTCGGCCTCCCTTCTTCTCCGACTGCAAACAAAAGGGGAAGATATTGTCCTGATCCAGGAACCATGGATTGTCAATTCTATTGTTCATGGACTCAGGACTCCTGGGTACTACTTGCTGTATGCATTGGACAAAGGTGATCCACGATCCTGCATATTAGTAAGAAGTAATATTAATGTATTTATACTCCCTGATTACAGCGATCGAGACGTTACTACGGTCAGATTGCAGACCAAAAAAGGCATATACTGGCTTGCCTCAGCTTACCTTGGCCACGACCATCTCGGCCCCCTCCCCAGCGACATGCTGAGGAAAATTATAGAGGAATCAAAGCGGCTAAATACGTGCCTCCTAATTGGATGTGACGCCAACGCACACCATACAGTCTGGGGGAGTACAAATATAAATGATAGAGGTAAGTCTCTTTTTGATTATATTCTCAGTACTAACCTAATTGTAACTAATACTGGGAATGAACCCACATTCATAACCAGAAACAGACAAGAAGTCTTAGACATAACACTTGTCTCCGATTCGATTCATCATAGGATCACGAATTGGAAGGTGTCTGCAGAGCACTCATTCTCTGATCACAGATACATCCAATTCGAACTTATTGATGACACTAATAAACAACCAGCCTTCCGTAATTATCGAAAGACTGATTGGCAAAAATACAGGGATACTCTAAAAAGTTTAATTAAACCTGATCTTTTGAAAATCCCTTCTAATATAAACGAACTTGACAAAAAAGTCAACGATCTAACAGCAGCCCTTAACAAATCATTGTCAGCCTCCTGCCCTCTTACTCGTATAAGAGGAAAACGGAAGCCACCTTGGTGGAACTCGGGGCTTCAACCGCTCAGGAAAACTTGTAGAAAGTCCTTCAACCGAGCTAAATACTCCAAAGAAATCTCAGACTGGGATTCCTACAAAGAATCCCTGAAATTATATAAAAAAGAGCTGAGGAAAAGTAAAAGAGCCTCCTGGAGGAACTTCTGTGGTAAAATAGAAGACACTTCAGAGGCTTCTAGATTAAGGAAAATCCTCTCTACCAATCCTACAATGCCTAGCTTCTTTAAAAAAGCAGACGGCTCATGGACCAATACCTGCGAAGAATCGCTTAACTTGCTACTTGACACCCATTTCCCAGGTAGCTCCCTTAACATAGTAAACCTTGATTGTAGTCCAATTGGATCAATCAATAATAATACTAGTAAACTTGGTCTAGTCACTAGGGAAAAACTAAAATGGGCCATCAACAGCTTCAATCCATATAAATCTGCTGGACCGGACGGTATAATACCAGCAGAGCTTCAACAGTCTATGGATATTATTATCCCTATCCTGGAAGTAGTACTAAACGGATGTTTAGAGTTGAAATACATTCCATCATTATGGAGGGAAGTAAAAGTTGTGTTCATTCCCAAAGCGGGAAAATGTTCCCAAGTGTATCCAAAAGACCTCAGACCTATAAGTCTATCATCATTCCTTCTTAAAACTTTAGAACGTCTGATTGATATCCATTTGCGAAATGCCATAGACACAACTCTAGTGTCTACAGCACAACACGCTTACTGCAAAGGAAAATCGGTAGACACTGCCTTGCATACCTTAGTAAGCGCTATCGAATATTCCCTACATCACAAAGAGTATACTCTGGTAGCATTCCTTGATATCGAGGGTGCGTTTAACAACGTCAGCAACCAAGCAATCACAACGGCACTAGACAATCTTAAAGTAGACAGATCCCTGAGTGAGCTTATAAATCTTATGCTAAAAAGTAGGCTAATCAACTCAACCCTAGGAGACGTCTCCCTAAGAAGATCAGTCAGCAGAGGTACTACACAAGGTGGAGTCCTATCCCCTCTTCTATGGAACTTAGTTGTCAATGAACTTCTAGTTGACCTGGAAGCAGAGGGATTCAAAGTGATTGCATACGCTGATGACGTCGCCATTGCGATATCAGGAAAACATGCTCAAATTCTTCTTGAGCTAATGCAAACAGCTCTTAACAAGCTTCTTAAATGGACTGGTAAATGTGGGCTAGGAGTAAACCCCCACAAAACTGAACTGGTCCTCTTCACAAGGAAATATAAAATTCCACACCTAAATGCTCCGTCCATTAATGGAACTCCACTAACTTTCTCAAATGAAGCTAAATATCTTCGCCTCGTTCTAGATAAGAAGCTCACATGGAAACCAAACATTCAGGAAAGAGTAAAAAAGGCCACGGTGGCTCTCTTTTCTTGCAAAAAAGCAATAGGGAATAAGTGGGGTTTATCCCCACAAATTACCCACTGGCTATATACAGCGGTCATAAGACCGATACTAACTTATGGGATAACAGTATGGTGGACTGCTTTGGATAAAGTGTCCTACCGGGACCACCTAAGCAAAGTCCAAAGATCAGCATGTCTATGTATCACTGGAGCACTGCGTACGACACCTTCAGCTGTCCTAGACATTCTTCTTAATCTTACACCCCTCGACATTTTTAGTAAACAAATGGCCGCGAGTACAGCAATCCGTCTCAGAGCCACGTCTCAATGGACCAATAACTCAATTGGCCACACTATTATTCTGAATTCATTCAGAACGATTCCAAGTCACTCTGACTACACCATACCCCAACTGGTTTTTGAAAACAACTTTCGAGTCTCCATTCCATCACGGTCTGACTGGGACGAAGGACATTTCTCGAGAGATGATTCGATTCATTTCTACACTGATGGTTCAAAAACCGAAGATGGGGTTGGGGGCGGAGTGTACTCAGAAGGACTAAATCTTAGTCTATCTTTCCGACTCCCTAACTATTGTAGCGTGTTCCAAGCGGAACTTCTGGCGATAAAAGAGGTTCTATCCTGGCTCAAGGAAAACGTGATATCCACGTCGAATATCCGTATCTTTTCAGACAGCCAAGCAGCCCTTAAATCATTCGAGGCGGTTTCCACGAACTCAGCAACAGCCCGCAACTGTCGCACATCTCTCGCGGAGATGGCAGAACAGTTTAACATTCACCTTTTTTGGGTGCCGGGACATAGAGATATCCCAGGAAACTGCAAGGCCGATGAACTCGCTAGAAATGGAACTACTGAACCACTTTCACCCGACAGGAGGAATATTGGTATACCTATCGCTACATGTAAACTCATGCTAAAACACGATGCCATGAACGAAACAAATCTAAGGTGGTCAAATTTGACTACCTGTCAGGCGACAAAACAGATCTGGCCAAAACTAGATCCAAAACGCTCCATACGTTTGTTATCTCTTGGTAGATCACACCTTAGCTCCTTAATCGGTGTCATAACTGGACACTGTCTTATAGGCAGACATGCTACTAGACTCGGTGTCTTCTCGAACGACTTCTGCAGAAGTTGCATGGACGAGGAAGAAGAAGAAACTATAACACATCTTCTTTGTTCATGCCCTGCTCTCTCACAAAGACGAAAATTACATTTGGGAGATTTCTTCCTCAACGATATCAATGACCTAACTCAGACAGACATACACTGTCTCCATCGCTTTGTTAAAAGTTCCAATTGGTTTTAAAATTAGTGAGGTAGTGCCTTACTTTCATATGTGGTATCACAATGGACCTAGTATCTGGTCTAAGTGTGTCAGTCGTTGACTGACAGCCACCTTAACCTAACCTAACCTAACCTTCACCATACGACCCTTTCCGACGGAGTGACAATAAACGAAAAACAGTCACATCATCTATCTCCAATATGTTTGGTAAACCAAATGGTAAGTCGAAGCAGACTATATTTTTTCATTCGTTTTTGTTTTTGTTGCTATTGTTTTCACTTCCATTTTTGTCTGGTGATGGGACAACAATATTATAATCACTCATATAAAATGATTTATATATTATACTAGCAGATCCGGCCACGCGTTGCTGTGGCTAAGATACCTACCGTATATGTCAAATGGTAAATTATTATTTTCGAATAATCAAGAAATCGTTATAACGGGTATAAAAATGATTGAAATTTGAATTTTCGTACAGTTGATAAAGCGAAAATCAACTTTATTAATCAAACCTATGAAGTTTGTAACTAATGAGTTAATTACAGAGTTGATACTTAAACATGTAACATTTAATTTTAGAAATGAAGTAGGTAGGGTAAATAATTCTTTATTCTTTACAGTAATATTTATTATTTTGAATTATAAATATTTTTAATTCAATACTCAACGTGCAGACATGTAATGGAAAGGACGTCAAAGATTCTCTTTACGATCTAATCGCTAAAACCGATGAGAAATACAGGCTCGAATGTATCTTTCAGGCGTCTTCTTCGGTGCACAGAGCCACTTATAGCGTGCTTCAACATAATCTTTGTGAAAGAAACTATTTTAGGATCGATTTTAATCAAAAATTAATCTCTGCTGTTTTCAAGATGAGGGGCGAGTTGGTAAGACTGAATTTCATGCCACACCGAGAGGATCTGCCAATAATATGTGCGCTTTGCAACATGTCTGTTAGAGAAGACATTAAGCAATTCATCGGCTTATGTCCGATCTTGAAAGAAATTAGAAGAAGCTTTCTGGGCAGCGACGAAATAGATGATGAAGGCGTTTTAGCGCTCCTCAACTGCAATGGCTTACAGGAGCCAAATACTGAATGAAGCTTTTTAAAAAAGGATTAGTAAATTAACTGCAAACAGTCCCACACATAAACTTGTAATTAATTTTGTTTGTATACCACTTATATTATTTCTCTTCTTTTCATATCCGAATAAAATGTATGAATTTAAAATTAAAAATTACTATTAAATTGTTAAAAAATGTCAATCGGGCAGACGGCAATGCCATGCTTTAAAGATTTTTGTATCTAAATACGTTAAAAATGTAATTTTGAAAATTGAAATAAATCTATTCTAATCTAAAAAAAAATCTAATTCAATATTAGTTCAACACTAATCGGTGCACAATATTCTTTGTTAATCTGTCTATACCTAAAACAAATAGATTCGTGAGCATGCAACATAAAGTTGCCCATTGGAAACACATTAAAAAAACCGTCTTCCATCATTTATCATCTGCAACCTTCTACCATCTAGAATCTTCAACCATCTACCATCTTGTTCTATCTACCATCTGCTACTATCAAAAATCTTCTATATCATCTACCATCTCCTGCCATCTTCCATCTTCAAACATCTACCATCTTCTACCATTTACCACTATCTACCACTAAAGATCTTCTACCCAACTACCATCTTCTACTATCAACTATCTTCTACCATCTACCTTCTTATATAATCTTACATCTCCTGCTATCTACCAACTTCCATCTCTTTTACTATCAACTATCTTCTACCATCTCATACCATCTTCTAACAATTACCATCTTTTAACATCAACCATCTTCTACCATCTAGCATCTTTTACCTTCTTTCATCTGGAATCTTCTCCCATCTTCCATCTTGTTCTATCTACCATCCTCTTTCATTTACCATCTTCTAGCATCTACCATCTCCTGCCATCTGCTATATACTGTCTTCTAACGTCTACCATCTTTTACCATTTACCACCTTCTACCATTTACCATCTCATACCATCTACCATCTTCTATCGTCTACCATCTCCAGCCATCTGCCATATACCATCTTCTTCCATCTACCATCTACCAACTACCACCTTCTACTATCAACTTTCTTCTACCATCTGCTACCATCTACCATCTTCCATTTTCTCCCATCTACCATTTTCTCCCTTCTACCATCTTCTTTCATCTACCATCTCTTACCACCAACCATCTTCTTCAATATAGGTTAGGTTAGGTTAAGGTGGCTGTCAGTCAACGACTGACACACTTAGACCAGATACTAGGTCCATTGTGATACCACATATGAAAGTAAGGCACTACGAGTACCTCACTATTGTCATGTACTGCGATAGGCAACGAAAAATGTGCCTTAAAGTATGCACTTAATTATGCATCGAAGAATGCATTAAGCCACAACCCAAAGGTGGGCAGTGCATTGTGGTAAACCCAAACATACACCACAGAACATACACAATAACAGAAATAAAGGCGCGGCATAACATGACGAATACAGTATCAGGGCATACCGACTAAAAATACTGCTGCCCTGATACTGGATAAAAAACCGAAGACCCCAAAAAGAACGAATGAGGAAAAAAAAAATCACATACTGCCAAAAACTGATGACAACGGAAAAAGATGACTGTTGGACCTGGCATGGTAGCAGACAAAAAGATGACCGTTGGACCCGTAATAAAAAAACAAAAGACTAAAAGTGCGTGTGCTGCAGTTTTATTATTAAATATTATTGAGTAGGTCACTATTATCAAACATTGCAACAGAATAGTAGAATAAGCAGATTTGTAGGCATTACTAAATATTGTAAGTAGGTTATTATTATTGAAAAATGAAAAATGTTAATGTTAAGGAGTGGGGTTTGTAGTATAAATACAGCCCCAAAATATTGAATAAACGACCGTTTTACTTAACCAAGCAAGGGAGTTACAAGTTGTTTTTTATTCCAAGTTAATTCAAAGGAAATCTCCTCTCCAGAACACCCTTTCAGAGAAGGTATAACTCAAAGGAAATCTTCAGACCATAACCAAAAACAAGGTAACATAAACATAAAATATATACTATTCTTTTCAGCCTTTAAGTCAGCCGTTAGGCTAAAGAGTACCAGCTGCCAGGGCTTTAACAATCTGGAACTCCCCGCGTAGGTAGGCAACCAAGTCAAACAAAAGATCCACTCTTGCTCATACGTAGTCATCAGGTCGACTACCATCAACTATACTACGTAACATTGGCGCAGCCGGTAGGAAAGTGTTAGATTCAGAAGAAAAATAAATCTATAAATCTGAAGTTCCTCTTCTGGCTTCAGAAACACTATCTTACGAACAAGAGAGTTGATGGTGTTCAACCTGATACGTTTGTCCAAGTGGAATTGGGAATTTTCTTTCATTTTCTTTTGTTAATGAAAATCACCCTCATTAAACTAACCCTAGACCTTTTCTTTATGGGCAAGCCATAGAAAATTAGTTTCCTATATTCTTGGTGAACACTTTATGGCGACATTTGAGCTTGAAGAATTGACCGAACAAATACGTCAATTATCTAAGGAAGTGCAAGAACAAGGGCAAGAAATAAAACATTTCAACAATACCCTACTAGCAGAGCTAAAAGTTCTTGTAGGTAACGAAGTCTTTGGATTGAAGTACAATCAAATAAGTTCTCATTGGGGACAATTCACTAGGTTGGAAACGACTGATGCTATACTCTACGAGTATATAGAAGCAGTGAAATCCCGACAAGAGAAACTCGAAAAAGATATTCAAGACCTAGAGTGTGAACTAGAAAATCACCAAAAAACTCGAGTCAAACTTGACACACGCCAAAAGGCAGCGGAAAAAACTAACAGTCAAGCTGAAGCAAAAATTTCAGAACTAACTGAACGTATCGCTACCCTCGAGGCTAGAGAAGAAGAAGTTAAGCGTAAGCAAAGCTTCTACAACAGCAAGGAGAAAGAGTTTTTAAGTGGACTGGAAAATTTAAAAAGTCGCGAGCAAGGTTTCGCGGCCCAGATTAAACGTCTTAACGAAGAAATTGATAGTTTACGAAAAAAGACAACTTTTCGTAAATCAATAAACACGCAAACCTCTGTTCAATCCTACTCACCTCCAGACGAATCTCAAGCAGTTCACACTTGTAAACAAGAAGCTAAAATGGCTTTAGGATTCGAGAAATTGTTACAACTGTCACTAAATGTCCCCGAATTTTCAGGGGGGAACGATCCTAAAATGGCACAAAAGCTCCAAGCTTTCCTTTCTTGTATACGTCCAATCATAGATCATATTAAGGGAGATAAAACTGATGAAGCCATGTTCATCAAAATTCTCAATGCAAGATTGAGAGACGATGCTCTAGATTTGATGGACGCATCAAAACCAGCGACTTTCAAGGAATTCGAAGAGCTGTTGAGTCGCACATATTTGCCTCTTGAAGATTACAACGATCTGGTAAACTGTCTGATCACAAGTCGTCAAAGTACTTTCGAGACTTTGAATGCATTTGCGAGTTGGTTACGACATAGTTTAGCACTTTGTCGAGAGGCCGCGGACATCAAATATGGGGACAAATCTGAAGTTGTTAAAACTCAATTAGAGGACTTTGCTAAATCAGCCCTCGCCTCTGGAATTACCAACAAACAACTTGGGCAATATCTGTTCACCCTCCAGACATCTAGTCTCGAAGATTTAATCAGAACAGCCTCAAATATGGAAAAACCTTCACAAAGAGGGGAAACCTTCTCACCCCCTCAAGCCTATTTAAACATAGCCCATACAACGAATCCTGGTTTTTATGTCATCCCGCAAATAGCTCAAACAACCAATAACCCAGTGGTCGAAACCCGCAAAAAGCAAGATAATTTGTAGTTTTTGCAAGATTAAAGGGCATACATACAGTGTATGCTTAAAGCGACAAAACACTCTCGTCTGCCAAATGTGTAAGAAATACGGTCATGAAGCGTCAACATGTAACCAACGTTACAACGGTCAGAACAATACATACGGAAATCAAAGGGGAAATCATCAGATCTTTAACAAGGATCCCCCAACAACTTCGTATAGAGGCAACTCGTCCTATGAAAGGAGGAATTCTCAAAACGAATTTAACCTCCCAAGAAATAGTCAACCCTTTGGTAGAGTTAACCACCAAAACAACTTTGGTGACAGGCCTCCCACATTCCAAAGGGGTAACCCGCAAAATACGTTCCAATCTCAAAATTCCCGGGAACAAAACAGATCCAATCCGTTTAGGGATAATAACCATAATCTCTCAAACAGAACCGGACCTGATCTTAACCCTGGAGCCAGAGTTTTTCAGATGGGATCAGAATGTGACTTCTGCGGAAAGAACTCCCACACATTAGATCAATGTAGTCTGAAACAACGATGGGAGAGCAGGAACTCGGGAAACGCCTCATAGTCGACCGCAAAAACCCCGAATCGACTATAAAGTATAACGAACATATGCAAGGGTACACAGCTCAACAGCAAACGGAGGAAAAATATTCCTTACCGGCTGTTGAAATTCGAAATAACATAACTAAAAAGGAAACGGTTCGTCTATTGGTGGACACAGGTTCTGAAGTCAGTCTTATCAAAAGTAAAGTGTTAAAACCAAACACTAAAATCGACAAACAGAAAATCGTGTCCATTAATACTCCATTTGGTTCAGGTACCACACGTGGACAGTGTATTGGAAAATTCGATATTCCATCGGAGCCTACTTGTGAATTCCAGGTTATAGAAGATAATTTAAACATTCCAGACGATGAAATATTGGGATATAATTTTATTGGACCACACTGTAATGTGGAAGGTCCAAATAAAGTCCTTAAATTTATCTGTGACACCGCACAAGAATATACGACTCCACTATTAAAAATAGGGGAATATCAATTGCCAAATACATTTAATGGAAGTTACTCTTTCGGATCACATTGCAATATGGACCATCCAAACAAAGAGACAATAGATATGTACCGAAATCCGAATGTTTGTTTAAAGAGGGAGTCAAAACCTGAAGCAAATTGTGATAAACTCCGAAGTGATTCTCACACATCTTCAGAAATGGTTAACTCACCCTCAACTTCAGGACAAGCTATAGAAAGTATTAACAATAAAATTACAATTGAATCAATATATGCCCGGAGCGGTCACAATAACAAAATTAAAAATCAAGAAATATCATCCCACAGCAGACTTGAAAAAACAAATAAGCAAATACAAACCCGTAGCGGTCTCAAAAACAAATTTAAGAATCAAGAAATATCATCCCACAGCGGCTCTGATACAGCAAAAAATAAAAATATTGTTAAGAGCACAGCCCTCTCAACGAAAAAATCAAGAAAATACAAAAATAAAAGTAAATTAACAACCCACAGTGGTTCAATGGATCAAACAAATACTGTGAATAACTCGAATATCATGGAAAAAACGACCCGTAGTGGCGAAATTAAAATCGATAATTTTTCACAGAATAATTTGAAACTAAAAAATGATAAACGTTTAAGATAAAACTTCCCGAAACAATACACGTACCACCAAGGTCCAAAATGGTAATGAAAATACCAATCAAATATGAAGAAGAAATGTTAAACAAAGCCAAGGAAATACAAAAAGGAGTAGGTATTCCTTGGAAACTGCCTTCTAGCAGTAGGGCAAGATATCCAAGTACCTATCATAAATACTCGCCAACATACTATTACAATCAAAAACATAAGTAGCTATAGACGTCGTACCGTTGAACCAGTATACAACACATAGCATAGAACCAGAAAATCACCTAACTCCGCAAACATGTTGTCACACAAGAACTGTCAATAATAATTACAGAAACGACAGAATTAGAATCTTAGAAGAACAACTTAACAAAGATGACACCCTCAACGACGAAGAACATAATGCTATCACGAACCTTTGTACACAATACAATGATATATTCTTCCTGCCCGGGGACCAACTGACTCATACAATGACCATGCAACATGAAATACCGATTAAACAAGACCAGGCGCCCATTAACATTAAGATGTACAGACTTTCCGAAAAACAAAGGGACATCATTAACGAACAGCTCGCCGAAATGTTGGAAAACGATATTGTACAGCCTAGTAAAAGCCCCTGGAATTCGCCACTTTTGGTGGTGCCCAAAAAGGCAGGCCCCGACGGCGAAATACGATGGAGGGTTGTAGTAGATTTCCGAAAGGTTAATGAATGTATAGTGGGCGACGCTTTCCCTTTACCCCGAATCGAAGATATTCTAGATCAACTATGTCATGCAAGGTATTTCACCACATTAGATTTAGCTAGCGGATACCACCAAGTTCGAGTAGATCCAAAAGATAGAGAAAAAACAGCCTTCAGCACAGCTTACGGACATTACGAATTTAAACGTATGCCATTTGTACTCAAAGGAGCCCCGGCAACCTTCCAACGTCTAATGAATTATATCCTGACTGGCCTACAAGGTTTGGAATGTTTTGTATATCTAGACGATATTGTAGTATATGGCAAAAATATAGAAGACCATAATAGAAAGTTGCAACAAATCTTTGACAGATTGCGTGAACATAACCTTAAACTGAACGTTGAAAACTGTCAATTCCTCCATCGAGAAGTCGTATATTTGGGACATATGTGTTCCGCTGAAGGAGCACACCCCGACCTAGGAAAAACTAAATGTGTGCAAGACTTCCCTATTCCTCGAACAGTAAAACAAACGCAATTTTTTTTGGGATTAGCCAATTACTATAGAAAATTCATTCCAGGTTTTTCAAAAATTGTTAAACCATTAACCAATCTAACCCGAAAAGATGTCAGATTCAAATGGACAGACAAATGTCAAGAAGCTTTTCAAACAATAAAAAATCTTTTAGTATCACCACCATTATTAATTTATCCCGATTTTTACGAACCTTTTATTCTAACGACTGACGCCAGTGACGAAGCAATAGGAGCTATACTTTCACAGGGTGAAGTGGGAAAAGACAAACCAATTGCGTACGCAAGTCGCACACTTAATAAAGCTGAACGCAACTGCTCTACAATCGAAAAAGAAATGTTAGCTATTGTTTGGGCTGTTAAAAATTATAGGTGTTATCTACTAGGACGGAAATT
The DNA here is from genome assembly GCA_916050605.2 of Platycheirus albimanus. Lineage (NCBI taxonomy): Eukaryota > Metazoa > Arthropoda > Insecta > Diptera > Syrphidae > Platycheirus > Platycheirus albimanus. The sequence continues at coordinate 101,947,225 of OU696696.1, read as the reverse complement.
CACCGTTTATACGGACCACGAACCGTTAACCGGCAATTTTAGAACAAGAGACCCGACATCTAGACTTATCAGGTTCCACCATAAACTATCCGAATACGATTGTATCCTTAAGTATAAACCCGGGAGAAAAAATAATAATGCGGACGCCTTGAGTAGAATTCCTATAGACGTAACAGAAAACTTAGATCAAACACAAAATAAGATATCAACCAAAGCTCAGTTAAAAAATACAACTTGCTTAGCAGTCACAAGAGCACAGAGGGCACAAGAAACAATTAACAAATGTTTAGAAAAAGATGTCACCAGTACTAATATATCCAAAGAACCACATACTAACAAAGATGTAGAGCAATGCGCACTAACTAAAGTAACTAACAGTCCAGAAAACATTACTAACGTAGACGATATACAGACTATACTTAAAGACTACCATGATTCACCACTCGGTGGTCACCATGGGGTCATAAATACATACAAACGAATAAAAAAGAAATGTATATGGCCTAATATGTTTAAAGACATATCTAAATATATTAAACGATGTTCCAAATGCCAAAAAATGAAATCAAGCCCAGAAACAAAAATGCCAATGGTGTTAACAGATACTTGCCAAACTCCATTTGACAAGGTATATCTAGACATAGTAGGACCTCTACAAGACTCATATATGGGGAATAAATATATACTAACATTCCAAGACAACTTGACAAAATTCGTAGACTTCTACGCACTACCGAACCAAGAGGCAGAAACAGTCGCCCACGTATTTTACGAGCAGATAATAACTAGATATAGAATACCAAAGCAATTAGTAACTGACCAAGGAACAAACTTCCTCAGTAAATTATTCAAACAAATTTGCAAATTATTGAAAATAGAAAAATGACAGACTACAGCATATCATCCTCAATCAAACGGTGCTTTAGAAAGAACACACCGACCCTCAGTAGAGTACCTTATAACCATTTGTGATGATAATCCGCAGTCTTGGACCAATATTTAAGGACAGCAGCATTCGTGTACAACAATAGTGTTCACGAAGGAACGAAATTCACCCCCATGGACTGTCTCTTTGGGTTTTCTGCTGGTTTACCCTCAAACCTAAAAAGAGAACCAGAACCGGTTTACGATCACGAAAACTACTATTTTATTCTACGACACAAGCTCTAAAAAACATTTGCTATTGCTAGGAGAAATTTGATTAACAGTAAAAAGAATTCTAAGAGTTATTATGATCAAGGAGTAAAAACGAGGACATTTCACGTTGGAGATAAAATACTGGTTAAAAATGAACACCGCCAACATAAATTATCCGAAATATTGACAGGACCATATATTATCGTTGAGATCCCCAACGAAACAAACAGCGTTATTTTAAAAGAAAAAACATGTAACTATACACAATAACCGTTTAAAACATAATTACGACTCATAAATCTATTTTTTTTTTTTTGAACATGTAAAACATATAAGATCGAATTATCTTCATTCTTTTTAATAGCCATCAAAATTTCAATTGTTAAACATGCAGTAATCTGTTGTGAGTCAGGATTGGCCACAGAGGCATCTTCGGTGCTAGAAAAGGGGTAGCGGCATGCTGGTCGTTGCTCGGCTCAGCTCGATGGTGGGGGTGGTTCTTACCCCCAATTCCAGCACCTCCCACTCTACAAAAAAAAAATCATGCCTGTATTAGAGGTTGGGAAAGGAAAATGGATTAAGGATGGGACTTAACCAGGATCAGGAACACAAAAAAAAGGATACACACAAAATAAGGGCCTATGCCACTGCATGAGAGAATAAAATGCACGACTGGGTCGCACGAACTTGCTCTTATGATAAGCAATTGCTTAGTGGCTGCATATATGGATTTAAAAAAAAATTTAAATAATTTCGAAAATTCTTTTATTTTTTAAATTAGTTTAAGAGTTTTCTCGGAAAAACAAAGTATACAATAAAATTTCAAAGCTATACGTGAATCTAGGAAAAAAAATATTGAAAATCGTTCGACCAGTTTTTTTTTAAAAAGGTTATTTTTGAAAAACTTTTCCAAAAAATATTTTGAAATTTATTTGGGTATGCAAATATATGGCAACCTGTAGTTTACATTTGAAAAAATAATTTTAAAAAAAATCAATATACCCGTTTCCAACATATTTCGAAAACCAAAAAATTTTTTGAAAAAATTATAAAAAATCAAAATAAAAAGTTTTTGAAAAATTTGAAATGCCATATTATAAAAATTATAAATGGTCTTTCAAAACTTTCGATGCTTGTACATTACCTTCAGCTCGTAATCTCATGGAAGTAGCATAAACAAGTTCTAGAGTCGATGTTGAATCCCGCAACTGCTTGGTCTTGCAACGCTTGCTATTCTCAGAGGAATTTTCAAAAGGAGTAACCGGTCGGCCACGTTTTATTTTCGATACAGTCCCTGGGAAAGAGAGTGATGTCTCAAGCCACTCTTTATTATATTTTTTAAACTTTTCTTCTATTCTACTCGCTTTTGCCCATCTTGACTTGTATTGAAATTTAAAGCTACTCAATTTTTTTTTTAAATCCTCCATGTGGCAACTTGTTTGCTTATCCAGTTCTTTTATCAAATACATATATTGTTGCTCGAAACTATTAACCCCAAAACTACGCATTATATTTAAAAGTTCCTGTCTTGTGAAATACAATGTATTAAAGGATGCTCCTAAAATGACATAAATACATAATTTTGAATAATATTGACAATATAGGATTAAATTATCTTATGTTAGCCAATAAATAAAAATAATTATTGATCTATATTTGCAATTAGTTAAAAGTAGCAAATATAGACAAGAAAATAAAACAAGTAACAAAAAGTAGAAAAAAGGTAACAAAAAGTACAAGAAAAGTAGAAAAAGAAGCGAAAAGGGGCAACAAGTAGCAAAAAGTAGCAGAAACAAGAAATTGTTTCTGAGAGCCTATATAACAAAGATTATTTTTAAATGATAACGGTAGTTTAATACCGCTTAGAACATAAACAAAATATCGATTGTTTATTAATTTTCCTTATATTTGACTACAATCCTAAATTTGTCTTGGCTACATAAAACTATTTATATAATAATAAAAAAAAAGGAATTTAAACATAGTTACATACCTGAAGATGAAGGTTCCATAGCTAAATAACACCAAAAAAAATTTGCTTTTGCAAAAAACTACTCTGAAATTGCACGTAAATCACTAACACTGAATTGCTCAGCCTGCAAGATGAAACTATACTCAGCTGGTAAAACGAACTTGGTTTGTTGTGGGGCATTTACATACGGTAAAATAGTACCTTAGATAGTACTCTAATTAAGCAATATATAAGGAAAACCTAAAATCACAATTTATTTTTTGAATTTTCGGCAGTTTTTGAGGTTATCTGCCCCAGTGTGCGTCCTTCAAACAATCCACACTGAACCGATCACCGACACTTTTTATGTGACCTTGGCACCTTTGAATTTATTATTCCCCGAAATTCAATAAATTTTGGAAAAAGGGGTTAGAGGCTTATAGGCCACTCTTTGTATGGCCAACAGCTATCTTCCTTTGCAAATGGCGGTATACCAAATGGAGGATTCCTTTTCTGGCCCAAAACCTCTATTTGTCCTTGGTAAAGAGAAAAACAAATCGACTCCCAGCCCTGTTCAAATTCGCCTAGGAATTTTTTTTTTTCAAAGAAATACTCCAATTTTTAATATTCGCAAAAAATGCAAAAAAAATCCAACAAAAAAATATGTATTTCGAAGAAAAAAAATTTTTTTTTTTTTTGTCAAAGAAAAAATTTGCTAATTTACTCTTCTAGCCGATGTTGGCACTTTCACTTTGAATATTCGAATCATTATGTAATCGTCATTACATTTCCCCACCGAAGAAGTTCATTGCACTTTGGCCTATATTTAATTTTCATCTTTCGAAATATATAATTTCCGACCTTACTTCGAAATACACTTAAAGCTTTTTTTCCCCAGCTAAAACACCTACATACACTTATTCAATTTGTAGACTCTCTCTAAACCGAAAAATCGACGTACATATGTATAAATGTGAGTGGATACTTGTATACCTGCACTACCATACCTACTCCATAACCACAATCAATTTCGCCGTACAGATATAATTTAAACATAAAGACTTAATAAATACAAAAATAAACATAAATATAATCCTAATCAGTCTTAACTTCTCATAATAATTTCTAAAACTAAAATATTGCACTTGATATCGCGTTTTTCGGACAGTCTTTACTCTCTTTTTGAAATTTAAACGATTTGTTTAAAAAGAGCTTTCCAATCATGGCATCGAGATCATTTCCGTGGTGAAAACAAACAGTGCTATGTTGGAAAGCTTTTGCTGTCAAAAATTTTGACGTCTGTCTGACATTTCTTCATCATATTTTAATAGAATTTGTTTGAAGTAATTAAATTTTCATGGTATTTTGTTTTACGAAACAAAATGCCTAATTATAGAAAAAAAAATAACAAAAAAAAATATAGAAACATGGAATTAAATACCTGTGTTAAAAAAAAGGAAAAAAAAAAACAAATAGAAACATCATTCTGCCGAATCGGAAGCCACTCAAGGATGCCTGTGAGTTTGTTTACATCCTATCATTGTGTGTATTGTTTCTTAGATTTTTATAACTATTTTGCTTCCTTTTTCTCTATTTCCGGTAATTCATAGTATCTCAAAGATCCTACTAGGGAAATGTGCCGACCAACTAAACACCTAAAAAAATGGATAAGTGACATTTTTATCACAGGAGTATGTATTCTGGGCGAACCTGTGGAGTTCGTCCAGACAATCGTCTCCAGTGTTACTTATCACTCCTGTTCATTCATTTACCCCGACCTTTTTTCTTTCAGGAATCTGTAACTCTCACCCAAATGAACTGAATCGGATCAATGTTCCAGTTCATCTCACACGGCAGGTCATCAATATGTACCTAACCATGGATGAACATGATATAGGGTGTGACCCTGATCGGATAGCTACTTCAGTAGCCGATGTAACTTTTCATCGTGACTCGTGAGTCTTAGATTTAGCTACATATATATTATTATTATATTTGGTATTTCTTTAAGGTATTTAATTGAGTATTGATACGTGTTATTCTTTTCATCATGAACTCAAGTTTAAGTTGTGCCTCTGTTAGAGTTTTCTCTTTGAGGTATGTGCTGTGAAACGGGCTTCAGTTTGGCCTGTATTAATAAACCTCTACGATTTTTGGATATACAAAGTACCCACTTCTTTTATTTGTGTCAGTGCTTAGTCGGTTATGCCCGGAGAATGTTTTTTTTTTTTTTTTTTTTTTTTTTTTTTTTTTTTTTTTTTTGACTCAACCTATTCCTCTACCTGTTTAAGTGGAGGAAGGGTTCTTGTGATTTTACACCGTTTGAGAATTAACGACATCACGACATTTGAGTATGTAGGTAATTGCATACAAGACATTATGAGATGTCTATATGCATGTATATGCATACAAGGAGTAAGGGTAGAGAAGAAGTGTTTGTGATGTGTCGTCTTGCATTTGACACTAACCGGACGTGACCGGCTACGCAACAAAAACGAAGATAGTTTTGGAATGGTCGTGAGGAAACTAGCCTCGCAAAACGAAGTCGCTCACTCCGTTTGTTTCCTATTTGGATTTTCGCCGTTCGTACTACGTATGGCACGTCCCACTCCCTGAGTTGTCGTTATGAATGAGTAGACCGGGCATTATTTGGTGATAATCTCAAATTTTATTTTATTTTGCTGTCGAGAATAAAGTTGCTTCGATAGAAGGCGATTATAAACTTTTAATGTGTTTGGTGATTGTGGTGTATTTTGAGTATATACACATATTATTCGTTTGAAAACGCTTTTGAACTGCTGACTTTTATGATATTCTGTCTTTGTTCTCTTGGGAAAATTCTAGTTATTATGTAATATTGCTTCTTAATAACACATTTCAACATATCTGATGTCGTATCAAAATGAGCATAGTTTAATAAATAGTACATAAACAAATCTCTATAAAGGTAGAAAATAGATAGCTCTGTAAATAAATAAATAAATAAATAGGTAACTCTGTTAATAAATAAATAACTAACTCTGTAAATAAATAAATAAATATATAAATCTCTAACGAAACAAATAAATAAATACTCTACTTATGATAACAACTGAAAAAAAACATCACATTTACACATGCGTATATCACAGGTCGAGGGTAAAGCAAAGTGAACAGCAGCATGAGTGCGTCAGAATTATTTTGAACCGCCTATTATATGTGTATGTCCTTCGCATGGAAGGTACCTACTTTCTGTCCACTTAAATTACCCAACTCGTAAAGAGAGTTCCCGCGGGTGCTAAGAACAATAGCTTTTATAAATTTGGGTGCTAACTTGGCGTTGTAATGATCTGCTAAGTTGCTCTGTTTCGCCTGAAGACGATTTGACCCACTTTGTATGAAACATCTTTGCTTCTAGTGTTATATATTTTGGTTGATCTTTGATGGGCAAATTTGAGATTTTCGAAAATTTGTTTTCTGATTAATGCCTGTTTATCGGCTTTGATTGAAACATCTATATTTGTATCTTTCAACATATCTAACTTCCTAAGAAGTTCATAGGTTTTACCATTTTGAACCATTTGTGTTCCAAAAGCAGCATAATAAGGTTCGAATGTGATTGCGTCATGTAAGACACTTCGTAGCGAAAATGCTGCGTTGCTCACATGAGTGTCCCAATTCCGTTGATCAGTACTGAGATAAGATCGAATCTTGTTCAGCAAAGACTGATTGACTCGCTCCGAAGCGTTTGCTTGGGGTGAGTAAAAAGCTGTGTATATGTGTTTTACACCATATTTGTTAAGGAAGCTGGAAAACAGTTCTGAAATAAACTGTTTTCCGTTGTCTGAGTGTATATATTCTGGAACACCGAACATGTGGAAAACGCTTTCTTCGAGGTATTTTACTACCTCAGCTGCTGTTGCTTTTCTTATGGGTTTTAGGAAAACGTACTTAGTAAAGTGGTCTAAAGCTATATAAATGTGAGTATGTCCGTTCTTAGATCGTGGGTATGGTCCTAAAAAGTCAATGTAGAGTCGTTGGAAAGGTCGTTCTGTAATGGTCTGTTGTCCCATGTCCGGCCTTGTTATTGAATTAACAGGTTTATTGCACTTACAAATATCACAGTTTTTGACATACTCTTGTACATCGACCGTCATGTTAGGCCAGAAATACCTCTGCCGAAGTTTGGCCAGAGTTTTATGCATTCCGCCATGACCTGCAATAAAGGAATCATGAGCTGTTTGCAAAAGTCCCCTACACAACTCTTTCGGAACCCAGAGCTTCCAGGCTCTGTCTTCTTGAATGGGGTCTCCTGTCCGTCTGTCAGTGCGTTTGTAAACGAAGCCATCGGAAATGCAAACGTCTGGTAGCTTGTCTTGATTTTCGTTCACTGTCTTCTTCAACTCAACATACTCTTCTGATGCAAAGTATGGTGAATTGAAGTCAACTTCTGGTGTTGCGGTATTGATCTCGTCCATATGGACTCGTGAGAGAGTATCCGGGACTACATTGAGGGTACCCTTCCTATGCTCGATAGTAAAATCAAAACCCTGGAGTTTGAAACTCCAGCGGGCCAGCCGTCCACTCAAATCTTTTTGTGACATCAGCCACTTGAGACTTGCGTGATCCGTGATTATAGTGAAAGGTAGTCCTTCAATGTAGGCTCGGAACTTCTTTACTGATAAAACGGCCGCAAAGCATTCAAGTTCCGTCACACTATAATTCCGTTGTGCAGAATTAAGCTTCTAAGACATGAATGCAATTGGTCGTTCGTTTTTCTCGTCATCCAACTGAAAAAGAACACTCCCTACACCAGAAGTTGATGCGTCGCATTGTATGTAAAAGTGTCGTTTGAAGTCAGGGTTTGTTAGTATTGGTGCAGTCACTAGCGTCATTTTTAACTGATCAAACGCCGTTAAGGCTTCGCTTGTCATTGTAAAGTCCTTCCCTTTCTTAAGACAGTCCGTCATAGGGGCTGATATAGACGCAAAATTTGGAATAAAGCGCCTATACCATCCCGTCATACCCAGAACCGACGGAGTTGCTTAGGGGTTTTTGGAACAGGAAAATCCCTTACTGCGGAAACTTTTTCAGGATCGGTCCTCAGACACCCATCACCGACGAAATAGCCCAAGTACTTGATCTCTTTGAAGCAAAACTTGCTCTTCTCCACGTTTATCGTCAGACCCGCTTCCCGCAAACATCTCGCTACCTCTTTGAGAACGCTTATATGAGTCTCAAAGTCTGGAGAGCAAATCAAGAGGTCATCAAGATAGACAAAGACATTCTCCCTCAAACGAGCGGGAATGACTTTGTCCATCAACTTGCACATTCTCTGGGCAGCGTTGCACAGCCCAAATGGCATCACCGTGAACTGATACAACTCCCGTCCAGGGACTGTGAAAGCAGTTTTCTCTCTTGATTTGAGCTCCAGAGGAATCTGCAAAAAGACGTCCTTCAAATCGATACTCGAAATGAAATGCGTATCGTGAAGTCGACTCAAAATCCCTTCTATATGAGGAAGAGGGTACGCAAATTTTTTCGTTGCTGCGTTCACCTTCCGTGAGTCCAAACAAAGCCTGTTCTTGCATGGCTTCTGCACCAGCACAACTGGAGAGCTATAGGCACTATTGCTTTCTGCGATCACGCTGAGTTCGAGCATCCGGCCCAGCTCAGCGTACATCAGTTTCTGAACGACAGGTGAGATCGGATAATGTCGTTGTTTGATGGGAATGGTGTCGTCTTCCATCTCAATGACATGTTCTTCGACGTTAGTCTTACCCAACCCTAGTACTGCGAACGAAGGAAACTGCTGCTTGACCCGCTCCAGCTCTTCAGACTGTGTTGGTGTAAGCTGGCGCATAGGATCAGCCTCCTGCCCTTCCGTCGATGATGAAATGTCGAGGCCGCTTATAACGTTTGGAGCGACTTTGAATGTCTTCCAAAAATCTACCCCTAGATAAAGTTGCTGTTGCAAACTTGGGACAACATAAAACTCTAGCTCTTGGGTGTTGCCGCCCCATGAGACTTGAGTTGTAAATCGTCCGCCAATACGTTGATGTTGTCCGTCTGCTGTTTTAATATCTACTGACATAGTTTTAACTTTAATGTTATGTTTATCTAAAAATTGAGTTGCACCTTTTCCCAAACAACTAACAGAGGCCCCGCTATCTAACAACCCTAGAATTTCCTCCCCATCTACTACTACTTTGGCATAGGGTCTATTGTCATCGGATATTGCTAAGACAGTGGACTCTATTCTGTTTTTTCTAAGTCTTAATATAGCCATTTTCCCCCTTAATTTTTGTATTTTTCTATAGTTTCTACTAGTTTGTTTTTCAGAATCACAGATAACCTCTTCATTAAAAATTCTTTTTCGGGCCTCCTCATACTCTTTCATTCGCTGGTGTAGGCTCTTATATTTTACTTGTTTTCCTGTGTAGGTTCTATCTGCTTCTAAGCTTCGTTGAAGGATTTTTACTTTTCCTGGCTCAAGGTGTCCGGGAATGACATATTCGCCGGCGGTGCAGACCCGGGTACACTGCTGGCCTTCAGGTTTCCCTGGCATGAAGCGCACTTAAAGGAAATGTTTCCTTGTCCACAGCTGAAGCATGTCAGAGCGTGGAACGTAGAGGGGCACGCTGCTGCTGTAGTCATAGTATGGTCTTTCGTAGTGTCAGTTTTTTGTCTCGTTCATTAGTTTTGTAAGTGGGTTGTCGTCTGTCCATTTTGTTGTTAGTCTGTATTCTATCTGTCCTGTTATACTGGACGGCAGCAACGTGTGCTTCCTCTTCATCCCCGGACTCTGGCAAGTAACTTCGGCTGTTAAGAATTTCATGTCCGTCGACCTCGCTGATCTGCCTCTTCATTTTGTGGTCTCTTGTGGATAAGAGTTTTTCTGCACGCCTGCATTCTTTCCTCAGGTCTTGGATGTCGACAATTGTGCATCCGAAAATTAGTGTTGGGACTCGGTCCTTAATGTTTTGGCTCACTATGGATACTAGGTCCTTTTCAGATGGACGATTCCTCATTTGGAGTGTGAGGCTCCTTACGTCTTCATAGAATTGCCAGTACCATTTTTCAGCTGGCCCGGTCACTAAGTGGTGGAAATTAGCGAATATTTGTTCGTTTGTCACCCCATTCTTCTTTTGTAGGGTTTCTATTCGGAATATGAAACTTTCCACTGTCATATTTTTGGAGGTTCCATCGAATTTGACCCCCCACTTGTGAATATCCACTCGCTTGTTGAACTCCATACAAGGGTTGTTTTGGATACCACTGGTTTGTGCTGCCGCTGGTGGTAGAACCCTAGGAGGTCCAGTCGTGGGGTATGGCAAACGTGCCTTTTCTTGTTGCTCCTGTCTATTGTATAGTGACAGGTTAGATTGTTCTACTAAGCGGACTCTTTCATTCATGGTCTGTATATTTTCGGTGAATGCACTCATCATGTTCTGCATTACCTTCATGCTCTTCATTTGTTCCGTTAATAAGGCCATGGTTTTGCTATGAGTCTCGTGGATCGATCGAGAAACCACTGATTCGATGACATTGTTTATATTTTCAACTCCTAAAGAGAGCTCATATTCATATTCTTGTTGATCCTGGCCCGTTTGCACAACTCTTTCGCGTTCTCTATTCAGATCCTCAGTCCGCTGTATAATTTCCTCCCTTGTCTCTTGTTGCCCATCTTCTAGTTGGATTAGGTGCCGAGCAATGTTTACTTGGGTCGATGCTGATTGAGGATTGGAACCCTGAAACGACCCCCCAGCTGCACCATCTTCCTGATCCCTACCCCCACAATGACTTAACTCATTGCCCAATTCATTAAAAGGTTTATCTAAAAGGGATTGGTTCAGTTCAGTGTTGATGTTTCTAGGCCTACGGACTTGAAGAGGAAGGCCATCTATGAGTTGGCCTGGAATGTCTCTAGCCAATAATCGGGTATAATGTTTATCTCTACCCTGGGCTTCTTGGTTGGACAGGGTGCCCTTTGGGATAGCTCCCGAGTTTTCCCCGTTCATTATAAAAAAAGGAAATTCAAATAATAAAAAAAAAGTTTGGAGAAAAAAAAAATTTATAAAAGATGTGGAATAGAAAATTAAATAGTAAAAATAGAAATAGTAAAAAAAAATTTAAAAAGTAAAAAAAAACGGAATTAAAAAAATATCCAGTTCACTCGATACGTAATTAAAATTCAACGATTACGTTTCGATTCGAAATCAGTTGAAGTTTTTTAAAATTATTTGTTTCTTTAAATGCTTAATTTTTGTTACTTTGGTAATAAAAAAAATTAATGTTTAAATGAGTATATTATATACTAGTTGATTGGTACAATATGTTAGTTATTTTGTTTAAGTTGATTTGTTTAATACTTTAATTCGGTGTGTGAAGTTCCGACTGATTTTCCAAAACAACCTGGAAGAAAAGATCATGAATTTTGTCTGTCCTAACTATTGTCCGTCATGATTGTGACTGGTACCCCTGTGACTTGACGAGTGCTTTGGTCCATTCCTGCCTCCCTGCCACTTCGTTTCATCTGATGATAAACCTAATGATAGGATGGCCTGAAACCAGGAGATGTTCCTCCACACGAATAAGTTTCAGGACATCCCACCTACGCCTCACTATAAGTCTGGCTGTGCCTAACTGTTTGGAAAGCCGTAAGCGATTTGCCCGTCCCACTTATTCCGCTCTTTGAGTCGTAGTAAGCTCCGAATTACCTCACGAACCATCTGGTGCTGGTCCTTGATGGTTGGACAGCAATTCATTGCCCACCACTAAACAAAGAGCATAAACGGTCCCTTAAGTTGTGTTAAAGGATGGGAATTTTTGGAGAAAAAAAATGATGGAGATTATTGTGAGTCCAAGGGGATGACCTCAAGAGAAAAATCATCTCCTTGAAGTCTCAATACATCTCAAAGCCGTTCGAATACGTTGGGCGCCATTGTTGTGAGTCAGGATTGGCCACAGAGGCATCTTCGGTGCTAGAAAAGGGGTAGCGACATGCTTGTCGTTGCTCGGCTCAGCTCGATGGTGGGGGTGGTTTTTACCCCCAATTCCAGCACCTCCCACTCTACAAACAAAAAAAATCATGCCTGTATTAGAGGTTGGGAAAGGAAAATGGATTAAGGATGGGACTTAACCAGGATCAGGAACACAAAAAAAAGGATACACACAAAATAAGGGCCTATGCCACTGCATGAGAGAAAAATAGGGGTTAAATGAGGTATATTTCAGAACTCAAAAGGCAGTTACTTAACTTAAATAGTAAAAATAGAAATAGTAAAAAAAAATTTAAAAAGTAAAAAAAACGGAATTAAAAAAAATATCCAGTTCAGTCGATACGTAATTAAAATTCAACGATTACGTTTCGATTCGAAATCAGTTGAAGTTTTTTAAAATTATTTGTTTCTTTAAATGCTTAATTTTTGTTACTTTGGTAATAAAAAAAATTAATGTTTAAATGAGTATATTATATACTAGTTGATTGGTACAATATGTTAGTTATTTTGTTTAAGTTGATTTGTTTAATACTTAAATTCGGTGTGTGAAGTTCCGACTGATTTTCCAAAACAACCTTGAAGAAAAGATCATGAATTTTGTCTGTCCTAACTATTGTCCGTCATGATTGTGACTGGTACCCCTGTGACTTGACGAGTGCTTTGGTCCATTCCTGCCTCCCTGCCACTTCGTTTCATCTGATGATAAACCTAATGATAGGATGGCCTGAAACCAGGAGATGTTCCTCCACACGAATAAGTTTCAGGACATCCCACCTACGCCTCACTATAAGTCTGGCTGTGCCTGACTGTTTGGAAAGCCGTAAGCAATTTGCCCGTCCCACTTATTCCGCTATTTGAGTCGTAGTAAGCTCCGAATTACCTCACGAACCATCTGGTGCTGGTCTTTGATGGTTGGACAGCAATTCATTGCCCACCACTAAACAAAGAGCATAAACGGTCCCTTAAGTTGTGTTAAAGGATGGGAATTTTTGGAGAAAAAAAATGATGGAGATTATTGTGAGTCCAAGGGGATGACCTCAAGAGAAAAATCATCTCCTTGAAGTCTCAATACATCTCAAAGCCGTTCAAATACGTTGGGCGCCATTGTTGTGAGTCAGGATTGGCCACAGAGGCATCTTCGGTGCTAGAAAAGGGGTAACGGCATGCTTGTCGTTGCTCGGCTCAGCTCGATGGTGGGGGTGGTTCTTACCCCCAATTCCAGCACCTCCCACTCTACAAACAAAAAAAAATCATGCCTGTATTAGAGGTTGGGAAAGGAAAATGGATTAAGGATGGGATTAACCAGGATCAGGAACACACAAAAAAAGGATACACACAAAATAAGGGCCTATGCCACTGCATGAGAGAAAAATAGGGGTTAAATGAGGTATATTTCAGAACTCAAAAGGCAGTTACTTAACCCTAAACTAAATCCTAAAATCCTGAGACTAAGTTTATATCTTTTTTTTTTTTTTTAGATATAATTTGTATATATATATAATGTATATATGTATATAGGTATATATATGTGATTGAATATATATGTGTTTATATGTATGTTATATATATGCTTTCTAAACTAACTAATCTAAAACTAAACCTATAACTAAACTGCTCTGTTGTTCCTTCACTGCACCAATTCAACCCCACAGTCTCTCCCGTACAATGGTTCGCCAAGTCACCAGAAGTATTGCCCGATGCTGATGGCAAAAGTCTGGCCTACCCACCCTAGTACCATAGATACTACCAACGTCATCTTCTTGGCCGGAATCTGGAAGACGACCCCAAGTCTGAAATCCAGTCACAATCTTTTAGTCCGCCCTACAATGTCATATACTAGTAAGTCCCTAGTCTCTGGCGTTCGTCAAGTCTCTCCTATTTTATCAGAATCATTTTTCTTCTCATCCAGGTAGCTGGATCAGCCCAACCTCCACACACCTTTGAATTGGATTAGCACTCCATAGCTCCAAGTCAATACGCCATTGAAATCAAATTAATAAATATAATTAGATCGCCTATAGGCTTTTATTAAACAGAATGTAAGAATAAATAAAAATTCAATAAAAGCAATATTATTAAAAAAGTTATAATTCATTAAAAAAAAATATATAAAAAAAAGGTAAAATTTCAAAGATATATTAAAAAAACCAAAAAAAAAAAACCAAATCTCGACTATTCGACTATTAACGCCGCAAAGTTATTGATTTTTAAACGCAAGTAAGTATATATGTATCTATATGTGGTTATATATAGGTATAAATATTTGTTCCAAGTGGGAACAGATACAAGATTTAATAATTCAAATGACTTACAGTGTGTTTTTGTTTTTGTCTCTATACTTTTATCATCCCTCGAGGTCCTGCCGGCAGTTCTTCCAGGACGATGATCTGCTTTTCATGAGCCTTTAGATGTATCTCCTTTAATATTTAAATAGTATATATAAGTACATATATTTATATATACTTGGGCCGTGAAGTTTTCGCAAATTATGTTTTTCACTAGTAACGCGAAATTTTAGGTTTTTTTGATTTTTTTTTCTTTTTTTTTTTTTAACACTAATATTATTCAGAAATTTTTATAAGAAAAAAATTGAAAATTAAGCCCTGTTCAAATTCGCCTAGGAATTTTTTTTTTCAAATAATCCTAATCAGTCTTAACTTCTCATAATAATTTCTAAAACTAAAATATTGCACTTGATATCACGTTTTTCGGACAGTCTTTACTCTCTTTTTGAAATTTAAACGATTTGTTTAAAAAGAGCTTTCCAATCATGGCATCGAGATCATTTCCGTGGTGAAAACAAACAGTGCTATGGTGGAAAGCTTTTGCCGTCAAAAATTTTGACGTCTGTCTGACATTTCTTCATCATATTTTAATAGAATTTGTTTGAAGTAATTAAATTTTCATGGTATTTTGTTTTACGAAACAAAATGCCTAATTATAGAAAAAAAAATAACAAAAAAAAATATAGAAACATGGAATTAAATACCTTTGCTAAAAAAAAAGAAAAAAAAAACAAATAGAAACATTATTCTGCCGAATCGGAAGCCACTCAAGGATGCCTGTGAGTTTGTTTACATCCTATCATTGTGTGTATTGTTTCTTAGATTTTTATAACTATTTTGCTTCCTTTTTCTCTATTTCAGGTAATTCATAGTATCTCAAAGATCCTACTAGGGAAATGTGCCGACCAACTAAACACCTAAAAAAATGGATAAGTGACATTTTTATCACAGGAGTATGTATTCTGGGCGAACCTGTGGAGTTCGTCCAGACAATCGTCTCCAGTGTTATTTATCACTCCTGTTCATTCATTTACCCCGACCTTTTTTCTTTCAGGAATCTGTAACTCTCACCCAAATGAACTGAATCGGATCAATGTTCCAGTTTATCTCACACGGCAGGTCATCAATATGTACCTAACCATGGATGAACATTATATAGGGTGTGACCCTGATCGGATAGCTACTTCAGTAGCCGATGTAACTTTTCATCGCGACTCGTGAGTCTTAGATTTAGCTACATATATATTGTTATTATATTTGGTATTTCTTTAAGGTATTTAATTGAGTATTGATACGTGTTATTCTTTTCATCATGAACTCAAGTTTAAGTTGTGCCTCTGTTAGAGTTTTCTCTTTGAGGTATGTGCTGTGAAACGGGCGTCAGTTTGGCCTGTATTAATAAACCTCTAGGATTTTTGGATATACAAAGTACCCACTTCTTTTATTTGTGTCAGTGCTTAGTCGGTTATGCCCGGAGAATGTTTTTTTTTTTTTTTTTTTTTTTTTGACTCAACCTATTCCTCTACCTGTTTAAGTGGAGGAAGGGTTCTTGTGATTTTACACCGTTTGAGAATTAACGACATCACGACATTTGAGTATGTAGGTAATTGCATACAAGACATTATGAGATGTCTATATGCATGTGTATCTACAAGGAGTAAGGGAAGGGAAGAAGTGTTTGTGATGTGTCGTCTTGCGTTTGACACTAACCGGACGTGACCGGCTACGCAACAAATCAAACACATTGACATTGCTATTTTATATTCGTACTATACTCAGTTTTATTCATTATCAAATACTTACCTACCTCAACGTACTATGCAAAAAAAATAAGTAGGTATCATATGAGTATAAGTAGGTTCATATTCCAACAGTTTTTATGACAAAACAATTAAAATCCAACAACAGACGGCAAGCATGTTGGAAGTAATTAAATAAAAGTGCTGAGCCAACATATTACCCTGGAGGCACAATCACTATAGCGAATAGATGCATTTAAATGAAAATAAAACAACTTGAAGTGATTCATTCGTTATGATTCAATACAAAATAAGTTCCAACATAACGACATGATATTTTGGGATATACCATTAATGAATAATTTTTTTTTTCCTTTCCTCCAATGCATTTCGCAAATCTGACTCTTTTATTTACGCAAATGGCATACAATTTCAATAATAATCAATCCAACACAAAACATTTGTTTTTCTCTTAATAAATCAAATTTCCTAGTTAACAAGTAGTAAAACACATAAAATCAAGTTACCTACATTTTAAACAAATCATCGAATTTCAATTTCATATCAACACCTGTAAGCCATATAAAAATCACACACATTGACCTTGCCGTTAATTTTTATTACCGCATTTTCTTTTTGCACCAAATATTACCCAAAATAAAAACTAAATTTATATTCATTCACGAAGACATTACCTACCTCAATAAACAATTCAAGTACAGAATAGTATCATATTACAATTTTGTTTAAGAAGCAATTTAAAAAAAAATTATTATAAAAATAATTCAACACCGCTCAAGCGAAAATTGTTTAGCCAACGAAATATAGGAGAATACTTATTTAGCAAAGTGCAACACAACAAGTATTACACACAAACAATTTTTTTTTTTGAAACAATTGAGTTCAATGAATGAACGTGTAGACACTCGTACTTTAATTTCTATACTTCCAAATTTATGAATTCCCGAGTGGAAAAAAACTTTTTTAGCAAATACCCTAATTTCGGCCCTAATGAAAACGTAGTATAATAAATTATAGCGATATTTGGTTTAGATATGTAAACAGAATTTCGGGAAAAGAAACTAAGCAATTAATGTTCGAAACAACGCTCATGGTACTTGAAATTTATTCACTAAACATACGAAAGAAAGAATGATTAAAAAAAAAAAGGGCAATACGTAAGAAGAAATACGTAAAAGAGGGAGATAAATCCCCAATCATACAAAAAAAAAAGTATAATACGAAAAGATGGAAATAAATCCCCAATTACAGAAAAAGGTTAAACAAAATTTTTAAATGAAAAGATGGAAATAAATCCCCAATTATCAAAAAAATAATAGTACAAAAAAAGAAATAATAACAATAATGAAAAGAGGGAAATAAATCCCCAATCACACACAAAAAAGGTAAATAATACAAGAAAAAGAGGGAAATAAAACCCCACACATAAAAAAAATATAAAAGAGGGACATGAAAAAAAAAATTAAATAAAAAAAAAATTCCCCAAAAATATCACACAAAAACAGTTACACAAAATAATAAAATACATTACACAACAACAGTACATACATACATAAACACACTTAAAGTTAAAAAAAAAATACATTTCTTACAAAGAAACACAAACACCACACAAAATACAATTAAAAATCAGCCACTCTAGCAATAATAAAAAAAAAACTGTTTTTAATGAAAGTTTATTAATTTTGATAATGAAAATTTTTAACAGATACTCAGTTATTAAAAGATATTTGA